>CAWUFW010004442.1:0-1200000 GCA_963921515.1 Calotriton arnoldi
CAACATAAGACCATGTAAAACTGTATCCTGGCAAGTTCAATCTCCAGAAAAATAGGGGATACCAAATATTATAGGCTGTACAGGCCATTATATTTGGTATACTCCAAAGGAACCAGATGTGAAAGCTGTGAAATTATATCAAAAATGCAAAACAAGACTGTAAGCGTCTAACATATAAAAGGCCATTTAAACTGGTCAGTGGTTAAAAGGAAACCTTTGAAAAGTGGGGACAAAGATATATTAGTGCATGAGCCATTTTGTTTGCTACCCCCATACAAAAAGATATTGGAAAACACAAAGAATGGTACACATTGTTAGAAAAAAATATTGTGTTCACTTAACCAATATGAAAATGTCTCGTTACTTACCCATTTCAAATTTTTTCAAAATGTGAAATACAAAATGCCATAGAGCAAAGGGGGAATGTGCTGTAACCAGTAGCACCCAAGATTGGCTGCTAGTAACTAACCAGACCAAGTAGAGGAGTATCTACCACCTAAACTAAATAACATATTGAGGCTAAGGATATTTTTTGCTTGCATTTTTTTTTTTTTTTTAAATGCAATGTTTCCCCTTGAATTTGGCATGCCCTTCACTTGGCACCTGAAGCAACCGCCTAGTACACCTATAAACTTTGACAGTAACTTTTATGTGTTAAAGTGAAGCTTGCGCTGGGGCGTGGCCAAGATGGTGACAAGAGCGGTCGCAGAGCTCTGAGCTCCGCTCTGCACCCGCCGAAAGAATCCTGTTTTCTCCTCGTCTGGCCCAATATCCTGCACGGGGAGACAGCGGAAGACTCCCCGCACCATCTCCCGCTGATTCGGAGCTGTGGATGGGCTCCGCTCCCTGTTCGCGCGAGTGGAGCATAATTGAGCACGTTGGGCCCCGGGGATTCCGGGTGCGAGCGGTGCAACTCGGCCCTGCTTCTCCCGACTTCTGCTAGCACTGTTAAGGCACTGGAGCCTGAGGCGAGGTGCCTGTGATCCCCAGCCCACTGCGGGCCGTGAAAGCGGAGACGCCATTCGGTGGCAAGTGGCGGCGACGTGAGCCTGCCTGATCCTGCGATCGGTGCCTGCGGCGGCCTGCCCTGGGAGGAGGGGAGCCCCGGAGCAAACAAGAACCTGTCGGCCTGCTGTGAGCCACCCCCAGGAAGCGGTGAGTGTGTACATGAGCCCCCGGGCCCCCCCCTCTTTGATCCTGGAACGAGAGAGGCGGGCTGGGATTGGGCCCCCACGCATACCTGGCTACACACAGAGCATTTGGTAGTGCGGCGCACCCCACAGCACACCACAAGTTATTTCCACTCTGCTGGGGACCGTGAGAAGACGCACACGACGATTACCAGTGCCAGGAGTGGGGTGGGACCTGGGAGCCCGGAAAGGACGGCTAATACGCTCCCAAGCATATGATCCTTGCAGCCTGAGCCCACCACCGACTTCGTAGAGTGAAGAAAACCGTGGCAATTCTGCTGACACGACGGCTACCGCTGTGGGGACCCGCAATGCGAGATGCCCTAAACTGATCCAGCTGCCTGAGACGCCCTAACTACTTATTCCTGCGCTCCATCTCTGCGCCCCATGGAGGCACCGCACCAGGATCCTTGGCAATCCCCGATCCTTTGCGGGATGCTTGGACTAGCACCTGGCCTACCGCATCTCGCAGACTGCGCAATGGGCAAACCCAGGGCGGAGAAGCCCCAGACACAACCTACGGAAGTGGAGACAGCACCCTCGGGGCTGGGAGTGCAGACGCCTCACGGCCCCCTTCTCAGGGAGACCGCAGCGACCACTCGCATCGCTTTGATGAACTGCTGGCAGCAATACTTGACATTAAAACCACTCTGGGAACGAAGATATGGTGTACTTGCGGGAGGACCACAAGAAACTAAAGGATCGAATGGCAGAAACCGAATCTACGTTGGCGTCGCTGCGACCAATGGTAAATGAGGCGACCACCCAATTGCAGTCTCTCCAACAGGAGGTGGACTTCCTTAAGGCACGCTTGGAGGACCAGGAAGGGCGCTCGCGCCGGAATAATGTACGCATCGTGGGTCTTCCAGAGTGGGCGGAGGGCCCCAACATGGAGCTCTTCCTTGAAGACTGGTTTTCACGAGACGTCCTCCAGGGTAAGATGTCGAAGTTCTTCTCATTGAGCGGGCGCACAGGGTGCCGGGGGCCCCCCCCGCCCGGGTGCTTTTCCTCGACCGGTGGTAGCTAGATTTTTCAACTACCGTGATCACGTACTGCAAGTCACCCGTGCCAGGGGCCCTTGGCAAATTGACAACGCCACGATTCATATCTTCTCAGACTACACTCTGGCTGTGCAACGTTGCCGCTCCTCATACCTGGAGGTCAAGAAATGCATGAGGGACCATGATGTTCAATATGCCCTCCAAAACCCGGCGCATCTTCGCGTACGTCACAAGGAGGGCACAGACTTCTGCAATATGCCCGAAGAGGCATGGACCTGGATCGACCAACAGGGCTAGGCACATGAGCCCCCCATCCTACCGACGGGCCCTCTCAACCAGGGACATTAGTGGAATCACGCAGAGGCAAAAGTCGGCTGCTCCATCCAACGAAAGCGCAAGCGGCTCAGGAACGGGCACGAGTCATCAAGATGGCGGAACACATGGGATCCCCCGATTCTTCTCCCAGACAGGATTAGGACTCTGACATGACCATGGACCGAACGTTGCACATCACGGCCTCACAGCTTGAGGTGTTGTCAGGGGTCGGCCCGGCCCTCACTCCACAAACTGCAAATGCATTGGGTTGACTTTTCCGAACTTTGGGAAGTTTTCAGATGCAGCGGCCGGACGGCCTACGCACACCTGCTGAGAGCCAGGCTGAATCATGGGAGGTGGCAAGGACACTGTACGCCGACTCTGCAATACCCTCCCCAACGAGCGATAAGAAGCAGCTGATATAGCACACCATTTGTTCTATGTTATATTTGGTTTTATTTGTTCCGCAATTTAGTGGGAATGGCCCATTGCCCTTGGCAAACAGGCCCGGGGTGGGAAGTTGGGAACCTCTGATTATCATGTTGATCTCTTTGTATGTCTGCCACCAATGGGGTCTGAGAATTGGCTATATCTGGGTCATATTATGTGGGGGTGGCGGTATGCAAGGGGGGGTGGAGATTATCCGTCAGTGGAAAGCTACACACCACTCGTACACCTTACGACCAAGTAGATGGCGTCTGGAGATTACTCTTTATTGACCTGGAATGTGAGGGGGTTAGCGGTGTGCGCTAAGCGACACAAAGTATATCAATATCTGCCCAGCCACGGGATCATGTTTGCGCTGCTGCAAGAGATGCATCTCACTACACAAACACTTGAATCGCTCCGCACACGCTGGAGGGGTACAGTTCTGGGTACGATGTATTCTGGATACACCCGATGAGCGTTTACATGGGTTGCACCGGGGACTCCACTGCAAATCACACACTCCAGAGTGGATGCACAGGGCCGTTTCGTTACCATGGAGGGTCTCCTGAATGGGTCCCCCTTGACACTGGTTTCTCTCTATGCCCCGAACTCGGGCCAGTCCATCTTCTTGCAAACACTCACACCATCCTTGCTTGCAGCCCCTTTGTATTGGGGTGGCAATTTCAATGGCGTGCGAGATCTTGACCTGGATCGCTCTCGCCCTCCTCTTCAGGGGGCACAATCTATTAAACTGGCACAACACATGTCGGAATGGGTATCCAATATGCAGGTCCACGATGTATGGCGTAGGCTGAATCCTCAGGCGGGCACTTACTTGCACTACTTGGCATTACTTGATCTGTATACATGGATAGATACGGTATTCTGTTCCGATAACGCCCTTCACAGCGTATTACACGCTGACTATTTGGCACACGAGCTTTCTGATCACGCCCCGCTACAACTGAACTTGGCCTGGGGCGTGAAGCGCCCCGAGATTTCGACCTGGCGCTTACCCAGCGCCGCGCTCGCCAACTCATCTTACCCGGCCTCCCTACTGGACTCCTACATCCTATTTCAGGGTGAATGAGGGAACTGCCTCGTCGACGGGAGTGAAGTGGGATGCCTTCAAGTCTGTTCTTCGAGGGCATGCCATTAAGACTACATATGGCGCCCGGAAAGCGCTGACTGCTGAGCTTCGCACACACGAGTTAGCGATACAGAGGTGTGAGCAGCGCATCCCTACCGACCCCGAGGTTGGCCATTCGCTTGCCCAGGCTCGCTTGGCATATAGAAAAGCGATGGATGACCTTTGCGCATTAGATTATAAAACATACCTGGCACGCAGACGCAGGGAGGGTGACAAGGCGGGGAGGCTACTCGCGTGGCTGCTGCGATCCGACACTGCTCAGCCCCCTATCACTGCCGTATACACGTCCACTGGGACCCTAGTGAACACGCAAGGCGACATTAACCAATCATTTTACGAATACTACACAGCATTGTATGTGGCCCCGGCCACGCAGGACCCTACCTCCATGCAGGATTCTCTCACGGGGACACAACTCCCACAGGTTACGCCAGCCCACTATGATGCCTTAGAAGGCCCCATTGCGCCCGATGAGATCACGGATGCCATTGGACAATTGGCAATGGGCAAGACACCGGGGATGGACGGGTGGCCACAGGAATTTTACTCCACTTTCTCCGCGCAAATAGCGCCTAGGCTGGCCAAGGTGTACACTGAGGCCTACGGGACGGGCGCGCTGCCCCCTACGCTTATTATCTTCAGCGTTGATAGTACCTTAACTAATATGGCGCCCTTAGGGTGACAATGTATGGGTGCTGCGCTGGTCAAAATAATCCAGTTTTTGCCTTCCTTCTGCCTCCGGTGTTGGCTGAGCTACTGGAGGCCGTGGAAGGCAGCACCGAGCCCATGGGGTCCACGCTGCTGCAGCAGCAGGTGAAACTGGGCCTGGCGGAGCTGTAGCAGGCAATGCGCATGGCCTCAGAGCTCCATTTGTTCAGGTAAGGCAGGGGTGGTGGGCTGTACGGGCAGGTACAGCATCACAAGTCCGGCAGGAGTGCTTTTTAATACAATACATGCTGAACACCTGAAACTGTTATCTGCATCTTTGTAAGGCATACAAAATGGTTCTGGAGCATGCTTTGGGTATAGTTATACTTCTGATTTGTGAGGCTAGACTACTGTTTTTTCAGAGCGCAGTGCAGCCTTATTTCTTCTTCGTAGTGCTATAGTGAATGTATGGGTCAGGTGTTTGGTGAGAGAATAAGGAGTTTTACCTAGCCCATCAACTAAAGCAGTACATTAAACATTCTGGGGCCATATTACAGATGAGTGCGCCAGCGCTAATTGTCGCTGTGCACCAGAGTATATCTGTGCTTATGTGCGTTTGCGTCTGTGCACTAATACAATATGCGCACAGACGCAAACGCACATAAACACAGAGTTCAAAGTCTGCGCCAACATCACGGCGCATTCCTACCGATCCTCTGTAATGCCGTCAGGCACATACTCTGGCGCACAGCGACAATTAGCGCTGGCTCAGTCATCTGTAATACGGTCCCAGAATGTGATATCTTTTGCTTGGTCTTCCAATCGAGTAAGCAACAGAGATACTGGGAAGCTGCTGCTGTGAAGGCTCACTCGGAAATGTTGCAGTCCTCATAACAAAAAGACGGTAATGCTGCCCCTGCTGTGCCAGTCATGTCATCCCTTCCTTGCCCTCACAAGGTTACAAGTTGCAAGGCTCCGGAAACATGTAACATGCCTTTTGTGTGCATCACATGCACCAGAGAGTTTACAAATAGGCCTATATTTGGCAGTCTCAATGCCACAGAGTGGCATAATTGTGTTCATCAACAGAGCATTGTCAACGTGTCCTTGCAACGTGCAGAAAACCACATGCAAGTGCTATAAATGGAACCAGTCATCAGACTTTTCCTTCATCCGTCATAATTAGTAACTGTCTCCTGTAAGGTTTGATGGGACACAGCATTTAAGATTTGAATGGGTTAAACCAGCGTCCAAGTGTAATACTGTGTTGGAAGTCTGCAGATTAAGCAGGCATCCAAGCAGCTGACAAGGAAGCATACTTTCGGGGTAAGGGCACAAAACCACCACCAACTTCTGAATTGTAAATGGGATTTTATGTTTATTGCAATCTGGGCCACCATGTAGCCTGATATATCAACCAGTCTTGACCAAAGGTCCAATAAAGTACTAAAATGTCCTTATTATAAATATTTTCCCTATGTATCCATCTTTTTCTTTCCAAACCAACCATCTATAACTATCCTACCCATGCAGCACCTACCATCTTTTCATTCATGTGATCACCCAGACATCCATGCATGTACTCATACAGCTACCCATCCATTCAAGCATTCATACAAATAGCTATCATTCCACCAACCCATCCATCCTAACTGCACCTCTGCTTCTTAAATGCTCACATTATCTGGATGGTAGCTACATAATTCCACTACACACCACATACACCGACTCTACTCTATAACACATAAATATTTACATTTACAACGCCAATAGCTCTAACTCTCATTTTCTAACTGATCACTTCACTGCAAACAAAAACAAGCATTTGTAATGCAATAGGTCTCGCATTTGCGAGAGTTTAAGCTATCGGCATTGTAAATGACAATGCCTTTTATTTATCTGGTTTGTAATTAACACATAAATAAAAGGCATTGTCATTTACAATGCTAATAGCTCAAACTCTTGTAAATACGAGACCTATTTCCTTGCAAAGAAGAAGCCGCCATTGTCCCGGGCTGCTTGGAAAGTGAAAGCGCGCATGGCGCGCTGAATGTTGCAGGAAAACCTGTTCTGCCTGCAGTAGGAGAAACTCATTTGAAAACCAGCATTAGATGGCGCTGTGCAGCGTGAGGCATAAGCGTGCACCAGGTTCCGTGTGTGAAAACCAGCCATGTGGGAAACCAGCATTAAAGTGTGCTGTGCAGCGTGAGACACAAGTGTGCACAAGGACCTATGCATTAAAAAAAGCATTATGGAAAACCAGCATTAGAGTGTGCTGTGCCGCATGAGACATGAGCGTGACCTGGGTCAATGTATGAAAACTTTCATTAGTGTGTGCTTTGCAGCGTGAGGCATGAGCGTGCACCAGGATCGGTGCGTGAAAACCAGCCGTGCGGGAAACCAGCATTAGAGTGTGCTGTGCAGCGTGAGGCATGAGCATGCACCAGGATCCGTGCGCGAAAACCAGCCGTGTGGGAAACTAGCATTAGAGTTTGCTGTGTAGCGTGAGGCATGAGCGTGCACCAGGATCCATGTGCGAAAAGCAGCCGTGTGGGAAACTAGCATTAGAGTTTGCTATGCAGCGCAAGATATGAGCATTCACCAGGACCCTTGCATTAAAACCAGCCCTGTGGAAAACCAGCATTAGTGTGTGCTGTGCAACGTGAGACACGAAAGTGCACCAGGATCTGTGCGCGAAAGCCAGCCATGTAGGAAACCAGCATTAGAATGTGCTGTGACGCGTGAGAGACAAGCGTGCACCAGGATCCTTGTATGAAAACCAGTATCAAAATGTGTGCAGTGCCACGTGAGACACGAGCGTGCACCAGGATAAGTGCATGAAAAATACCCCTGTGGAAAACCAGCATTAGAGTGTACTGTGCAACATGAGACACGAGCATGCACCAGAATCTGTGCATGAAAACCAGACATGTGGAAAAGTAGCATTAGAGTGTGCTGTGCAGCATGCGACACAAGCGTGCACCAGGATTTGTGTAGGAAAACCTGCCCTGCTATGTGGAAAATCAGCATTAGAGTGTGCTGTGCAGTGAGTGACATGAGCGTGAACCAGAATTCCTGTACAAAAACCTGCCACGTAGGAAGCCAGCACCAGAATGTATGCCGTGAGCCACCAGCGTGCACCAGGATCCGTGTACGAATAAAGGCAGTAAGGGAACTAGTCCCAGAATGTGTGCTGTGCAGCCTGAGACACGAGCGTGCACCAGTATCTGCGTACGAAAACCAGCAATGTGAGAAACGAACATCAGAATGTGCGCCACCAGTGTGCACCAGGAGCCATGTATGACAAGCATTTGCAATGCAATAGGTGTCGCATTCGCGAGAGTTTAAGCTATTGCCATTGTAAATGACAATGGCTTTTATTTATCTGTTTTGCTAATTAACACATAAACAAAAGACATCGTCATTTACAATGCCAATAGCTCAAACTCTTGTAAATGCAAGACCTATTCAAAGAAGCGGCCGCCATTATCCCAGGCTGCTCGGAAAGCGAAAGCACGCATGGCGCACTGAATGTTGCAGGAAAGCATGTTGTGCCTGCAGTAGGAGAAACTCATTAAAGAAAATAGTGCTTACAGACAAAAAAAGTCGTACCGTGTAACAACTGAAGTAAAAGGGCCAGTCCTCATGGGAGGTTACAAATGAAGACAAGGCGGTATTAAGGAGGGACTACCAAGCCCATTAACGAATCAGAAGCCAGCATTTACGAAGGACAATGACACAAGCCAATGGCAAATATGGGAGGAGAGTGGGCGGGGCTTCTATTCCATACTCCAATACATCATGCCACAGAGTAGCGCATGCGCTGCCCAGGCTTGACCTAAAAAATAAGTAAACAACATTGTCATTTACAACACCAATAGCTCTAACTTTCACACAAGTATGAGACCGATTGCATTGTCAATGCTTGTTTAATTAGCATGGACACAAAAATATAGAGCAGCTGGTAAAATGCCAAGTATGTTGTATGAGTCCAACTAAACATGCAGTTATTCAACTAACTGTGCAAGTTATATGCTTGTCATTAACACCTTGTAACATATTCATTATATGAAAATCAAAACACTTTATTTCCCCATTTTAATACTTTGCTTTTTTCATTGCCTTTTTTTTTTACCTTTACCCTTTAATTTTTCGCACGTTTTGGTATTAGTTTTCCCCTTATTTGAACCCCTGCCCTTGTTTCTATTCCCTTCCCCTCATGTTATTTCGTTATGATTCGATATGCTTCAGCAATAGTTTTTTTGCTTTCACCTTTATTAACTTAATTGCTGTTTCCATTACGATTCATTCTCTGTATTTATTGCGCTTTCTGTCTCTCTCCGTGCAAAAGTTTCTAGTGATTTATCGCCAGAGACGAGTTTGGCATCCTGTTGAATCGTGTATCCCCTAACTCAGCCTGAGCAGGGAATCAGCTGCTTCTGTCTGAACCTGCCCGGGCTGAGTTTCGTTTCCGAAAAGTGCCGAAGAGCAGGGGATACACATACGATGGGGATACCAGATATTACACAACACCTGTAGACACTCTCACTGAGCTGGCAACTCGTCGCCAAAATTATGTCCTAATGAGGCAAATAGAAGTTCTTTAAATGAAGCCCTGTATTTATTTCATAGCAAAATCTCAAACATGGTGTTCCCTTCACCAGTTAGTGAGCAACTGCTGACTGATGGAACATCCACGCACAAACACAATAACATCAGAATTTCACTACATAGAACATTCCATTCTTAAAATGACACTCGAGAGGAGATCAGAACAGAACCATTGTTGGAGTGCATTACAGAGATAACTATTGCTTGAAGAACGGCAATACTCTGAGACAGGTGAAGCAGGAGGAAGATTGCTTGCAGGAGTTGTGGGTGGCAGAAGTAATTTTGGATGAGGTTGTTCTCCTGAAGGATTGGGTATGGTTTTGCAATCAGGATGATTATCAGGTTTTGAGAAGGAAGTGAAGGAAGGTCCATTGAAAGAGGCCCATCAAATGAGGGTTGGGTGGGGCTATTGCAGCTAAGTATTGTCCCTTCAATTCTGTAGGCAGAACATAGGTTAAAGGAATGCTATGCGACCCTGCATAGGGAATACAAAATTTATAAATAAGTTTAAAAAAAATAATCTGTGTGACCTGATGCATACTTTACTGTTTCAGAATAAGAACCTTTGTGAAGTGTATGCTGTTATGATCATGCGATTGATTGACAATAAAATCTACCTTTGTGAAGTGTCTTTCCAAACCACTTCACTCTTAGATGAAACATCATATTCTTTTCCAGCATTGAGAACCATATCGCCCTTTACTGAAGAAAACAAACTTGGACCCGCTGAACCCTGACAACTACAGACCCATTACAAATGGACCTTTCCTGGGCAAACTGATAGAAAGAACAGCGTTCGTCCAGATGTCACAATTCATTGAAGAGAATGACATACTCTCAGACTTCCAAACAGGATTCCGTCCGGGAAGAGGCACTGAATCGGCCCTTCTTGCCATCTGGGATGACCTGAAGAATACAGTTGACCGCAGCGGGGTTGCTGTGCTACTCCTCTTGGACCTCTCGGCTGCCTTTGACACGGTTGACCATGACACCCTGAAACAGAGGGGACTGCTCTAGACTGGATCGCGTCCTACCTTCGAAACAGAACTAATGTCATCCGTACCCCACCTTTCTCGTCCAAACCATACTCCACAAAAGCAGGGGTCCCTCAAGGTTCTATCATCTCGCCCATGCTTTTCAACATCTACATGAAATCATTACCGGTACTGATCAATCAATTTCATCTCACGTGCTATAACTATGCAGATGACACGCAAATACTCCTTCAACTGGAATCCCCAAAGACATTGAAAAATGCCCAGTTTTCAGTTGTCTCAGAGCCGTGGATCAGTGGATGACTTGGAGCCATCTCAAATTGAATGCTTCAAAAACGGAAATACTCACGTGTGGCGATTGGAAACATTACGACCCGCTTGCCACCTGGCCTGATGAACTGGGATCACCACCTAAATTATCGAAGGAAGTAAGAAACCTCAGAATAACCATGGACTCCAAGCTGTCGATGAATGCCCAAGTGGACAATCTAACAAGATCAAGCTTTGGCACTATAAAAACGCTGCGACGAATTTTCCCTCATTTGGGATTTCCACACAAGGTCCAAGCTACCATCACCCTTGTTCTGTCCAAACTCGATTACGCCAATAGCCTCTACCACGGATCACCTTTAACGACCATGAAAAGACTACAACGGAGTCAGACCTCGGCTGCCAGACTACTCTTGCATATCAAACCACGAGACCACATCTCACCTGCCTTGAAAGCCCTGCATTGGTTACCGGTTGCCAGAAGATCCACGTTCAAGCTACTTTGTATCACCCACAAAGCAATACATGGGATGGGACCGCTCTTCATCAGGAATAAAATCACCAAACACATTCAACAAAGGAACCTACGCTCTAAAGGGGCATCTCGCCTCAAAATCTCAAGATACAAGAAAAAAACCATGGGTGGCACATCCTTCTCTGTTCAAGCAGCCAAACTATGGAACTCATTACCCCCCAACATAAGATCCACCGACAACCACCTTATCTTCATAAAACTACTCAAGAATTGGCTCTTCCCCACATAAGCACCATACGCAAACAGAAATTTACAGCATATTCCTCTGTATATAAGCATTTATTTTCACTATAGATATGTACCTATCTTTGCGTATTGCTTTGTATAAACATGTAGAATAATTATGTTGTTGTAAATAAATAAATAAATAAAAAACATCTTTGGTCTACATGTACTTACTTCCATTGTGCATCTATGTACCTTCCAATGTACTTGGATCTGTGTGTCTGTTACCTTTCTCCTGAAAAAGCATATCCAATGCACTACCCTATTTCTCATCCTGTACCTCTATGAATATCTTTAATCTATATATACTTACCTCCTTTATGCATCTATATACTTTCAATGTACTTATGGATCTATATATTTATCACTTTCTTCTAATTTAGCATTTCAAATGCACTACCCTATTTCTAAGCCTATACTTCTCTCAATATATCCTCTGGCCCAACCTTCTGACTCATCTCAAACTTCTTTCTACTACTCTTTCCAATGCACTACCCTATCTCTTCACCCTATACATCTATCAATATATCCTCTAAATCCACTCTCTCATTTATCCCATACCACTACTATGATCCCAAAATAACCCTTTCTAGACTCTCTCCTACTCTACCCTCCTTGCATCATCTGACACCTCTTTTTACTATACCGATCCCCCAAAACAAACCTTTATAAACTCTCCCCTCTGACTCTTCCCCTCAAAAACCCTTTTTACTCATCCAAAAGTCTCCTCCTACTGCTATGACCTAAAAAAAAACAACAAAAAAAAAATCTCACTCTTCTGTCCCTCCACTATCCTTTTCAATCAAAATAACAGACTAACACGTTCACTTCTCAATTTCCATATTCCACTATACTAATTCACCACTAATCCTTTATGGGTTCCAAAGTAGCGTGCTACTCGCCAATGAAGCGTTTCAACACCCCATCAGGGTTACCAGCGCTATATAAACGCAAACCTTTTTCCCTTTTCTACCCCTCCCCAACCCTTCTCAATCCAAATAACTGAATAACATATCCACCACTCAAATTACTTTCATGTTTCGCCATACTAATTCAACAGTAATCCTTATGGGTTCCAGAGTAGCGTGCTACTCGCCAATAAAGCGCTTCAAAACCCCATCAAGGGGTAGCAAGCGCTATATAAATACAAACCTCTTTCCCTCTTCTATCCCGCAACCTACCCTTCTCTATCCAAATAACTGAATAACATATCCACCACTCAAATTACTTCATACTTCACTATACTAATTTTCAACACTAATCCTTTATGGGTTCCGGAGTAGCGTCCTACTCACCAGAAAAGCACTTCAACACCCATCAGGGGTAACAGGTGCTACATGAATGCAAACCTTTCTTCCCTTTTATCCCTCCGCCACCCTTCTCACTCCAAATAACTGACTAATACCCACCACTCAAATTACTTTCATATTTCACCATACTAATTCAGCACTAATCCTTTATGGGTTTCCGGAGTAGCGTGCTTTAACACCCCATCAGGGGTAACAAGCGCTATATAAATACAAAGCTTTTTTCCCTCTTCTAACCTTCTGCTATCCTTCCAAATCCAAATAACTGACTAACCTATCCACCCCTTAAAATTTACTTGCATGTTTCACTATACTAATTCAACACTAATCCTCTATGGGTCCCGGAGTAGCGTGCTACTCGCCGAAAAAGCGCTTCGACGCCTCGTCAGGGGTAGTAAGCGCTATATAAATGCAATTACAATACAATACAATACAATACAATATGGAGCTCAAGGTAAGCACCTTTTCATCAGTCTGCTGTATCTCTTGCAAAGTCAGACACAAAAAGAGATTTGCCAGTGCACCTTATAGTAACGGTATTTACAAGCAGCACTGCCAGTGGTGTAGCCACTGCTTACTGTTTGCATGCATGTTTTTCTCTTGAGATGATGATGATCAATGCTTTTTACGCTCAGAAATAAGGATCTCTTTCCGCTTCGTTGACAAGACGGTTAACCACAACATCCAGGGACACCACGAAGCTGGGGCTTATTTTTGCATTCTTTGCAAAATATTCTGTCTGTGCTTAGGTTTAGGGAGATGGAGGAGGAACTGAGAGAGTTGAGAATGAATTAGTGAGTAAAGATTTGGAGGGGAAGGTTTCACAATAGCAGGAAACATATTGTCCCAAGCCTTGTCCACTGGTTCCTCCTTCCTTCTATCGCTCCCACGACAAACCCAATAGCATTTCTCATTTTTGTCACTCCTCCATATCATCCCCAGGCAGAATGTGCTACAGGGTCCTTCTTCTTCAGAGCGGCAAATGACAGTCAACCAATTTAAAGCAATACTATTCCCTTAAGTTCTTGTAGTAAGCCCATTCAAATGAGTTTTCTTAATGGCTCCATACTGTAGGCTCACTAACCCGGAAGACAGATATGTGTAATTTTCGTTTCTGAACTATGTCACAAAGTTACTTCCTTATTGTTGACAATGCTTGGGCAGACCCACGTTTCGTGACTGTGGATCACTGTGTTCATGATTAGTTATTTGAATTGGCTAGCAAGTGGAATTTCAAGTGTTTGTTGAAGACTGTTACTTTGAGTTGCCAGTGAAATTTCACACATAACGCACTCCCTGTGGCTAAGGCTAAGTGCTGCACATATCAGGATTCAGGGATATCTGAAGCGAGCAAGGGTGTTAGAGAAAAGGTAGAATTCTAATTTGCTCAGATGTATTCTCTGGTTGTTATTGTATGCTGCAGGTAGCTTTGAGAGGTGTACTGAGAATAATAAGGTAATACGGATAAGAAAAGGGAAATAGTGTAATTTTTTCAGCACTGTAGTGTTTTGGTGTTTCTTCTTTCTTTGGGTGAATACGGCGGCTAACATTTAATAGTATTTGTGAGAGTAGTCCAGTAAGTTGGATGTAACTGTATTTAGGTTTGAAGTAACGTTGGCAAGAGATTTAAGCAAAATGTTTGATTATGTCACAGTAGCATGGATTTTGGGATCTTGGCAGGTTCTATGGACAAAGGTAGACAGATTGTTACTCCTCATAAATTGGGTCTCTGCAAAGAGATATGTGCCTTACACACTCCATGATCGCCAGTCGGTGTTGAGGTCTTTCAGAGACAGTAGATACGCTTAAGCTGATGTTAAAGAGGATATCTATCTTAACATTTCAAGGCTCCTCGGAAAATCCTAAAGTCCAGATCTTTCGTGATATGTCAACAGTGTATGATACATAGGCTATGAAAATAGGTTAGGTGTCTCACGATTGGCACTATAAACATTGGTACAAGGCTCAGTACTATAATTATAGTAGAGGTTCTTATTTTTATTAAATTACTGAAATTACATTAATTAGCATAATAAAATTATATATTGTTCAATAGCGGGGCTAAGGTTAGAACTACGTTTTGGGTTAATATTAGGATAAGGGTTGCTTTTTTTTTAATAAAAAAAAGACAATTAAATGCCATTTAATTTAACTAAAAAGTAAATGAATTTAAATAATATAGTTAAATATTAAACATTGGTTACTGTAAAGTTAGAAACAGCGTTGGAAAGGGAATTCCCAGTTTTACTGATTTACAATGAATGGAAGTGTCATTGATTTTTACTTGTGAATGTTTTAAAAACAATGCCAATACAGATTATTTACAGTGGAACTCTCATGCTATTTTTGGTGTTTGTAACTTAATTCATCTTACAAAACTGGTTGGATTTATTGTTTTTAGACAACAGCTTTTCTTAGGATTGAATCTTTGAAATCTATAAGTGTATTCCACAACCTCTTCTTTTGGGAAGAAAGCAATCAATTATGTGTCAGAATTTGTTTTCCCTAATTCAGCAACTTTAATGCGTTCTACAGAAAAGGTAAGTCTTACCCGGAGAGCTTATGTGTTGTATCTTTGAAGATAAAATCAAATTTATTTAACAGAACTTTCCCTGCTCACTCGATCAGACTTATGTTAAGCTCAATTTCAGTTGTCCTCGCCATAACTGTGTCTGCAGCTTAGGAAAGTTTGATGCATTTACTCCAGAACTAATCCGGAGAGCTCTTGAAACAGCCAACTCTGGATCTCCTCTGGATTTATGTCAACCTAGAATTTCAGCACTACTTTCAACCCAGTTGGTCCGTGCAATATGCTCCCTGTTTAATGTCGCAATATACATGGGGAAAATCCCCTTGGTCTGGAAAGCTGCACAGATTATGCCCATACAAAAGCAGGCCAATATTGCACCCACAAATCTTACAAATTATCTGCCCATCTCGTTGCTCCCATTGTTAGGCTAACTGCTGGAAGGTCAAATCAACAAACAACTTTTGGGTTACTTAGAGGACAACATGATCCTGGACCCATCTCAATCTGGGTTCCAATCCTCACACAGCACTGAGATTGCCTTAGTGATGGTCACAGATCACATATGGCTAGCACTTGATGCTGATACACCATCTATGCTTGTGCTGTTGGATTTATCCGCAGCTTCTGATACTGTGTCCCATCCCAGGCTGCTTCAAAGGTTGTACGAAAATGGAATATATGGGCCAGCCCTACAATGGTTCTGTTATTTTCTAAATAGCAGAACCCAAACCATCTCTTTGGGCTCTTTCAAATCTCGCACCATGCCGATAGACAACAAAGTGCCCCAGGGCTCATGTATAAGCCCTATGCTTTTCAACCTATATGTTGTCCCCCTTGCCAAGATCGTCAAATCCTTTGGATCTGAAATTCTGTCCTATGTTGATGACACACAGTTGGTAATCTAGACAAAGACCTGGTTAAAGCAAAACAATGTTTTGAGACAGGGATGAAAGCTACTGGATGTCCACCAATTGCCTAGAACTGAATGGAGAAAAAAAACGAGATCATGCTGTTTGGTAAGGGCCAACAGCTTAAGTTGGCCAACTGGTGACCTGCTTAACTTGGCTCTGCACCAATACCCAAACAGGTAGCCAGGAACCTCGTGTCTGACTGGACCAAACTCTAACTATGAAAGAGCAGGTTCTGTCTACCATCGGCACATGCTTTCACATGATGAGCCTGTCGAGGAGACTTCTCCCTTTTCTTCCCCTATTGGTGAGGAAAACCTTGGTTCAGGCGCTCATTATCAGCAGATTAGATTATGGCAACACTTTCCTCGCTTCTGCTAATGAGACACTACTTTCTTAACTTCAGGTTGTGCAAAACACTGTGGTGCGTCTCATTTGCAATCTTCCCTCTGGCACTGCCTCCACACCTCTTCTGAGATCCTTACATTGGTTGCCTGTAAGGAAAAGAATAATCTTTAAAATCTGCTGTCTCACGCATAAGTCGCTAATGGGGGAAGGCCCCAGGTACATCAACCAGAAGCTTAAACACTACTGTCCAGTTAGGCTTTTGAGATCTAGAGACAAAGCCTGGCTCACTGTCCCGCGCGTTAGACAGTTAAGAGCGGGGGCAAGCCTTTTTCATATCTGGCACCCTCCTATGCGAATGAACTGGCTTACTACATCCATATGTGTGCAGACCACATTAAATTCAGAAAGATGCTCAAGACAGTGTTTTTCAAATTCTGCGTTTCTCTTGCCGGCGATCTGCTCAGCACCGAGATACCCCTCCAGGGGTGATTCGTGCGCAATATCATATTTAATTACCATAACATACCATGTGTTGTACCATCACTGTATTTTAGTCGATTAAAAGGTATGAAAACATTGGGTGCATGGATGTTTAGACTCGACTGACACAGCGTTAAGCCTCTTTTAGTATACAAGTTTTTGGGAAGCTGTGGTTAACGTTCACTTTTTCCTTGTACATTTATGAAACATTGCGAGGTTACTTAAGGCCACGGTTGGTCTTCAATGGGCTTTTCCTCCTTCCAGAAACTTCTGAGCATGTTACACAGGCTTCTGAGCATTCCGCCTATATTTTTAAATATTTGGAGGGCTGTCATTGTTTACTGGGATTCACTTTGCTTATATGGATTAGTTGCAGCAGATTTTCAGTGATGGGGAAGAGAGAGGTGATTTGCTGATGTAATTAGTTTGCCAATCACAGTATTTATTTGTGATATCAAAGAGAGTTGGTTGGGCCACTGTCCACCATCTAGAGTAACTCATTGGTGACGTTGAGGAGGGCTGGTTTGCCCTTCTCCGAGGTTGCTGGTCATGTATGGGGAGAGTGGGTTCGTTTTTTGATTTCTGTCACTTGGATAAATCTGTGTGATATATTAGACACTGGTGATCTATAGCCACATCGATCTTGCTGTGACCATGGACGCTGGAAACCTTCAACTTGACTACCAATTGATTAGCAATTCTGCTTCCCTTCCAGTGACCACAGTTGGCCATTCTCTTCTCAAGCAAAACGACTACCACTCCCTTCTTGAAGAAGACAGTGTCCCTGTCCCCTCTCAGAAGAAAAGATGCTCTCAAAAAACCTCCAGGTATTGAGGCTATATGAATACTTCCACCTTTCTGTAAGTGTCAGAGACAGGAATTTTTTAACATTTCTGTAGTTTCTCAAGTCAAACACGAGGCAAACCACCAACAAAACCAGACGAGGGAGATTTTAATCAACAAGGAGCAATAAAACACAACCCTAGGCAAGACGCCCAAAGGTTTTGCTCTGAACAATGAAGGCAAAGTGCATATCTTTAATATGGGGGAAAAAAAAAAATGCAAGCCTGTTATTTTTCATGGCTGCGTTCATAGGAAACATTATCTGATTTTTGGCGCAAGCAAGATTGCTGCTGTCAGACAGTCATCTGAAAGAGGTTTTCAGAGAGGACAATAAGGGCTGAGTTTGCTACTGTCTGTAAATGAAAGCTGATTGTCAGTGACCTTGAGAAGTCCGTGGGAAGCACAAAAGCGTTGGAAGAAAATAATGAAACCAATCTGAAACATTGGTAAGTTACTCTGGGGTATCCCATTGTCACTTGCTTGTCTATATTTTTACAGACTGGGACCGTTGAGATATGCAAATAATTATTGGCACTCCCAAAAACAATGTAGCTCAAACTGCTAGGATACCTCCCTTCTGAATCAGAACACAAGCAAAAGTATACAGGTGTGTTTCATCCTAAACAGGCCTTATCTACGAGGTGCAACTTTATAAGCAAGACGGCTTATGTGGAATGGATGAACCTCTCTCTTCAGGTTGCTTCAGTTTCTCTTCAAAGGGGCCTTGGCCTGGCAGTTTGGAATGGATTCTCCTTTTTGGGATGGGGCCTGTTAGACCTGTCATCTTTAAGGTGGTCTTCCCCAAACTTTTTGCCTGCTTACCTCCTCTTTTTGCTGTATTTTTTTGCTGGCCTTAGGACTCTGAGCCCTTTAACACGGCTGACCAGTGCTAAAGTGCATGTGCTTCTCACCTAAACATGGTAACATTGGTGTATACAATTGCTATATTTAATTTACTTGTAAGCCCCTTGTAAAATGGTATACCATGTACCAAGGGCCTGTAAATTAAATGCTACTAGTGGGCCCGCAGCACTAATTATGCCACTCACACATGTAGCCTTTCAAACCAGTCTCAGGTTTCCATTGCAGGGCCTGTATGTACAGTTTACTGCCACTTCGGCTTGACATTTACCACCCTTAGCCCAGCCTTAAACTCCCCTTTATTACACATACAACACCCCTAAGGTAAGCCCTAGGTAGCCTATAGGACAGGGTGCCGTGTAAGTAAAAGGTAGGACATGTACTTTTAAGTTTTGCATGTCCTGGTTGTGACAAACACCCAAATTCACTTTTCACTACTATGAGGCCTACTCCTCTCATAGGTTAATTGGGAATTCCTTAATACACTTTTAACTTGTAATTCCCGATTACAAAGGAGTAGCTGTGTCATGTTTCATATCTCTGGAATGGTAATGATAAATCCTCTTTACGGGAAAAGTTGGATTTAACATTACTATTTTAGAAATGCCACTTTTAGAAAGTGGGCATTTCTCTGCTATTTCTGCTCTGTGTGCCTGCAGCCTGTCTTCAATACATGTCTGGCGTCGGTGACAGCTTCACTTTGTCCATTAACTCTAGACAGCCACAAACACAGGAAGTTTAGGTGTGTCTGAGCACTCTTCTGCTGATGGCTCTTTCTGGGCAGGAAGGGAGGGAGGAGCTGACACTTGCCGGCCTCTACTGTTTAGCACTCCATGGGAGAGCATGCCGTCCTCTTCACAGCACACTCACACTCTTTCCCTTACCCAGTCCTCCTTCATTTACGTCATCTCTCTCTTAAAATCTCCACCATGGCATGCCGGGTGCCAGAGGTGGCCTTGGTGATATCCTGCATTTTGTGCTCTCCTCTCACTCATCCTGTCTCTCTTTCCCATGCATATGGTTGCCACCTTTTTAGAAAAAATGTGGGACATTTGGTTATGTTTGTTAATCTAAAATAGCCAAGAGCTGATAGGTGAAAAAGAATTTGTGGAAAATTGCCAGATTTCTTTTGTAACATGGCAATATCATTCTGTTTGGTCTAATAATCATTCGCAAAGGATTTAGACAGCTTCCAAATACTATCTAATTAATATTTTTAGGTGTCTGCTGTTTTAGTTTCGTGTTTTGAAAGGGAAAAAAATGTCGGATTTCACTGCTTAGCCCAATATTTTTACCAGCTTGTACTTAAAAATACTGGCCAGGCCGGTAAAAAAAACGCCTGGATGCAACCCTACCAATGAATAAAGGACCCTTTCCCTCATCAGTCTAGTATGTAATTAACATTATTTGTTGTACAATCTGGTACATTCCAAAAGTGGCTCCTGCTCAACGTATGCAGAACAGGAAGTTTGACTTTCATGAACTTCCTGTGAGGCGTATGTAAGAAAATCCCCCAAAGTCATTTCATTCGGACTTTGGAACACAATTCATTTGCACACTAAGTTCAAATTTTGAAATGATATAGTTCATTGTGGATGTGCCAAAATTTTACAAACCAAACAAGCTCTATGATCAGCTTGCTCTTGAGAGTTCTACACACCCTGAAAAAAATCTACTACAAGCATTGTAAATGATAAACAATTACCCACGTATTCCATAACACCGCTCTAAATAGAAAGAGTTCATGAGGCTTTTGGGGTGAGTGATGCATGCATGCGACTAGCAAACGACCCCTTTCTTCTCTAATTTGCCAATATGGAACATGCTTAAACTCCTCATCAGAGGTAGAAAGTGCCATACAAATACTATTACAATAAAATACCACAGGTTTGTGCATGTGTGGTTGAGAAAACGCAGGTGTATTCCCAAGCAGCGGCCTCATTTTGCTTCTTACTGATGCAATAACAAATGTGTGAGGCGGGCAATGAGGATAAATGAGGCAGTAGTTCCTGCTTTAGCCCTCACGGGTTGTATAGATGTACAGGTGAGAGTATAGTTGGATTCAAAGTCTATAACTTCCAGACTATTTTTAAAAAGGTTTTGAACCTCAAGGATACAGAAGAAGGCCACTGAGGTAAAGAAGATGGATTTTTCTAAGAACATGCCATTTGCTATCAAAGTGGCTTTGCAGAAGCATCACAGGGTGCAAATAGAAAAATTATCTGCAGTTTTATAGATTGTCAATGTGTTTTTTGTTGCTCTAATACAGTTTCAATTTGAATTCATTCAGGTGGCAGCAGGACTTTCATATTTTGTACTTTAAAGGGACAGAAAAGAACACTATTGGGGCGGGGAGTTCTTCTGGTCCTAGAATAATGTCCCCATTAAGAATTATTTGTCAGAGAAGATGTTCTTTAAAAAGGAAAAGGTAAGGGACGATGTGGGAATGTGGTCTTCATGCTCCCTTTGTGGCCGACGGGTATGTTGGTCAGAATGTGACTAGGGTGGTAAACTCCACTCCGCCGGCAGAGTTTGCAGAGTTTTAGTTCGGCAAAAACACTACCAACCGCTACGTGGTGGAGTTTCTCTTGTGCGGCTCGCCGAGCACGATCAAGAAAAAACGAGTGCTAGACCACCTCCCAGATAGATTTCTCAATGCGGGCGGTCACAGCAGGTCGCTACCGCTCGTGTTGAGAAAGTTGCCACTTGCATTGCAAAAGCTGCTGCTCGAGTAGAAAATCTTCTCACGCGGCAGAAAGAAGCAGTATCCTCTTGCACTCATTTTACAGGGTGGGACAAGCTCCCGGCACTAAAAATCAGCGCAAGCAGAGCAATTGTCCGGAATTCCGCCGCTCGCGGAACTCCGCAGAATCTCGCAGAGTTTTTAAGTAAATCCACAGAATTCCGCAAAGTAAAACTGCAAGTTTGCCCACCCCAAAACGTGACCACAGAGATGTCAAATAAAAAATGTCAGTGAGACCTAAATGGAGTCTTTGATGTTGAAAGGGGGCCGTGTGGTCTGAGGGTTTGGAACCCAAGGTAAGGGAGCAGTCACACGGTTAATTAGGGTTAAGTTTTTTTACAGCAGTATGGATTGTAGTAATAATTAAATTTATCAGAACACTCTTTAATTAATTTACTATTTTATAAGTCGGTGGTACTAAGGTGGCTGTTTTGTAAATCCTGTCCATAGTTGTAACTGTGATTAATCCATATGGCAATTTTTGGCATACACCCACTCAATTGGGATTAGAGATGGCTGTATATCACCATCCATCCTCAGTATAAGCTGTGTATCATTGGCAGAGTAGAAAAAGGAGAGACCAAATTATCGAATGAGAGTTGCTAGCAGGGTCGCATAGAGACTGAAGACAGTTGGACTAAGAGAGGATCCCTGTGGGACTCAACAGTGTAGAGGTTTGAAATCTAATTGATAAGGAGGCACCAAAGTTATGTTATGTTATGTTATATGTTCTTATAAAGCGCATGGCTGTCCCAGCAACGGGGCGTCCCAGCGCTAAAGCTGACAGGAGCATGCAGAGGAGAGATTTAAACTAGAGGTTAGAGAAAAGCCAAAGTTGCTTGAAAACATACTGATGAACAAAAAGTAGCCAATCCAAAGTACGGCTACAGACCCCTATCTTTGCCAACTGGGCAAAGAGGGTGGCAGAAGAAAGGTTAAGTAGGGTGGGGGCAGCCTTACAACCCACATCCAAATGTATATGAATTTTATTAAGAACTGAGACCAGAAAGGTTTCAGTATCATGATAGGAATGGAAACCTAATTGCTGAGCATCTAGGCATGTCGCAACTCAAAACAGATAACTGAGAGTTGGCTAGAGATTCAATCATTTTAGATGTGGCAGGAAGAAGAGAAATTGGAAGGTAGTTGGATAAGATGCTGGGATCAGGTGTGGGGTTTATTTTAAAAAGGTGTAACCAGCAATTGCTTCCAAGGTTCAAGAAAGTATTCTGAGAAAGAGGACGTATTATACAGTGTTGTCAGTTGAGGGGCAATAAGTGTGGTCCATAGTTTCAAAACTTTTGCAGGTCAAGGATTAAGCCACAAGCCAGAAGATAGGGAGGTAAGTTTTGAAAACACTGCATCCTCTTCTATCAGAGTAAAGTTAGGAGTCAATTGGAATAGTGTGAAAGCATGTGATGTCTGAAAGGTTTCAGAATATCATTAATTTTGTTCTGGAAGAAATTGTAAATATTATTACATAGAGATTGGGAGGGAAGGCAAGTCGACCTGCAGATACCAGAAGAGAATAAACTCTTAAAAGTGAGAAAAATCTCTTTAGTTTTGTTAAGTGCCAATTGGATGTGGTTGCCATCATAATTATTCTGTGAAGTGCAGATGAGCTTTTTGCATCCCATCCTAGATTTTTGTTTAGTATTTTATCGCTAGAGGAAATGTACAGGTGCCATTTGCGCTCAAGTTGTTTGTAGTGCTGTTTGGCCTCATTTAAAGAGAAATTGAACCAAGGAGCAGTAGAGCATGTCCAGCTTTTGCTCATGGATTTGAGGGATGTAGGAGAATCTATGGTTTTACAAATCTAATTTGTCGAAAGCATTACCACTAGAGTCATGATCAGAAGTAACTGTGTGATTTACAGCTGGGCAGCTGTGAGGCAAAAGAAGGTGGATTTATTTTTTTAGGAGGAACAACACTAAAGATATTTTCATGTATCAGAATACTGTTTAAGACATTTACTAGAACGTGAAGCGATGGGTTCAAGGTCATTGTTTTGTAAGCCATGTTTGCTTCTGATGGAGCAAGGTAAATGAAAATTTTTAACCTCTTAATATTTTTCAGTAAAATAATTAATAAACATGTTCGTTTAAGTAAATAACCAACAATGTATGTTACATGTGAAGGGTTAAAGGTAACACGCTATTCCGTGTGCAAAATAATCAACTTATAATTGTTTACGTGTCTAACATAACATAATATTTGCGTACTAATTAAATAATAAACGCATGATCTATGCTTTTAAATAAAACGTGTGGTTGCGAAATAAAGCGATGGTAAGTAAGGGACGGCTTTATATGTTGCTTTTTGCTAGGTAATACCTAATTGGGATATGTAGAAAGACGGGAGGAAACGAAAGGGTTTATATTTCTTTGTTTTAACAATATTTTGTTTATCTTTGAAAATAGTGCGCTTAGGCCTGTCGAGCAGCGATATAAAATGGCCGCCATTTGATAGAGTACGCATGAGCAGGGAACCATGTGATAGAGGAGAGAGGCTGTGGAAAAGGATGATCACGTGCTGGTGCTGAGAGGCTAAGATGGAAGTATGGTCAAGGCTATTGTGACCTTTCTGAGCAGATGTGTGCCAAGATGATCAGCAAGAAGCGTGAGAAGTCCAACTGAATCAATGGACGGAACTGTTAAATCTAAAAAGTAGCAGAAAAAGATACAAATTGGACTGATCGAAGCGGATGAGCAATGTCATGAACTGTGGGAAACGATGCAAGCATGGACATTCCACAAGGAACTGGTTAAGACCAGGAAGTTTGATTAAAATGTATATGGGCCTGAGGGGACCAATGAGAAAGAATCACGCCATGAAGATGCAACATTTTATTCTGTAAGCTAGAATTAGGGTATAAGAAGACCTACTCTTGGTGGGAGGGGTTAGTTGCTGGAGAGTTAGATGCTGTAGATGGGTGAAGTTGCGGTTGCTGATGCTGACGAGCTGATGCTGCAGCTGCTATTTTTATTTTCCAGTTGAGTATAAGATGCTGCTTTAGGAGAATATTTCCTGATAGATTTTTCATTTAGAACTATTAGATTTTTCCAAGACAGATAGATTGATCTCTTAGAGTTCTTACTATGATAACCTTATTTTTCCGTCTAATAGATATGCATTGCAATTTCAATTTATTCTTATATTGATGATAAATGTAATGATCAGAATAATAAGCTTAACCTCATTTCTTGCATCAAAACTTTATATAAACTTTATTATTCTTTAAACAAATGACTCAGTGATTCTTTAGCTCAATGATTAAAGTAAATTCATAAAGAGTTTATTGTGATTGAGCTGGTCTTAATCACCATCAACTGATTCCTACTAGTTGGTCCATCGACCAATGAGCGGAATACCTTAAAGCAAATGAGAAACATTATGTCATGTTAAAAGAGGTATCCCGTCTCCTTCCAGCGAATCGTTTTTCTCCTAGGTTGTTGACGGAGGAAATCCAGGAATAAATGAGTAAGTGAATGTATATGCGGTGTTATGGGCCCCACCGTCATATGGATATAGTGTGTGTGTTGAAGGAATAATTGCACCTGGATGACCGAAGTATATAGGAGAATACATTTTATTGTTAGCGCTGGATCACTTCCAATAAATGCAACTTCTTTCACAAACAACATTGCCCATCTGCTCTAACGTCCAACGCCTGAAAAATATTTACATTTTATAGTAAGATCAGCGACTCAAGGTATGTTCTCTTTTCTCGCTATGATTAAACCCATAGCATAAACAAAAAAATTACTTTCCTATGGGGAAATGAAGCAATAGTAGGACAACAGTAGTCTTTCAGTATAGTCCCAATGAAGACTAGTACCGCATCCAAACTAACAAGCAAGTTATTTTAAAGGTAAATACAAATATGTTGCAGCATTTGCCACAAGTATTAAAGTGCAATTCTGGCTACGTACGATTTTGTTTAATGTGTTTCTGACAAGGACAGTTGATGCAGGGCCCAGTCCAGTAGCTGCTTCACAAAGGTGCCAATTTGGAGAAAAGTAACTACTTTAGTAATCCACAGAATTTGAAAGTGCTGTTCAACTCCCACCGAAACTGGAGGAGGACCTAGAAGTGCCAGATGCTATCAGAGAAGTTCCACCTCAATGGGTAGAATAGCATTCTTTTCCTTGCAAACATAACAGGAATTGTGCATTGGCCTCACTCAACAGGGAAAATGCTAACCTTGCTTCCTGGGTTTTTCGAACCCATACTAATATTTGGTCTGGAGTTATATTATAACTCATTCCAAGTTTGAATTCCAAATATCATCTATTGTTTTAGAACAGAAAGTAGTTTAGAAGTAGATCTTGCAAACAAAGGGGCAATAGAAGTTACATCTTTAAATTCCTCCGCTCATTTGCACTGTGCTTTACCAGCATTTCAAGACAGAGACCATTCATATTCTTACTGACATCTGAGTGCCTAGAGAGTCAATGGCTTATCTTGATCTGAAGGATGCGCATCACAAGACGTTTCTTCAGCTTCTCTGGGAAGGCTAGAATGTCATTTCACCTTTTTCCGTTCAGTCGTGGCTTCCACACCTTTGCGGCTCACCATCTGCTCCAGCCAGCGGCAGTGACCATGAGTACCATAGGGGTGTGTATAATAGTATACTTTGGCATGATGCTTTTTATGGCTTGGAGCACAGGACTCCTGTCTTCTCAAGTTGTCTAATTTTTCAAGAGGATCTTAGGTTTGTAGTCATTTGTGAGATGTCAAAGGCTCTTATATACCATAAGATTTAGTTCCTATGTTTTTTGTAGTCACCCTGCAGAGAACACTTCAGACATTGTAAGTTGAACGTAAGTCGTTTTTTCAGGTCATTTCTCTCCCAAAACTAACCGGTGCAGTGAATCTTTTCACTCCTTTCATCCGAGCCATTTCCTGAGACCACTGTATTACTGGGCTCTGCAACACTTGAAATTTTAGATATTCACTTTATTCTTAGGCGCTAGTGTTAGGGGCGATGTAAGGGCCAGAGGTGCGCTGAATTTTCTTTCTTTGCTTACTCATGAAAGAGTGTACAGATGTTTTAACATTAATGCTTCATGATCTGCGACTTCATCTGATCAAGTAATTGTTCTTGGAGTATCTATAGGAACACATGCCCTCTTGTGTCGGATCAAGACGAGAACTTGTCTTTCTAATGCACCCAGCCCGAGTTATAGAAGTCTAAAGGCCATAAACATATTACTCCAGACTTTCTTCAAAGAACATCATCAGAGTGTTCTCTTTCAGAAGGGTTTGCCAGCTAAGCTCACGTGCTCTTTTCTCAACTGTTCCTAATGACTTATTGGTAAGACAGGGAACGAACTGACTCAGAAACAGAAAATGCTGTAGTCTAGCCAGAAATACATTAACACTGGGCTAGGGAATAAACTACTACTAGGACAGTAAATGCACTAATAATAAAACATACAGATACAAACATGGACACTAGGACAATGTGATATGGATGCGCTCACGAGGATAAAGGTAAGTGGTCAGAAGCCTCAGTCAGAGAGATAAACTCTGGACAGGGATGCATGAAAGCTTACACTAGGATAGGGAAACATGTTCACAGGGGCAGGGAGAGATTGGTATGAGCACTGAGACACTGAGACAATGACACTTGCAATTGGGATAGAGACTCATGGATACGCCCACTATAAGTGAGAAAAGACCCAAAAGGTATAAAACAAATTTGCTTCTATCATACAAGACCGGACGCTGCTACAAAGTCCCATTCATTGGAGCAACCCCAAAATCAACAGATGATGCATGCATTCCTGAAGTAGGGATACTCTCTTAGGTGCACTGCGAGACATGGCTACTGTCTGTCAAGGACAGACTGCAAGACCTGATTGACGGTTGACTCCAATGCAGTGCCCCCTTCATTCGCAAAATCCACAACCAGGAGAAAACAGTCTGTATTGAGGAGTACCCAACAGTGTCAAAAGGACATGAAAAGGGATAAATGCTTTGCTATACACTAAAGGCCTTATTTATGTCTATTGTGGAGCAGGGCAGTGCAGCAAGTCACCTTGCTGCATTGCCCTGCGTCACAGGGAAAGGGCGGGAATGCGCCATATTTATCCAATACGGCGCATTCCTGTCCTTTTCCCTTGTGCTGACGTTATTTTGGCTGCCTAGTGCCACCGCAGGCCCCCTTGTACCAAGGTGCCTCCGTTGCATGCACGATTGTTTTTGTGCAGGAAGGTGCACCTTCCTGCACAAAAACAATCCAGACAGACTTTGCAGAATGCAGCACACATAGAAAGAGGAAAAACCGAGGAGAAATAAAGATATTTCCCCTAGTTATGACTCTTCTGGGAAGGAGGAAGATTTTGGCTCATTCCCAGGTTTACAAGTCCTTGTAAATCTGGGAATGCATCGGAAACCATGGGAGTTGCGTGGGAACATCCACCACAACGCCCATGGGATGTCTTCCTTGCTCAGAGTAAGGGAACGCAGAGATTTGCGTTGCGTTGCCTTACTCCAGATTTTTGAAGCCATACAAAGGCACGCAAAGTAGCTTTGCGTGGCTTCAAAAACCTGACTGAGAGGTTTGTACCATGTCGTGTGGTGCATACATGACGCAAGGCTCTCATAAATACGCACCTTAGAGCTCAATTAACAAAACTACCTGATTACGTTTGGTTTACTTACTTTTCTACAAGTGCAAAATGACTGTCGCAATTCACAGGTGTATTTTTAACACTTATAAAAGAAAAGGATTTTGTTCACACAGTTATCAGTGCGACTAAATCTCCTGTGGGAAGGGAGTTTGCTTTTTATTGTGGGAACTCATTTTGAAAAGAAAAAAAAGAAAAAGTTAGCATTTGCATGTGGTGTTTTTTTCCTCATGCAAAACTAACTGTGTGCACATTTTCAATGGAGCAAATGGAATTCCTAAACCTTTTCCAGGATTAGGCACGGGAAGCTGTGAGTGATGCCGGCTTCCAGGCGTAACCTGAAAATTTGTAAAAAAATCAGGCACTAATAGTGTAACATAAAATAATATTAAATGACAAAATATAATTTTATTAACGTCTGTGCCAAACAATATGCCTATACAAATGAATATCTTTCATACATTTTTACCAATCATATTTGAATATGTTCTCTTTTTACTTGCACTACTGCAGAAATTCTGCCAATGGCCTTGATGGATGGTTGAACTTCTTCAACTGTGGGTTCTAGAAGTATATCACAAAAGAGGGGGCACATTGCTCGTACTCTGTCTTCTTGAAATGCTTGTGGACCTTCACCAGTATGTTTGAGGCACCATGCTTACCATTTCCCAAATGTCTACTTCCCTTTCAGTGGCAATCTTTCAGACAAGCAGCACTGTCTTCAATGGTGGTGGTTAAGCCTCTCAACATCAGGCAGCTGACGTGCCACAGTTTATCACAGAGTTGCCTTCCATCACTAGCACTCATAAAGGCATGTCCACTAGCGGCGCCCACTACCAAGGGAACTCCAAATAGGGTGGTTCGACCATGAAAGGGTCAGGGGACAAATATAATGTTTTTTGGCAGAATTTCAATTTGTGCCATCTTTTAAAGTGAGCGGACTCCACCAGTTTGACCACCGGGGGCCAGATTTACTAAGGGCCTGATTACAAGTTTGGCACAACGGCCTCAATGCCGGCTCCGTTGCGCCAAACCTGCACAAGGTCTTCTGACCGTATCACGAGTTGAACTTGTGTTACACGAGTTCAACTCGTGATACGGTCAGCGGTCCTTTGCCTTTTCCATGGCGGCGTCTGGAAAACAGGCACTGCAATGGGAACGGCAACAAAGTTCCAGCACGGCATGGACGTCCATGCCGTGCTGCAACTTTGTGGGAATACAGACAGGGGGGCACATACTGTGCCCTCCTAAATGTATCACCATGGCAAGGGGCTTTGTTCCTCCACCACCAGCCTTTTCGTGGTGGGTTCCTGCCATGAAATGTTGGCGGTGGACGAACTTGTAATATGCTGAGTGAGACTGCACCAGTCCCTGCTCAGCATATTGCGTTGTGGCGCAGCTGCGCCACCGACAGGGAACAACTGTTCCCTGGCGCAGCCGGCGGTCCACTACCGATACGACTTTAACAGTCGTCATACGGCGGACGGTGGACTCACGCAGAGCAGCAGTCAAAAATGGTGTGCTGCATTGTGTGAGAAGGAGAGAACAGGAGAACGCCATATCTACAGAGATATGGCTCTCCCCTCTCCCCAGCGCCAGTGCAGAATTTTGCTGCTGCTCAGCTCCGTGCACATACCTTTGCACCATAGTGCAAGGGTGCCTGCGTGAGTCTGGCATAGGTTTTGTACTGGAAGTGTTCCCTTCCAATACAAAATGCTACACCTAGACAACTTTGAAAACTTTTTCTACTTTGTATGTGTGCTCTACAGTGCAGCACATATGCAAAGTCGGAAAAGAAAGGAGAAATGAAAACATTTCTCCTTTTAAAGCCTGCTTGCAAGTGGGGTCAATTTTTGACGCAAAACCCTGTCTCAAATTTTTGGTAGATAGCGTTTTGCATCACAAAGCATGGGTGGTTGCATGGGAACACCCATCTACCATACATGTAATGCCCCCTTGGCGCCAAGTAACACAAAGCAGCGCTTTGCACTTTTTTGCGTTACTTTTAAGGCAATTTCCAGGGCAAAACAGGTTTCATGATGTAAAGTAAATAATAAAAAAACATTTTGTGCTGGTGATGCAAACACAGCGCAAAATATTTGTAGATCTGGCCCCAAGTGTGCAGAAGGCAACTGCACCTTTTGTATTTGTGTGTGAGAAAGTACGTTGCTTGTTGTCCTCCTCTAAATTTGTAGAGATGTTTGTTTATATTGTTTTTATATTTCCAAAGTGTATTGGAACGTTTCTAACTTCCAACTCGTCATTTTTTGATGGTGGGCTCCCATTTTTTCCCAAAACGTACTCATTTTTATTCTTCCCCCCCTGATAACGTCATGATCCAATATGCAAGTCCCATCCCCTAAAATGCTGACTGCTAGTGTTTAGCTTTACACCGATCCAAAATTTACTTTGATCAAACAGCCCTTGGGTAGATTGAATGGGTGTGTCCCACAATCTGCCGTCTGCAATATGCACTCTTGCACAATCACATGGTGTGAAATACAAGAAGGCTTTAGGTTCACTTCCCCAGCACTACCAGGAACTAGGATGGAAGAATTCATGGCACCTTAGTTGTGCAACATTCACTCGCACACAAAGCCTGCCCACTCCATCTTCCTCTGCCCACCCTTCCCCAGGACAGGCATGGCTTCTTGTGCCATAATGCATTTCTTCTCTAAAAGACACTGCACATGGTGTGGTGCTGTGCAGCGTGACTTGGGGGCATTCTAAGCCCAGGAGATGTGTTTTACTAGGGTTTTGGGGGCAGGAACATTTACAAGCAAGGTGGAGAACTCCCTTAGTAGAAAAAACATATAATGTTCACTTTCACACCAAGACAGCTTCCCAGAGGTTTATTAAAGTGTTATTTGACATGAAAGGAGACTCCAGTACAACTCATATGGCAGATGTGTAGCCCCCTGAGAAAAAACGTGGTTTACAGAAAAACACTTTTGTTGCTTCAGAAGTGAGGATCACATCACACAGTGGTTACTAGCGCCCTGAGGATATGCCTTCAGTGTCCATTGTAAGCTAAAGCTGATGCCAGAGATGTGCAGCTGCAAAGCCATCCGGTTTTACTTACTCAGGTAATAATAAATTCCATACGATAGGTAAAACCTGACGTTGATATACTTCATATAATAGTTTAATTGCAATTTGCATGTACCACCGTGGTTTGGTTTTTCTGCTAGTGGGACTAAAGCCCAAGTTTTATACAGCATGTTTCCCATAAAAACTAAATGTGGTGGTAAAGGGTACAATCAGAGAAGAATGACTCTTTTAATGCTGCAGTGCTCCTGTGGTCGTCCATTTTCTGACAGAGAACGGAATCTTCTATTTATTTATTTATTTATGCATTTTTACATAGCGCGGACATCGCACAAAGGTGCTAGACTGCTTTACAAAATAACATGCCTCATTACAAGAGATACCCTTACTTTCTAGAATCAGATTCCAGACAGTTATTCCCTGCCTTTCAGACCAGACACTCAGCATCCATTTGTACAGAGAGTCGCTTCTTAGTTTATGATAAAATGGTACATCATCTAATGAGACGAGGTGCCCTGCAGGGAGTGACGAGGAGAGGGAAGGTTAAGGTTCCTCGACAGAGGAAGAAAATAACTGAGTATATAAAAAGAAAAAACAAACACATCCAATCTTTTGACATGGCCATATGAGCTCAAAATATCTCTATTTGGGACAGAGAAGGGAGAAATAATAATTGTGTTGAACACTCGGCACAAATCGAATCATAAAACCGAACATCGTGGCATTCATATCATCACTCATGCTACAGATGTTCTGAACCGCAGCTGAAAAATAATTCCCACTGTCCTTCTAAACAGCTTAACTATTTCAGAGCTCCAGCACATTTCAGGAGGAACATCACGCACAGCAAGCAAAGTCAACAAAGGTAGGATTGATTTTTGGATCTGGCGTGAGAGACGAGCTGTCTGCTTGCAGTATTGTTTTCAACTCTTTAAAATAGACTTAGAGTGGGCTTAGTTCTGGCTTGAAAATGCACCTGTCTGCAAGACGTATTGTTACCAATTCAAAACAGAGTCCGCCTTTATACCACACAGAACCTCATGAGATTGGCTATTTGTAGTATTACTCTGCCTTCAAGGAACTACTTCCATTGAAAAGCATAAAGGACTATTTTACATATAAAAAGTACACTCAACAATCACACTGTCGCATTTGCAAGGCAAACAATGCAAGCTTTAATGTATAAACCGCATTTGTGTATCCAACATATTAAACAGCATGTGTGGCTTCCTGTGTTTACACATGCTTACACAAAAAGCCACAAGAGAGAGTCTGTGGAGTCACACCATTCCTGTTGGCCAATATTTATTTGCTATCTGCTTATCTGGTAATCAAAAATCCCATCACGTTAAAATGCCAGCAAAGGTTTCCCGAACCACATCATTGTGTTGCAAAAGCCCTTGAATATGTAGATATAATACTGCCTGTGCATTTACCAGCTTGTAGGACAGATCTTTCTATGAGAATAAAAATGCCAGGGTTATGCTAATATCATCTCTCTCAATGCAAATCGCTTTAGTTTGTTATCTTGGATTTAGGTATAACTTAATCCAGGTCTACAGCAGATAGGAAGCAATGGACAACACTAGCCACTAATGCTGTAATTTCTCCAGCTCTTCCAGGGCCTTGGGTACTGTTGGGTGCAACCTGCTAGCTAAGTAACCCAGCTTTAGTGATAGCTCTAGTTAAGCAGCCAAGACTTACTTTAAGAAGCACTTATAGATTCTCGTCCAGGCAACATAGTTAATCAAGAAGAATAACGTTTAATGTCCAGTTTGCTGCTTGTCTTTTAAAACGGAATACAAATTATACACAGGCAGACAGGTAAAGCAACTGCAAGACACAACCTCGAAAACCAGGAGTTCCACGACAATATACCCAACATCTACAAGAACTTTGACCCTCAACCTTTCCCCACAATACAACCACCACCGCCGGCCCCCACCACAGGACCCCCCCCCTTACCATTGGTCACCGACCATCACCGAAGAAACCGCAGCAACCTTGGCCTCTACCCACTCGAGCACCCCCAGTGATCCTTGCCCTTTCCGCTTCTTCCACCTCAGCAGACCCACAATTACGATGGCTCTACAGAACATAATTAACACTTCCATCTCCACAGCCACATTCCCGGATGCCTGGAAACACACAGATGTCACCCCTCTCTTCAAAAAACCTTCTGCTGACCCAGATATCCTCAGCAACTACAGTCCCATCTCACTGCTTCCTTTCCCTGCAAAGCTCATGGAAAAGATTATCAACACCCAACTCTCCCGATACACCGAACAGCACAAACTCCTGGGCCACTCTGCCTGAAACTCAACGCCAAGAAAACAGAAGTTCTGATCTTCAGTTCCAACCACTCTTTCTGGGAAGTCACCTGGTACTCCACAAAGCTGGGACCTACCCCCACACCCTTACCCACTAATGGGCAAGAAACCTGGGCATAATCCTGGACAATGACCTAGCCATGAGACCACAAATCAATGCTGTCACCTCCGCCTGCTTTAACATCCTCCGCATGCTCAAGAAGTTCTTCAAATGGCTTCCTGTAGGCACCAGAAAGACCATCACTGAGGCCCTGCTCACGAGCAGACTGGACTACGGCAACGCCCTCTACTATGGCATCTCCTCCCACCTCACACACAAGTTCCAAACCATCTAGAACACCGCAGCAAGACTGGTACTCCGCCTTCCTCGCCACACCCACATCTCGCCACACCTCCATGAACTCCATTAGCTCCCCATCCAGAAACGCTGCCAGTTCAAGATACTCACCGACGCCTACAAGGCACTGCACAAGACATGCCCCACATACCTCAATCACTGTATCCATTTCCACCGGCAGAATCGGAACGTTCGCATTGGCCTTTCGCTCTAGCACACACACCCCGCATCCGCAGGAGCAGGACTGGAGGCTACTTGTTCTCCTACCTGACAGCAAAGACCTGGAACACCCTCCCCCAGGACATCAGAGCAGACACCATGATCATGAATTTCCGCAGGAGACTGAAGACCTGGCTGTTTCAATAAATCTTTGTCTGCCCTTACTTAATCAGCAGCTAGATACCCTCACGGGTGATTAGTTGGCGCTCTTCAAGTCTGCTTTACATTACATTACAGTTTAAAAGACATCAAAAATATATTAGAGACTTTTCAACACTAAGACAGTGTAACCTATGTATTCACAGAGCAAAACTTTTCTATGAGCTGATGATTCCAAGGATAAGAAAGCCTTAGCTTTTTTCGTCACAATATGCAGAGGCCATATCAAATGAAACTTCAACCAATGGCAACTTTTCATTGAACCAGTGAATGGATAAACCCAATTTTGCAAGAGCTGCCCACACATTCTGGCAGCAAAGTTTCAGTGCCTGCGTGGGGTGAGGCTGCTCAACAGACTTAGGATCCTATCACAAGCGTCAGCTTGCATAATTTAGTCTGAGGGGAGTCTGAACCTTTTTCACAGACAACTCACACAAATGACTTTGCAACATGTGTCTCAGTGACTCGCTGCACTCATTGTATGGTCTACTAGGAAATATTCCATAGCCAGTATCTCTGGATAGGCAGTCGCAAATGCAACTTTCTAGTTCTACAGGTATTGGGCCTTCATGAACTACACAGAAAGGTTGAGGTTGAAATATTTCGAAGCCCTGGGGGTCTACGCATCCCCATAAGTCAGAGGGAATGAGTAAAAACCTACTGGGAAAACATCAAATCCTGAAATTTTGGGAGCCCTGATTGAAGACTCATGGGCAAGGTAACTGGGATCCTCCGATAGAGCAAATTAATCTAAAACAGTTGTGGACACGGGAAACCCCTACACTTGCTGGACACCTTCAGATTCTAACAAGAGATGGTAAGAAATTGGGTTGATGGTCAAACCATGGGGAAGGGCCAAGGCCAGCAATCAGCTTACAACGTGAGGGCCTCATAGCAAGCACTGACCACAAGTGGGGAAGCACATGCCATGACCACTTATACGCCTATTGGGGCAATTGGTCAGCACTTCATACATGTCCAACAAATAACGGTTTGATTTGATTGTGGAATTTATATAGCGCACGATTGCTCAGAGGATTCTAGGCGCTTTGCGGAGGAGAATGCCGGAGATGGTATATTTTAATTTGAAAAGAGCCATGTCTTTAGAAGCTTTCTGAAACCGAGCAGTGTTGGGCAGCTTTTGATATTTAACGGAAGCAAGTTCCACAACCTCACAGTACCCAAGACAAAGCTTCTTCCTCCACAGCTCGCTTTTTTGACTTTTGGTGTCTGGAGGAGTTTGCTCTGTGCGGAGCGTAGGTGCCTTAGTGGATGGTACCATGTGATGTGTTGCTTCAAGAATGCTGGTCCATTTCTGTGAACAGCTTTGTATGCTAGACATAGGGCTTTGAAATCTATTCTTTTCTTCATAGGAAGCCAGTGGAGTTTTTTCAAGCCTTCAGAGATAGACTGGAATTTGGGAACGTCTAGCAGCATTCTGGCGGCAGCGTTTTGTGCTCGCTGGAGTTTGACCATGTGCTGTTTCTGAAGGCCTAGGTATAGTGCATTTCCGTAGTCCAGTCTAGCCATGGCTAGGACCGTCACTAGCGTTTTTACTGCTTCAGGGGGGATGAAGGAGCGCACTTTGCGGATTGATTTTAGTGTGAGAAACACAGAAGAGACGACTTTATTGACCTGGTGTTGGAAGGTCAGTCTGTCATCAAAAATGAAACCCAGGTTCCTCACTTTATGGACTGGGGTGGGGTGAGCACCCATGCTGGGAGGTCACCAGTTCTGTGACCAGAAGAATGTGTCAGAACCTAATAGGAGGACCTCTGTTTTGGTTCCATTAAGCTTTAGACAGTTTGTTCCCATCCATTGGTTTATGCGGGACATGCATTGGTTAAAACGCTCAGCTGTTTCCTCGGGCTTGCTAGAGATGGACACCACAATTTGGGTGTCATCAGCGTAAGATATAAATGTGAAGCCGAATTGCCTGATGACCTCAGCTAAAGGGCCCACATAAAGGTTGAACAGGGTGGGGCTTAAAGAGGAGCCCTGCGGCACCCCACAAGGCAGCGTGAACTGCTCTGAACAGGAGTCCCCAATCTGAACATATTGGTATCTGTTGTTCAGAAAGGATTTGAGCAGCTTTTGGGCAGAGTTCTTGATTCCCAACTCTTGGAGCCTTTTGATTAGAATGTCATGGTTCACGGTGTCAAAGGCCGCTGCAGATCCAACAGGATCAAGGCGGCCTTGGCACCCGTGTCCAGTATTGCCCGGATCTCCTCTGCTGCCATGATCAGGGCAGTTTCAGTGCCATGTCCTTGTCGGAAACCATATTGTGAGGAATCCAGAAGGTCTGCCGAGGAGATGAAGGTTGTAAGTTGGGAGTTAAGAATTTTTTCCAGGGCCTTGGTCGGGAAGGGGATCCTTGCTATTGGTCTGTAACTGCTGTTGTCATTGGGATCTAAATTGGGTTTTTCCAATAATGTGAGAACTGATACTATTTTCCATGCACCTGGAAAGACACCTGAGATAATTATTTCTTTAAAAAGTATACTAAGTTGTTCACTGATTGTATCCAGTGCCATATGAAATATATTGGGAAGACAGGGGTCTGAGGGTGCTCCGGATTTTATTGATTTAATTGCCTGCTCTACCTTTTCTATGTTTGGTGGCACGAAGGAGTCCAAAACATTGGAGGGGCATGGGGAGATTGTGGCGGGAGTGACTACCCTGCCGTCGTCCCGGTCTGAGAGGGATTCGAAGATGATTTGTACTTTATCCTTAAAAAACCCTGCTAGTTGGTTGCAGAAAGCCACGCTAATGTCCTTTTTTTGTGGTTCGGGAAGTTTGACTAGCTTCTTCAATGTTGAAAATAGTGCTTTGCTGGAGTTGCCTGCCTGCTGGATTTTATCTGAAAAGTAGTTACTTTTCTTGTCCAGTAACATCTTTTTATATATGCTCAAAGATTGGGAGTATAGAGTTTTATTGGCTATTGAGTAGTTGCTTCTCCAGCGTCTCTCTGCCTTTCTGCAAAGTTGTTTCTGTTTGCGCAAGGCATCACAGAACCAGGGCTCGGATTTCCTCGTGCGCTTGCTAGTGATGCTTTTTTCTGGTGCCAGTAAGTTCACTGCGGATTTAATCCAGTTGGTGAAATTACCTGTTGCTTGATTTGCCTCATATTTTAGGTCAGGTTTAGAGGATGCCAGAGAGTATTGCATCTGCTGGGGGCCAATATTCCTCCCGTTGCGTCCTTTAAGTATCTTATGGGGTATGTGCGCACTGGAAATGTGATGTGTGGTGCTTATTGTGAACAGGATGGCTCTATGGTCTGACCATGGAATTGGCAGAATTTCTTGTAATTTAAGATGGGGATTGGATGTAAATAATCCATCCAGTGTGTGACCAGCGTCATGTGTGGGGTGCATTACTTTCTGTTCCAGGCGAGGCATTAGACATCGTCTCTATTAATTATTGCTGTATTTTGGTCTACTAAATCTTCAAGGTGGTAATTAAAATCACCTAATATACAGTAGTCCTTTGAGTTGGTGCTTGATTCTATTATTGGGCTGATGATTTCCTCGAATTTGCTTTTACTTTTCGAGCTGAAAGGTCTATACAGTAGAGTGCCATTGAAGGTATAGTTGGCACTCAGGGTGATTCTGAAGGAAAGTAGTTCGAAATCAGGTCTACTTCCTGCCGTGGATCCTTTTAGCTCTAGGGAGTTGTTTACTATAATCGCAAGTATGCCTCCCCGTCTATCTTGTCTATCATTTTTGATGATTGAGAATCCTTGAGGTATAGCTAGGGCCAGGTCAAAATCAGAGGTGCTATTTGCCCAGGTTTCAGTTACGAAGGCCATATCGATTTTGTGTGCGGTCAGTAGTTCTGCAAATTCTATGTTGTGTTTTATTAGGGAGCGGGTATTGATGAGCAGGCCTGTGAATGACTTGGGGGCTGGTGATTGCCCACATAAGACATGTTTTTCTGAGGAACATGCCTTAGTTTTCGTAAAGAGAAACTTTGCGGTGCAGTGGGGGCATGATTTGAGCTCATTGGATAGGTCTAGCTGATGGCAGGGTCGTTTAAGACTGGCTTTATTGAGGTTCATAAGAGTCACATTGGAATACGTCAGTCTTGTCCCTGTTTTTGGAATGTGAAGGACAGGGGTCGTGTCCCTGGGCCCGATCCAGGCGCGAACGGGCGCAGACGGGCTTGCCTTAGGTGCGCCTTCGTCGCCCCAGCGGCGCGTCCGCTGCTGCATCCTGAATTTATGCGAATGTGGCAGGGAAATTGGCGCGCAAACAGGTGACTGCCCCCTTTGACCCGGAAGTCAGTCAAGAGTTTCTGGTTCAGTCTGCCCTCCACTGCAAACGGCACCGGCCGCGGTGGAACAGGGCACAGAACACAGGAAAACTGGTAAGTGCAATTCGCGCTGGCGTCGCAATTAAAAAACAATTAAAAAGCTTTTTAGGAACAGTTAAAGCTTTTTACAGCGAAGTCCAGATAGTTGCTAAAGTGCTTGGTGCAATTTGCGCTAGCGTCGCAGATTAAAACAAAGTTAAAAATCAAATCAAACTTCCCCTTTCATGGTAGGGGAAGCCATTAAAGATCAGTTGGTCATCTGCTGCCCAGTGTCTCTCGTGACGGGGACTCTCTTGTGAACTCGCTGTGACAAATCAGTTTTAAGACTCATTTCGTTAGTAAAGGTGAGTGTTTGGGTCTCATTATTGGATAAAGGGATGGCAGAGGTGAACAGGTAGAGCTTTCTTTGAGTCCACTACTAAAAGAGCAGGAAGAGGTACAAGTCAGGATTGAAGTAAACTGGCAGAGCTTTGTGTGGAGGCCTGTGTTGGAAAATGTTTGGCAATAAGACAGGGTAGCTTGCATGTGTCTTCAAGAAAGAATTCAGCACAGTGTTACAGTGCCTTGAGATCCTCATGGGCGAGTAGTGCGCTCTACAAAACCCTGATTGATTGATTGAAGGAAATAGACAGAGGGGCCGATTCCGATCTCGGCCGGTAGGGCACCGAATCGGATTCGGCTTAACCGGATCCGATTCGGAGCCCTCTTTCCCGACCGATTCGTACGTGCGTCCTGGCGAGCGAGTACGATGCAAGCGCACGCGAAATCGCCGACCGACTCGTACGCGGGTCCGACCCGCTCCGACCGACTCGCACGGACACGACTCGCACCGCGCAATGGAGACGTTACCCGGCCGGGCAAGTACGATGCGCGCCTCGAGCAGTCCGACCGACTCGCGCCGTCCGGCTCCAAAGGCCAGTCGGAGCTGGACTTTGGGGTCTGTGTCGGACCCCCCTGTACGCGTAGTTGCGCGAGTCGCACACAGGGGGGACCCATGGGTCCCCCCTACCTGTGAATGTACGGCGCGATTCGCATCGACGCGTACCCGCTGTAGAGGCGCCCTTGTTCGCCTCGCACCCATTTAGTCAATGGGAGCCCGCGTACGCGTTGTACGACCGGCTCCCATTGACTTCAATGGGAGTCCGACCGAATCGAGTCCGATTGCATGCGTACGCATCGTACTCGTTCGGTCGGGCTGCTAGAGTCCGATTCGGTCGGAAATCTCTCTGGGTCCGGCTCGGTCGGAGTGATTTCCGGCCTGAATCGGAATCGGCCCCAGAGTGTTAAGGCACTTTAAAAACAAACATTGGCTATGGCATGTAGCACAAGCACATTAAAAAAAGTGAAAGGTGGATTGTAGTCAATCAATCAATCAGGTGTTTGTTAAGCGTGACTACTCACCCGTAAGGGTCTCAAGGTGCTGGGTGGGGGGTGGGGTGCAGGTTCCAGACCATCAAGGAGGGGGTCTGTCGAAGAGCCTTGAAGGCTCCCTGGTTGTAATGAATTCCCTCAAGCAGTTCAATGCCAGCACTACAGTTTGAACCAGAAGCGTACACCCAAACAGATAACAGCAGTAGATGAGACCAGATAGTCCACTGGGCTGAGCCAAGATATGACTGACAAAGTCTCAAGCCAATGGCTGAAAGAGGCTGCTACAATAAAGCCAATAGTTTAAAGGAGCGGACCCAAAACTCACTACATGTCTCCTTGACTCCTGCACTGTCAAAACACAGAGCTAAAATGCAACATGCACCATGAAACAAAGCACCTAACAGAAACTGAACAATCATTAAAGAAGTGAACAGTAATTTAATGGTGGAAATGAGGCAAGAGATGAAGGCACTCGTATACGGCCTCCCAAAGTCATGCACGTCTAAAATAACGATTTAGACGAGATACTCTTCATTTCTGTATGGCAAAAACCTGCTTTATTTTACGTTTTTCTAAGTAACATTCCTTCACTTCAAAACAAGTTATTCAGAAATTAAGTCCCACTTTTTTTTCTAAATCACGCTTGTATCTGTTTCAAAATGTTGGCATGTATGTTCAAGGCAAACAGACCTGGCCCTTACCTCCCCACCCAATTGGCTTGTGACAACCCATGGAAAGAACCATGTCTATGTATTGATATCATTTTGTAAACAGTGAACATCGCTTCATGGACCTCAGAGAGCAGTACAAATGTGGTACAATACAAGTACAGATGTTATATATCCAGGTATCTAAATCAAAGGTACTGCAGTGAACAGGATTTTGTGGAAAACTAGGTGCAAATTAACGTCTAAAGTACTGAAGCAGTATTATTTGTACAATACAGGTAGAGATCTATTAGATTGCATATCATTATTATTATGAAGTATATACATATGGCAGAGTACAATTTGTGCAATTCAGTAAAATGCAATAGTTGGGAGTCAACCACCAAAGACCTTAAATGTACATTCAAGATATTTTGGTATGTTTAGGTGGACTGCATTGTATGTGATACGTGAGAATTAGAATTGGCATCTTGTTTCAAGTGGAAGCCATTGCAGCTCATTTAGCAAAGGGATGTGACCAGCGTGGTGAGTGTCTGGAAATAAGCATACAGCTGCATGCAAGACAGCTTTAGCGGGGCTCGTCCAGATTTAGGGACATCCTTTAATAGGGCACTGACATCATTTACTCTGGTTAGGACCAGACCTTGTATGATTCGTTTTGAGTCTTTCTTTGGAATGAACACATACATGACTCCTTTTCATGAGGGCCGACAACCAGTACTATGCTTCAGGGAACTGGAAGACGAAAATACTGTAAAAACAAAAAGCTGTTGTAAATACTTTAGGAGGCACCCATGCAGCTTGCTGGCAGTTAAGCCTCACTCTTTTGCAATCATAGTCTATTGGTTCCTCAAGAATTTCTAACCTCTGTGGTGTCCCTGCATTGGCTAAAATGTGCAATCCTGCTCTGCTCTGTGTTTTACTAATATTCTTTCCCCGACATATCTACAAATGTGGGTACAGGCTCAATATTGTGTTCTTTATCCAATAAGCTGCTTTCAACTCACAGTTCTTGTGCCTTTGGACAGAACCCTTTCACATTTAAGTACAGGAACTGGCCAGTGAATGATGTTACAATAGGTACTGGAGCCAATCAGTCTTCATCAATCAGGCTGGCATCTGGGAATCCGAAGGTATGTTGAGTATCAATCGTCTGACCTCAATGAGGCCAGCTCCCAAGGGTTGGGTAGTCTGGCCTACATGCCCCTTGTGCATGCACACTAATATTTCTAGTGCACTACGGAAATAATTAGACAGAGATTCAGGGTCGTCTCAGCTCATGAATTGACTGTGCTGGAAGAAACACAAGATACAGCCATTCTAAACACAACCTCCCCACAGAGGGAGAAGGAATTAGAGAAATAATGCTTTGTGTCTGTGTCAGACCGTAAAGTAATGTATTCATTCTTCTGAATTGGTGTAAAAATGCTGTCTTTTTAGCATAGTATTTTTTTTAAATATAACTCTAATGCACTCCACTTGGACCCATTTTTAACTCATTCTTTTTAGAGGGAGCACTCCCCACACCTAGCCACTGGAGAGGCGCAGACTTGTTTGCTATGCTCAATTCCACTCTGCAATATCTAGGTAGTTTGAACTTTTTTTGCTAAGTTGGTTCTGGGTCCTAGGTCGATCCTTAACACTGTCTCTGGATCTTACTTTCACTTGTGTAACGTGGTTGTTTGTCAGACGCCTGGTCCCTTAGATACCCATCCCCAGTGCTCACTGGCTCAAAGCGTTACCCTTGTTACGGCTGTAACAAGTGGACTCTGGTCTTCCAGCATCTGCAAATAAATAGACGGTGTTAGCTGTACCAGCAGCATCGCAAGGGCACTAGTCCACCGGTGTGTGTCTGTACATAATAAAGGGGCTTGGTTAGCTGTACCAGCAGCATCGAGTGGGCTTTAGTCCACTGGTGTGTACATAATAAATGGAACTGGTTAACTGTCCCAGTAGCACTGAGTGGACTCTAGTCTATCGGTGTGTGCATAACAAATGGACGTGCATAGCTGTTCCAGTGGCATCGAGTGGACCCTAGTCCCCGGTGTATTCCTAATAAATGGGCTGGATTCGCTGTCCCAAGAGCATCTGGATCAAAGCGCAGCTCTATATACACAAAAGCACGAAATTGATATTCCCCTTTTTCTCAATTGCTAGATTCCAGGGGAAACAGAGGAAAAAACAACATATATGCCACACATATATCTGGTTCTTCAGTGAAGCTGTCTAGCAGTGCATGACTGGCATGAAAGGCACTGCGATACATGCATATGTTACTGCTGCAGATTTAGGTCTGTAGCAGGGTGAAGTGGCAATCCTGAGTATTCCTGACATTACAACTCCAACAGTCCTTACAAACTTCAATGGGACAAATTCTGATACCTGCCTATCTGGCACTTCATCACAATCACCAACCGAAATCCCTAAGCCAGTCCACGTAGGCTGCTGTCAAGCTTTCAAAAACCCTTTGCCATGGTGCGTCGGTTCAAAGTACAAATGGACATGAATGGGAAACAATATTATTTGAAATATAAAAAAAACTACTTCCACTTCTACAATGAATTTTATTCCTTGGTATTTAGAGGCTTTCGCTATTATAGGTTCCCAAAAATGACACCACATTTCTCAGTCACTAAATTTATCAAAAAGATATTGCTAGTCTCACAAACCTGTTGGTTACAGTCTTGGCAGAAATGTATTATCGAAATTCAAGGATATGACCATTTACACTAAACTTTCTCTTTATGATAGGTGATATTAAAGGTTTGTTTGATGATTGAGTAAAAATCAAATGATCTTAAATTTGGTTGTGCATTAAAACAAATGCGCCACTTTTTTCATCTTTATATATTTTATTTTGATGATCCTCATTTAAGCGATTTGCGAACATTGAGAGCTTCAATTAAAGCCACCCATTCAAAATCAGGCCGAGCTTACTATTAGCCTCTGCTTGTATGTTTGATCAAATGAAATGCATCCTTTAACCAAATATTTATTCGCTGATTCTGATGATAACACGGATTCTTTTGTATCTTATCAAACATGTTCTTTTTGGTCAATGCAGTGTACAGCATTATGCAATTTTCTCACCAGCCTCTCTCTCGGCCTCAGGTACTCAAATCAGTGCTGGAACCAATCAGAATCTGTTTCTGACACTTATTTTTATTCCAAGCTGGTATTCTAGACTGTCCTCAGCAAATCATCCCAACTGTCCCAATTGTCTTTGTGCACTGTGCCAGCACTGGGACACTGCTATGCTGCCTGCACACTTCAGTGTGTGCTGTGCAGAACAGCAGTGTGTAGCCTGCAGTGGAGACTGGAGGCTCTGTTTTCCCTTGGCAGACCGCCAGGTTGCAAATGCTTCTTTTCACAAACAATCAGAACTTACATCTGTCTGAGTTGTGTTCAGGACGGTAGCAAATGACAGAAGTCAAGGCCTCTAAGGTGGATACTGCTTTATCATGCCTCTTGATTCAGCAGCCCAAACACACATTCTGAGTATCTCTTCATTAGTTGCCTTATAAGTTTTGAACCCTTTCACAGATCAGCTCCAAATTTGGCCTTCTCTTACATGTCCTTCAAAACATTTGTTTCTTCCAGGCTTAGAGTACATTGGTCGGGAGGAGAGGCAACGTTATTAAAGGTACAAATACTAGATTTTCCATAGAGTAAGGTGAGTCACATCCTTAACTATGACCGTGCCTCTGTAATGTATATTAGAAATTAAAGCCAGAAGACTGACTTTAACACCCACCAGTTTTGAGCAGACTTCAGACTTGATGTTACAGTTGTATTGCTTGATTGTTATTTTAGCTCCTTGATGAGTACTTTCCATGCTTACTTCCTCCTAGAATGTTCCCTCTCTCAACATGGAACATCTATCTATTTTCAGATAATGTGTCACTCTGTGGAAAAATGTAAACATCTCAAATGTAATCTTGATGGCAGAATTGTTCTTAATTTCCAGTCCTACCTTCTTTCCTTTTACCTGTCAATCCTAATGTTTCTCAAATAAAGGTTCCACACATCTATTTTACAGTCCTTTATTCTGAGTGTCCCAATAAACCTGATTTGATTGTTAGCATGACTTACTGTTGGATCGGAATTACAAGATGGAGTACTTCACCTACAGACTTCGGTAACTGCAGGTGGGTAGGAATACCTTCAGTTGTGGGATTTTGAGGGACTGACATACTGGTCAACAACATGCAGGCATCAGTACATAAATACTGATTTGCATACACAACTTTCCAATTTCTATCATCTGAGTATTTTCGCCCCCTGCTGTTACTGGTGCCCCCCTCCCCAGTCTCGATAACCATGGGTTGGGGGATTTGAGGCCGAACTCCACACAATTTACAATGCAGCCCTGAGTAGAAATGGACGTTCAATCTCCTTTATTTGTTTAAAGACATTGCAAGAAATCTCAATTACTTGTAATCATTTATCATCGTCGTGATGATATCTCAGTGGGATTTTGCCATTCTTCAACTTAACTGCATAGTACCCCATGGTTTCTGTGAAACCCACACATTTCTTTTTTAATTACTTTTGTCTTTTACAGCTTCCATATGAAGCTGTTATACATAAAAAGAGTTTCTAGCATATATTGTAAGCTGATCTCAAGTCTCAAGACTTTCCGCGGCCTTCCTTCACCTCTTCTGGGTTCGTCCAGTGAGTGAAGGCTGCTGCTACCCTAGAATCTCCTCAGCCTACCTTCGGGTCACCACGAGAAGTGGAGTAGAGGCAGGTGGTATGGTACCACCATCAGACGTCTTGCTCTGCCTCCTCCAGGTCTGACCAGTGGGAAAAAAAGGACAGGAGCCACTACTGCATCAATTAATGCAGCCCTTTCTTGCCTCCTCTAGGCATGGAGAGACGAGAAGAAGCAGGGCAAATGTACCCGCCTTTGACAGTAGCATTATTACTTAGGCAGAGGTACAGCTGACTACAGTGGCTGCTACCCGTTTCCAATTGGCTGATTCATAAAGTTTAAAAAAATAGAAATGTATGCATCAGAGGTTTATTGCTACAGTTTGCATAGATATGACTTCAATACAGATGGGGATCTAAGTAAATCATAGATTTCCTTGCATACTCTTCTTCGATACTTAATCCTCGGACCTATCCACAGGGAAAATAACCCACTTGATTAAGCACTGCTGACATGCAGTAACAACAGCTCTATTTTTTGCCTTTTTTATTTCACCTGAATAATATTACTTCCTCAAATTCCTCTAATCCACCATGAATGTTGGGGTGTTTCATACACTTCTCTACCCTGACACCATATTTTTGTCCTAAGCTAAAAAAAAAAGAAGATATATCATACATGGCAACACATGGGAACAGATAAGTGGGAGATTTAGAGAAAACACTGGGGGAGTTTAATTTCTCCATTAACCTTTTATTGAAGTGAAGGAGGTTTAAAGTAGAAGAAAGCAAACAAAGCCATTTCTGCAATAAAAAATTCCAGGTCTCTCGCCTAGTTCAGGAGTGTTTGCATATGGATCCGAAAGTCCCTGCAAAACTCTTATGAATACAAAAAAAGAAAATCAGACTTGGTCAATGGCCCACGGGTTTTGCATGACCAGACCTCTATCGCCACTCTACCTTCCCCCCTCCTTCTTCTGCCATACATGCCAATTTTCCCTACTGTTGGAAAAATTTGCAAATCCAAACTCTGTGAATCAGGAGTCAGAATTTACGACTGCAAATTAAATTTTGTGGAACCTCAGAGCAGGAGAAGCCAGTATGCAAGTATGTTCCCAAAATTGTTGCAGCTGTTCCGGTGATATAAACAAACCTACTAAGTGCTGATGCTATGCACACAGACGTACAGGGATACAGCCGCACAGGCACCTGCTACCCCAGAAGAATAACTAAAAAATGACTGCGCACACCATACCCCTGACCTCCATGCCTACTTAACCATCACCACACGTGCGCACACACACACACACAATCTATAAATACTCCCTTGAACCTAATACAAAAGGCAATCCAGATGGGTAATTGATGGCAGCAAAATGAGCAAAATGAGCAACATATTCTGTTCAATATCTATTTACAACCTTTGGCTGCGATTGCAGAGGAGGCTGGGTTGTCTCTTTTTTCTTACGCTGATGACACCCAAATAATTTTTTCCCTATCTGCGGGAAATGTGCAAGGCCCCTCAACTATCCAAATGGGCTTGAGCAACATTGCATCTTGGATGAGAGCTAATTTGCTCAAGCTAAATGGTGAAAAAACGGAGGTCCTTATTTTTGGAAAAGATCAGAACCTTTGGGGCCCCCAACATTGGCCCAGCGAAATGGGACCCTTACCCTCGCCCACCGCTCAAGCCCGTAATTTGGGATTCATTATGGATAATAAATTATCCATGAAACAACATGCGGTAAAAACTGCAGCCACCTGCTTCACCATTTTAAAATGGTTGAAGAAAATCATTTGGATGCTCCCCAATGCTACTCAAGGACGGTAGTCCAGGCGCTTGTTACATCTAGACTGGACTATGGAAATATTCTTCTTTTGGGAGCAAATAAAGATGTGCTACACAAGCTCCAAGTGGTGCAGAATTCTGCCGCTAGGTTACTTTATAAAATCCCTAGAATGACCTCAATCTCCAATGCTTTGAGAGATTTACATTGGCTTAGAGTGGAAAGTCGGACTAAGTTTAAAGCCCTGGATTATATGTTTAAGATTAAGATTGGGACTGCCCCTCAATACCTGCAAAATCTGGTTAGCCATTATCAGCCCTCTCGACTGTTACGCTCTACGACACAGGAATTATTCATGGTTCCCAGGATCAAACTCACAAGAATGGGAGGCCGTTCTTTTTCCTATCTTGGTCCTCTCTTGTGGAACTCTCTTCCCATAGCGATCCATAAAGAAACACTTCACTTAAAATTTCGTAAATTAGTGAAAGCTTGGCTGTTTAACCAATAGTACTTACTCTCTTTTTTTTTATTTGTTGGTTCCTCTCGGTCTGCGCTGGGAAACCCTTTTGAGTAGCTACGCGCATTACAAAATCAATTAACATAACATAACATAACATATGTTATTTAACTGTACAGTTTTTGTTAATGTATATGTGAGATTACAGCCTAACATTGAGACTGAAAGTCAGCCTTATAGGGTACCACATTCATCAATAAGTACATTCAAATGTATTTAGAAATAAGTAATATACTCTGCTCAACAAGGCAAATAAATCACCGTCTTCTGTATAATAAGTTTACAGAACAAAAATGTCCTAGCACGGGGAAGTTTAAACTTCAGTGCTCCTCAAATATGCTTCCCTGCCATAAAAGATACTCCAGAGACAGGAACAGAGAAATGTTGTTTTCACTCCTTGTTAGCTAGTATTTTGCCATTAGACGGCTTCGCTGTCACCTAGTATTACACCTAGTTTTGCCTTGTAATTTGGTCTCATGTGTTGGATCAACCTCACCTTGCCTTTTGTAAGTCCAACAGCTGTTTTGAAAACATGGACCACTGCTCCTCCCCTTCCTGTTTCTCTAATACACTGCACCTCTTGCTAACGTTATTTGTGATGCTTTGAATTTGTAGTATCTTCTTGTTATGTTTATAATGTTCCCTTTTACCTAGTTCCTAGCTGCTCAGCCAGTGTGAATGTTCTGTATAGAATATTGGTGTGATGGACATGAGTGGAATGCTTGGGTGCCTGTGTGAGTGTGGACAGTTGGAAGATGGGCTGAGTAGCAGGCAGGCTGCTCCTGGTGGGGCTGCTACCACTGATGTTATGGACTTAATAAATATCCTACAAAGTCACTACTCAGCTACGTCTACTACTGCACCTCTACGCATGGAACATCACAATTACATTCTGGCGACGATTTGGAGACTTATTCATGCTCTACAAGTGGTCTGAAGGAAGTTAAAGATGACATGCCAAAGATGTCTTCAGGTTGGATGGAACCTACAGAAACTACAAGTGCAGAGAGCAAACGCAACATGTAGTGGTTCACAAATGACCACACAGACAGCGCAAGTACATTTCCTTGAGGAAATGGTCCAATGGAGACAACGGAGGAAGTGTGGACTCAGACGGAAAAAGATCCACAAGAAACAAATGAAATGGAGCATCAAGAAACATGAGAAACTGGAGCAACACGCCTCGCAGCCCCACCAGTGTCCATTACATCGGACAGCCCCAGCCCAAGTGTGCTCTACTCACAAACATTTCATCTATTGGATTTTAAAGGATGAAGTATTGTGTGCTACATCTAGTGCAACTGATTACAGATTGACTCTATATTAGCGTGTTGGGAGTTCATGAAGATATGTCTGCAGGCACAACACAAGTCTTGACTCCAAGTGTGGTGAAATGTGTGCCTACACAACTGGATTTACAGTCGACATTGTTTATGCCAAGTCTGGTTTTCTGTCATGTACAGCATGTTCTGATGCCATCTATTTAAGTTTGTCACAGTTATTTGGTATGGTGTGACACTCGTTGGAAGTTTTGCCCTGATATTGGCAGATGGAGGGGGATGTTTGGTGAGATAATTTTGACTTTTATTTGTATTTTTTTTTTTAACACTTGAGGCCCTCCCTGGATTATTGGCAGTTAAACCGCTGTATGCAGTTTAAAAACGGAGGCGCGAGTCGCGTGCTTCATACCTATTGTCATCTTGCAGTCACGCGGAGACTGTTCCTCTTCGTTGCTATGCTCCCCGGCAAGCTGCTTAGAGACGCTTTGCAGTATGGACGTGCCGGGAGCCACTCGGTATGTGTTACTTGTGCGTGCCGCCATCTTGGGTTTCGCAGCAATATTCCTCAAGCTCCTCTTCATCCGGAGGACTCGAAGCTTTGCCTTCTTTTTGGGTGTATTGTGACGCTCAAAACTTTATTTACAAATTCAAATGGTCATCTGTTTGGACGGAAATAGCCAGGATCGTTAGGTGACATTGTCGTGAGCATTCTGCTGACAGCTTTTCTTGGTACTTTATCGACGACAAGAAATTTTGCAGAAGCCGGTTGCTGTCCTCAGCCGACCTGCCGTCCGTTTCTGACAATCATTTGTGCCCAAGCTTTTGATGTTCGTGAACACCAGAACTCACATTTCGTGAACACCAGAACACTCTACTTGTTCATATTGACCTGCCTTCAAAATTATTATTATCTGGCTAATTGTGCTGTTGTCTGCAGTAACTTATTTTTGTTCATATGCGGTGTTATTTTAAACTTTGTTTTGCTTGTAATGTCTGTGCTGCAGGGTTTTCAGTGTTGTCGCATGCTAGGTTAATGATATATTCATTGTTTCTTGTAGGTGCTGGTTTGTTTCCACTCTTTTAGTCTATGCATTCCTGCATGTCAGGGTGATTGTTTTTTGCGGTCGTGGTGCGTGTGCGATGAGTAGTTTTGCTGTTATTTGCTTGTGAAAGTAGAACTTGAAAATGTGTCCCATTATCTGGGGTATGTGTGACCAGTGTGTAGTTTGATTTACAGGAAGTTTATCTCATTGTTTATGGATGCTGGTTGATCTTTTTTTTTTGTGGGTTGTAATACCACACTCTTTGGAGGCATTTGTATCCCTTGTTTCCTTGTTTCAGGGATGGGTATGGGTTTTAGTCCCATTTCCATGTTGTAAGTCACATATCCTTTACATTAGGGGTTGCTTAAGGGGGGTCTTCCCCTTTTTCACAGTTTGTGAGTGTTAGTCCCATCTACGTAGTTTGTAGTGGGTGTAAGTCCCATCTACATAGCATGTAATGGGTTTGGTCCCATTTACATTTTTCTTGGTTTTTTTCCTTACATAGGAGTATGTACATGGGTGCGGTACACCCATAGTAAGGAGTACGTACATGAGTGCGGTCCACTCATAGTGTTTGTGTCAATAGTAAGGAGTACGTACATGGCTATTAAAGGCCCGCTCCAGCGTTAAACTTTAACAAGCGAGCGGGCCTTTAATAGCCGGTATAGCCCAGCTACGAAGGGCTATAAGGCTATTAGAACATTCTGCCACTAGAGGGCAGAATGTTCTAACAAATAAAACAAAGGCTTCAGGGAGCGCGAGGGATTGAAATCCCCTCAGGCTCCTGAAGCACTTGTTCACAGCCACAGCTGTGAACAAAGAAACATTGGAATGTTGGAGCTCCGGGCTTATACCAGCCATTATAAGCGGAGCTCCTCCATTGTTTTCAATGGAGCTCCCAACATTCCAATGTTCTAATATAGCCTTATAGCCCGCTGCCGAGGCTATACCAGCTGTTAAAGGCCCTGATCCCGAGTTATAGGCCCGAGCCGCAGGCGGGGCCTATAACGAAGGAGAGGCACTTTAACAACTGGTATAGCCTGAGGCAGAAGAACTATAGGAGCTATTAGAACATTCCACCCACTAAGGGTAGAATGTTCTAAATTAAAAATGGAGAAACAAAAAGACAAACATTGGAATGCTGGAGTGCTGGGCTTATACCAGCCATTATAAGCCCAGAGCTACTCCATTGTCTTCAATGGAGCTCCCAACATTCCAATGTTCTAATTATATGTGTAACTTAAAAATACAGTCATTTTTTTTAAATGGGGAAATATAAAGTGAAGAAAACAATTTCTATGAAACAATACGTCTTAATGTTTTTCTCCTTTCAATTAAGCCAATTATGTCTTAATGTTTTATGAAGCATGTTTTTCATTTTAAATTTCTCCAATTTAAATAAATGGCTGTATTTTTCTGTCATAAATAAGGCGTCATCTCTACAGGCCACTGGGAGCGAGATGCCTGCTGTTTGTAAATATGACACTTCGAAATAGGAAAAAAAATTAATGATGTGTTTTATGGAATCCATATAAACATAAAGTTAACTCTTCATTTTAATTTACTCCCATTTCAAAGAGTGACCTTTACATCAGGCAGGCATTTTGATCACAGTGGCTGGTAGACTACAGTGACATATTTAAAACTGAAAAATACAGACATTATTTTAAGTGGGAGAAATGTAGGTGCAGAAAAATGTTCCATATTATGAACATTTGTGCATAACATTTTACTGCACTTTAAATTTCTCCCATTTAAAAAAGTAGTTGTATGTTTGTGTTATACATTTAACTATGCCACATATGGCGAAAGGTATGTCCTGTGTTACAAGTACATACGACACAGGCTCTCAGTCACCCACACACATATATCCCATTCATACACACACATGTTCATACCCCCCCTCCCGCACCCCCAAGGACCACGTTCTCACTGACACACATGACAGTCCTGCCATGGTGACCCCATTCAAAGCATTTTATTCAAACCACAGTGCCTGGCTGTAAGGAAATTAGGCTTAAAAACAATGAAGCTGGGCGTGGAGTGTGTGGTAAAAGTTGCTTAGCCTTCAGTACCTCATGATTTTCACTGATCAGAAGTAGCTCTCACTACAGAAAAGATTGGAGGCCCCTGATTTGGGAGAAAACCGGTAATAAAATGTAAAGTTGTCCCTGACAGCGTCGCTCAAAATATGCCTAGCACATGGCTCCTTAAATCCTTAAGATGTACTGCCTTCATGCACACAGAGAATACAGCGCTGGTGATAACGCCGATTCTTATCTAATTATCTATAAGAACCCTCTGGCCGCCAAGATCTTTTTACCTGTTGAATAGTGTAAAGGAGAGAATCTCATCAGGTTAGATATCAGCATTCATTTTGTCTGAAAGGACCACTGACTCCGAATTCAAGTTTGAGAATTTATTATCGCCAAAAATAACTGAACGTGCAAGCACCTCAACACGAGGTTAAAGAAATAGATGGGCACTAATACAAATAATAATCTACGCAGGAGTCTCATCCGACTCAGAATAAGAAGAATAGAAAGTTCTAGGAGGACCAACCAGACTATGATTGCTCCTATTTCTAAGTTGCTCTTCATGGGCCTAGACAAGCTTAAAATCAATTGCTGTCCCTACACTAACGCTAAGTGACATCCCTGCATAACAATTTTCCCAGGCAAGAAAGAATAAAAGTGTCAGCTGTGAAGACTTCCTAAGAAGTGCAATCACCATATACCTAAGCTCAGCTCTGTCCTTCTCTCAGGTCTCCCCTACCGCTTCTCTGGCCTCCTCCCTCAGGGCACTATCCCTAATACAAAACCATACTACAAAGGTACACGCCTTGTTTACGCCCTCTTGGCCAGGTCTTCTTTCTTGTGCTTTTCCATAGAAACGGTGACTTCATCCTGGACAGTTTCGTTGACCTTGAGTCCCAGGCGCCTTCTCCGCTGAAAGTATCATCCCTAAATTCCATTGCACTCCCGTACCATGCCTCCCATCTTTCTAACTTTTGAAAACAAAGAGTTAGTCTTTACTAACGAGACATGTGTCCTTGCACCTGCAACAAAAGATACGTTCAACAGAAACCTTCTACTGTGCTAATTAAATCTACCGTTTGTGCCCAGAGAGCCTTTCCAAGAGAAACCCTTTTCGGCCTACATTTATAAGCTAACATAAGAATATACCAGGCCTTCCTTAAGCATATATGTAGTCAGGCCCTTACATATAACTTTTAAACACACATCTTACTTTTCCCTATAAGCATATTCATTACGATTCATTATGCAAACAATGAATTACATGTGCAACTTTAATATGGTGCACGTTTAAACTACTGCAATTACATTACACACACGAACTAATTCCTCTATGCATTTTGTTCACACAATTCAAAAAGCATTACATTACATCATTATCCTAACACCATTATACTGCTGAGTTCACTTCGTTTCAGTGAACTATTCATTCTTTGCTAAACATGCATGAGTATACAATGAATATATGTCTGAATACATGTGGGTGCGGCCTATCAGTGATTATGATGCACCCCTACAATTCACAAGAACATTTCGCTCTATCACTGGCACAAAGCAACAATGTATGTTTGCTCACACGAAAGAACAGGTGCAGTACTGCCTCTTCAGTCAATGAATGATGTTATTAGGGGCTGTTTTGACGTCCTAAGATGATCAGCATGCGGATTTTAAAGAGTAGGCCTCCTCTGCACTACGACAGTCGACACCAGTTCAGGCGTCAGATAAAAAACAATAATTTTAGAAAGTTTACAAATCCCACACTGCGAAGTTAACTGGGTCCTGGCCTTTCTTTGAGCAAGGTGGAGGGGGTTAGAATTCGTTATCACCTAACCTAACTCAATGACACTCATTTATCGAGCAAGAAACGATAAATAAAAGCTAATTTGGCTCGATCCCGGAATTAACTAAACGTTTCCTTAACGGCCATACCACTCACGTGGCGGCCCTCTCACGTACCTTGGCGGGCGCAGACTGCGACTATCAGTGCCAGGCACACCGGGCCCATGATGCCCCTCGAGGGCAGCCGGGCCTCTTCTGGACGCTGTGCGGGACGGTGCCCTCGTGCAGACGGGCGCAGCAGGCCGTGGCAACGGGTAACCAGAATGCCCTGCTCGACCAGCGCGGGATCTCCTGTCGGCGTGAGTAGGAAAGACGACTGAAGCGTACACGCGCCGGCCGATCACTGCACCCGGGGAACACTTCTCCTTTTTGGAGCCGACCGCAGATTGGGACATCTGTGAAAATATCAGGAGAAGGAAAGCCTGAAGAGGTGGCAAGTGGGTGTTGCACTGGGTTTTATGCAGAACAGCAGAAGCCTCCAGTTGACGCAGACCCCAGGTGTGTTAAGGCCCGGTTTCCTTTCCTCAAGACCTTTAAGAAGAAACTTTTTGTTTTAAAGTTTTATAGTTAATGTTGGCTCATTTATACTTTGTTATAATATGCCATGGGGGTAGCCAACTAGTATGAGAGGGCAACCTTGACATGTATAAAAAGAAACCGCAAATTAGTTTCAAATCCAGACAGTGTTTGTGTTTTTCTAGACGTTACAGCTTCTTTATGCTTTTATGAACAACACTGGAAGGCATCACATTTTTTACAATAATTTTGGACTTGGAAAATCAAAGTTCATTCCTATTATATATCATGTGATGTGTATGAATAAGAGTGCAGCCACAACAATGGTCTTTGTGCGAATACGTTTATAGCTTTCGTTGAATCAGTACACTGTGCCTTGTATCAGATATGTTGCTATTGTCAATCCTAATTGGTTTACTGAGGCACAATATCTTTTATCTAGTCCTGAAGTTGGGCTGGTGTTAGGTCGATAACACACCCCCTCAAACATAGTGCAACAATAAAAGAAAAATAATTTTTTTACAATGTGAAATCTTCTCCACTACCGTGACAAGAGGTTTAGATTCTATTAAAGACATAAACATAACATGTGTATTTGTAAAACGCACGTTCACCCGCAGGTCTCTTGGCGCTGAATAACATGCTTATTGTCACCCAACTCAATGGTACTCATTTTATTGACCTCAGATGGATGAAAGGCTGAGTGGACCCACCGGGATTTGAACCTGTGACCATGAGGTCAAACGCAGGCACCTGCAATGGACAAATTAGTCCACTGAGCCACCAGACCCGACATATCGAGAAAAAGTACGACATGAACTTCGTTACTTAAACTAGCAACAAAATTTAAAACGCATATATGAAAAATTCCAACATGGATCATCTACAATTCAAATGCAGGATTAACAGAGGTTTACAATGCATTCAAGTTCGATTACCACTCAGTGAGCCTTCGGACATCATCAACAGCCTCGTAAATACTGCAAACATAGTGTGCTTACTATTTTTTGTAAATTTGAAATCGAACCAGCAATAAAAATAAAACTGTAAACTTCTTAAAGAAAGTGTAGTGTTATCAACTAACTTAAAAAGAGAGTTCCAAGGCAAACACAAAAAAAATACTTAAAGATAGAGACATCAGGCGGGCGTGCTGGACGCTCACTTGATGATAAGTCAAACTGAAACATAGATAAAACCAAACACAGATTAAGGCGATCTTGAGGTATGATCTTCGCCTCTGTGTCTTTAATAGAATCTAAACCTGTCATGATAGTGGGGGAGAGTTCACATTCTACTTCAAGACCAGGACTGTATTATATAGAGTGCCCCAGGGGTACAGCTGGAGTGTGCCCCTGTTTTCTGCTCCCCAGGGCACTGTAGTATTATAAAAGGGGCCGAAGATGCGTGTGCAGCCCCTTCTTTATTACTGACAGTGCTGGCGCACATGTAGCTCCAGCTCTATTTTAAGAGAGCTTTCCCATATTTGTATGGAGGAGTGCCCTCATGCTAATAAGTGAATCATTTTGCCTTTGTGCAATATTATGGATACAGGAGTAGAGGCAAAGAAGCCATCAGTAGGTGCACTGACTGTGGGTGACGTATATGTATTTAAAAGGGAGTTTTAGGCTTGGCAAAAGGTTTATCTTGCCAAGTCGAATTGGCAGTCTAAACTGCATACAGGCTGCAATGGCAGTCCGAGACATGTCTTAAAAGGCTACTTAAGTAGGTTGAATAATAAATGCTGCAGGCCCACTGGTAGCATTTCTTTTACCAGCCCTGGGTATATGGTACACCACTTTACTAAGGACTTATACGTAAATTAACTATACTAATCAGGTGTAAGTCAGTTTTACTATGTTTTAGGAAGTAAGCACAAGTGTTGCAGGAATTCTGTTTGGGAACAGAACTATACCTGGGATCACAGAACATCAGTAGGTATGGACTGCGTCACACAGTACCTATGGGCCTGAATCCTGACTAGCTTATAAGGCCTTACCTGCCCTCCTAACCTTCCCAATGTAACAGATAAGTTGGCACCCCAGAACACAGCACTCTAGTCCCCTCAGGGAACCACGGTAACCTTTCGTTCTCTCACTTATACATGTCCATAATAAACAAATAAGAGACATGAGGAAAGTTTACAATATTTATTGAAACTATCATGCTCCATCATGTACTAACTGTACTGCAATTAGGAAACATATGCAACTAAGCAGAGTGATTAGCATTATCAGTAGACTGTACACAATGAAAAGCCATACCATGGCGAATTATATACTTGCCTAAGCCTAATCTCACTACATGAGTACAGTGATAAATCACAGATCTCTAGGATTAGAGCAGGGCCCCGTACCTGGCATTTGCAGTTAGCTGGTCTGCATCTCAGATTGCACAAGGCTGGCGCACTCATCCTGGGGTTTTTCCTTTGCAAGATACTCTCCTCTCTATTTTCAAAATGGCAAGCCTCCGCTTATATGATAAGAAATGCCATGCTAGAAAACAGCAGCTGGGTCTCTTTGTTATGCCTATGTGTTAGATGTGTTAGTGACCGACCAGAGAGAAAAATAGGGCACAGTGTTGTTCGACCTTGTACGAAATGTTCAGACTGAATCCCAGCAGAAGAGCTAAATAACAAAGCATATGCAGCCTATTTTAAAAATAATATCTGGCAAATGAGAAATAACATTAGCAGGAAGCCCCGAACACACTGGAAAAAAGGGAATGAATAAAAAGTGGGATAGGTCAGCAGTATTCGATGCATCACAAATATGGTGAACCAATTTACTGAAATGTAATAAGAGGTTGATGTCTAACAAGGACTGTATCTCACTGGATGTCCTTGCAACTTGTAATTCAAAAGTTTCTCAAGCAGATGTTAGTGCTACTTCCTTTTGAAACAGTAGTGCTTTGAGTCTGCTTAACTTGCTGAAATCTGCCTTCGAAGTTGCAATGGAAGGCCAAAACGAACTATCCATACGCCTCTTGCGTGGGAGGGAAAAGGTCGTTATTACAGCCAGCCACTATCTGGGAAACCAATAAAATGCATGGGATCCCAGCTTTCATTCCACAACAGTCCTGATCGGTTAACATTAATTTACTTCCATTTGAAAGGACTATAATTAGTGGGAGTTTTGCAGGGGCTGGTGTTCCTTTTAGTTAACAGTCACTACCGATGCATTAAAAGGGCCATGTATGGTCACGTGTTTACAAACGAGTGAATGTCCGACAGAAGATTCACATTCCATTCCAGTAAAGAAGACCTTCTTGTTGGCACATTCACAATGATACGAAAATGGGAGGGACCATAATTCATGAATGAAGCAGCCTCCAAGGGGTTCATATCTACCGACAGGGAAATGTTTCATGCAAGGTGCGAACTGAAATGTTGAAATTGGCAAAGATATTACGCTGTGCATTAACCAGACAGCGGAAGGTTTTTCTGCTATTGTGAATGGGAGCTGTTCTAACTTTTCGAGATGTAACATTGTGTATGTGGCATCTTTTTTAGCCATGAGTTGTTGTTTACGTGTCAGATTAAAAGGCAGGAATAGGTGGCTGGAATTAAGATAACGCCAAGGGACTCGCCTATTCTTAAGAGTTTGAAGTATCCAGCTAAACTGCATGATAGATCTAAGCTGACTTTTCCCATGGTACAATGTAGACATGTCACTTTCCATGATATCAATGACAGATGACGCAATGTTATTCAAATTGTAGATGCGGGAAGACAGTGTATTAATACTATTATCAATCACAGTAAGCACTTTATCCAAATTATCTTGATCAATTTGTCTTAAACGTGCGGCAGCTTCCATTTGGGACAATTTCCAAATTTCATTATATGTAGCATAAATAAATCTTTTTGAACGTGGAGACTTAGGACATAATAGGAATTCTGATAAGTCCATGTCTTCAGACAGCAGAGAAAGATGTTTTACTGCAGATAGTGTGGAATGTTCCAACCATTGTTGACACAATTTTCCCACCGAAAAGATGGGAACAATACCTGAATGTTGCGAGTCGGAATATCGGGGGTCAGGTCTGCTTGCCTTAAACCCCGGTGTGGAATTTAAAAAATGAGCATGGCAACCATTTGTTGTAGCTCTGGTTCCCTAATTTTTGTGTCCTAAGGATGTATACACATCAGCAATAATAATAGGCATCTTGCATTCACGGTTGGTTTGTGCAACCACTGTGAGCTGCTGGCGTATATCCAGAGATGCCGCTTCGCCTTTAATGTTAAGCAGAATCATTGCGGACACCACAGGAAAATGTCCCATTAGTTTCATCCCCAAATCCAGGGCAGCAGCTGCCGTGTTCATTCTGTAATTTGTTTTAACACGTCAGGTAAGACTGAAATGGACGGAGTGCCATGACTGATGGTATAGACAGCGGCAAAGAGTGTTCCCCAAGTGTTACAGTCACTTATAGTGGGAATTCTGTGTGGTACGCACATAGTCAAAATTATGTGCTTGTCTTGTGGTCCCGTAACGGGAAACCCAGCTTCAATTTGGTCGATTTTTTGGGCAATCCAAAATGGAATTTCCTCACGGTTAGTGGGAATTTTGCCCTTAACTGAGTGAACAATTACAGGACTTATTGTAGGCACTGCAGGCAACTGGACTTGCCCTGGCAGGCCAACCCTTGCTGGTTGTGCCAACAAGGTGCGCAAAACATATTGAGTCAAGCGTCTATATAGTGTGACTAGAGCAATGTATAAGGCTCATGTTTGCAAAAGGTTAAGATTCAGGTCAGGGTATGGCATATATCCAGCTAATGCTGGCCAGTTTGCTGCATCATTACTAAGGGGACCTAAGCGTACAGGTGTAGTTGCATTTGGGTGGACACCTAGGAACCAAGTTTGATGTTCCCAATAAGATAAAGGTATTTCCATGAACGCATATGCTCGGTAGCGTGCTGGTGGTGCAGAAGTTGTATAAGATAAACAAACACAAGGAGATGATGGACAAAGCGCTGAAACTTTTCAGTCACAGATTTGGGTTGAATCCATCATCGTTCCTTTAGCTCACTTCGCCACCCCAGTTCAAGCCCAGCCATATGCAAATCAGTCTTGACCCTGTTCATTATGGGAACAGTCCAGCCCGAACTGCCAAGCCAGGTCTTCATGGACCGGAAACAAGCATCCTGAGACCGGTTTCGGGGTAACACCCCTCATCAGCCAGGCTAGCTTGAATCCAGTGGCAAAGTGAGCAAGGGACCCACGTCTGGGCATACCCTGCCATCGAGGTTGTATAAGATAAGCTCTGGACTGGACATTACATTATTGTGTCTGTTAATTGAATGTTGAGTTCTGAGCTCCTGCCCTCAGCACTCCCAGAGAAGCCTTGACTGCTCATCCTTGCTATCCTGAGAGTCAAGTGTGGAAAGGTTGTACATGGCCCAGTTTGCTGAGCCATAGCAGGATGGACAACAGAGCAAATGACCCAGCCACCATGGTTGTGGCCCAGCAGTCTCTGCCTGCCTATTAGGCCCCCAAATGGGGTCTGACAGTTGTGTTTGGTTTAACATGGCTACAAGGCAGGTTCAGAATGTAATATGTGCTGGTGGTTGCGGGCGATGGGTACTGTACTTATTTTTGGGAACTGGAATTTATTTTTCATTATCTCACTTTAACCCAGAACAACAGCAAGGAAGACAGAAAAGAGAGTAAAAGGGGGGTAGAGAAATATAGGAAAAGAGTGGCATATGAAGACATAAGGGATGAAAAAGAACCTGCAAGAATGAGAACAAGAGGCAGGAAGTGTTGGGTGGTGGAAGAAAGAGACATGAGATGCAATCAAGAACAAGCAGCCTTGGTATTCAGCAGCCATGGCATTTATTAGGACTGGAAGAGGCCCTCTATGAACTTTTTGGGACTTGCACATATGTGTAACAGATTAAGAACTTGGTATCATAGGCCCTCATTACGATGCCAGTCGGACGAGCATCCGCCTGACATCATTTCAGGATCGGGAAAGCCCGACAAGTAGGCAGTGGTCCCGACCTCCAAATTATGATCCGACCACCATGTAGGCGGTCGTAAACATGCCCTTTTGAATTGAGGCTTGCCAAGCATCATGTGGTGCCTGGTACAGGGTGCATGGATGTTTTGTGGGGTACCACGGGTGCCCCCCGGTTCCCATAGCAGAGGTCCAGGGGGAAAGGGGCCCTGCTAGGGGCCCCAAAAGTCCCTTTCCAACAGCCTTTCTATGGCGGTCGGAGCGCCATGGAAAGGCTGTCGGAAAGGGACATCTAAATGTCTAGTGTGGTCCCTGAGCAGACACTGCCCCTATTGTAGGGTATTACGCTCTGACTGACGGTCCGATGGTCTCCTGAGCCCGTCTGAAGCGTCGGTCGGTCCCTCCATCCACTGCCTCAGACCGCCTGCATCATAATGCGGCGGTCGGACCGCTGCACCAGATGTCGGACTGATCGCCACCAATAGGTCATCAGTGGCCGTCTGTTCGACATCATAATCGGGCCCATTGTGTTTTCTTTCCAGGAACACTTCCTCATTCTTTTCTCAGTAAGTCAAATAGTTATGTTGAGATAGGTTCAGCTAGACACTGTTTAAACTAATTTATTGCTTGCTTTGCAGATTCCCATCCCTCCCATCCCTCCTATTTTTCACCTTTCCTAAGAATCTTTATTAATGGCTGCATGTTTTCTTTGAAATCCTGTGTGAATTGAGAGCTATAAGCTGAGCATGATCTATTTAGGTCTGACATTAGCCAAGGAACCTTTGCTAAAAAAAAAAGCTTTAAAATGTACATTCTTATGCATACTTCAAACAGGTAATCTTCATCCGTTGGTCTATTCCACCCAAATTAGCATCCAGCATTTGGCAATGGGTCAGGCCGCTTCTGCCATTGGTTCTCTTCTGAGTATGTGATGCCATACTGCCTAAATACAATGTAGTCACTGTTGTGTTATTGTATTCTCCTTTTTGGAGTGAGGCATAGAATGTATGTTGCATTCTACTGACAGATTCCAGTCCATGACATTCGTTTTACCGGAGGTCTTGGAGTGGAAGCTGTGCTGCCTAGCTCCTACCTGTTCCTGATTGAATACTTAATAAAATCTTTTGAAGCGGATCTTCTTGTAGTGATTCCATCATAACAATTGGCGACGACTGGGATGGACTACGCTAGAAGCGCAATGGAGTGTTAAGTTTCATTTTTTTTTTTTACTCAAAAAAAAAAAAGAGAAGAACTGTCGATATGGGATCTTAAGCGGCGTGTGGTCAACTGCCATTTTTACTACTGGAAGCGAGAAGGATATTGTGGAAGAAGCACAGCTGTGTTACCTGGCCAAGCAGAGTATTGGGAAACCGTTGGTGTAACTGCCGATCGGCCGTATTTTTCAAGCTGCGGCAGTGTTCCAGGCGTTGCAGCGTGAGGTACGTCCAGGAGGAGGCTGTGATGTGTACCAATGCGAGGTCCCCTGTGCATTGCACGTGGAGGAAGCAGGAGAAGATTTGACCGTCATACGTCAATACGCGAGGTCGCGCAGCGTGACCTTGCACGACGGCCATTTTTAAAATTTTTATTTCTTTTGTCACCGCAGTAGTCTCCGGTTACTTAGCAACAACCGGAGTGAAGCCATCAGCTCAGTGTTTGCTTCGCGGACTGCAACGGAAAAGCACACGATTAAATATAACAGGAACTGGTCAATATATGGATTGGGAACAGGTGAGGAAGTCGGGGGCGGTTTCTTTTAGACATAATATTACAACCTGTGCCAGGTGGGGTAGCAGGTTGTTTTTAACATTTAAAGTTAATTGTTGCAGACAATTTAACAAACCTTTTGGAGGTTAGGAGAGTTTTATTACAAACTGTTCTGAGGAATTGTATGGAACAAGGGGATTACGTACCTCAGGAGAACATGGCCCAGCAGAATTTTACTATCAGCCCTCCACATGCATTTTGGGCAGCAGGTCCACAACCAGCAATGAAGTGAGTGAAGTGGAAGGACTATTTTGTGAACTATATCAAGGCTGTGGATGAGGCTGGTAAGATGAAGGCGGAGCAAATGAAAATAATTTTGTTGCATTCACTGGGGCCGGTGGGATTGAAAACTTATACTCGCATGCCAAAGATGGTTACAAGTGGAGAAGTAAATGTTTTTGAGTCAGCTTTGAAAGATCTGGACAACTACTTTGCACTGAAGGTTTGCATCGGCGTTCTGCGTTACAAATTCTTTCAAAGGAAACAAAACAAAGGAGAATTAGTGGATGAGTACATAGATGAATTTAAAAAACTGGCTATTGATTGCAAGTTTGGAAGTCTACATGATTACTTTATACGTGATCAATTGGTCATGCATAGTAATAATTCAGCGATTCAGAAACGTTTGTGGATCAATGGGGATGCACGGTTGGAAGATTTTTAACAATAGTGCGGAAAGCAGAAATGTCTGGAAGATGTGCGACAGAACTTAAAGAATCGGACAAGGATACTGGGGGTGTTTTCAAGGTACAGAGCATAGGCAAAAGTCAAAGCAAGCCGCAGAAAAATGCCTGGAAGGAAAAGAGACCGGAGGAGAGAAGATGTTATCGCTGCGACAGTAAAGAACACCTGGCGTTCAGCAAATATTGTCCTGCAGCAAAACAAAAATGCAGTATTTGCTGGTTAATTGGGCATTTTAGTAAAGTCTGTAGGAGAAAGAAAGGTAATGTTGAATATGTGTTGGAGGAGGACAGTCCTGAAGCTAGTGAAGCTGAAATGGAGAATTCAAAATGGGAGTGTGTGAAGAGTTTGCAGGGTAATTTTGTGATAAACATCTCAGATGGCTCAATGGAAGGGAAACCAGTGTGTGACATGTCGATAGGGGGTGTATCTGTTAAAATGTTTGCGGATTCAGGATCACCATACACAATAGTGAGCGAAGAAGTTTGGACAGGAAGATTTGTAAGTAAAATTGGACAACAGTTGACTCCCACTGACGTTAACCCAGTGAGCTTCAGGGGAGAGAAAATTAATATGCTGGGTTTTAGGTGGTTAAGGTTTTTATTCAAGGGGAGGTCAGCAAGAGGGATACTCTATGTGGCCAAACTGGGACTATCAGTTTTAGGTTGGATGGACCAGAAGAATTTGCATATTATCCCGGACCCCAATAGCGAGGAGAAAGTACATATTGTGGATGAAGGTAGTAGGATGGGAGATACTATGACTAAGGAATTTCCAAAGGTTTTTGAAAAACAATTAGGTGTGCTGAAGGGGTTCGAGCATACTATTGTGCTGAAAGAGGATGCTGAACCCAAAGTGTACAAGGTGAGAGGGATTCCGATCTTAATCAGAGATGAAGTGGCTAAAGAGTTGAAAGGGCTGATTGAAAAGGATGTGATTGAAGAGGTGGAAAGCTCTGAATGGATTTCTCCGGTGGTGGTAGCACGCAAGAGTAACGGAAAAATGTGTTTATGCATTGACTTGTGCCACTTGAACAATAACATTGTCATTGAAAGGTTTCCGTTGCCAAAGATCAATGAGATGGTGTCAGCTCTCAAGAGAGCAACTTGGTTCTCCACCATTGATCTTTCGGCGGCGTACCACCAGGTGATGCTTACGCCGGAGTCCAGGAATCTTACAGCGTTTATAACACCATATGGTTGCTATCAATTAAACGTTTGGCATTTGGCCTTGTATCAGTGGCTGCGGTGTTTCAGCGGCTAATGCATAGGCTGTTTGGGAAAATGGGTGGAGTGAGTTTCTTCCAGGACGACATCTTGGTTTCCGCTAAATGCAAGGAGGATCACAATTGCAAGTTGAGGGAAGTTTTGGGAGTGTTGCAAGAGGTAGGTTTGACTGTGGAACTCAGTAAGTGCAGGTTTGCGCAGAGGAGTGTATCTTATTTGGGACACATAATATGTGAGGATGGTGTGAGACCCAAGCCCTCATTGGTAAATACTATTGTTGGCACACCTGCACCGACACGTAAGGACAAAGTGAGATCCTTTTTGGGTATGGCAGAGTATTGTGCGAAGTTTATCTCCAATTTTGCCAGTAAGGTGTTTAAGATACGTTTGTTGCTAAAGAAGAATACAAAATTTGAGTGCACCACTAATTGTGAGGTGGAGTTTCGTCAGGTCAAATCTGATTTGGAAAGAATGACAGCTTTGAGTAGTTTTGACCCGGATTTGGAATGTTATTTGACGACTGAACCCAGCGACAAAGGGTGGGGAGCAGTTTTATCGCAGAAAAGTGTGGATGGTAATGAGAAAATCATTCTGTTTGCATCTAGGTCGTTGTCGCCTACAGAGAGAAGATATCCAATTATTGAGAGGGAAGCGTTGGCTTGTGCCTGGGCTTTGGAACATTTCCGTGCTTTTGTCTGGGGCAAGTCTGTCACCATTCGCACTGATCACCTACCATTGGTGAAAATTTTGACTACGGAGGGGAGCGTGGCAGCGCCTGCCAGGCTGGCAAGGCTTTCGATGAGAATGAAGGAGTATGTGTACAAGTTGGTATATGTGCCTGGAAGAGAAAATGTTGTGGGGGACTGTTTGTCCAGGATGCCAGTTTCGATGGAAGAGTGTGTGGATGACCCATGGGGGGATTTTAAGATTGCTTCTGTTCAAGATTCTGGGGAGCCAGCAATCAAGAAGACAAAGTGGTTTGAGGAACAAATGAAGGACAAAAATTTACAAGATGTTTTGGGCTATTTGTGCAGAGGATGGCCTAGGAAGGAGGGCGTGACAGAAGAGTTGCGGCCTTTTTGGGAGGTTAGAATAGAGTTGTCTGTGGACAGAGATTCGGTCATAAGAGGAGACAGAGTTGTGCCACCGGAGGGTGTGAGAAACAAGGTTTTGTAACTTTGCCATGAAGGGCATTTTGGAGTCGTTAGAACCAAGACTATTGAGCGCGCGGCGGCGCAAGATGGCCGCCACCTGAAGAGCTCCGTGACATCGAGCTACGCTCGGAGACAAAGGAAGCCTTTTTCCCCAGCGCTACCGCACGGAAAGGATGTTTTCGTGCATCGGAAGTGGCAGTGATTGATGAGGCAAGTTTTCCAACCGAAAACGGTCCGTTTCACTTCACTGTGCCTCGCCTCAGTGCTTCCATATAACGCAGCCGCCATTTTGTGCATTCCTGACGCCAGAATTAGTACGGCCGCAATGCAGCTTCTTTGTCTCTCTGCACCTATAATTCATTAAGGCCTGAATTTATGGTCTATACTGCGAAAGGGGAGGAACTCTTTATAAAAATTTCGCCATTTATACTTCAACTGTTCAGGACTATGACTCTTCTTCAATTTACAAAGGAAAACTTCTTTTCGTCTGCAGCTGCATTAGTGAGCTGACGAGTCACAACTCTATTGGTTATATAAAAGCCTCCTGAATAAAGTCATGTTTACGCAATCCCGTCACAGCACTGTATAATCGCGCGCAGGCTCTGACGCTGCAGAATAATGCCTTCAGTTAATTGACCTTGCTTGGTTTTTGCTTTTCACATTGGATATATGCTCGCTGGTGGCTCTACCCTCTTGTACTTTTTTCCTTCTTTTCAGTAGTGTCGTGCTGCTTCTGGTTCGAGGTAAAATTCATCACAGCATTCGTTCTAGACGGCAGCACTACAGTTATTCAGCAAATTTTTTCTCATTGACTGTAATACTTGCTACCTTGGAGTCTTCTTTTTGCTTTAGGTGATTATATCCAGTGTTACGTTTTATACGGTATTTCACCATGGATTCTCCACACTCAAATAAGCCTCACGGGTCTGCGGGGGCCACTTCTGGAGGTCGTAAGGACTCAGCTGTAAGCACCAGCAAGCGTCCCAAGAAAGACCCATCCTCTCCATCAAAGTCACCGCTTCCCCTCACGCTAGAGGACATTATGGATGAACTGCGTCTCATTCGACCTTTCATGACTGATACCACTGCTACTCTCCAGAGAATTGAGGAGAAATGGTCCGGCCTGGATTCGAGACTTTCAGATGTTGAACAAAAATTGAGTGATGCACAGGATGTTGTTGCCAGAGTTGATATTCTCACTAAAGAAGTTACACAACTTAAGAAGAATACAGAGGATTTGGAAATCCGCAATAGGCGCAACAACCTACGCATTTATGGTATTCCAGAAGGTTCTGAAGGTTCGGATATGATTTCCTTCTTGAAAACTCAAGTCCTGCAGATCGTGGGTCTCCCAAAGTCTACGGATTTCAATATCCAAAGAGCGCATAGATTAGGGCCTCAGAATGCATCTTCTTCAACTAAACCAAGAGGTATTATTGCCTACTTTCTACTATATTCTGACCTCATGGCGATTCTCAACACTGTCAAACAACACAAGCAGATGCTTTGGTCTGGCCACAAGGTCTTCTTCAGTCAGGATGTCTCCAAGCCAACTGCCAACCGGCGATAGGAATTTCTCGACCTCAGACCAGCATTGAGATCTATGAATGCCCGCTATGGTCTTATTCATCCCTGCTTTTTCAAAGTGACTTATAAAGACAGAACTTTTACCTTTGATGACCCAGCTGACCTTCGGAAATTCATACATGTTCATAAAGGAGAACTTATGGAACTGAGCAAACCTTAATTGTTACGTTATTTGTTCTCTTTACTGTCCCTTAGGTTTTTTAATATGTAGGGTGCAAATCTTAATTGTTTTCTTTTTTGTTTCCTCCCATGTTTCTTAGGTCCTCCCTGTGTAGAGTTGCTGCAGATGTTCATACCCACGTTGCCCTTATGTTTGTAATGTATGATTCATTCCGCTGTATTTTTCCCTAATGTCTGGTAAGTTTCCTTCCTTTTTGTTATATTTGTCTACCACTTTGTCTTTGGACTTTTTTTTTCCCCTCTTCTCTATTTTGTTATAGTATGGTAGACTTGTTTCCCCTCGGTGTCCCCCTTTTGGAGTGGCTGTTTTGTTCTTCGCTGCCCCCCCCTCCTACCTTAATGTTCTTCCTATTGTACTTTATGACTAAAGCCACTTGGCTTTCTGTCATCTTCTCTCTTATAACTCTTATTGGGCGACTATGCTCTCCCTTTCTTTTCCTCTTTCTTTCCTTTCACTTCTTTTCTCTCTACCTCCCTTTCTTTTGTGGATCCGTCCCTGTACTTATTGTGCTTACATTTTTCCACTTTTCCCTTATGATATTCTATTGTTCTTTTCTCAGTTCATTACTATGGATACATCAAGCTAGATTCTCTATTTTCCTTCCTTTTGGTCACTTTCTCTTATTTACGTTGTATGGGTATTTTTGGGTCATTCTTTACCTATATTTTCTCTTTATTTTCCTTCTTAATGGCTTATCTTTCTTTCCGGTGGTCCTTCGCATCTCTTTTACTACTCACTTTCTAAGTGTTATATTTTACTTTTGTTTAATCTTACATAAGTTTTATTGATGAAAGGTCTACGCATCATTTCATGGAATGTTAAAGGTATTCGTAACCCTGTCAAGAAACAACGGGTGTTGTCTCACCTTGCTAGATTGAAATGTCATGTAGCATTGTTACAAGAATCGCATCTTAAGTTACAAGATTTGCCTTCACTACGTAAACAATGGGTGGGTGAGATTTTTTGTTCTCCGGCTGTAAATAACAAAAGTGGTGTAGTTATTTTATTTCATAAATCATTGAATGTTCTTTTACAAAATGAATTTAAAGATACCAATGGTAGATGGCTTTTTTTAAACACTAAAGTCAATAATACCCAATTCTCTTTTTGCAATGTATACGGCCCTAATGGTATTGATCTATCTTTTTGGAATGATTTCTCTACCCTTCTCTCCTCCCATGCTCCCATCCTCGCTGAAAATCTGATAGTCGGTGGTGACTGTAATCAACTTATGGACCCCTTCCTTGACCGGAAATCCCAAACCAAATATATCCCCAATAAGGTGCAAAAGATTTTTCATAAGGCTATTACCTCTAGAGGACTTGTTGATGCATGGAGAACATATCATCCTGATGTTTTAGAATTTTCCTTTTTTTCCCCAGTTCATAGATCTCACTCACGTATAGACTACATTTTTCTTTCACAACCAACCTTGCAATTCATGACAAATGTAGAGATTGGCTCCATTCTCATTTCAGATCATGCCCCCGTTCTTTTAGACATGGACTATCCTTCATCTGCACCTACATCTCGACGCTGGCGTTTTAACAATTCCCTTCTCCTGGACTCTCAATTCGTCGAACAATTCACGCTTTTTGCCCAGGATTTTTTAAATAATATTCTCTCCTCTGTCTCTCAATATCATGTTATTTGGGACGCCTTTAAAGCGGCTGCCAGGGGTTTCATAATAGACTTCGTGTCCCGAAAAAAAAAGAAGGCTTTCTCAGACTCAACATCTATCCTGAAGCAGATTAAAACTTTAGAGCATAAGTACTTTACTACCAACTGCCCCGACACATTGTCAAGTCTTATTAAAGCAAAAATACAATATAATAAACAGTCTTGGGACTCCGCTTGTAATAATCTCCTCAAAGGAGGCAGAGCATTTACCGCCTGTGAATGGTTCGGTTCATGTTAGGAGGATCGTAAATTTTAATAGAGAGTAGTATCTTGCTTTTAAAAATACTTTTACTGTTTTTCACATCTTTTAAAAAAAATAACTGTTTGAATTGGACTGTCACTTGTGCACGCTGTTATTGCTGCTTGGGGGGCGGAGCTGTGTTTAATGCTCCGGGAGGGAACACCATAGAGCGGGCACGATCTTGACAGGTTAGCGGGCTAGTTGCGACCGCATCCGCATTACCCAGAGTTCTTAAGGGTGGATGTTGCGGCCGCGCAGCGAGGCAGAGCATTTACCGCCTGTGAATGGTTCGGTTCATGTTAGGAGGATCGTAAATTTTAATAGAGAGTAGTATCTTGCTTTTAAAAATACTTTTACTGTTTTTCACATCTTTTTAAAAAAATAACTGTTTGAATTGGACTGTCACTTGTGCACGCTGTTATTGCTGCTTGGGGGGCGGAGCTGTGTTTAATGCTCCGGGAGGGAACACCATAGAGCGGGCACGATCTTGACAGGTTAGCGGGCTAGTTGCGACCGCATCCGCATTACCCAGAGTTCTTAAGGGTGGATGACGCGGCCGCGCAGCGGACGCGCGCAGCGGGCGCGCCGCTGGCGCGCCGAAGGCGCGCCTAAGGTAAGCCCGTCTGCGCCCGTCCGTGCCCAACCGGGCCCAGGGGCCAGTCCCCCTGGATCCCCGTGGAGAGGCAAGCTCCAATATACTTCAGAGGAGCTGTATGACCTCAGAGAATTGATGTCAAATAAATGCAGGCATTCCATTGAGCCTATAGATATGAGGAATAAATGTCCTCATTGCCCTTTTGAGCTAGGCTCCCTGACCACGTTCCCAATTACTAACATTTGTCCGTCACAAACGATTTTTAAAATGTGTTTACTGAACTGCCGGTCGATGCCTAAACATGCTATTGAACTTCGGCTTTTACTGGTCGAACAAGATCCAGATGCCCTGTTTCTCACCGAAACATGGCTTACAAAATCTTCAGACCCGGTGCTTGTCCAAGCACTCCCTCCCGGATATTTGATTCAGAGGCAGGATCGTGAATCAACGCGAGGAGGGGGCTTGGCCATTATATATAAAGACATATTTAATTGTCGTGTGGTAGCAAGTGTGATCTCTGACTGTGAAAGTCTTTCCTTTTCACTTGGTCTTTCTCATACCTGTACCTTCTCGGGTGTTTTAATATACCGGCCCCCAGGAACCATTGGCCATTTTTGCAGTGATCTCTCAGAAGTTATCGCTAAATCAGTGAGCTCCCTCCCTAACTTCTCTGTACTGGGTGATTTTAACATCCATTTTGATGAAATGGATAAACCCGCTGCAGAAGAAGTAATTGATAGCTTGGGTGCGTTATCACTAAGTTTGAAAGTGACTGGCCCCACTCATCAGAAAGGACATCTTCTTGACCCAGTTTTCTCTAACATCGACAAACTCGAAGTTGGAAAACCCCTCCCTATACCGTGGTCAGACCATCACCTGATTTCCTTTACATGGACCTCTCCAGTCAGCAGCCAGCCATCGGAAACGATAAAAAACTGGAGTCGGAACTGGTCCAAACTCTCCTTGGAGTCTTGGGCATCAATCCTTGATAACACTAGACCCGTGTTGGAGGGCGATCCGGAAACTGCAAACAGCAAGTTCAACAACTGGATTGACTCCTCTTTAGATCAGTTGATCCCCAAAAAGTGGATGACAAAAAAAAGGGCCTTAAAAGTATCGCATGGTACTCCCCCAGCTTAGAGAGCTGAAGCAAAAATGCAAACGTCTGGAAAGAAGCTGGAGGGAAGACTTCTCTCATGCTAAGAAAATCAATTATAGAGAGGCCATTAAAGCTTATAAACTAGAAATTAGAACTGCACAGTCATTGTACTATGAAAAAAGATTACTTTAGCATCCAACTCCCCTCGCGAAATCTTTCAGATTGCGAAATCTCTCGTCAATCCCCCCGTTCCCCTTTGCCGTCTGATGATACTCTGGGACGATGTAATAATTTGGCAAAGTACTTTTTAAAAAAATTGAGGATATCTACTCCACTTTCCCCCTACTTCAGCATCTTTACACATTCCGCATCTGGACGATCAAATACTAATCACAGTTCCCCGCCTTGAAATAATTCCTCCCTTGGATCTAAAATCCCTAAAAAACTATTTGATCCAACTGAAATCTGGTTCTCCCAGTGATGTGGTTCCCCCACTATCCTCTGTCAGGTCGCTGACTCGGTGGCGATAACCATATTGGACCTTATTAATTTATCACTCTCCTCTGGATCTGTTCCCTCTCTTTGGAAACAGGCTAGGGTTAAAGCCCTTTTAAAAAACCGAGCCTGGACCCAGAAGTATTTGTAAATTATCGACCAATTTCACTTCTGCCAGGGATCTCAAAAATAGGTGAAAAATATGTTAATTGCGTACTCTCCGCCTTTCTTGAGAAGAATGAATGCCTCCACGCCTCTCAAACTGGTTTCAGACCTAAACAGGGCACGGAAACTGCCCTGCTGGCGGTGGTTGAAGAAACCAGAAAAATTCTTGATGTTGGTGGCTCCGTGGCGATTGTTCTGCTTGATCTTAGCACAGCCTTCGACACGGTTAACCATCAACTATTGATTGTGAGACTCAGAGAGGTTGGAGTGACTGGAACTGCACTAAAGTGGCTTGAGTCCTTCTTGGACAATAGATCTTTTCAAGTATTCGAGGATAACTCTACCTCTGAAAGTATGCCTCTGAGATGCGGGGTGCCTCAGGGCTCCTCCCTGAGCCCCACGCTTTTTAATGTCTACATGAGCCCCCTCGCCAAGATTGTAGAACCTTTCGGTATCCAGATTGTCACTTACGCAGATGACACCCAGTTGATTGTGTCATTGAATCAATTTGATAATGTGAAAATTAATCTGGCCAACTGTTTGGAGAAGGTCTCCGCATGGATGGATGGCTCTTTTTAAAACTTAATGGGGCAAAAACGGAGTGGATGTTTTTGGGTAATACCTCACCCAAAGATGGTAACCTATTTTGGCCGAGATGCTTAGGTCCAATGCCACCTCCTAAGGATCAGATTAAAAGTCTTGGTGTATGGCTGGACCACAATCTGAATTTCAAGGAGCAGGCGCGGAAGGTGGCAGGTACCTGTTATGGGATCCTGAGGATGATTAGAAAAATTCTCCCTCTGCTGCCTTTCATTGCAAGAAAACTGCTGGTACAAGCACTAATCCTCTCCAGACTGGATTATGCTAATGTGCTGTACTTAGGCTCTCCATGCTCAACCATTAAAATTTTACAAACGGTACAAAATTGTGCAGCCCGTCTGCTTATGCGGGTCCCTAACCGGGTATCCGCAAGACCACACATTGCCTCTCTTCACTGGCTCCCAGTTGCGGAACGAATTCAGTTCAAGGCATTATGCATTGTCCATAGAACTTTCTCGACTGAGGGCCCACCGATCCTTCGATCTATTATATCCCCTTACCTCCCTAAGAGATCTCTCCGCTCTGAGAATAAGCATCTAGCAGTAGCTCCCAGGATATATAGATCACGGAGCGGTGGACGTATGTTTGCATGTACCGCGGCAAGGTGCTGGAACCAACTTCCCAATTACATACGCCTGGAGGACAACTATTTGGCTTTTCGTAAATTTCTGAAAACTTTTCTGTTTTCATGACTCCTGACCATTGCACGGTGATGTTACTGCCTTTTAGCGCTGGGAGGCCTTATGGTAGCCATGCGCTCTAGAAATGCATATTCATTCATTCATTCAAATTCAATGCGAAAATGTATGGTGGGCAGAACAAGGCTGGTAGATCTTTAGCCAACTATCTCAAAATCAAAAAACAAAAATCTAAAATTGTGGCTATTACGGATAACTCTGGAGTTCGGCATATTTCAGACGCTAAGATCCTAGACTGCTTCACTGATTTTTATACTTCCCTTTACAACCCGGAGTCCTCCCCTTCTCCTGATCTAATTGATTCCTTTTTCCAAAATATTCCTAAATCCCCAGAGAGTCACATTGATCTCACATCTTTGAATGTTCCCATTTTGGAACAAGAGATCATTGAGGCAATCACTCTTTTGCCCAAAGATAAGACACCGGGCCCTGATGGTTTTACTGTTCGATTTTTTCTTCACTTCAAATCACTTCTGGTCCCTCAGCTGTTCTCTTTGATCAACCATTTTTTCACTATTGGCGCATCGCAAGGTTCTTTTACCCAGGCAATGCTTTGTCTAATACCCAAAAAAGATAAGGACCCCTCCTTATGTAAAAACTATAGGCCCATCTCCTTGATTAACACGGACTGTAACATTTTTGCTAAATTACTTGCCCTTCGTATCAATAAAGTAATCCCTGACCTTGTTAATATATACCAATCTGGCTTCGTCAAGTGACGCTCTATCACAGACAACTCACGTACTTTTCTCAATATCTTTCACCTGGCTTCTAAACTTGATTCACCTGTCGCCGCTATCACATTAGATGCTGAAAAAGCGTTTGACAGGGTTAATTGGGAATTTATCTTCCGTGCATTAAAGTGGGATGGTTTTAGCCCTCCTATCATTAAATATATCCAGCTGTTATATTCTGCTCCCACTACTTCTGTTTGGGTGAATGATAGTCAATCTCGATATTTCCCCCTCCGTAGGGGGACTAGACAGGGTTGTCCCCTCTCCCCCCTCCTATTTATTCTTGCCTTAGAACCCTTTCTAGAAAAAATTAGACGTTCACCACACTATACGGGTTTTCAATTTAATAAAATTGATATCAAATTTACTGCATATGCAGATGATATTTTACTATATATCTCCAATCCGTCCACCTCCTTGCCGGCTTTCTTCTCCCTGTTACAAGATTACTCTAGAGTTTCTGGATATAAATTGAATGTAGACAAATCTGAAATCTTGCCCTTAAATAAGTTTTGCCTTCCTTCTATGTTCCATGATACAGGCTTTGAATGGAATTCCAGAAACATCAAATGTCTAGGAATCCTTTACGCTAACAATATCAGGGAAACTATTAAAATTAACCTTGCTGACATACTTAAAAAACTATCCGCTTTGATTGATGGTTGGTCTCCACTTTTTCTTTCTTGGTGGGGTCGATTAGCCACAATTAAAATGATGCTCCTTCCAATTATTAACTTTTATCTTGCTATGCTTCCTGTTTCTCTTCCTAACTCCTTTTTTAGTACCATTAATAGTTCTTTGTCCAAATTTCTCTGGAATAATCGCAAGCCCAGGATTTCACTTGCTCGTCTACAACTGTCCAAGGAATTGGGTGGAGTTCACTTTCCTAACCTTAAACATTATCATTCCGCATTTACCTTGACGCAGATATGGCCCTTCTTATCTGAACCCACAGATTCACCTATAACAGCATGGAGTTCGTTGGAACAGGCCCAATATTCTCTTTTCTCCTTTATCTCAGCTACTCGCCTCTCCCAACCCCCGAAGCGTCTCTCTTCTCCTATTTTTGTTCACTCCAAAGCACTAGCTATTTCTCTGCTTAATACCCATCTCTCTTCTACAGATATATCCTCACGCACTCCACTCTGGTACAATAAGGATTTAAAGATTCACAATAGAGCTCTATTTTGGAAAGAATGGATTGACAAAGGCATTATCACACCTGAACACCTCATGAAGGATGGGTCCTTTATGGACTTTTCGGAAATTCAAAACTCCTATTGTATTTCTTCTTCACACACCTCTCACTACCCTTTGCTTAAGGACTCTCTTATTCGTCTCTCCCTCCAGGGGGATCCTAGTGTTACACCTGATCAAATTCTCTTTCCTTCTATTGACTTTTCCACTCAATTTAAAGCTGCTGCTATTTACAAAATATTATCCCATCCTACTAAGGATAGAATTAAATCCAGTCTGGAGCTTCTATGGGAAAAAGATTTGGCCTTAGATCTCTCTTTTCAAACATGGGACTCCCTCTGGTCAAAAATTCATACCTCCTCACGCTCCGCTAGCACAACGCAGACTTTATATTACTTTTACAATAGACTTTTTTTCACTCCTACAGACCTATATAGATTCCAACTACTAGACTCCCCAAAGTGTTGGTCTTGCTCCCACGAGCATAGTGATTTTCCACATGTTTTTCCATTGTCCTTTAGTTAATTCTTTTTGGTCTCGTATTTGGTTGAAATTGAATGAAATTCTATCGACTAATGTTCCTTTTGATATCATACATGTTTTTTTGGGGTAGCTGTTCTTCTGTTTGGGCTGCTCATAGTAATGTGGGTAAATTTATTGATTTGTTTTTAGCCATTACTTTTCAGATTATAACCACCAATTGGAAGGATACTTCAAAAATTTCGTTTCAAGCTTGGTGGAATTTGCTTTGTCATCATCATAGACTGGGCCGTGCTTATGCCACTTCTACTGCTTTGCTGATCAAAAAAGACTTGTTGTGGTTACCACTAACATCTTTTCTTTCCAGGTTGAATAATTGATTTTGCTTATACACATAATACTTATTTCTAGCTCTACATAATTTATATTGCTAATCATTTTTATTTTTTTGCATACTCCTTCTAAAGGATTTAACTTTTTTTCTATTCCCCTTCCCTCCCTCTTTCTCTCTCTCTCTCTCTCTCTTCCCTCTTTTCTTTTTCTTTTTCTCTTGCTCTTAAAATCGTTAAAATGCATTTTTTCTTTGTACAGGCTTTACCCTTAGAGGATGTTTTTTTTCCTCTTGTTACAATGTCATATATTCATTTCATATTTATCTTCTTGCTACATGACTTTGTACTGATGTTTTACTCTGTTTATTATTTAAATAAAGCATTCTAAACTTAAAAAAAGAACCAAGACTATTGTCAAGGGTGTTTTCTGGTGGCCAGGTGTGGACAAGGCCGTGGAGAGGTTTGTGAGAGGGTGTGATGTATGTTCTTCAGCAGACAAGTCTTTGAAGACGTTAGGACCACCAATGAGCGAGGTGTTAATTCGGATTTACCGTGGGAATTTGTCGCTGTGGATATTTTTGACCCAGTAGGAGAATTGCAGGAATATGGTATAGTTGCCATTGATTTGTTTTCTAAGTGGCCAGTGGTAGAAATCATGGAGAAGGTGGATACTAATACTGTTCTTAAGTTTCTGGACAAGATTTTTGTGATGGAAGGTTTGCCGGTCATTTTACTAAGTGATAATGGAGTGCAATTCACATCCAAAAGTGCTAAGTGCTATTTTGAAAGGGTTGGAGTGAAGCATAAGACCACGTCCCTTTATAACCCTAGTAGTAAGGGCACCGTGGAATGCTTTAACCTTGTGTTAAAGGGTGTCATTCAGGCAGCTATGTGTAAACAAAAAGACTGGAAATTGGAGATACAAAAGGCTGTTTGGGCCTATAGGGTGACTACCCATGATGCAACCGGATTGTCTCCTTTTGTCATTATGAGAGGCAGGAAACCCAGATGAAAATTTTCTCCGGCATGGCTTTCAAATGGAATGGTGGAGCAATGGTCAGCCAAAGCCGTGAAAAACAGATTGGATGAAACGCACAATAAGAGTAAAGTATATCATGACAAAACAAAGGGGGTGAGGGAAGTGCAGGTGAAAGTTGGTGATTGGGTGCGAGTGAAGAAACCGGGTAAGATTCTTAAAGGTGAAAGTCAGTTTGGAGCACCTCAGGAGGTTTTGGAGGTTCTGCGCAACGCTGTGCGGTTGAAAGATGGTTAGGCGTGGAACCTAAAAAGTGTGACTATGGGACCTGTACAGGATTTTGGTGTGGTGCCGGGAAAAGCATTGCAAGGGAGGGAGTGGAAGGACACGGAGTGGGTGGAAGATATTTTTGAACGGAGTGCTGTACAATCCAGTGTGGCATCTGATCAAGTTGTCAATAGTGGAGAGGAAGGGGTTGTTGAGGAGAGGGTGGTGAGGAGCGGGGAAGTCTTGGAGGTGGTGCAATCTGGTGTGAACGACCCTGTGGATGGGAAAGAGGGTGTTAGGGATGGTGGCAAAAGGACAAGGGTTCTTCCTGGATGGTTGAAGGAATATGTAATGTAACTGTTTTCCATATGCTATTTTTGCAACTCAGTTTCATTGTTACTTTTGCTTATACGTCAGTTGTATATTATTTTATTCTGTTTGGGAGGGGTGGGATGTGTTGTGCTATTGTATTCTCCTTTTGGAGCGAGGCATAGAATGTGTGTTGCATTCTACTGACAGATTCCAGTCCATGACATTTGTTTTACCGGAGGTCTTGGAGTGGAAGCTACTGTTCCTGATTGAATACTTAATAAAATCTCTTGAAGAGGATCTTCTTGTAGTGATTCCATCATAACAGTCACCCACACACAAAAGAATTCCCCTGAGTGCCAGTGTGTCATGTGTTTAAAAATCCATTTTGATGTTAGCTGTTTTTTACTTGTGAGGAGTTAACTGCTCCTCAGGCACTACCTAGACACTGCTACTAGGCACTCACTGCAGTTTGCAGCCATGTGCAACAGAGACAGTGCAATTTACCATCTTGTTCAATGGCTTTTAAAACCATTCCAAGATGACCAACTGTGCATGCGCACATGCACCCATCTTTAAATGGTTGTACAAAGATATAACAGAAAACATTTGAAAGACTCAAAACATGAAATGATTTTTGTAAAACATTATTACCAAAACTATTCCAAGATGCCCTTCCCCCCCCCCCCAATCTGTTCATGTATATGCATGCGTATCCATGTTTGGGAGGCTATCTTGAATTACTTTCTGTAATAAAGGTATACAAAAAACATTTGCAAAGAAACAACCACTGACAAAGCCAAAAGGTCTACAGCCAACACCAGACCTATTGGCTTTTCCAATGTTTGCTTGTTATGTTAGGAAGAACTTCGTATTATTCTTTCAAAGCTTAGGAGTCATATGGTGGCCTAAGAAATAAAACATTTGCTCAGCACCACTGAGAATCATGGTTTGACAACCTAGCGCTGGCCTCGCACACAATTGTGTAAGTACAAAGCAAAACCCCAGCAGATTTGTTTTAGCAACATTTGGAATTTTTAGCAACTTATCATCCACATGGGTACCATGACCATGTCCAGTCAGGTTCAGCATAGCATTGTGGAGGATGATGTCTTGTCCAACAGCATTCTTTATTTCACTAGTGAAATCTAGTTTGTTATAATCAAATTTTATGATGGGCACCTATCAGTAACTAAAAGTCATTTTTAAACATTTGAATAATTTTGACCTCTGGACCTGTGTTTTCCCATATAGATAACTGACCTAGGCCATCTTGATAGCTTATACAATTAGGTTAGTTTCCTCAGGCCAGTACACAAAAGCATTGGCCATTTTGCTTTAGAGTTCCTATTACATAGTTGATTAATGTATAATCAATGGGTTATATGGATTCACTTGCTTCCATGTCTTTTATTTTTTTGGCAAGGACACCATTGAGGCCAAACACAACCAATATTTCACCAGGATCTCTTGGACTAGTTTTTTGGAATAGATTTACTGATCCACAATCAAATGTTCTTCACATTCTTTGAATTCCTGAATCAGATTTTGACACAATGGCTTTTCAACATCTCAAGCTAACTGTTTTTCAGCATCAGCCACACAGGTAATTTTGTTGAATAGTTTTTATTGGTTTTATTTAGAAAAAGTTTATATCAGATGTCATTAGGTTAGCATAACATATGCATTGTGTAACAGAATATATTGAGCAGGATTATGGACTCCTCCAGGAGTTTCAATGCATTCTGTACAGATTATTGCATCCTCAATATTATGTAATGATTTGAGATTTAGATAACAATGGTACAGGTATGCGAAACATATAAAAACCTACCACCCCCAAAACAATTGAGTCCTGCTGTTCCCAACTGAAGAAGCCTGACATACCAAGGGTAAGATACAATGCGTGACTAGAGTACAGGCTTTAGAGCAAGTGGATTATGTCGTGAAAGTGTAGAAGATGAGGTCAGGTTGACAATGTATAGCATGAGGGCCGCATACCTCCACACCAAAGTGGGTACATAAGTGAAGCAGTAGCACAGCAGCAGGAGAGCACAGTACACACTTTGCAGAAAAAAGTGATTGTGCTCTTGTCAAGGTTTTATTCCAAACTCCCAGGATCGGTTTGATGCTCAAGTGGGTCCACCTCTCAATCGCCCAACCTCTGAAGGCTATAATAGCACAGAGGGTTGGGGGGATTAAGCGAGGGAAGGAAAGGATGGGGGCAGCGAGGAGGGAGACCTATAAAACAATAGACATCATAAGAAGAAAATAAACTATTTCTTCCTATCCTGAACTAAACACCTTATCAGTTTTTATAGGTCTCAAAATACCTGTGCAGAAAACAAAGGCTGATCTGAACTTCACCCGGATAGAAGAGCGCCTTCCTTCAAGTGGAAGCCCATCTCTTTACATATGCGTTTTCTAAAACATATAGGGAAAACCAATAGCAAAAATGTCGAAGGTTATTTCCTAGCCAGTAACATGAACAAGCCTTATCACCACCACATAAATCAGACTACTGTGCATCCCAGGGGAGGTTGCCTCAAGTCACACACCAAATACCCCTGCTAAGAAATAAGGAAAACATTATTCGGCATGCATCAATACATCAACGAATTTCCGGATGCTAAAGGCATTATTGCACTCGTGCCCTTTCCATGGGAAGATACCAAGTAACTGATGTTAACCTTCACATCAGTAACAAATACAATGATACTAAATCCACAGCGTTAGCTCCTGTATCAAGGAAATGTTATCTGCGGTAAAATGAGGCTTGATATGAATCATGGCGTGTCAGTACGTTCTGCCGTATCAGGAGCTATCTCCTTGTTAACTTCGTTCCGTGGAAAGTTTGAAGACAACTGTTCTGTTATAGCTATGGAGTAGTTTCGGCAAACCCCCCTCCTACCTCCGTAAGTAATATATATTTTAGATCAAGGCATTTGTTGCTCTGCTTTAAGGCTCCAAGAAAAACAAAGCGAAGAGTTAACTTTCCATATGAGTATTCAGAACGGTGACCGCGTCACCCTTACCGCTCTATCGCCAGTTCACAGAAAAGAATGCTCTGCAAAGGACAGGTCTGTCTCAGCACAAAATACGCAGCAAGTGATGGATATCGGAACGATTCTTTTATCGTCCGGGCCACAATGTCGCCACTTGCGCGTCAGTGAGGGTAAAACAGGGGCTGCTGGGTATTGTGGTCCGTTTCTCTCGCCGGCGTTGAGACGATATAACTTTGCCACAAGACGCCGATCCTGCACATATGGGTATGCCTTGCTGACAGCATATACTGCTAAGAGGTTGCTGAATTCAAAATTTGCAAACATACGTGACAAGAATTTTCAATTCTATTAAGGACACGGAGGCGAGGATTATGCTTCTCTTTTCTTTACTAGGAAAAACTCAGCAGCCAATCAGATTACAGTAAGAGAAAAATAAACACTACAATACCCATGAATACACTGGGTATCACCTGACAACCATAGAGAGTCCCCCTATAAAAGGTCCATTAGAGAATACCACAGTACGAATTTCATTTCATTTCATTTCATCCTCTTTCTTTGGTAAGCAGAACAGTTAAAGGGAAGAACAGTCCAACAATTTTGTGAAGAACTTGGAAAAATTAAAGCAGCTCGATCCTTGAAACAGCAGACCGACGGACTGGAAACAGAAGGCTTGATGCGTGCAGCGTCAGAAAAAACCGGAACCTGCAAGTATCCATAAGACAGTTCTTGGAGACAGAGTCACACGCCTTACTTAGGATCCGTACCTGAAAGGAAATATAGAGTCGTAATACAGCATTCCCTCATGATAGAAAAAATCACAGTAAAGGGGAGGGAAAAGAAGGAATGTATCCATAATATAACTATACATATGCAATAAAAGCAGACAATATAAACAACCATATGAAACAGTACCGGGTGGGATAATCCTCGCCTCCGTGTCCTTAATAGAATTGAAAATTCTTGTCACGTATGTTCGCAAATTTTGAATTCTATGTCAGGACCGGAGGCTCCGATTATGCTTGTTCAAAGCTGTGCCACCACCACCGATGCAATATCCACAATTGGTTTATAATAAAAAGTCTTAAACATAGAATTAGTTGACCAATCAGCGGCTTTCATAATATCCATTAAACTAACTCCCATAGAAAAAGCTTTTGAAGCCATAGCTCCACGAGCTGAATGTGCACCAAATTTTGTAACATCAATTCCTGCCTCACCCATGAGCCATCTCACCCATCTTGCCAATGTAGCCGGGGTCACCGGGCGAAAAGGTTTTTGCAAAGCAATCAACAACTGACCATGCACATCCTGTCGAAATTGAGCAGTACTTACCTCATAATCCTTAATACATTGAACTACACAAAGTTTAGGATTATTAGGAAAACTCGGGTAAGTAATAGAGGCAGTATTACACTTAGTGCGTCTGGAGATGGCAAAAGTAACACCTTCTGGTGAAAAATTACGACCTGCAAGATCCAGAGCCCGGACATCCGAAACGCGCTTACAAGAAACCAAACATAACAACATAGTCAATTTTGCTGAAAGCTGTTTGCGGGATAGACTATTATTGGAGGGCCAGGCTTCCAAGAATCGTAAAACAGTAGAAACATCCCATAAAGCAACATATTTAGGGCAAGGCGGTTTTACTAACCTAACACCCCTGAGTAATTTGCAAACTAAGGGATGCTCACCCACAGGTTTGTCATTGATTGTAATATGGCCAGCCGAAATGGCGGATCGAAAATTATTAACCGTTCTATAAGCAAGACCGGAAGAAGCAATTGATGCAAGAAAATTCACAATCAAAGAGATATCCGCAGAAGCGGGATCCACCTCCCGTTGATCGCACCAACTACACCATCGTTTCCAGGCTGTGGAATAACGTTTGTGTGTGTTGGGAGACCAAGCTTCGCTGATAAATTTGGTAGCGTCTCGCAAAAGGCCTGGGATTTTCCAGCGATCCCCGAAACCCGCCAGGCCACAATAAGGAGTTGACCTGATTCTATCAGGGGATGCGGGTTGTTGAGAGGGTCCAGCAACAGATTCCAACGCTGGGGAAGAAGGAGCAGCACCGCACAAATCATCTCCAGAAGAACCGGGAACCAAGCCTGAGCCCTCCAAAGAGGAGTGATCAGAATCAATTCTGACTGATAATGTTTCGTGCGAGCCAAGACCCTGGGGATCATCACGAATGGAGGAAAGGCATAACACAGATGGGACGGCCAGTCCTGCAGAAATGCATCCGTGGCCAGAGCTTCCGGATCCGGGCGCCAACTGAAAAACATTGGAAGTTGCCTGTTGAGTCGAGAGGCAAAGAGATCGATCTGACACTGACCCCAAACCCGAGTGAGAGACCTGAAGACACGAGGATGAAGCCTCCAATCGCTGAAATCTCTGAGATGACGAGAATTCCAATCTGCAATCAGATTGTTGCACCCCGGAAGATATTCCGCAATCACTGTGATTTGTCTCTGAAGACAAAAATGCCAGAAATTCTTGGTGATCTCTGCAAGGATCTTGGATCTCGTGCCCCCTAATTTGTTGACATACCGAACCGCTGACACATTGTCCATGCGGAGAAGAATGCAACAATTCGTCATCGCGCGGTGAAAGAGAACGAATCGCAAATGATCCTGCCAGAAGTTCCAGACAATTGATATGGAGAGATAATTCGTCCTGGGACCACCGGCCCCCGTGGTTACCGGACCGCAACGGGCTCCCCATCCCCACCGACTGGCGTCGGACTCTATCACCACTTCCGGAGTGGCTCCGAACAGGGCTCGACCATTCCAAGACTCCATGTGCTGTAACCACCACAACATCTCCCACCTCGCCTCCTCCGAAAGAGGGATTTGGTCTGAATACTTGAGGCCTTTCTGGATATGGCGGATTTTGAGTCTCTGAAGTGCTCGGTAATGGAGAGGACCCGGGAATATTGCTTGAATTGAGGAAGCTAGGAGGCCAACTATCCGGGCTACCGATCTCAATGATACAATCTGTTTGTGTAAAATCCATCGCAATTCCCTCTTGATAGATCTGATTTTTTGATTGGGTAAGAGGAGTTGGCAACTGAGGGAATTGACCAGAAAACCCAGGAACTCTATCGACTGAGACGGGACGAGAATTGACTTCTGTGGATTCACCAGAAACCCGAGCGACTGTAGAAGATGTATTGACCACTCCAAATGAGTCATTAGAAGACGAGGGCAACGAGCCATGATGAGAATGTCGTCTAAATAAATTATCAGACGAACACCCCGGGATCTCAGAGACTCCACGACAGGCCTCAAAAGTTTCGTGAAGCACCAAGGTGCTGACGAGAGGCCGAAAGGGAGAACCTTGTACTCGAACCAGACTCCCTGCCATTGGAACTGCAGAAACCGACGATGAGGACCGTAAATGGGAATTGACAGATACGCATCCTTCAGATCTAGACGGACCATCCAGTCCCCTTCCTGAAGAAGATCCTGAAGAAGATGGATGCCCTCCATCTTGAAGTGTCGATAAACGACCCAGCCATTGAAGTCTTTGAGGTTGAGAACCAGTCTGGATCCGCCCCCCCTCTTCTGAACCAGAAAGACGGTGCTGGAAAAACCTTGAGGGTGATGGGAGGTCCGAACAATGGCCCCTTTGTGCAGAAGAGAAGCGACTTCCGCGGAAATGACAGCCTGATCTTGAAGGGAAAAAACTAGAGGCGATGGAGGATGAGTCTGACTGGGACAACTGAAAAACTCTATCTTGTAACCCATCACGGTGTCCAACACCCATGCATCGTTGGAGATCTGTCGCCAACTGGGAAGAAAAATTGAATCCTGCCCCCTAACACAACCTCCGAAGCTGTTATTAAGCTCACCTGAAGCTGAGGAATCCTGATGTCCTCCTTGAGTGCCATCATACTGGCCCTTCCTGAACCTGTTGCGGGCTCTGCGAGTGGGATAGAAGTTGGAGGTGTTATTATATCCGGAGTCTTGATAACCTCCACGATGGGACTGAGAACCACGGTGGGAACCCTGATTATTTCCGCGGCCGAACGATCGTCCTCTATATCGTCCGGCCCGTCCAAAAACCGGACGGAAAGCTCGACGAAGGGAGGACTGAGCCTTATCCAGACCACTGAAAGTGGCAACAAATTTGGTTAGGTCTTTAAGAAAAGGTTGACCAAACAATAAACCCTGAGCTAACGGGCCAGATTCCAAAGACGACAATTCGGCCAATTTTGGGTCTAACTTTAAAAGAATAGAACGTCTACGTTCACAGGACATGGCACAGTTGGCGTTACCCAAAATGCAGACGGCTCTCTGAGTCCACCCAATCAAGTCATCAGGTTCGATGGCAGAAGAAGATTGCTTAGCCCGAAAGCCCAATTCCAAAATTTTCGTAAGGGGGCCCAGCAAGTCTAATAACTTGTCTTGGCAAGAACGCCATGCTCTATCAATACCCTTCTTGGGGTCCTTAGCATACTTCTTCAGATAGGTCATCATGGATGGATCTACCTCTGGCGTGTCTGCCAATTTATCGGCAAGATCAGGACACGGACATTCAGAACGCAGACGCGTCCTTACATCCTTGTCAAAAGGTTGGCGAATATGAGCTTGAATATACTCCGCCACCTCCGCAGACGGGAGCCAAGCAGAAGAATTAGGATGCACAATGTCTTTAGGATCAAAAGTCAGAAGTTGAGGATGCGTGGATGCATCAACAAAATGCTCTTTACGAGCCTTCTTAGCAGGAGGAGGAGAATCGTCATGGTCGGAAGACGTGCCAGAAGAAGTATCCTCAGCATCCGCCTGGCGAGAATGAGAACCCGCCGTATCTCTGGACGAAGGAATATAAGAATGGTCATTGGAGAGAGCCTTGGCCAACTTTGCAAAATCAGCTTTATGAGGATTCGCAGCCTGCGCAGCGGTCGTGGAAGAACGACCAGAAGAACCAGGCAGCCAGCCCTGTTGTAGAGCATAAGAACATAAATGGCGCTTCAAAGGCTCAATAGCGCAGACCAGTGCTTTATTTACAGAGTGTTGGACACCTACATCAAGTGCCTCAACCAATTCTTGCTCCATGGACCCAGAGGCCCCTTCATCATAGTAATAGCCTTCCTCATCAAAATAGTCAGCCATAATAACACTGAAAGTGTAATAATGCCCACAAGAGGAAGGAAACACACCAATTAATGTAATGCCAACAGGCAAAAATAAGGGGGAGTGGATAACCCCAGGCAAGCCAAAAAACACAGTTAGAAAGGCACTGTGAATTAATGCAAATTAAGTGTGGAGGGAGGGCTTGCCAAGAACCACTCTAGGCAGAGCCTATGCACCAATTATACAGCCCAAACTCTATAATTGTAGTCTGGACGTCAAATAGGGGCTGTGACCAGGCTGTGGGCAAACGAGCAAGAAAAACGCTGCTCCCGCGCTACATAAACGGCAAAAACTGGCAAATACGCCGGATAAACAATCAAAATGGCCGCCGCGCATGCGCGGTAACGGCCGCCCGGTCGACTGAGAAAGAGGACAACGCGTTAACGAGTCGCGCGTCCTCAAGCCCCACTCTCCCACTCCACAAGCGGATAAGAAGCGCGGGCGCAAAGCGCCCGAACCAGGAAGGTGCCACACGCTCCCAAAGGAAAAGAAAAATCGGCGAAAATGTCGGAAAAGAAACCAGCGCAAAGCGCGCAAAGCGCCACACGGCGAAGCAATAATCATCAACTGACAATGCAGCTATGAAAGCGACAGCAGTACAATGTATGTAAGTCATGCAAAAAACGAGGAAAAAAGGTAAAGCACTTAACTGGCTGCGGAGCAGCAAAGAAAGAGGATGTGGTATTCTCTAATGGACCTTTTATAGGGGGACTCTCTATGGTTGTCAGGTGATACCCAGTGCATTCATGGGTATTGAAGTGTTTATTTTTCTCTTACTGTAATCTGATTGGCTGCTGAGTTTTTCCTAGTAAAGAAAAGAGAAGCATAATCGGAGCCTCCGGTCCTGACATAGAATTCAGTTGGATGTTACAGCTCTTAGTGAAGTAGTAGCGTATATATTGCAGTTAACCAGGAAGGAGGTCGGGTGGATGGGCAGAGTCCGCTGTCATCTTTTGGCCTTTCAGTGACTTTGTGAAGTATAGTATCTTCCAGAAATTGGTTGGTGTGGAGACACCTCTTCTCCTCGCGACGAAGGGCGGCACTCTCGGTCTGAGTCCATCAAAGAAGGTCTTTCCTACAATTGACTAACAATGGAGGAGGGATGATTTCCAGTGCATTGCTAAAGCTAGCAGCTACATACGTATTATCCAGACCCCCCTACGCTTCACCATGTCATGTAATCCAGAAACACATGGGGGAGACTTCATGATCTCTTCTTCCTTCGTAGATTAATATTTGATGACCGCAACAGCTTTGGGATTCTGTTGGGATGGGGTTGAATCTAAAAGCACATATTTGGAAAATGACCTCCGGAATTTATTCTTTACAATTAACTTTTCCATACCAATATATACATTATATATTATTGAGGAAGGATATATATTGCCAATCCTTCTTCTTCTTATCATATCTCAGAATAAGACCAATAACCACGTTTCTCGAAATCTGCGTTCTAATATTGACCACTGACAGCAAATGTGACAAATTTATCCTGCAATTAAGCCACACTCCTGGGCCTATTATCAGTAACCAGGATTTTGAATGTTTTTCATTTGACATGGACTAACTCCATGCTATCCAAAAAGCAGGAAAGTAGGGTTATTAATGCACAGGGATTTCCATCTCTTTAGTATTCAAACCAGTACAATCTTCTTTGGGGTATTGTGTTACTGTTACAATTTACAGTACCTTCACAATCCACTTTCCCATTACAGTGGGCAATGATACAGATTTATGGGCTGAAAAAGTTATTATTGAGACAACACCTTTCCCTTTGAATGTCACCCTGTCAAGGTGCCATATGGACACCATCACCCCCAAACGATGCAGATGTTTTTAGCTTCTGTGAAGAAGCTTGGAATAAATTAAAGAGAAATGTAAATCCTTCAAACAATGTTAACACTCATAGGCCCAGATTTTCAGAACAGTCACGGAGCACAGCATAGCAGCCAAAAATACTACGCTGCGTTGTGTGACAGGGAAGGAGCAGGAGAGCACCATAGCTACAGAGATATGGCTCGCTCCTCCCCTGTCCCTTGCGCCAGCGCAGATTTTAGCTGCTGAGCACCAGTCACACACCTTAGTGACATGGTGCTAGGGTATGTGCATGAGTCTACCATTGATTTTTCTACTGTAAGTGTGCCCTTCCAGTACAAAACACTATGCTTAGACACACTTTAAAACTTTTCCTACTTTGTATGTGTGCTGCACTGTGCAGCACACTTGCAAAGTCGGAAAAGAAAGGAGAAATAAAAACATTTCTCCTTTTAACGCCTCCTTTCAAATGACCTCAACTTTTGGTCCTAAACCCTGTCTACTATTGTTTGTAGATAGAGTTTTGCATGAATAGGCATGGGTGGTTGCATTGGATCACCCATGCACCATCCATGTAACACCCCCTTGGCGCTAAGTGATACAAAGTAGTGCTGCGCACTGCTTTGCATTGCTTTTAGGGTACTTTCCAGCGCAAAACAAGTTTTGCACTCAAAAGTAAATTAGGAAAAAAACATTTTGTGCTGGTTAGCGTCACTTTTGTGACGCTAACCCTGCACAAAATGTTTGTAAGTCTTTGGATTCCATCTTGGAGCCTCTCACTGATTCAGAAAGGTACACACACCACGTAAAATAGGTTGTCTTGTTTAAAATGACTCTTAAGGTCCAACATGTGCAGGGTATTCAGTTTGAGGTGTCAATATAAGTGTTCCACACTGTAGAGATAGTGGTTGAAGGAGCAAGATTTAGGGAAGTGAAGCAATTGTAAAACAGGTAAGTTTTACATTTATGGGGTGTTGTTACATATAGAGAACAATGAATCCCATGTAAGCATGTGAGATAACCTCCTTGTGTAAAACACATTTTATTTGTGAACCATATGACAACAAACCTCCTGATCAGGAGTATCCACTCCCCACTCTATGGGAACTCTTTGGAAGATGAGGTATAAAGAGAAGCCAGAAAAGGTGGAGGGGGAAACACACGGGCCAGAGGCTGAGGGTAATAAACTGAAAGACTGTCGTCCGACTGGAGGCCCAGTAGTGAAGTAAGGTATGCGGGCAAAGCTAGCAGGACTTGCCATTAGTTAGGAGCAACAGCCAAGTAATTATATGGCTGAAGCTATTTTTAAATAATAAGTAAGTATTCTAGACTAATCTGAATAGTGAAGTGTGATGAGACATGTTTGAGTCTTTCTTTGGGTTGGCTCTGGCTTTACAATGAATATTGAGATTTAAGTAATAATTAACATAATTCTGATACAGGTGTCAAAAAATCATAAAAATGTTACCAGACTACTGCAGCTAACTGTAATGCACTTGATCCATAAACTGGTCTAAAATAGTGTGATTCTAGGCAAATATTTTATTTCACAGTCACTTTTTCTTCATTTTCACGTATGAGAGCACCTTCAAATATGAAAGTTCAGCATGTCTGCTATACAAAAACACTTTTGTTTGATTTAATAGAGGGAACTTTTAATCCATGTATAATAAATAATGCAATAGTTCACTAATAGCATTGTCATCAGGGCTGGGGCAGGAAAGTTTCACAGTTCATGTTTAATAAATATATTTCTAAATCATGATGTGGTAGTGGACTGTCATTTTCAGAAAGGACATTTTCATTGAAATGGCCACAAACTCTCCCACCGACATGCAGCTTTACTGATAAAACTATATACCTTACAAAAGATAATGTGTGGAAAACGGGGTTCAGCAAATATTTATATTTTGAACAATCACTCAGTAAAGTGTTCTGATTTGTTTGTGCCTATTAAAATCCTTGTTTCCATCACATCACACTTCAGAATTTAAAAAGTGGATTCCTAATTGCTGAAATGTATTTTGAACTATTTGTACAGCTCATTTACAAACTACTTAAATGCAGTGGCGTAGCAAGGTCAGGTGGTACCGGGTGCGGAAACTTTCTTGTCAACCCCCCCCCCACATTGAAATGATTAAAATAAGGAAAAAAAAGATAGTTACACATATTTTTGCCATTTTGTCACCCCCCTCAGTGACGTTTTGTCACCCCCCTCTCAGTGATGAAACCCGGGGCGGCCCGCACCCACCGCACCCCCCTTCCTACGTCACTGCTTAAATGTTGTGGTAGAGAAAAACTGACATCTTACAGTCTTTCATTTGACACTGCCTGTACCCCAGCACAATTGTCAGACAGTTTACTTTACTTTTCTTTCTGTAACTGCAAAGTTAAAGGATTCAATCATTCATAGCTTTATTCCATCATTTATTAACAATCATAAAAGCAGACAAGGCATATAGACATTAAATATAAAAAGGCATTAGTCAATAAATAACACAGACAATAAATCTAATTAAAACAGCAGGACATACGAGGGGTGAGCTAACTTGCTGGAGAAGTAGAAGATTGGGCCTACAGGTAACAAAACCAGAACTTCTTAAAATCGAGATTAAAAATCGGTTTGTATATATCGCATACAATTTACAAAAGAAGGTAAAGGGGAATAGGCTTTGGGTAGAGGACTCATCACATGGGCAAATCATAACAGACGACCAATTAAACTTCCCCAGAGGGAAACATAAATAACATGGAATAATGGCAAATCGAAATTTGGTAAAGAAGAAGATCCGATCCCAGGCATTAATAACCATATCCAGGAATGGTTCAGCTCCCATAGCCGTGCAAATCATAAGGTGTTCAGAATTTGTGCCCTTGGCTAGTTCAGAGGCTTCCCTCTCTTCCCTCATCAAGGCAAGAAAATTCTCTTTTAACCAGCTTTTATCTCTGGAGGTTAGACTACGAGGATTCGAAAAGAATGTTTGAAAACCTTGAGATAAAAACAGAATTTCAAGAAGTTGTTGAAAACATGGCTGTTTTGAACTCCACTTTGCTTTGGCCTGCCACGCAAGTGCTGAGATACTCCTGAAGCGAGTCATGCGCTATACTAAGTATAATAATAATAATAATAATGGGATTCGAAGCCCAAAGTCACAAGACAGGCAATCTTCAATGATTTAACTGTTAAAAGCCGCCAGTGGATTGTGCCAAATCGAACACCATAATAATGATGGGGCAAGGCTGATTGAGTCCGCCACATAAACAATCCCCAAATCCTTGTGAATAACAAAAGTGGGGCAGCTGGTGGGCAAGCCCAGGAGGCATCTGCAGACCCTATTTTTCTCCAGATGCAGGGCTCTCACATCCTTATAACCCCACACCCCGGAGCCATATGTTATAACAGGTAGACACTTCCTAATATACATTTCTAGCAGGGGTTCGACTGTTTTTCTGTTGGAGGAATCCAAGTTAAATAAAAACTCACCAACTTTAGAAAAACTCAGAGCCCGTTTTGACAGGCACAGACCCCAGCTACCTTGTGAATCAAAAGTAACCCCCAAGTAGGGTTATTGCATTCTGGCAATAGGTTTTCCCTGTTGGGCCAAACTGCGGCACTCAAAGTTCTTAGGGCCACATGCCATAACAAATGTCTTGGTTAAATTCGCTTCAAGGTTTAATTTGGGCATAAAATCAACAAATGTGTCCAACAGAATTTAAAGACTGTTGGGTTTCCTTGCCAGCAGGATGGCATAATCAGCATACAGTAAGACGGGAACATCCTTATCCTTAACCTATGGGATGTCTCTGCCCTGCTTAATCAAGGTGGCTTCTAACCCATTGATATAAAAAAAAAAACATACAGGGGTGAGCACACATCCCTGTCTCACGCCCGAGATATACTGAAGGAATGTGTACATTCGCCGTTAATAACATATCTTACAACGGCTTCCAGGTAACAGTGAAAGGCATGTAGAAAAGTAACAATACCTTGGTCAGCCCCCAAACCCTCAAGGAGTTCCCAGGTTTGGATCTCACAACACAATTGAAAGCGCAGGAGAGGTCCATGAAAACCAGTTAGATGGAGCCACGCTTAGCAATGGTGTATTTACTAATCAGTAGGTGCAGATTAAGACACTGCTCCATCGTACCAATGCCCTTGTGTAATCCGAACTTCATCCTAGAGAGGATTTGGTTTTCATCCATCCATCTATCCAGCGCTATAGGATTTTTGTAAACACCAATCTCCTTTATGAAATAAGCATCAATTTGTAAGAAGACACATGCTGACATTTGACCTCTGTCTTTGGACACACAGAAAATATGATAAGACAAAAACAAGATTTAAAGCATCGTTATTGCACATTCACTTTCAGAATGAACAGAACATCTGTTCTTTGTCAGCCAGTAGGTGCTAAAAAAGGATCTCCCTGATAAAATCTAACTCACCATAGTGAGTGGGAGAGTAGATTTCTCAAGGCCTGTGATACACATGTATTATAGATGGCACCGTGTCTACTGACCACTGGGAGCAAGATGCTTTCTGTTTGTAAATGTGACACTTTGAAATGGGAGAAAATTAAACTGAAGAGTTAACTTAATTAATGAATTAACTCTTCAGTTTAAATTTCTTCCATTTAAAAGCATTCAGAAACATAATTTTGTTCTCATAATTCAATACTGAGTTGACAAGGACTTTTATGTAAGAGTTAAATAACTCCGTGCTTCAGTTCTTCACCTGTGTGCCCCACCCTGGGTCATGAAGCTGAGTCAAGCACTTCTCATGATGAGGCCCTGCTGTCTGCAGTCTGATGATAATAATGTAAAATAAACGCAACCTTCCCTTAAGTTTAAAATATATTGACCCAAGGCCTATTTAAAAATTAACTCAAGGCTGAGAGCTACTCTGAAGGTGTCTGCAAACTACTGGTCGCTCCTGACTGACTGGTGGGAGACACCAGCATTATAATTCAATATGGTAATACGATTTTAGCTTATGTTAAAACAAACCCCTAAAAATGCACTGAAAAAAACAAATGTTAACATGAAGTTATAGTTAAGTCTTGAAATAAGGTAATACCTAATGTTTAAATTCCCCCAAAATCTCTGAAATTCACCAGTTTTTGTTTACTCAGCTAACTATAACTTGTGCTCCCACAATGAAGTGCTTAAGACTTCACATATTACATCACTCTTGACTTATTAAATGACATTATTGATGACATCATGCATGACATCTCAAATGACATAATTGATGACTTCACTGACAACATCACTGATAACACAATTTACATCATATAGTTACTGAGTACACACGTATGGACCCATAGCTTGGACATAGGGAAAGTCTTGGAGGCAATTGTAATTGTGCATGTTGAAAGTTATGGTGCATGTTTAGAAATAATTAAAGTGTCAGGAGGAAGTAGTGTTCCAACATAAACAAGGGAAAGGCTGACCACACCTGGTCTCGGTTCTAGAGTTTTGATTGGAAGTAGGTTGTGGCTTAAAGCCAAAGTCTGTTCCATTAACATATATTCAAATGATAGTATACAATGCTAGTGAAGATCCTGATCTTCAATTTTCCAATGTATTCATTAAGTACATCAACAGTGTTGAAATGTTTCTAAAATGACTCTTTATTCAGTTCTTCAAAAAAGAATATCGAAAAGAAAAGCACAGCCAACACGTTTTGTTTTGGAAACTAGAGCTTCTTCAGGGCTGTTAATCAAATAAACAATATAAACAATAATTGAAAACATTGAGACTGGTATAAATGTTGGTGGACAGAGTAATTACTGTTGCCATGGCGTAGTACTTTACTTCCTCCATCACGAAGGTCTTCCACCCACCATATTTAGAGATGTCCGGTGCCCTTTCGGACATCTCTTGCATTTCCAGAAACCGCCTTCTCCGTTGTAAGTTTGACGGTTGGCTCTGTCAACATGACAGTCATACATCAAACATACAACTTTTTTCTATCTTCAAAAAGAAAATCCCAACGCAGGATTTTCTTTTAGAAAATAAAAAGAACAATGACCCCTTTGCCACAGGAACATTTTCCCATGGCATGGGGTAATTTAAATATTTTCACTGCTCCTTATTGCAACATATTTTCATGGTGGTGACGGGCAGTGAAAACTGGCCATGTGTTTGCAAACTCTAAATATGGGGAGGCGGACACATAGCCAAACCTCCAAAAGCCCTTACTTCAGTGGGCTGTGAGAGGTGCGTGTAGGCGGCAGAAATGGAACAGTATCCGCCGTCTGCATACTAAAGGTCCACCTCTAAATGAGGTGGGCGGACCTTCAGGTTGGCAGAAAGGGTGCTCCGTTGCCGCTCCCATTTAGTCCTGCTGCAGCGCATTGGATTCTCTGGCTCCAAGAATCTGGACAGAAGAAACAGTGAAAGTACTGGTGAAAGAACCCAGAACAGTAACGCGCAACATATTCACCAAGTAGACCTCGATTTAGAAAGAAAATGTTTATGGATTTGATATTTGGTAACTTTGTTTGAGAACTTAACACTAGGAGTCTCAGAGTACTTTGGGGAACTTTAAGAGACCTCAGTGAAAGCAAAGACTGAGAACTACAGGTTTACGGTTCTAAAGACACTCACCAGTGCTTAAAATTGAGAAACCAAGAACTGTAAGGAATCTGTGAACAAAGAATGTACATGTTATTGCATTTTGAGAATACAAGTTTTAATTATACAATGTTGATTCTTAAGTGACTTGTAATGCTATCTACTCCTGATTGCTTAAGAGGCTCAGTTTAGTGTGAGAAATGGTTACGGGGTAACACACCCAAACAAATTGAACTGTCGAAAGACTCAAGGTCAGCTGGTTATTTCATTGATATTACTTCCACAATCTCTTTAAGACTTCCAATCATTAATAGAGAATACACTGAAGTAGTGCGCATGATAGATGGAGGCAAACTCTCGTCTGGACCTGTAACGAAGAGAATCAACCTTTTCTCATTGACAAGGAGAATGAACATTCCCAGGAGATTCAATTTGATCTGATCAAGGCTCCCCAGTTCAAGGCAATACTGGGAATACTGTGGTTGGAGAAACACAACCCCAGCATAAATTGGTCAGAAAGAATTTTGGAGTTACAATCTCACGTTTGTCGATATCATTGTTGGGGAAAGCAAACAGATATGGTCACACATAGCTTACAAGGAATTAGAGTAGATGGCAACTCCTTGCCATAGAAGTACAAGGACTTTGCCGATGTCTTCGACAAAGTTAAGGCTACAACCTTACCCTCACACAGGCCTTTCAACTGCAGATTTGACTATCGGCAGGGGCCCAGATTCTGTGTTCTTTTTCCCCAAAAAGGGAGGGGGAATTAAGACCCTGTATCCATTATTGGGCCCTAGATTGCATAATAGTCAAAAGTTGCTAACCCCTGCCTTTAATTTCAATTTTACTCAACCACATAACAAAGGCAACAATTTTCACTAAGTTGGACTTGAAAGAAGGTTACCATCTGGTGCGAGTCAAAGAAAACGACAAATGGAAAACTGCCTTTTTTACACCAAATGTGGCCTATATGAATACTTGGTATTGCCATTGGTCCTATTCATCCTATGCCCCAATCCTTGCACACCCAGCATTGGAATTACCTTTTGTTGTTGAGGTGAACGTCTCTGAAGTTGATGTAGAATGGGTGTTATCACAACAGCACCCACAACCTGAACTCTTACACTCGCAGCCTTTTTTTCTCGGAAATCAAACCGAGCAGAACAAAACTATTTAGTAGCAGAAAAAGAGTTAATCCCATAAAAACCGCTTTTGAGAAATGGTGACATTAGTTACTAAGGGGACTTCACACAGTGACAGTTCTTATGGATAATAGAAATTTGCAGTTCCTCAAGTCTGATCGGGCTCTCTCTGCTCACCAACTAAGGTGGTCTCAATTCTTCGGTGACTACAGTTTTGTGATCCAGTTCTCCCCAGGGAGGAAAAATGGGAAGGCTGATGCCTTATTCTAGTACAGCTATGCTGTTATGGAAACTGTCTCTGATCCAACTCTCATCACATCTCCTGATAGGATAGTAGGAGCAATAACCACATCAGAATTCATAACCCAATCTGATCCAGAAGTTCAACAGCTAATTCAAACTAAGGAACCTTCAATCTCAGCTATGTTATGTTCACAATGCTTTGTTCCTACCAATTAAAGAATTAGAAGAAAGCTATGGAGGGGTGCCTTTCAAGTATCATGGCAGGTCATCCAGGTGAAAAGAAAATCCAAGATTTACTCCGAGGGTATATTTGGTGGCCATCAATTTCCTCAGAAGCTAGGGAATTCATTAAGATATGTGCCATAAGTGCACAGGGGAAAAGTGCACATCAAGTTCCAGCTCGCCTTTATCTATCCGACTGCAGCTGTGGCACACTGTGCCACTAGACTTCATTGTAGATCTACCAAGATCCTGAGAGGGTTTTACTGCAATCTTACTGGCTGTGGACTACTTAACAAAAATGGCTCATTTCATTTCTTTGAAGGTCTTGCCTTCTTCGGCTAAATTAGCAACTGTCTTTCTACAAAATGTAGTCAAGTTAAATGGGAGTCCATCAATGCTAATCTCGGATTGAGGATGACAATTTAATGGAAAAGTTCTGGAAGTCTTTGTGTGATCTCATGGAAGTTGACGCCAAACTCTCTTCCAGTCATCACAAACAAACAGACTGCCAGGCTGAAAGGGTAAACCAGTGTCTGGAGCAATACCTATGGTGCCAGCTATTACAATTAGAAACTGATTGGACTGAATTTGTATGGGTAGCAGAATTCATATACAGTAATTCCAATACATGCCTCAATAGGTTACCCACACTTCTACTGTGCAAATGGAACACATCCTAGAATGCTAGCCTTTGATCTGCAAAGCTGTCACTCCAGCAATATCAGACTTCCCGGAACATCTAAGCAAGATACAACAACAAACAGAAGACAACTTAACTTCCACCAAGAGAAAACATAAAGGCTGTGCTGACAAACATCGCCGTTCAAGTCCAAAAACTCCACCCTGGACAATTGATCTGGTTATCTACCATACATTTGTGCTTAAAAGGGAAAAACAAATTCCAACCTAAATATGTAGACCCTTTAAAGTTATTCAGACTGTTGGCAAAGAAGCAGTAAAATTGGAGTTATGCAAAACACTGGCAGTCAACCCAGTATTCCATATCTCTATGATAAATCCTGCTTCTGAGGGAACTGACATACCAACCAAAATATTGCCAGTAGTGGCAGACGATCACCCAGAATTTGAGGTTAATCGAATCTTATACTCCAAAAGAATGAAAGGCAAACTATACTACCTTATTGACTGGAAGGGATATAGGCTCTAAGACAGCCCCTGGGAGCCCGCTGGCCATGTTCCCTATCCTAGATTGATATGAACCAGCCACCTAAGAAGTCCCTCCACGTCCAAACCTGTGAGAGGAGTCCTGGGAGGGGTGTTCTGTTGGGTCTGTCTCATAATCGCCAACACCCTCATGAATACAGGAAGATAATTAGCCAAGGACCTGCACTCGAGGTCAACTCTAAATCCAGAAAGCGTGATTGTATCCAAGGACCGTTTAAATGAGGCTTGCTCTAGTCGAAACAACGCCATTGTGGCCAGTGTGCTATTTTTCCCAAAACCGGTCCAATGTAAATAATTAAAAATATGATATTACAAGCTTTCCAAATCTTGTGAGAAAAGCCACCATCTTGGATACGGTCCTGTTTAAACCACACTCTGGAAAGTTCTGGTGCTTGCTCTTCGGGTATTCTTACCTGAAAAATCCTTGTTATAGAGCTCTAACTCTTTAACGACCCCTTGCAGTCCTGCTGCACGCTTCAGACTCTTAGGGGCTTATTACGATGTCGGGCGGTTTGCCACCGCCGGGCCGGCGGTGGAGACCGCTCCGGCATCGTAACGCGATAAACCCCCGCCATATTACGATGGCGGTGGGTACCGCGGCGGACGGAAAGACCGTCCGCCGCTTTTCCGCCGGTAGCAATCGAAACGATTGTCTGGCGGAACGGTCATCGGGCTTATAATGGCGGCGGTGACTAGCAGGTTCCGCTGGCACGATTATGATGCCGGCGGTAGCCAGCCTTTCCGCGGCGGTTGAACCGCCTTTGAAAGGCAGGCGGTGAATGTCTCCGGGGGCCCGTTGCGGGCCCCCCTTGTGTTGGGGTGGGGTGGGGGTGCACTGGGGGGGTACCCCCCTACATTTCACTGCATCAAGTGGCAGGCACAGTGTAGTGCCTGCCACGTAGTGCAGTGAAATGCACAACATGCTCCTTTATGCATAGCGGCGGTGCAGCTGTCACCACCGCCCGCCACAATGATAAAGGTGCGGAATCCGACCGCAGTGGTAGCGGTCACATCCTAATTGCATGGACGGGACCGCCGCACGCATGGCGGTCGGACCCAATTACCGCTACGGTGGCAACCGGATCAAATCCGACCGCTATCGTAATAAGCCCCTTAGGTTCCAGGAACCTGAAAAGAAGAACCAGAAAAAACACTTGTGAAAGAACACAGATTGGTAACACGCCTCATATTCACCAAGCAGAACCCGATTTAAAAGGAAATAGTTTACAGATTTGCTATTTGTTCATTTTGTTTGAGAACTTGACACTAGGGGGTCGATTCCGATCTGGGCCGGAAGCTCACCGAACGGGATTCGCCCGGAAAAAATACGAGCCGTGCGCGTTTTCACCGACCGACTCGTACAGCTGTCCGAACGAGCTAGTACGATGCGAATGTACGCGTTGTTTCTGACCAACTCGTTTCCGGGTCTGAACCGCTCCGACCGACTCGTACGGACACGACTCGCACCACTCAATGGAGACGTTCCCCGACCGAGCCAGTACGATGCGCGCTTCGAACAGCCCGACCGACTCGTACCGTCCGGCTCCAAAGAGCTGTCGGAGCCGGACTTCGGGGGTCCGTGTCGGACCCCCCTTCACCCGTAGCCTTGCGAGTCGCACACAGGGGGGACCCAAGGGTCCCCCCTAAACATGCATGTATGGTGCATGTTGCACTGACGCGTACTCACTGTAGGGGGCGCCCTTGACCAAGACTTACCCATTCAGTCAATGGGAGCCCATGTACGCGTCGTACGACCGGCTCCCATTGACTTCTATGGGAATCCGACCGACTCGAGTCCGGCAGCACACGAACGCATCGTACTGCCCCGGTCGGACTGCAGTAGTCTGGCTCGGTCAGAAATCTCTCCGGGTCCGGCTCGGTCGGAGAGATTTCCGTCCCAGATCGGAATCGGCCCCTAGGAGTCTTAGATTATTTTGTCAAACTTTACAAAAACTCAGTGAAAGCAAAGACTAAGAACTACAGGTTCAAGGTTCTAAAGATACTCACCGATGCTTGAAATTGGGAAATTGAGAACTGTAGCGAACCTGTAGAGAAAGAATGTACCTATTATTGCATTTTGAGAATACAAGTTTTAATGTGTTATTATACAATGCTGTTTGTTAAGTGACTTGTAATGCTATGTACTCATGATGAGTTAAGAGGTTCAGTTTGGAGAGAAAAACCACACTAAGAAGATCAAGGTTGCCACTTCTCCAATCCAAGCGCCAACAAGGGTAACTTGGCATGGTTTGGAAATCAGTTACAATTTCAAGTAGCTTGGTAAACCAAGAAAATGGTTTGTTTGGGTTAATGTTAATTATATAGTTCTAGGAAAAACCTTGCTGAACCAACAACAGAGAGACTTTGAGATCGCGTAGCACACATAAGGGCGAATTAGTGATTAAGTTAAGGTAATCACATAGTATGTTGTCAAAGACTGCATGAGACAATAAGATCAGATAAGGCACTAAAAATCCAAGATGGCGGAGTCGGACTCTTAGACACCGAGCTCCGGGCCGGCCTGTAAAAATCCTGCTAATATCCTGGCCAACGTGGCGCTCCTTTACCCTCAGCTCACCCGCCCGGTCACCCTGCTGCCACAGGGAGCCCACCAAAGTCCTGCACCCACCGGGCCCCACCTGGGATGGCATTGCCGGCGGGTGACGGGAGCGTGGGTTGGAGCTTAGAGGCCCGCTTCGCTTCTCCACCGGGCGGGCCTGCCGACTTCTGGGTCCTGGCGATCGGCGACTTCGGACCAGGGTCTCCCCCCCTTTTTCTGCCCTGCTGTGTTCGCCCGCATCAGACTGGAGATGGCGACGAGGGATACCGAAGGAGTGCTGCAGCAGGGGGGCCGAGACCGACTGCTGCTGGCCATGAGTGCTCCTTGTCCAGCGGCTGGGAGACGCCGATAAGGTGCGCCGGTCCCCGAGGCAGCAGCAGGAAGAGCGGTTGTCACCACCTGGGGCAGTGTGACGCGGTGGCTCTTGACGAGGCATTCTCCTGTCTTCTGCAGCCTGCTGCCTCAGTGAAGGATGACGGAGGAAGCGATCCGGTGTGGCGGCCCTGAACTGTTTATACTGGAGGCCGTGGTGTTGACCAGGGGAGGCCTGATTTGACGTCAGCCGATCGCGACCTTGGAAGATACACGGCGGCTCCTGTGATTGGGGCTGATTGGGGGCTGGCGTTAATTGTGAATTAGGCACTGGGCTTCCCCTTCTCTGGGTGGAGAGAGCCGGCGTTAGGCCGGTGCGGTATGCTTAGGCAGGGGTGCCTACCTGCCGGCACCGTCGGAGACACAGACTTCTCCTTGAGATGCTGGCTCGGAGTGTGTGACACTGCGGCCTTCAGTGGGAGTTGCTGCTGGTCTCACCTGCTCTGCTCCCCCTTCCCCTTTTTCTTGGGACCAGTGGCGCTGTACCTTTGGGCAATAACCTTGACTGGCTCTCCTGCGGCATGCTCAAGCCCCCCTCCCCTCGCTGGTGCTGGCACGGACGGGGGAGGGCAGCACCCTGAAACTGGTTGAACGCTGCCTGCTGTTCCTTATGGTGTGACCCTTGGATATAGCTGGGTAGTCCATGAGGGAAAAGCAACGTTGTGAACCTATATCATCAGACCGCCTGCGGTTCCCTCTGGGGTCGATCGGCTCGAGACACTGGTGGTGGCCTGAGAAGGTTGGGGCTGCTCCAAGGGATGTCTGAGGGGTTGGATCCTGACCTACAAGTCATTGCTACTAGTTCTGTGGCGTATCCCTTGGTGTCTATCATGGCTAAGTACAAGGACTCTAAACCCTCCCGACAGGGGCGCCCAAACAGAAATGCCAGGGTGGTACCACCCCCTAAACTCACAAAAAGAGAAGGAGCTATGCCCAGTTCTGTGGAAACACAGCCAACTGGAAACCTGAAAAGTATCCCCTTCGTGATAGTAGATTTCACATAAGGGGGAGAAGGACAGAAACAGGTGTTGAAACTCAGTTATAAATCGGAGTCTGAAAGCAAGCCCTCAGACTTGTTAAAGACTGCCCTCACCCACTAAATAGTGGCATGCTTCATCATTGGGCCGCTACATACACCCTGGTGCAGACCAACACTCAGGGTGGAGCGCTGATTTTTTATAGAAAAAAGAGAAAAGAAAAGGAGATGGTTCTCCAAATGAGGGATCCCAAAAATGCAGAGAAAAGAAGATAATAAAAGTGCCTAAGTGGCAACCTTTATATTAATTTTATTCTGGGTCCCACTTGACAGGATTAAAAATAAATGATGGGTGTGTAGGAGAAGATACCTCTCCAACACCCCTTCTGCTCCTACCGACGTGTTTCAGCAAATCATCCTACCCTACTAGGTCTTTGGCCTTCCTCGTGGTCCTGATCCCTCTAGAAATGCTTTTATAATTTCACTACTTTGGCTTTAGTCAGCACTATTCATAAACAATTTTTTTTTGCCTTACTTGGTTCCTGTAGAGTAACCACACTCGTCTTTCTTACTGAGTTGCATTAGTATTCCTCTCAACCCGGGGCCGGAGTGGGAACACCGCCCTGTAGTCAAACATTCGTCAAGGGGTCTGCGTCTCCCATAGCCAGTCTCAGCCCTCTGTCGCCCTACCACCCCCACCAGCTGAACCTGCGCCACGGCCCCGTCCGACAAAGCCACCCTTCTACTGGCAATTCAATCCTCCCGAGAGGCGCTGGAGAGGGGGGTAGGTGAGGGGCGCACTGAGGTCACCCTCCTGAGACAAGACATCCGCAATGTGGCCAAGCGAGTCACCTCTGCTGAATTGTGGATCTCGGAGCTGGAGGACATAGTGGCAATGCTCAGGAAAGAGGTTGTGGAAACCAGTGCAGCTGCTATAGGAGTGACGTGGAGACTTGAAGATGCAGACCAGAAGGAACAGTCTCCGATTCGTGGGATTTTCCGAAGGAGCTGAGTGCTCCAACATGGTGCAGTTCCTGTATGATTGGCTCCACCTTATCATTTCCAGAGACAAGTTTTCCTCTTGCTTTGTTATAGAGAGGACCCATCGCTCTCTGGAAGGTAGACCTCAACTGGGGGCCCCCCCAGGAGTGTGATCGTACGTTTTCTAAACTTTCACGACCAATATATGATTCTCACAGAAGGGTGCAAACTGAGAGAGGTGCGATATGACAACACAAAAATCCTGATTTTCTCAGACTACTCCAGGGAGGTACAGAGGCGCACCTTCGACCAGGTAAAGGCAAGACTGCGAGACCTCAAGCTCCAATACATGCTCATGTTCCCGGCCAAGCTAAAAGTCATGTTTCAGGGAAAATTCCTCTTTATGCTAACACCTGAGGAAGCATGGGCTTGGCTGGAAGAAAGCCCTCAGAAACACTGAGAAGAGCGGCGTGACCCACGTCCTTATACAACAGAGGGAGCTCGACCCAAGACAAAGCAAATATACAAGAGACGAGGCTCTAGGAGATTACGTGGGGTGGTCCGACAGACCTCTTTGGTCTCAGAATAAGCACACCAACCCGGCACTGGAGGAGATACCCACACCGAAATGGAGGCTGTTCCCTCACACGAATCAGCTGAGGGAGGTTGAGACGCTGAAACTGCGACTCCGCACCCGCTGACGGCTGCCATCACTGCCTTAGAAAGAGGCACTGAAGAGAGTCCTGAAGGACTGTCTACTACTTCCTTCGGCAGGACCATGAACTACGTGTTGGATCCTTATCCGGGGCCAGTTGGCGGCTTTTCAGCTGCACTCCCATCGGATGCTGGCCCTGCGAGCGCAACGATGAACCCTTTTGGTCATCCCTACCAGGTCGCTATTATCAGGGATAGTGTACCCGTTGCTACAGTTGTGGGGTGGGTGAAGGTGGGTTAGTGGGTGGGTGCAGAGACAGAATATTGAGTACAAAATATCGAGTTGCACAAATATCGAGTCATTAATATCGTGGGTCAGAAATATCGAGAGCAAGAATATCGTGGTCAAGAATATCGACTTAAGGTAAGTAATATCGATTTTAAAAATATCGAAGTGTTTAATATCGTGTGCAAAAATATAGTTGTTAAAAATATCCTTTTTTTATTATTGTTATGTATTTTAGTATATATTTTATATGTATGTGTTGTATATTTTTTGTATAAGAATTGTTAGTATTTTTAATATATGTGTTACATTTTTAGTAGTTATTAATTTTTTTTTATTTCAATGTTGTACTTTTTTGTTCTGTAGCAGGTTGTGGGTTTATAGGGGGAAAGGGTGGGAAGTAATTTAATTATATTAAATTTATTTTAAAAAAAATATTTTAATTTTGCGCTTTTAGTTCAGTAGCGGGTTGTGGGTTTATAGGGGAATAGGGTGGGAAGTAGTTTAATTATATTACATTTATTGATTACATTTTATTTATAAATATTTGTTTAATTGAGATGTTATAGTGTTAAATGTGTAAAGTAATTTATTATTAATTAATTGGTTATTAATTAATTTTAATTAATTGGTAATTAATTATGGTAATTAATTTTAGGTGTGTGTTGTGGTGTTTATAGGTGTAACGGGTGGGAAGTAATTTATTTTTAAATTATGAATTAATAATTGGTTGTTCATTAATTTTAATTAATTAATTGGTTAGCAATTGTGTAATTAATTTTAGGTGTGTGTTGTGGTTTTTATAGGAGTAAAGGGTAGGAAGTAATTTGTGTGTAATTAATTATATATAGTTGTTAATTAATGTTAATTATTTGATATTTAATTTGGTTTATTGTTTATTTTTTTATGTGTTGTTTTTACTTTTAAAGGGGTAAAGGGTGGGTATTAAATACATTTTAATTATTTAATTATTAGTTAGTAGTAATATTTTTTAATTTTAAAATAAGTTTTATTTGTGTTTTATTATTTTATAGTTTAATTTATGTGTGTGTTGTGGATATTAAAGTTTTAAGTGTGTGTAGGCAATTAATGTTTATTAGTTTCTTTATTAATAATATTTTTTAATTCATTATTAATTATGTAAATAAATATAATTAAAAATGTTGACGTGTTTAGGTATTGGTGTGGTGTTATAGGGTAGGAAATAAAATTAATACATTTATGTTTTAATTAATTATTTTGTTTGTAAATATTTACTAGTTTAAAAGAATTATTTTTTGTAAATGTATTTATTATTTTATTTTATTTTATATAATATTTGTAGGTTTTTGTTATATGTAATTAGTATTATAATATGTGTTCTTTTTGTATGTTTAATATTTTTTATTTTTGTTTTTTAAATTTTGTTTATTATTTTTTTTTTTTTTAATATGCATCTATATTTTTCTAAGTGTTTGAGTGTGAATATTAATTTCTTTTTCCTCTATCCAACACTTTCCCTACTGTTGCATTCACTGGAGTGGGAATAGTAATTTTTAACCCTCCGCTATCCAGCACTTTCCCTTCTGTTGCACTCACTGGAGTTGGAATAGTAATTCTTACCCCGCCGCTATCAATCAATCAATCAAGTCACTTATAAAGCGCACTACATACCCGCGAGGGTCTCAAGGCGCTGGGGGAAGAGGGGGGTGGTGCTGCTACTGATCGAAGAGCCAGGTCTTGAGGAGTCTTCTGAAGGCCAGTAGGTCTTGGGTCTGTCGGAGGTTGGTGGGGAGGGTGTTCCAGGTCTTGGCGGCGAGGTGGGAGAAGGATCTGCCGCCGGCGGTCGTTTTACGGATGCGGGGGACTGTGGCGAGGGCGAGGCTGGTCGAGCGGAGCTGGCGGGTGGGGGTGTAGAAGCTGAGTCGTCTGTTGAGGTAGGCTGGTCCGGAGTTGTGGAGTGCTTTGTGTGCGTGGGTGAGGAGCTTGAAGGTTATCCTCTTGTTGACAGGGAGCCAGTGCAGGTCTCTCAGGTGGGGTGTGATGTGGCTGCGTCGGGGGATGTCGAGGATAAGACGTGCAGAGGCGTTCTGGATGCGTTGCAGCCATCTCAGGAGCTTAGCCGTCGTTCCTGCGTAGAGGGCGTTTCCGTAGTCCAGCCTGCTGGTGACGAGGGCCTGGGTGACTGTTTTTCTTGTTTCGGTGGGGATCCACTTGAAGATCCTGCGGAGCATTCGGAGGATGTTGAAGCAGGATGAGGAAACGGCGTTGACCTGCTTAGTCATGGAGAGGGTGGGGTCGAGGATGACCCCTAGGTTGCGTACGTGGTCGGTGGGTGGCGGGGCTGTTCCCAGTGATGTTGGCCACCAGGAGTCGTCCCAGGCTGAAGGGTTGGAACCAAGGATGAGGACCTCCGTCTTGTCCGAGTTCAGCTTCAGGCGGCTGGTCCTCATCCATTCGGCGACGGCCTTCATTCCTTCGTGGAGGTGGGCTTTGGCGGTGTGAGGGTCTTTGGTGAGGGAGAGGATCAGCTGGGTGTCGTCGGCGTAGGAGATGATGTTGAGGTTGTGCTGTCGGGCGACGTGGGCGAGGGGTGCCATGTAGATGTTGAACAGCGTTGGGCTGAGGGAGGAGCCTTGGGGTACGCCGCAGATGATCTTGGTGGCCTTGGATCGGAAGGGGGCGAGGCGGACGCTTTGTGTTCTGCCGGAAAGGAAGGATGTGGTCCAGTCCAGGGCCTTCTCTTGGATCCCGGCGTCGTGAAGGCGTGTTCGTAGTGTGTGGTGGCAGACCGTGTCGAAGGCGGCTGATAGGTCCAGGAGGATGAGGGCTGCTGTTTCTCCGTTGTCTAGCAGGGTCCTGATGTCATCGGTGGCGGCGATGAGGGCGGTTTCGGTGCTGTGGTTGCTGCGGAAGCCGGACTGGGAAGGGTCCAGGATGTTGTTCTCCTCGAGGTAGCGGGTCAGTTGTTTGTTGACGATTTTCTCGGTGACCTTCGCGGGGAACGGGAGCAGAGAGATGGGTCGGAAGTTCTTGAGGTCCTTGGGGTCTGCCTTGGGTTTCTTGAGTAAGGCGGTGATCTCGGCGTGCTTCCAGCTTTCCGGGAAGGTTGCTGTCTCGAAGGAGATGTTGATTATTTTCCGGAGATTTGTCGCTATCCAGCACTTTCCCTACTGTTGCACTCACTGGAGTGGGAATAGTAATTTTTATCTCTCCACTACACTACACTTTCCCTACTGTTGAACTCACTGGAGTTGGAATAGTAATTTTTACCTCTCTGCTATCCAACATATTTCCTACTGTTGCACTCACTGGAGTGGGAATACATTTTTTTGCCCCTCCGCTATCCAACACATTTCCTACTGTTGCTCTCACTGGAGTGGGAATAGTAAATTGTACCCCTCCGCTATCTAACACTTTCCCTCCTGTTGCACTCACTGGAGTTGGAATAGTAATTTTTACCACTCCGCTATCCAGCACTTTCCCTACTGTTGCGCTCACTGGAGTGGGAATAGTAATTTTTACCTCTCCGCTATCCAACACTTATCCTACTGTTGTGCTCAGTGGTGTGGGAATAGTAATTTTTACCCCTCCGCTATCCAACACTTTCCCTACTGTTTCTCTTACTGGAGTGGGAATAGTAAATTTTACCCCTCCGCTATCCAACACTTTCCCTACTGTTGCACTCACTGGAGTGGGAATAGTACTTTTTACCCCTCCACTATCCAACACTTTCCCTACTGTTGCTCATACTGGAGTGGGAATAGTACTTTTTACCCCTCCGCTATCCAACACTTTCCCTACTACTGCACTCACTGGAGTGGGAATAGTAATTTTTACCCCTTCGCTATCCAACACTTTTCCTATTGTTGCACTCACTGGAGTGGGAATAGTATTTTTTACCCCTACACTATCCAACACTTTCCCTACTGTTGCACTCACTGGAGTGGGAATACATTTTTTTACCCCTCGGTTATCCAACACTTATCCTACTTTTGCATTCAGTGGAGTGGGAATACTAATTTTGAACCCTCCTCTATCCAACATTTTCCCTACTGTTGCACTCTTTGGAGTGGGAATAGTAATTTTTGCCCTTCTGCTATCCAACACTTTCCCTAAAGTTGCTCTTAATGGAGTGGGAATAGTAATTTTTACCCCTCCGCTATCCAACACTTTCCCTACTGTTGCACTCACTGGAGTGGGAATACATTTTTTTGCCCCTCAGCTATCCAACACTTTTCCTACTGTTGCTCTCACTGGAGTGGGAATAGTACATTTTACCCCTCCGCTATCTAACACTTTCCCTCCTGTTGCACTCACTGGAGTTGGAATAGTAATTTTTACCCCTCCGCTATCCAGCACTTTCCCTACTGTTGCGCTCACTGGAGTGGGAATAGTAATTTTTACCTCTCCGCTGTCCAACACTTATCCTACTGTTGCGCTCAGTGGTGTGGGAATAGTAATTTTTACCCCTCCGCTATCCAACAGTTTGCCTACTGTTGCTCTTACTGGAGTGGGAATAGTACATTTTACCCCTCCGCTATCCAACACATTCCCTACTGTTGCACTCACTGCAGTGGGAATAGTAATTTTTACCCCTCCGCTATCCAACACTTTCCCTACTGTTGCACTCACTGGAGTGGGAATAGTATTTTTTACCCCTCCACTATCCAACACTTTCCCTACTGTTGCTCTTACTGGAGTAGGAATAGTAAATTTTACCCCTCCGCTATCCAACACTTTCCCTACTGTTGCACTCACTGGAGTGGGAATAGTAATTTGTACCCCTCCGCTATCCAACACTTTCCCTACTATTGCACTCACTGGAGTGGGAATAGTATTTTTTACCCCTCCACTATCCAACACTTTCCCTACTGTTGCACTCACTGGAGTGGGAATACATTTTTTTACCCCTCGGTTATCCAACACTTATCCTACTTTTGCATTCAGTGGAGTGGGAATACCAATTTTTAACCCTCCGCTATCCAGCACTTTCCCTACTGTTGCACTCACTGGAGTGGGAATAGTAATTTTTATCTCTCCACTACACTGCACTTTCCCTACTATTGAACTCACTGGAGTTGGAATAGTAATTTTTACCTCTCTGCTATCCAACATATTCCCTCCTGTTGCACTCACTGGAGTTGGAATAGTAATTTTTACCCCTCCGCTATCCAGCGCTTTCCCTACTGTTGCGCTCACTGGAGTGGGAATAGTAATTTTTACCCCTCCGCTATCCAACACTCTCCCTACTGTTGCTCTTACTGGAGTGGGTATAGTAAATTTTACCCCTCCGCTATCCAACACTTTCCCTACTATTGCACTCACTGGAGTGGGAATAGTAATTTTTACCCCTCCGCTATCCAACACTTTCCCTACTGTTGCACTCACTGGAGTGGGAATAGTACTTTTTACCCCTCCACTATCCAACACTTTCCCTACTGTTGGTCTTACTGGAGTGGGAATAGTACTTTTTACCCCTCTGCTATCCAACACTTTCCCTACTACTGCACTCACTGGAGTGGGAATAGTAATTTTTACCCCTTCGCTATCCAACACTTTTCCTATTGTTGCACTCACTGGAGTGGGAATAGTATTTTTTACCCCTCCACTATCCAACACTTTACCTACTGTTGCACTCACTGGAGTGGGAATACATTTTTTTACCCCTTGGTTATCCAACACTTATCCTACTTTTGCATTCAGTGGAGTGGGAATACTAATTTTGAACCCTCCTCTATCCAACATTTTCCCTACTGTTGCACTCTTTGGAGTGGGAATAGTAATTTTTTGCCCTTCCGCTATCCAACACTTTCCCTACTGTTGCTCTTAATGGAGTGGGAATAGTCATTTTTACCCCTCCGCTATCCAAGACTTTCCCTACTGTTGCACTCACTGGAGTGGGAATACATTTTTTTGCCCCTCTGCTATCCACAACCTTTCCTACTGTTGCTCTCATTGGAGTGGGAATAGTAAATTTTACCCCTCCGCTATCTAACACTTTCCCTCCTGTTGCTCTCACTGGAGTTGGAATAGTAATTTTTACCCCTCCACTATCCAGCACTTTCCCTACTGTTGCGCTCACTGGAGTGGGAATAGTAATTTTTACCTCTCCGCTGTCCAACACTTATCCTACTGTTGCGCTCAGTGGTGTGGGAATAGTACGTTTTTACCCCTTCGCTATCCAACAGTTTCCCTACTGTTGCTCTTACTGGAGTGGGAATAGTAAAGTTTACCCCTCCGCTATCCAACACTTTCCCTACTGTTGCACTCACTGGAGTGGGAATAGTAATTTTTACCCCTCCGCTATCCAACACTTTCCCTACTGTTGCACTCACTTGAGTGGGAATAGTATTTTTTACCCCTCCACTATCCAACACTTTCCCTACTGTTGCTCTTAATGGAGTGGGAATAGTAAATTTTACCCCTCCGCTATCCAACACTTTCCCTACTGTTGCGCTCACTGGAGTGGGAATAGTAATTTGTACCCCTGCGCTATCCAACACTTTCCCTACTGTTGCACTCACTGGAGTGGGACTAGTATTTTTTACCCCTCGGTTATCCAACACTTTCCCTACTGTTGCACTCACTGGAGTGGGAATACATTTTTTTACCCCTCGGTTATCCAACACTTATCCTACTTTTGCATTCAGTGGAGTGGGAATACTAATTTTGAACCCTCCTCTATCCAACATTTTCCCTACTGTTGCACTCTTTGGAGTGGGAATAGTAATTTTTGCCCTTCCGCTATCCAACACTTTCCCTACTGTTGCTCTTAATGGAGTGGGAATAGTAATTTTTACCCCTCCGCTATCCAACACTTTCCCTACTGTTGCACTCACTGGAGTGGGAATAAATTTTTTTGCCCCTCCGCTACCCACAACTTTTCCTACTGTTGCTCTCATTGGAGTTGGAATAGTAATTTTTACCCCTCCGCTATCCAGCACTTTCCCTACTGTTGCGCTCACTGGAGTGGGAATAGTAATTTTTACCTCTCCGCTGTCCAACACTTATCCTACTTTTGCATTCAGTGGAGTGGGAATACAAATTTTTAACCCTCCGCTATCCAACATTTTCCCTACTGTTGCACTCTTTGGAGTGGGAATAGTATTTTTGCCCTTCCGCTATCCAACACTTTCCCTACTGTTGCTCTTACTGTAGTGGAAATAGTAATTTTTACCCCTCCGCTATCCAACACTTTCCCTACTGTTGCACTCACTGGAGTGGGAATAGTAATTTTTACCCCTCCGCTATCCAACACTTTCCCTACTGTTGCACTCACTGGAGTTGGAATAGTAAATTTAATTATTTTGCTATCCAACACTTTTCCTACTGTTGCACTGATTGTATTGGGCAATTTAAGTTAAAATATTTTTTCATAGTTTAATGTTTTAATTTATTCTAGATTTTTTTAATATATTTTAAATTATTTATATATATATATATTTTATTTTTATATAATTTTAAAGTTTTAAAATAAATTAAAGATAATAGTTTATTCATTATTTTAAAGTAAATATATATATGTATAAATTATGTTTGTGTGTTAATTTTTTTTAAATTAAGTTTATTTGTAATATTTTGTAAGAATGTATATTAATATTTAATATATAATATTTTATATATATATATATATTTAAATCGATATTTTTTGCATCTATATTTTTTACATCAATATTTTCGATTCAATATTTTTGTATTTACCTGTGTAGGTATGGGAGTCGATATTTTTGTAGTCTATATTTTTTTGGTTGATATTTTGAACATTGATATTTTTAACATCGATATTCTATCAGTGAACCAGTGGGTGGGGGGCTACAGGCCTCTCAAACTCTGTGTCGAGTAGTTTTCACATTTTGTGATGAGTGGTTTCACTTGTGGGGATTCTTCTGGGATAGAGTTAAACCAACAAGTGCCTATACCGGTCATTGACCATGGTCCAGTTAGAGCAATGAACGGAAACAGTCCACCCGTCTCCACGTGGGCTGCTTTTTGGCTCCGGGCGGGAACCCTTATGTCGCCCTCCTCCTTTGTTCCCTCGGGGAGAAGGGTACAGGACCCCCAAGGGGAATTCTTTCCTAATGGCCTAACGTGATGACTGCCGGGATGGTAGAGGAAGGGGCATTTTCTGTTTTGTCCTGGAAAGTGAATGTCTTTGGCGATAGGGTCAAAAAGGGTCTAGTTTCCCAGTATATAAAGCGAATTAAGCCATCTATAGCACTCCTACAGGTAACCCATCTCAAGGGATCACAGTGTACATTCCTGGGCAGAGGCGCATTCGTCATACTCGCACAAGCGGGATACACATCTGGATCCAGAGAAGTAGCTATCCCTATAAGAAAGAGCCCTCCCTTTGAGATACTCAAATCATGGGTTGACCCACTGGGTCGATACAATGGTGTGAAGGGGCTTGGAGGACGCAAGAATGTTACGTTAATCATTGTCTATGACCCTCCTCGGCTACAGGCCCCCACCATGGAGAAAGTCGCCCCTGTCCTACTAGAAGTGGAGTCCTCTCTCCATATAATCGGTGGGGACTTTAAAGATATCATGACACCGGACCTGGACAGGTCAAGTCTGGTGGGCTCCCATGTCCGCACCACCCCGTTAGCGACTTTCGTGAACACACAGCGCTGGGAAGCCTATGGGCAGCCACGCGCTTTATAAATCAGCCAAACATAAACATAAACACTGGGGCTTTCAGACTTATGGAGGAAAGCACACCCCCTGGATAGGAGCAATTCCTATTTATTGGTAGCGCACAAAGTCTTTTTCCGCTTAGATTATATACTGTCCCCGGCAGGAGAAGCGCCACCAGTGATACATGCTGAGTACCTTGCTAGGGGTCTCTCGGATCACTCGCCCTTGTTGGTGAGGCTGGGCAGGGGAGGTGAGAGCGTGACAGGCTGGAAGTTGAATGCCTGTGACCTGAGATTCGAGAGGTGGCGGTTGGATTCAGAGTCAATACCGACCTCTACTTTAAAGAGAACGCAGACTCGGTCACCTCCAAAATAATACTCTGGGAAGCATATAAAACAGGCTTCCGGGACTGGGCGCAGAACCTAGTCGCACAATAGAAGAGAAGAGCCTCTGACTCTACAGTGCAGCTGGAAACCTGGCTATTAACATCTTGAGAAATCCCTGGGACAGACACCCGACCCCCTGGCTCTTCGCCAGCTGGCGTTACTACGTGAAGAATATTGAGTTCTGGTGACAGACGCTGCCAAGACTCAAATGATGGCTACTCTCCATAGATTGTATGATGCTGGAGACATAGCAGGCAGGTTGCTTGCCTAGCTGGGAAGGTAGGAACTAGAGGCCCGATGGGTACACTGCATAGTCCTGCGAAACAGAGAGATTGTAGATTTGAATAGTCAAATTGCAGATGCCTTCGCTAGCTACTACACTGACCTATACAGAGCTCAGCAGTTGTGACCCCCGTCTTTGATAGTGTCCTATCTGGACTCAATAGTAGTCCCCGTCCAAGATGGCGATGCCTGAGAGGCATTAGATGCGGAGATCTCACTAGAAGAAGTCTGAAAGGCAATAACCAAACTTACACCCAACAAGTCACCGGGCTCCAATGGAATTCCAGCAGAATTCTATAAAAAATATTGTGATCTTTAGGGGCCTCACCTCTTGGCCATGTTCTTAAAGGCATACCACACAGAAGCTCTCCCCACTGATCTCATGCGGGCAGTTATTGTAGTGATACACAAAGAGGGTAAGCCTAGGGAACATTGTGGCTCTTACCACCCGATCTCCCTGCTGAACATGGGGATACAAATCTTGGCCACGATCCTGGCTTACGGGCTTGTACAGTATATCACACCGTTGATACACAGGGACCAATCTGGTTTTGTGCCGGAGCGATCCACCCACCACATTCTATGCCACGCACATAATTGGTTGAGTGCAATTAAGAGCGACCCAACCCGCATGTCCTGCTGGCGCTTGATGCTGAGAAAGCATTCGACGCAGTTCACTGGCCTTTCCTGCCAAACACAAGGAGATGATGGACGGAACGCAGAAACATTTCAGACACTCACCCCCAGTCACAGATTTGGGTTAAATCCGTCATCGTTTTTAGCTCACTTCGCCACCCCAGTTTAGACCCAGCCATATGCAAATCAGTCTTGACCCTGTGCCTCATGGGAATAGTCCAGCCCTAACTGCCAAGCCAGATCTTCCCTGGACCGGAAACAAGTATCCTGGGGCGAACATAGCAAACACAAGAAGATGATGGACGGAGCGCTGAAACTTTTCAGACACTCACCCCCAGTCACAGATCTAGGTCGAATCCATCATCGTTCTTTAGCTCACTTCGCCACCCCAGTTCAGACCCTACCAAATGCTAATCGGTCTTGACCCTCTGCCTCATGGAAACAGTCCAGCCCGAACTGCCAAGCCAGGTCTTCCCTGGACCGGAAACTTACATTGGAAAGATTTGGGATTGGTTTCTCGGTATGGGAAATGGGTCCAGCTACTCTACTAGGCGCCAGTGGCCAAGATTAGGGTCAATAGTGTGGAGTCCCCTGAGTTCCGGATAGAGAGGGGCACAAGGCAAGGATGTCCCCTCACCCCACTTTTATTCGCCCTTACCATAGCATCACTGGCATGTAAAATCCGCAACTGTCCCGAGATTCGGGGCGTCCATATTTCAGACTAATCTACTTTTGAGGAGAAGACCTCGCTGTATGCGGACGACATCTTCCTTTATATCACTGTTCCCACCCGGTCCCTCCCCTTGCTTTTTAATCTGCTTGGGGAATATGGGGGTCACTCTGGCTACAAGGTCAACTGCGAGACATCTATACACTATGTTCCACAGTCAAATATTTCCGTCCCCCCTCCCCACCACCGACTTACACACACAACTGTGGGTTTTAAATACCTGGGGATTTTTCTGACACTACAGAAAGAATTATATTTTAAGCGTAACCTGGGTCGGGTCATAAATACCTGCCATGGTGAAATGAGGAAGCAGACATGGGTAGGCGACTATGCCGAACGCTACCAGAGAATACTATCACATGTAGCGAACGCATGCTCTTACCTCAGAGGCACTTTCCTTCACTTTGAGAGGGTTGGAATTTTTTAGGTGACTGATGATCCCCCAAAAACTTTTCCCGCACCAAACAACTTAGGGGCCGATTCTGATTCGGGCCGGAAAACGTACCGACCGACTCGGTACGGGAATTTAGTCCGACCGACACGTACCGGCGCCGTCCGACCCGGGTAGTACGATGAAATGCATGGGAAACACGACCGACTCGTACGGAACTCAAGGCGAACGACCGACCCGGACGGAAAAAAGCTATCCGGCCGGGAAACCACGCGAATCGAACCTACCGACACGCACCAGGAAAGAACCCGAACGAAACTTACCCGCGAACTCCGACCCGCGCAGTACGATGCAACGGGTGCAAATTCAGACCGATTCGCACGGAGCCCAAGCCGTACGACCGACACGCATACTAAAGCCAGCCGAACAAACACAATACTCCGCGACCGACGCGTATGCCGCATATGAAACTGAGCTGAAACACAGCGGGAACGACTCGGAGAGGCGCGCATGAGACAACTGCAACGTCCTACTCGGTCAGAAGAACGACTCCTACATGCACAATAATCACAAATGAAAAAATACAAAAAAAAGGGCCAAACAAGCAATGACAAAGCCAATAAATACAGGGGGTGAAAAAAATGGAACAAGGGCACACCCCCAACTCCACCTACATAAAGGCCACAAATCCCTACCATGATCCTTTGCAAATACCACTGACCTGCCAGCAGAGAACACCATCACACAGCAAACACAGACACACACAGAGCTCACCCAACACAACAGCCACACACCATTAGCACCTCAACAAATAGCACCCTCACACACACCCAGCAAAACCTACACTCACACACCCTCACTTGCACACACACACACATCAATCACCACCACCACCCATCACCATGCCCCTAAAGAAGAATCCAAAGTTCCTAGATAGTGAATTGGAAGTCATGGTAGACGAGATCCTGAGGGTAGAGCCACAGTTGTTTGGCACATTGGTCCAACAGACCCCCATGTCGCAGAAAACCAAGATGTGGACGAGGATCGTCGACAGGGTGAACGCACAATCACCATGTCTGCGCACAAAGGAAGACATCCAGAACAGGTGGTATGATGTACGCAGGAGGGTCAGGGACCTACTGAAAAAGGATTACCTCCTGAGCCAGCACACCGGCAGTGGCCCTCCTGCCAAACCACTATACCTCAGGCCCTGGGAGGAGAAGGTGCGGGCCATCCTACCACCAGTGAGCGTATATGGACTAACAAACATCCCAGAGCCTGGTGAGTACACAACTAATATACACAATATTGTGTGACAATACACACACATCACTGTCAAGGGGACAGTCAAACCATGCACCCCTAGCAAATCAACAGCAACAAAAAGATAATCATCCCAAGAAGTGTATGTTAGTCAGATAAACACAATACATGCCATGTCATAGTGATATGTAACAGTGTCATGACATGTACAAATCCAATACCAAATTCAGCTAGGCAGTGGCACAAATCTAAACAACAAACACTGTCAGATATTGAGCCACCACTAGAACACCACCTCACAGGGAAGTTCACAGAAAGGAAGGAATCCTGTGTATGCTGGTGAAGTCAGTGTAACCAAGAGCATGATGGGACTCGTAGTAACAGATAATGGACAGCTCACATTTGGACCATCAACACCACTCTGAACCATGCTCACATCACAGGGAGTGGACAAGGACTGACAAGATGGCTGACACTGGGTACTGCTGTGGGGAGCACAAGGCCCTGCTGGGAACTGGGCACCAACAAACAACAGGACACCACTGTCAGCCATCTTGCCATTGCTGTCACACTCACACACAGTGAAGTACACCCAAAAGGAAGGAAGTATGGGCATGCTGGGAAGGGGGGTGTAGGCAATAGCATGATGGGAGTGGTAGTCACAGATATTGCTCACCCTCACAATTGGCCCATCAACACCACTCTGAACCATGCTCACATCACAGGGAGTGGACAAGGACTGACAAGATGGCTGACACTGGGTACTGCTGTGGGGAGCACAAGGCCCTGCTGGGAACTGGGCACCAACAAACAGCAGAACACCACTGCCTGACATCCTGAAAGCCAACTTGCACTCCCTGCAATGCAAGCACGTTGCATGGCGGGATATCTGGCTGGGTGGGAAGGAGGACTCACAGCACTGACCATAGTTACAAGCAGCTCACCTCACACACACCCTCAACACAAACTCCACAAAACCCACCTGGGAGAATGCAATGCCTCACATACCAAATGAAGATCCCACAAAGAACCACCACCCTGGGTAATGCTGTGTGAAGCACAGGGACACTCTTGGGACTTGTAGCCAAACAAACGCAAGGACAACACTCTCAGCCTTCCTGTCAGCACAGGCACACTACCCCACAGGGAAGCAGAGTCAAAAGGAAGGAAGTACGGGCATACTGGGAAGGGGGGTGTAGGCAATAGCATGATGGGAGTTGTAGTCACAGATACTGCTCACCCTCACAATTGGCCCATCAACACCACTCTGAACCATGCCCACATCACAGGGAGTGGATAAGGACTGACAAGATGGCTGACACTGGGTACTGCTGTGGGGTGCACAAGGCCCTGCTGGGAACTGTGCAACAACCAACAGCAGGACACCACTGTCAGCCATCTTGCCATTGCTGTCACACTCACACACAGTGAAGTCCACTCAAAAGGAAGGAAGTATGGGCATGCTGGGAAGGGGGTTTAGGCAATAGCATGATGGGAGTTGTAGTCACAGATACTGCTCACCCTCACAATTGGCCCATCAACACCACTCTGAACCATGCCCACATCACAGGGAGTGGATAAGGACTGACAAGATGGCTGACACTGGGTACTGCTGTGGGGGGCACAAGGCCCTGCTGGGAACTGTGCAACAACCAACAGCAGGACACCACTGTCAGCCATCTTGCCATTGCTGTCAAACTCACACACAGTGAAGTCCACTCAAAAGGAAGGAAGTATGGGCATGCTGGGAAGAGGGGTTTAGGCAATAGCATGATGGGAGTTGTAGTCACAGATACTGCTCACCCTCACAATTGGCCCATCAACACCACTCTGAACCATGCCCACATCACAGGGAGTGGATAAGGACTGACAAGATGGCTGACACTGGGTACTGCTGTGGGGTGCACAAGGCCCTGCTGGGAACTGTGCAACAACCAACAGCAGGACACCACTGTCAGCCATCTTGCCATTGCTGTCACACTCACACACAGTGAAGTCCACTCAAAAGGAAGGAAGAATGGGCATGCTGGGAAGGGGGGTGTAGGCCATAGCATGATGGGAGTTGTAGTCACAGATACTGCTCACCCTCACAATTGGCCCATCAACACCACTCTGAACCATGCCCACATCACAGGGAGTGGATAAGGACTGACAAGATGGCTGACACTGGGTACTGCTGTGGGGTGCACAAGGCCCTGCTGGGAACTGTGCAACAACCAACAGCAGGACACCACTGTCAGCCATCTTGTCATTGCTGTCACACTCACACACAGTGAAGTCCACTCAAAAGGAAGGAAGTATGGGCATGCTGGGAAATGGGGTGTAGGCAATAGCATGATGGGAGTTGTAGTCACAGATACTGCTCACCCTCACAATTGGCCCATCAACACCACTCTGAACCATGCCCACATCACAGGGAGTGGATAAGGACTGACAAGATGGCTGACACGGGGTACTGCTGTGGGGTGCACAATGCCCTGCTGGGAACTGTGCAACAACCAACAGCAAGACACCACTGAATGACATCCTGAGAGTCAACCTGAACCCACTGCAAGGGTCGCCTGCTTCATGGTGGGATAACTGGGCTAGGTGGAGAAGGATGGCCGGATGTCCACCAAATACAACCAATGCTGGCCATGCACACACCTCAACATTCACATTGAAATGCCCCAGGTATGCATGACAATGTGCTACACCAACATCAACCTCTTACTGTGACAACTTAGGACAATGCAATGTACATGCCTGCATCCAGAGGTACAGTCACAACTGTCCGGTGTTTGAACCATTGATGCCTGTAGAAACATAACATACAATGTGTGTCTCTTCCAAATACAGGTGATGATGATGGGGACACAGCAGCAGGCGAGGAGGAGACCCTGTCCCAGGCTCCGGGGGACACAGAGATCACTGGTGTGTGGAACAGCCTCTGCCCTCCTCGGATGGCGAAGACCTACCTGGCACCTCCGGTGTGAGTCATCATGCAGCACCAGCTGGAACAACACCTGCGCCCCCTGCACCCACCCCTCCAACAACTGCCAACACACAGACCACCCCCGCCGACACGGATAGACCAAGGACCACCGATGACAACAGCACAAGGTCCCAGGCCCACCGTGGAGCAATGGACGACAACACCACCAACAACCCCCAAGGGGGCCTCGGGTCACCTGTGCGCACCATCGCAGGTCCTGCACGTGTCGCCAGGGGTGGTGGGAGGGGTGGTAGACATAGGTCGCTGCTTGCAGAGGGGTCTGGACTGCATGATGACCCACAACTGGCACGCATCGCTGATGCGTACCAGGATAGCACCGGAGAGGTCAGACAGGTAGTGGGGATCCTCAAGGACATACAACCGCAGCAGGCTGCCCATCATGCCCGCTTGGACTCACACATGTCCCGTGTGGAGACACACATGTCCCATGTGGAGACACACATGTCTGGCATGGAGTCCAAGTGGGACACATTGCAAGAACTGACAGCGGTGCACAGGGACATATTGACATGCCTCCGCCAGATGAGCAACAACATGGCCACACCTCCCTGTGTGCCCACAACATCTTGTGCTGCAACAACTGACACCGCCACAGGGAGGGAGGAGGACTCTGGCGGAGACTTCCCTGCACCGCAGCATCCTGCACGTGAGGGTCCCCCCCAAAGAAGAGGGGTCGTCCGAGGAAGGAAAACTGAGAGGTTGATGGCCACGTACATCCCCCAGGAAGCCAACACCTGTTCCGGAAATTCTCCTTTGTGTGCAAACGTTTCACCCTGTCGAATGCAACACTACTCTCCCACATGACATGGGGAGTTCAAGTTGGACTAATGTATCATATGACTGTGGACTTCACTCAGGACATTTCTGCTACCAAGACTTCCAACTCATCTGGGAGCTTTGGATCCCAATCCCAATGTACAGCACCCACCATCCTGTGCAATATACACACACACATGTCTGTAAATAAAATCACTAGTACACCATACTTGCCTCTGTTGTTTTTCAAATGTGGATACTGTTATGGTGATGATGATCTGCTAAATTACACTGTGTATGCTAACTGCCACAGCAAGTACAACACCGTCGTGTGAGTCATGGTGACGTGACACATATGAGGGAGACACACCACTAGGGCTACACGACACGGAGACACCAGGGCCATCGGACTCATCGCCCACAGTGATGTTGCCAGGAAATACAGTGGAATGCACAGACACCACACCTATTCAGAGTCTGTGGCAACTAGCCCACAGGTGCAGTAAGCAAATGTCAGTCAGATGTGTGACCACAGACAACGCACATCCCAAAGTGAAGCACAGGTTTATTACACATTTGCAACATGTTGTATCCACTACAAATGCAAGGTTTACCCACGTGGCAGTGGCCACACAGTCAACAAGTGCAGAAGATATGAAGTCCAGGGGCGTGTGGCACATCACTTGTAGGCAAACTACTGCTGCCACCCTGAAAGCTGAATCATGGTGTCGGGGGATCCAAGTTGACCAAAGTACTCAGTAAGCACCCTGTGAAGGACAGACATGACACACAGTTAAATCACTGAAGAACAGGACAGAACTGCAATACTCATGCCCAATACATGTCACAAGACAACTACACTAAACCAAGTTAGCATGTCAAAACTGTTGGGGAGTACAGACTACCTGTAAGGACACATTGCTGCACGCATCCAGTCAAGTAGCACATGGCCACACTCAAACAGCACCACAGCACCACCCACACATAGCATGCAAACTCACATCATTCACATTACATCTCCCTGGATACTCACATTCAGCTGAAGAAGTTGGTGATGAGCTGTGTGCGGACATCACCACCATCATCATCATCATCACTGGCATCGTGGTCCAGGCCAGGATCCTCCACAGGTGGCGGACGTTGGTCATCGTCATCCAGGATGAGAGGCAACTCCTTCCGCACTGCCAGGTTGTGTAGCATGCAGCAGACGATGACAATCCTGCACACCTTTGCTGGGGCATATGGGAGGGCCCCTCCTGTCTTGTCCAGGCAGCGGAAGCGGCTCTTCAGGAGACCAAAGGTCCGCTCAATCACTCTCCTGGTCCGACCATGTGCCTCATTGTAGCGCATCTGGGCTGGTGTCACAGGGTTCCTGAGGGGTGTCAGCAACCACGGCATGTTGGGGTATCCGGAGTCACCTACGGACAGACAAGTGCACATTAGCTGAGTTGGAAAAGTGGGTGGAATACTACAGATAAGAACACACACAATGGTACAAAGTCAGTACACACCGACAAGCCAGGCACGCTGGTTCTGCATCTGTGCCATCATCCTCGGGATGCGACTACTCCTCATCACGTAGGCATCGTGTGCTGAACCAGGGAAACGGGCACACACATGTGTGATGCTCATATCTGCAAGACATACCACCAGAGCATTGATCGAATGGTAATGTTTACGGTTCCGGTAAGCCTGCTCATGTGCCTGTGGTGGTATCAAAGCCACATGTGTCCCATCAATGGAGCCAATGACATGTGGCATCCTCCCCAGGGCATAGAAGTCACTCTTCACGTCAGTGAGTTGTTGACGTGTAGGGAAATAGATGTACTGGTTCAGGCATCTCAACATTGCCTCCAAAACATCGCGTAGCACACGGCTGAACATAGTCTGTGACATCCCACCGGCAGTCGCCACAGTGTGTTGAAAGGTACCGGTGGCAAAGAAGTGTAGGGCTGCCATTACCTTCACCGTGGGGGTCACCGTAGGGTACGGCCGGCCATGTTGCAAATGTGGTGCCAAGCGCACTGCCAAATCCTCAATCAGCTGCCTGGTGAAGCGGTACCGTCGGATGCTGTCACGTTCCACCATCGTTGCCAGGTCAGGGAATGGTCTATGGACAGCTGGAGCCCTGCAGTGCATAGGTTGAAGAAAGGAAGATTGTCAGTCACCCCACATATGTGCCATTCACCATACTCAATTTCACATGATACATCATTACGAGACACAAGTACTTGATGTGTGTGCCGTTCTGTTCGGACATAACTAGCACCTACATGCCCATCATCTAACTTCTCAGTACAACATGTGTGCACAACTGGTACCAGGTTGTGCTATGGGAAACCATTAGGCTGTGTCACAGTACCTATTTACTGCTGTCACGTTCCACACACACACCACAGTGACATGTCTGGACAGATGCGCCACAGGCATCACAGCTCATTGACAGGTAGATTCCCAGTGACCCTGACTTGCCACATGGACACTGGCATGACATGGCGTATCATGTACACGTCAGCAAAGAAAACATGACTCCCTCAGGTAGTGGCCCCTGTCGCCTCCGCAGGACAGACATGGACGCCAGTGACGCACAACATCAAAGTCCATGCACAAACAACGTTGATGTGGAGACTGTCTCCCATCGTGCACATGGAATCAGAGACATTGGGAACACAACATGCACACAGACTGTGGAGGGACATCACTATTGTGGCAATGGATCATCCTGTGACGTACATGCCTTCCCCCATGGGACCCTGGGGGTATGTGACATGTCACACACATACACAACCTGGAAATGTGATCATAACACATGCTCCAAAATGAACTGTAGCACATCACAGTGGTCATGTGCACAACACACAAAGGACCCTGTCCCCATGAACACATGCACAGCCTGGGTGTGGCTGCCCACAAGTGCCACCACAGAAACCACATGTTAACCCCCATACACAGAAAAGTTAATGCAGCCTTACATGCCTTAGGAAACAGTGTGGACTGGGTGTGGTGTTGGAGGTGTGCCCGTGGGTCTCTGGCAGGTATATGTGGCTGGCATACGTTCACCTGTGACAAGCATGGTGACATATGCGACTGACCTGTACAGGTACGCGTTGTACAGCAATGGACCGATCGGTGTGCCCGGCCGGCCCATTGCATCTGTTGTGAGCGGGTACGCGTTGTACAGCAATGGACCGATCGGTGTGCCCGGCCGACCCATTGCATCTATCTTGAGCAGGTACGCGTTGTATCCCGAAATACGCGTTGTACAGCAATGGACCGATCGGTGCGCACGCATTGGCTGGGGCCTGGCATGGCAACGGACGCATTTTCGAAGCTCCAACGAGTCTGATGCAGTGAATTCAGTTGGCCAGCCACAACAATGTTGCAAAATCATGGGTGTCATGAAGTTGAAGATTTGAAGGATGCTGTGGGCGTGTATTAGTGCTGCTATTCCATGGATTGGCCAGATTCAGAAGATGCAAACAACTTGGACCTATCACTTTGGACACATGGGACAGTATCTGCCTCTGCAGCACACATATAATGCTGGCTGTTCCCCTGAGAGCTCACTTGCCTGCACTACATGCTCCAGGACGACATCTGCCACCAACACTGCTGCTGTCTCTGCATCCTCTGGCCACTGCAATGGCACGTACTGTGGAGAGAGAGCCCCAGCCTTCAGCCTTGAGGAGAACCAGGCCCTGCTGGACAACCTCCTTCCACAGTACAGCAAGCTGTATGGGAAACCAGGGGAGAAGGTGAGTGTGCTGTCCACTGCCTTACTAATTGTGCATGTTGTCTGACTAGCAGGACTTACAGTGTGCACACCACTGGCTAGCATGCTCACTGAGTAGTTGTCACACCCCAAAGTGTGTAGTTACATGCACTGAACAGGTACAGTGCAGTAACAGTGCTTTCCAACAAGGTTTACTTCCCATGCAATGATACAATGTAGTGACTGCTGGCAAACTGTTCATAGCCATTGTTGCACTGCCTATGTACATCATATGCCCCTGTGATTGAGACATGTATCTCCAACTGTGTGATGCACGTATATGTTGCATGTGTAGTAATGGCCTTTTCACTTTGTCATCCTCACAGGTTGATGCCCACCAGAAGCAGGAAATCTGGCTGACCATCGCCCGGGCAGTAAGATCCGTGGGGGTCTACAGGCGCAAGATCCGCAACTGCCAGAAGAGGTGGCAGGACCTTCGGGGCTGGACCCGGAGGATCGCAAGGGTCCAGCTGAAGCTGTCGCCTCCTCGCAGGAGGGGCAGACACCGGACCCTGACCCCCCACATGCTCTGGATCCTGGCGGTGGTCTTCCCTGACCTGGATGGGCAGCTGAAGGCAAGACAGCAGCAAGGAGGGGGTGAGTCCATGACTGCACTGTGCACTTTGTCTGACATGCTATGTGCCCTCCTCTGGCCTGGTTAAACTTCCACAGTACATCAGTCATGTGGTCCTGGAGCCATGTCCCTCATTTGTGACATGCCCACTTCTCCTCTGATACGCATATGTGTGGCCCTTACAGTCAGGAAATTGTGTCACTTGGGGACTGTGTCATTGCATTTAGCTTCGCTCAAGGTGGGGGACAGCATTTGCTCCCGTGACTATGTTGTGCGATTCATGGGTGGGTCAATTGCTTACACAATGCCTAAGTTCTGACATGTAATCTGGGTGTAACTTTGATATGTGATGCACTTGCTGATCTGAATCACCACATGTCCCTGGGGAATTTGGCACACACCCATGCTGCCGGTGGGAACAATGTTTGGGACTCAGGAGTATGTGTATCAAGTGTGTCACACATGCTAAGCCACCTGCCTACTGTCCATGACTCATCCCTCTTACAGGTGGAGCTGGACAGTCATGCCTACTCCAGGGCATACAATACACTCTGTACTCCCACTCCCGTGTATCATCTGGCATGTTGTGATCAGTGAAATGTACCCGCAGGTGTCTACCTCTGTCTCATTGTGCTGTGTCTTCGTTGTCAGGACTACTGGTATGTTCATCGGTTAGGGCTCAGCATGCCATCGGAGATGTGACCATGATAGACGATAGTTCTGTGACTTATAGGTGTCTGATCACTTGACTGTGCACACAGGTGTATGCGACTGTGACTTTCAGGCAGCTGTTTTTCATTCACAGCACACTGTGAGGTGCTCATGTTCAGAGAGTTGTGTTTCATGTCCCCCATATGTCCAATTGGTATGACGTGGACAAATAGTAGTTCTGATGATGTGGTTTTGGGGGATGGACATGTGCACTTGTCAGTTACATAACTTGCATTCCCCATGTCCTAGGATTGTGACACAGTGCAGAGTGTTGTTGGCTGGCTGCCATGGCCATGTGACTGGAGACAGTGATGTATGACTTTGCACGCATGCCTGTGTCATGGCATTAAACTTCCTAAGACTGATCCTGCAGGGGAGTGACATGTGCAACATGCACCCCATTGTGGCATTGACTATCCAGACATGGGTGCATCATGGTGTCTGGTGCTGGTATGCATCACATGCATTTCTATTTAGACTCTGGCCATCCCTTTATCCGGACACCTGCACTGACTCAGTGGCAAGAGATGTGATGTGTGCATGTACACATACTTCACCGTGTTCCCTGCAATGTCCAACAACTGTGTAGGTGGTGCATGTGTCCACACTGGGGTCTTACCGTCAGACAGGCACCAGACAGATGGGTGCAAGGGCAGGAGGGGTGTGAGTCCCATGGTTGACCATCAGACTAACAATTGGCTTCCCCGAATCTGTGTGAGGACTTTAGGCAATGTTCAACTAAGGATGCCGGGGCTTGCTCTGTGATGTGCTGTACTTACTGTGGAGTGTGCGGTCAGTGGAGGTGACTGATGTTTGTCTGTTTCCCTAATAGTTTGCAGATACATCCACGGCCACAGGAGGGGACAGCTCCACGGACCAGGAGGAGCAGCGGAGCAACACTGGGTCAGCATCCGACGAGTGGTCAGAGGGACCCAGTGGCACAGAGGGCGAGGGGAGCCACACCGAGCAGTCCTCAGCACCATCCACCTCAGCTGAGGACCACAGCAGCTCAGAGGATGACTCCCTTGTGGAGGCGGGTCTCAGCAGCCACCAAAGGCCAGCTAGTCTGTCTGGCCCCGCCACCACCACCACCACCACCACCACCGCCCTCCCATTGGCTCCCATTCCTGAGGTCCATGGAGGCTCCCGTGCTCGGGAGCGTGTCTCCTTCATGCCAGGCACCGCACCCCCTGCCCCTGTGTCCCCTGCTGCCCTGAGTGAGGAGTCTGTGTACCTCCTTCGGCAGCTCCATGTAGGGCAGACAGCAATGCTGAGTGTCCTCCATGCACACACCACTCTGTTGACACAGCTGGTGTCGTTCATGGAGGGCATCTCGATGGGTATGTCTGCCCTACAAAGGAGCAATAAGTCCATGGACTCCTCCTTGACGGCAGCCGTGTCCCTCCTCCAACAGTCCCTCACCCCTCCCACCTCTGCCCCATCCACACTTCCTGCCACCCTACCTGTCCAAAGCACATGCACACCTGCACAATCACCCAAACACACAGACACGAGCAGCACAGACACACCCAAGAGAAAGGCAAGACGTGCACACAAGCATCCTCAGGGGACTGATACCACACACACAGGGGATGGGGAACAGACACACACACAGGCATCCACAGTCACTCCGCAGTCCTCACAATCCTCTCCCTCCAAGACCCCTTCCCTTGCCTCACCTGCTACCCCACCTACACAGCAGATCTTCCTCTGTGACCTCGGCCTCTTCCCCTCCGAACATGCTGATCCAGCATACCGGGGGAAGAGGAAGTCCACCCACACAGAGGGGAGTGCCCCTCGCTCCCGGACACCCTCCCCCAGGCGCAGGCAGACACAGGACCCCATTCGGAAGTCCCCCCGGACCAGGAAGAGCAAGACCCCACCACCACCACCATGCAGCTCCACCACCCAGTCACTCTCCTCCATCACCCAGGCCACCACTCCACAGGTTCCCCCGCCACACCCTGCCCCAGGTTCCCCCACACACCGATACCGCATCCCCAGACTGCTTAGGCCCCTGCCACTTGCTCTTCCACCCCCAACCCAGACGCTCTGCCTGTTAGTGCCACTGGTGTGGTGACCGGGTCCCCTCCCTCTGTCCTGCCCACCTCATCTGCCCACCCTTCCACTCCCTTGGAGTCATGCACTGCAGTGGAGTCCACATCCACCCGGTCTGACTCGGACACTGCAGTGGGGACCCAGTCCACTACATCAGACCAGCCCACTGCAGTGGTTGCAGCACCCACAACAACTGACTTGTGTACCACAGTGGTGCCGGCACCCCCTGAGTTAGACACCTCCACTGCAGTTGCCGGTGACACTCCTGCACCCACCACCCCTTCACTGCCTCACTCTGCCATCCCCTGATCCTGTCCCTACGGTGCCTGGCCTGCCCCTTGTATGCCCCTCCAAGGGGGCTGTCCCCTGTCCGTACCAGTGCAGGCAAGCAATGGGTGACCAGTTGTCACTTATCACCCTGTTGGGACTGTGATTTTGGACTGGCCATTGGCCTTAGTTTCTTTTGGACTTCAGAGTTTGCCTTGAAATTTGCTGAATAAAGCCTCTTTTTGTTTAATTGTGGGTTTTCTTTTGATGTACATGATGTGGATGAGTAGCATCCTGCATTTGCAGTTGTAATAGTGTTCATATCAGGAAAATGAAGTGTTGCTGTGATGGACTCCATGTGGTCCATGGGATATGTGTCCTGTTGTAGTCTGGATCTTTGGCATCCTTTGCTGCAGTCTGAGGTTGTAATGTTCAGCATTTGACGCAGGGATGTACGTTTTGCATTTGTAAATGTACATCTTTGTCTTACACTGATGCACATCTGGTGGGCTTACCACTGTTCAATGTTCCGATTTCCCTGACTGTGTGCCCAGCTCCACTGGACATGCAGTTTTGCACATCAATGTCGAAGGACTCATCTGTGTATACAGTGCAACTTGCTTGACACGTGTTTTGTGTGTATGCAGATGACTGACGTGACACTCCCGTACCCAGGCTGATGTGAGCAGAGCCTTCTGTGTGTTGTAGTTGTTGACTCACTGACGGAGTGTTCTGCTGACATGTTTGGGTCGATGCACAGACAAGGTTTGGCACAGCGGACCTTCCACAGGAGTGCAGTGCCCTCATGGCAGTGTGTAATCCGGTGACATTGCTTGGGCCTGTGTTGTGTGTTGTGTAAGCATGTCTGTGCGTGTTCCCTTCCCTTTTCCTACACAGGCTGTGTCCCTAGGGATGTTCCTGTTTGTGATGCTTGCTGAGTTGTTCTGTGTTCATCCAGCATCTTGGACCTGGTTTCTCTGTGATGTGGGTGCATGGCACACTAATGTTCATGAGGTTGCCATCCCAGGTTGTCTTTGTTGTCAGGGCTGGGGATGTGGTCAAACGCAGATGGGACACATTCAGGATTCCCCTTGGCACTTGTTGTTTACACAAGTCATGTGATTTACAGTTTGTGGTAGCTTTCAGTGATTGTGACACGTTGTGTGTGTGACTGCTGCCACTCCTCAGGGTCAGAGCTGCAATGTTGGAAGTTGTGTACGTGTGTTCTTAGTGTGTCAGCTTGGCTTCTTCGTTGGTGTGTGACTATGGCCAGGATCCCATTGATTGTGGTGGATTTCACATCATGCCCATGTACGGCGTACTGTGCTGTGTGTCAGACATTGACGAGTCTTGTTGACTGGCCATGTGTGATGGGTTTCTGCACCTTAGTTCCCACCACCACCCCTGGTATTGTCATGGGTGCATGTGCAATGTCACCAGTCCATGTGAGCTTCACTGCTGCACATTGGTGGAGATCAGGATGTGTGGTGTTGAGTGTGTGCAAATGTGAGTTGTTACACGGCTAGACCCCTACCTCCATATTGGCCTTGGCTGGCAGGCCGTGCTGATTGATTAGTGCTTGTGTAGGTGTGATGGTAGTTTGTTGCTCAGGACACATGGCTGTGGTTCACAGTGTGAACGACATCTAGCTTTGTCATCACAGTGGGATTATCATGCAGGCTAGTGTCAGCACAATGTGGGGTCCCTGGGGGTATTGCTGTGGTGGGTCTGTCTCTTGCTGTGTTAGTTGCTGTTCCTACAAGCTTGTGTGACATGTGTAATATGGGCTCCCTCTCATCTAACGATGCCTGATTGCCCACATAGGGGTATCCGATCCATGAGTAACTTTTGTATGGCACTGTATACACATCTGTGTGGTTGGAATTCAGGTCTCCTCATGTGTTGTGTGGTTGCCTGGGGACACTGGCACACACACCCATCACCTGTTGTGTTTGATATGCAGTGTGAGTCTGCCTGTTTGTGTTTGTGCCTTTGCACCACTGCATTGGCATATCTTGAGTGTGCCATTGGCTGTATGTTGTTTGGTGGGTTTCCCCTGCTGTCCCTGGGACTCCTAGGTCATCAGTCAGCACAATAATCATGGTTTGTATGTCCTATTGCTGCCATGGTATGGTATTTGTTCACCTGACATCTACAGTCTCCACAGGATATCTACATTTGTGTGTCCATTGGTGCAGATATGTGGGTCTGCATTATGATGGTCACTTCTGTCATTGTGTTATTTGTGAATGTTGACAATGTGGGCCCCCATGGGTGATGTGTGTATGCACATGGCCAAAACGATGTTTCAGTGACACTGCACTGTTTGCCTCGACCAATCTATGTTGCTATGGGACACAAGCACTACTATGCCACGGATGTGTTTGTTGTTGTGTGACCAGGATTCATCCATGCAGTTTGGCTTTGGCAGCTTTTACCATGACTACACTTACCTTTTGGTCACTGTGGTGATGGGGCTTCAGGCCCCATTGCCACACTGTTCAAAGAGTGCATCAGCTATGGTCCCCACACTTCCCTTTTGGTCACTGTGGTGACGGTGCTTTAGGCCCCATTGCCACACTGTTCAAAGAGTGCATCAGCTATGGTCCCCACACTTTCCTTTTGGTCACTGTGGTGACGGTGCTTTAGGCCCCATTGCCACACTGTTCAAAGAGTGCATCAGCTATGGTCCCCACACTTCCCTTTTGGTCACTGTGGTGATGGTGCTTTAGGCCCCATTGCCACACTGTTCAAAAAGTGCATCAGCTATGGACACCACACTTCCCTTTTGGTCACTGTGGTGATGGGGCTTTAGGCCCCATTGCCACACTGTTCAAAAAGTGCATCAGCTATGGACACCACACTTCCCTTTTGGTCACTGTGGTGATGGTGCTTTAGGCCCCATTGCCACACTGTTCAAAAAGTGCATCAGCTATGGACCCCACACTTACCTTTTGGTCACTGTGGTGATGGTGCTTTAGGCCCCATTGCCACACTGTTCAAAGTGTGCATCAGCTATGGTCCCCACACTTCCCTTTTGGTCACTGTGGTGATGGGGCTTTAGGCCCCATTGCCACACTGTTCAAAAAGTGCATCAGCTATGGACACCACACTTACCTTTTGGTCACTGTGGTGATGGGGTGTTCGAGCCCATTGCCACAGTGGCCATGGTCGGCTTGCATTGTGGAGGCCAAACACATTTATGTGTGACACATGTGATAGGGGGTCACATTGTATGTTCAATGTCATGTTCAGTCTTGTAGGCATTTGACACAGACTACACACTCTTGTCATGGTGTTGGGGGGGGATGTAATTTTCTGTCATTCCTTATGTGGGAGTATGGTGGTTGTGTCATGCATTACCCGTCCTATGTGTAGGGGTGGTGTTAGTGGTGGGCATCCATCCCCCTAAGGGTGGGTATGGTAGTAGTGGCAGGCATCCAGCCCCCCCAGAGTAGGGGTGGTGGTAGTGGTAGGCATCCATCCCCCCATGAGGGGGGATGGTAGTAGTGACAGGCATCCAGCCCCCCCTGGTTAGGGGTGGTGGTAGTGGCAGGTATCCAGCCCCCCTGAGTAGGGGTGGTGGTAGTGGTAGGCATCCATACCCCTAAGGGTGGGTATGGTAGTAGTGACAGGCATTTAGGCCCCCTGAGTAGGGGTGGTGGTAGTGGTAGGCATCCATCCCCCATGAGTGGGGATGGTAGTAGTGACAGGCATCCAGCCCCCCTGGATAGGGGTGGTGGTAGTGGCAGGCATCCAGCCCCCTGAGTAGGGGTGGTGGTAGTGGTAGGCATCCATACCCCTAAGGGTGGGTATGGTAGTTGTGACAGGCATCTAGGCCCCCTGAGTAGGGGTGGTGTTAGTGGTAGGCATCCATCCCCCATAAGTGGGGATGGTAGTAGTGACAGGCATCCAGCCCCCCCTGGATAGGGGTGGTGGTAGTGGCAGGCATCCAGGCCCCCCTGAGTAGGGGTGGTGGTAGTGGTAGGCATCCATACCCCTAAGGGTGGGTATGGTAGTAGTGACAGGCATCTAGGCCCCCCTGAGTAGGGGTGGTGGTAGGCATCCATACCCCTAAGGGTGGGTATGGTAGTAGTGACAGGCATCTAGGCCCCCCTGAGTAGGGGTGGTGGTAGTGGTAGGCATCCATCCCCCCATGAGTGGGGATGGTAGTAGTGACAGGCTTCCAACACCCCCTGGATAGGGGTGGTGGTAGTGGCAGGCATCCAGGCCCCCCTGAGTAGGGGTGGTGGTAGTGGTAGGCATCCATACCCCTTAGGGTGGGTATGGTAGTAGTGGCAGGCATCCAGCCCCCCCAGAGTAGAGGTGGTGGTAGTGGTAGGCATCCAGCCCCCCCTGAGTGGGGGTGGTGGTAGTGGTAGGCATCCATACCCCTAAGGGTGGGTATGGTAGTAGTGACAGGCATCTAGGCCCCCCTGAGTAGGGGTGGTGGTAGTGGTAGGCATCCATACCCCTAAGGGTGGGTATGGTAGTAGTGACAGGCATCAAGGCCCCCTTGAGTAGGGGTGGTGGTAGTGGTAGGCATCCATCCCCCCATGAGAGGGGATGGTAGTAGTGACAGGTATCTGGCCCCCCAGGATAGGGGTGGTGGTAGTGGCAGGCATCCAGACCCCCTGAGTAGGGGTGGTGGTAGTGGTAGGCATCCATACCCCTAAGGGTGGGTATGGTAGTAGTGGCAGGCATCCAGCCCCCCCAGAGTAGAGGTGGTGGTAGTGGTAGGCATCCAGCCCCCCCTGAGTGGGGGTGGTGGTAGTGGTAGGCATCCATACCCCTAAGGGTGGGTATGGTAGTAGTGACAGGCATCTAGGCCCCCCTGAGTAGGGGTGGTGGTAGTGGTAGGCATCCATACCCCTAAGGGTGGGTATGGTAGTAGTGACAGGCATCTAGGCCCCCCTGAGTAGGGGTGGTGGTAGTGGTAGGCATCCATCCCCCCATGAGTGGGGATGGTAGTAGTGAGGCATCTGGCCCCCCTGGATAGGGGTGGTGGTAGTGGCAGGCATCCAGGCCCCCCTGAGTAGGGGTGGTGGTAGTGGTAGGCATCCATACCCCTAAGGGTGGGTATGGTAGTAGTGGCAGGCATCCAGCCCCCCCCCAGAGTAGGGGTGGTGGTAGTGGTAGGCATCCAGCCCCCCCTGAGTGGGGGTGGTGGTAGTGGTAGGCATCCAGCCCCCCCTGAGTAGGGGTGGTGGTAGTGGTAGGCATCCATACCCCTAAGGGTGGGTATGGTAGTAGTGGCAGGCATCCAGCCCCCCCAGAGTAGGGGTGGTGGTAGTGGTAGGCATCCATACCCCTTAGGGTGGGTATGGTAGTAGTGACAGGCATCTAGGCCCCCTGAGTAGGGGTGGTGGTAGTGGTAGGCATCCATCCCCCATGAGTGTGGATGGTAGTAGTGACAGGCATCCAGCCCCCTGGATAGGGGTGGTGGTAGTGGCAGGCATCCATACCCCTAAGGGTGGGTATGGTAGTGGTGACAGGCATCCAGCCCCCTAAGGGTGTGTATGGCATTGGTGTTGGCCATCCCGCCCCTATGGTTCTGCTGTTGCTTGTGTACATCATTTGTGCATCCCTATGTGTGTGTGACATATTTCGGGTACGTGTAGTTTGTTTGTATTGTTGGTGTTTGACTTACCGTCTGCGCCGTACGCGTCCGTGCCGGTCCCGGTAATAGATGTAGAGTATAGGTAGGACCTGCGCAATGGGATTCATGCTTGGATCGTCTCGTTCGGGTTTCTTGTGTCTTCGACTCGTAGTCGTCGCTGGCTTGTTCGTCTCGTAGCCGTGGATCGTCTTGTGGCGCAGTACGGAGCTTATGTACGGCTCGCCCGGATGCTCATACGTGCCGGACGTAACGACGGTTTCGGCGCGTACGGAATGCCATCGTACTAGTCCGGCCGGAAGGTGCTGTGTATTTGGTTCCGTGCGGCTCGAATAGGCGTTTACGGATCCGGCTCGGGCGGGGAACAGGAGCTGGATTGGGTGAGTACGGCTCGCTCGGAAACTGGGTTGTTATGCGCATCGTACTTGTTCGTCCGGACGAGTGTACGAATCGGTCGGGAGACACGCATTCGGCTTGTTTTTTTTCCGGACGAATACTGTTAGGTGCCCTTCCGGCCCAGATCGGAATCGACCCCAATGTCTCTCCCCGACTAAGATACAGGGGGGTTATCTTTTGACACCCACTTCCTAATTTTTCCCTCTCCGCACTCTCGGCAGGGACAGACTTTACATTTCACACTATACTCGGTCCTGATGAAACGCCAAGGATCCCTTCTGGACCAATAGAGCGTGAAACATGTCGACGCGATTCACTTCACCGACACTTTTGACTAAACTGAATTTCCTCATTAGTGGAAAGTAGGAGTTTGGCTTCTGTTTTTACTCTACCTGGTGGACCCACGAATAAAAACCTTCCTTTATTAGGCACCATCGTGGTATTTTTAACCCTCTTTCATACTAGCGCCACACACTTGCACTCACCATTATGGCGTTTTTTACTTTAAAAGATCTCCGTCAAAGAGCCCTCTCGCGGGGCCCGTGAGGTATTGCAGCGCCGACCCCACGAGGAGCAAAAACGCCCAATGATAAAGCATGACACTTTCACAGGTGTGTGAGGGCAACATTTCCAAATAAGGAAATTCCCCCATACCTATACATCCATTCTGAGACACCTTCTCTCCCTTTTTTTTTTCCTTGCGCCAACTTGGCCTGATTCTTTCAGGAACAGCTACCCTGTGTGTTTTACGAAATGGAGCGATGGCAAGGTCTAACCCTCACACTACTCTGGAGGGCCGCCATGTTTAAAATGGTGTCCCTACCCAAGCTATTATAAGTCCTTCAGCACACATACTACCCGATTCGGCGGGAGACACTCTCTACATTAGAAGGAGACCTCTGGACCCTGCTGTGGGTAGGTAAACACCCTAGAGTTGCCCTGCTGACCCTTCAGCGAAACCAATACAACAGGTGCATAGCTTTGCCTGATATATAGGCCTTCTACTGGGCATCTCATCTCATCAATTTTAATGATTGGTTTTTATCCCCCCCCAAGACCATTCTACCTTTAGACTAGAACGATTCCAGTGGACGCCGAAATCTTGTCTCTTTTATCTCTATGGCGGCCACTGAGTCGGCCAGCTCCTCCCAGTGACTCAGGTGGCTATTGTGGCCTGGACTAAGGCCACAAAGTCCATGGGATGGTTGGGCAAGCCCTCCTGGGAGATGCCGCTGTGGTAAGGCAAGTGGCTACCTGAATTCAGCAAACTGAAAGGCCTTCGAGCCTGGGACTTGATACGGATATCCAAGTTGGGGGACCTCATGGAGCAGGGAGATATAATGCCGTTCTCCTCCCTTCAGCGTGATTATGACATGCAAAATAATTAATTGCTTAAATATGGACAGATACGGCATGCTTGGGGGCAGAGGGGCTCCCGGGGGAGGGTATCCCGGATTTTGCACCATTAGAGAGGAGGCATCTGATGAAAGACTTGGGGAAAGGCACGATTTCCTCCACTTGTAAAACCCTTATCAACAACAAGCCAGATAACCTGAAAGGCCTAAGGGAGAGATGGATGGCTGACGTGGGGGACATGGAAGATATTGACTGGGAGGCGGCCCTGATGCACCCTAGGAAGGTTGCCATTAAGGCACGTCTCAGGCTTGTCCAGTTTAAGATTCTACATCGAGCCTACTATGATAGACGTCGTCTCCACATAATGGGGAGAGCCCCCGAGCCGAAATACCTGAGATGCGTTGCTGTTGAGGGTACCTTTTTCCACACAATTTGGAGTTGTCCCTGCATATAGGAATATTGGGGGGGCCATCCCTGGGGAACTTATTGCCATATTCACAATATCCCTTCCTTTTGATCCCAAATTCCTTATTTTGGGCATTCCCAACGATGTTGACCTGCCCCGGGCCCAGCTAGTGTTCTGTAGTTTTAGCTTAGTGGTCGCAAAGAGAAACATTGCTCACCATTGGGGATCAAAGGACTACCCCATGAGGCAGGAGTGGAAAAGAGGAATGGATATGTTTTTGATGGCTAAGAAAGTCACATACTCCAACAGGGGTTGCCCACGAAAGTTCCGGAAGGTGTGGGTTAAGTGGATTTCTTACTACTCCCTCGAAGAGGTGCTAAATGAGGAAACCGTAGACTGAGGGGGGGGCGAAGAGACTGCCGCCGGGTTTGGACCTGCTGTTTTATTTGTACATGCTTCGATGTGCTCTTCCATTATTATGCTACTGCTAGGCCTTGCAGTTTGGGGAGGGAAAGCAAATAAGTGATGAACAATTCCAAGTCTAAGTCTGGTTAATACGAAACGACTAGTTTCCCGCGTTAGATAGCTTTGAACACCCTTCTCAGAGTGGATTGTTTGATAAAATATAAAAGTCGATTTTTCCCCTGCCAAAACCATTCGAAGTTTAATTTTGTGATCCATTAAATTATCCTTGACTGACAGTTTAGTTAAGTCAGTCAATTGTGCAAGATTACACTGGATTGATAAAACAACTTTCCATATGTATTACATTTATATCTAAGCCAGGGAATACACAGTGCCTTATCCAAGGAGAGGCAATCGGTAATAATTGACTTTGTGAAGTTAGTCTCTTCCTTAGCCCAAATAGATCTCCATAACAACAGAGGACGCAGTGTAATCGTATCTGCTAGATACTGTAATCCTACCTCCCGGTGTATTATCACGGTGGTGGCTGAGGCTGGCAAACTTAAAAGGTGCTTAAAAAAATAATTTTCTTCACTCTGCAGTGCCTTGCAGCAATAATAACCCCACACTCCGGCTCCATAAATAGCGGAAGCAACAGCTCTAGCCTTATAAATAGCTAACATGTCTCTGATTGGTCAGTTACCAAATGTTGCCGAAAACCTAAAAATCCTGTGTGCACTTCTGTTCATCTTAGATCGAACATTAGTAATTTCATGTGACCATGTCCCACTACCGGAAAAGGTTATTCCCAGGTAGCAAAACGTGTCAACAGTAACTACCGGGGTATTATCAATATAAAAGGTTTTACATTTCTTTGATTTAGGCCCACATATCATGGTATATGTCTTGGATTTATTAACTACCGATTTCCTTGCGGCGATAAAATCCCCAAAGCTGTTGATTAGTCGCTGTAGGCCCAACGGGGTCCTAGATAATAATACAGCATCATCCGTATAAAGTAACACTGGCGTGGGGCTCCCAGAGATTTGCGGGGCATCTGATTGTACCGCTTGTAGTACCTTATCCACCTCACTGATAAACAGTGAGAAGAGTAGCAGGGCAAGGACGCAGTCCGGGTGTTGCCTCGTTTCACATCAAAATTTGGCGTGATTCCCCCCAAGGGCAAATCGCACTTTACTTGATAGGATCTCATAAAGCCTTGCAAGAAAACATATTATTGGTTTGGGTGCACCGAGGGTAAGTAAGGTCGGCCAGAGAATAGAGTGGTCAACAAGATCGAAAGCGCTGCTAAGATCAGCGAAACATAGATACAATCTCCCTTCTTTGGCACAGGTGTATTTACCTATTAACAGGTCCAGGTTTATACATTGTTCTATCATCCCCACCCCTTTTCTAAAACCAAACTGCGCCGGGGAAAGTATTGCATTATCATTTGCCCACTCTTCTAATCTCATTAGAAGGACTTTGCTACACACTTTTGCAGATGAGTCTAGTAATGATATTGGACAGTAATGTTTTGGTTCTGATTTATTACCTTTTTTATAAATGGGTATGATAACTGACTTCCCCCACAAATGGGGGGATCCCCTCTATCGCAGCAATATTAAAAATCCTAGTTATGATTGGTCCCCACAATCCAATAGCAGCTTTATAAACGTCAACTGGAACCCCATCTTGGCCCGGGGTTTTCCCCCCTGCACTTCCCTTCAGACCCATCTGTACTGCTTCAATCATGATGTTTAATGGTAGGGGGGGCCAGTCACATTGTGTTTCCCTCTGTATACTCCCCGCTTCCTCGTCAGATGGGTTAAAAATATTTGAAAAATGGGCTACCCAAGCTTCACAGGTAACATGTGATAGCAACTCTAGGTAAGAGTCACTCTTTAAAAAGGATGAGGTAACTACTTCCCAGAACAGTTTATTGTCAGCAGTGTCCGCAGACAGCTTGTCCCATGCTGCGTCTTGTAGCTCCCATTTCCTGGCACAAAGGGCTTTTTTTAATAATTAAACCGAAGGGTCTTAATCAAACCATTATCTCTAAGTTGGCAGTGCAGGGCCTGTTTTAATTGATTGGAAAGTGAGGTACATGTATGATCGAACCAACCTCTGCGTTGCCCGTGTCTTGGCTGATAGGGGTGAGTCAATATTCCATTAATTACATCTTTTATCTTGGTAAAATTAGTTAACAATTGGGCAGGACTAACATCATCATTAAGACAATAAGAGATCTCTTCGCCACACTTTAAAACAATTTCATGTAAAGTTTTGATGGGGTCAACGCCATCCCACTTAATACGTACCCCATTAGGGCTTAAAGGGACGATGTTGACAATAGTACTCGGGGGGGGGGCTACAACCTTCCTGTTCCAGAAGAGAACTGTCAATATAATACAATTATGATCACTCAACGCTGGCTGAACTACCCTCAGTGTTAAACACTGATTGCTAACGTTTGTTGAAATAAACACATGATCAATAATGGATGTGGCATTCCTGCCTATGAAAGTCGGTATCTGGTCTCCGTTATTATCATGGGCACACTGTAGCAGCTCTAAGTCATTCTTAGTAATCATTATGTTCAGGACTCCACCATAATCATAATGTGGAAAGTGAATGTAGCCATCCCCATCATGGTTGGTTACCCCACATACCCGGGTAGCAGACAGAGGACATATATGAATATTAAAATCCCCAGCCCAAATAAGCGCAATGCTGTTGTTAATTGGACTTAATAGGGTATCGAGCCTACTATCCAGTTCTGCAACTATTTTACTGCTGGTTGAGTCAAACACTTTATTATAGAAATTTACCAGAACCAGATCCCTTCCTCCTTTAAAGGTTAGCCACATTATTTGTGAGTGCGACCCAATAGTGACAACTCTCTTAACATTTACCAAAAGCTTATTTGATATAAGAATTATAAGACCCCCTTTGGCCCTACCAGCAGGGGATGGTATCGCCTGTAGCCAATAGGAGGAAAATCCCTTGAAATAAATAGGGGCTGTACACCACATTTCCTGTAGGCAAATTACATCAAGTACATTGATAAAATCAGACCAACCTAGGGAACCCTGTTTACTTGCTAGTCCAGCAATATTCCATGTTGCAATTTTATAACCACTTTCCATTGCATAGCCAAAATTGCTAGTGACAGACATGTTGTACAGATCCTCACATTGGCAAATTTTATCCACAATGGTGTTCTCAACGTGCGGCTGATCAGTACTCTGTGCATTAGTAGTTAGGGCGGTAACACCTATATTGGTCACATCAGGATCACCTTTCCTATCCCTCGGTATTATAGCCTTAGTCCTTAAAATGTGACCTGATTCTTGTCAATCATTTTCCTGTAGGGAGCTCAAAACTTGGAACCTATTAGAGACAGGCAGAGCTAAACAGGGTTGATTTTCTCTGTCTGGGGCCATAGTTAGACTACAAATCCCACCCTCTAAACTCTGTATAGGACTTAAGTGCTTATTGAAGAAACCAAGGGGCTGAAGTGACACATTCTGGTCCAATTGGATAGGCGGGGTTGCCCTCACTAGGGTATCTCTAGCCCTGTTCGGGTCTCTGAAATTAATAATGATACAATCCCCTTTAAAGTTCTTCTTTAAAGGGCCAACCCAGCTCACTCTCCGTGTTAGTAGGATCTGATCAGCTCCTGCCACTGGGTATTGGCAGTTCGTATAAAGCCAATGTAGCACTCTATTTTTTAGAGAATCGTGTGTTTCTACTTGACCAGGTCGCAGAGGGGGGACATTGACCAAGACTGTCACATATGGACAGCATTCCGGGGGGTAAATTTATCGAAACAGGGGCTCCCCCGCTTTGTACACCATTATTCCCAACTGAGTTATGCATTATGGGGCGTACATCGGGGCCTGTCATATCCCTTTGTTTTAGTTGGCCTTTATTTCCTGCAATCTGCTGTGTAGTGTGCCTCATAGTACCCAAGGGAGCAGGTATAGTCTTGTGAACACTATTGCTGCCCTGCAATAGTAGCACACCTGTACCTCTTCTCCATTTGGCATTTACTTGCCTCCTTGTTTGATACTATATCGAGGGCTGATATAACATACGGAAGTAACTTGGCCATTGCACCCTCCCCCTTTTCATCCCTCCTCATAGCACAACTCGTGGGACTTCTGCAGATGGAACTAATCTTATCCACTTCTTTAATCAGACAGTCAAGATTTTCTCGAATTGGTATTAACAGATCTTCTATTTTAGTTACTATAGTGGTTACTATTAGGGCCAGTTGTGTCTTCGCTGGGGTATCTGGGTCATTTGTGTCCTCATTAACAGACTCAGGGGGCCTAGGGTTAGACCTTTTCTGACCTCTTGGGCTACCAACCATTGTTTGAGCTTTCCTACACCTTTTTTTCCTCTTTGGTGTAGGAGGTCTGGCAAATACGAAAGATGAATCTTCTGGTGTATCGGGCCCTGGGTCTGAGATGGTTTGAACAGCCAGTCCTTCAATAACCCTAGAACTAGGGGCCCCCTCTAATTGCACCTTCCCTGTCAGGGGTAGACCATCATCAACCCTAGTTGTCCCTCCCACTTCCACTCCTAGCCCAAATGAGAGGCGACGTTCTGTTCTATCTATTTCTTCAGGGATAGCACTAACCGCTCGCACTAAGAATGAGTCAATTGTTGTGCGTGGAGTATCCGCTACAGGGGGGAAGGCTACAGCCTTACGCTTGCCCATATTGACCTGGCAGGCGTACTAAACTGGTATCAAAATATAGAGTGTTCTTCAAAATCAAGCAGTCAGTTAGTCAATTAGGCAATCAAATAGTCAATTAGGGTGTATCTCATTTCAGGTTAGTACAATCATACTAGCCAAGTAAACAAGGTTCCCATAAACAGTCAATATGGAGTCCACCTCTGTGTTTGAGTATAAAATAATGTCTGGTCAATGGTCTAGAGTGAGATGGAACAGAACACAGTACCTTTCAAGTGCTTCTCCCGTGGGCAGTTATTAGAGGGATGGCCCCTCCTCCAGGGGCAAACGAATTATGAGGCAACGTGTCCCTCTAGCACCAGGCAGCAACACCAATCGGGCAGGCATCCCTTGTATTGTGATGTCCCTGCCACTCCAGATCAAAGAGAGGGGGCCCAGCCTCTGTCGGCCGCTGACGGGCGCAGATGGGCCCGCTCTTGGCACAGTCTTCACCCGGGCACGCCCCACGCATCGGGGGCCCGAAGCAACTGAAATACGTGCCTCAGCGGGCGCAAAAGTGCAGGCGGGGGCGGCGGGTGCCGCAGGCAACACTGGGGCTTGGAGTCCTGCCCCTTTCTCCTCCGTAAACGGGTTCCTGCGCAGCAGGGGCTCGAAGCAACTGAAATACGCGCCTCAGGGCGCAAAAGTGCAGGTGTGGGCGGCGGCTGCTGCCGGCAACACTGGGGCTTGGAGTCCTGCCCCTTTCTCCTCTGTAAACGGGCTTGTGCGCATCGGGGGCTCGAAGCAACTGAAATACGCGCCTCAGGGCGCAAAAGTGCAGGTGTGGGCGGCGGCTGCTGCAGGCAACACTGGGGCTTGGAGTCCTGCACCTTTCTCCTCTGTAAACGGGCTTCTGCGCAGCGGGCGCCCGGAGCACCTGAAGTATGCGCCTCTGGGCGCAAAAGTGCAGGCGTGGGCGGTGGATGCCACAGGAAACACTGGGGCTTGGAGTCTTGCCCCTTTCTCCTCCGAAAACGGGCTTATTATCAGGGGATACTCTAGCGCATTCTTCCATAGCCCTTGCTACCAAGATTCTCAAGAATCCACTGGCAAAGAGACAACAGGGTGCAGAATGTAACATTGTAGCAACAGTGAGTCAGCTAGAGGCCACAGAGTATTTCTTCTCATTTCGTTCCCAACCCCTTTCCCCTCGAGGGCATATCTCATCCCTCAAGTAAACTCAGTGAAGGGTGGAAGTGTCTAGAGTGAAATTGGGTACCAGCTTCAGAGTATGTCTGGATTTGTTCTGGTTCCCACAGGATCAAGCATCAATTGACAGACTTAGTTCTTGACATAAAAACAAAAATTCACAGTGTTAACTGTGTAACAATCAATACCATAGGTTACTTACTAATTATTGGTTAGTACGTAACCTATGGTATTGATTGTTACACCGTTAACAGAATGTTGCCTGATTTCAATTTTCATCTCTTTCAGTCATTCGTAACCTACTACTTAAGAAAAAACCCATCCATGCAAGTAGTGACACAAAAGCATTTCAGTAACATATACAATTCCCAAAATGCACTATATAAAAAAGTTCATACAGCAATGGAATGGCCTTAGCACACCTTTCTTAATGCAATATTTCTGTCTGATTTCTGACTTTTGAGTTTCTTGCGGTGTAATAGTAATACGTCTTCAGGCTTCTATCTGCATCTTTATTGTTAATATGTAGCATTTTATAGAATAGCATCAGACATGAATTCATGTATCACCTCCACCTCCTGCTCTCACTACAAAACAGGTACCGACGCAGCTGGAATCCTTTTTAAACAGTTTTATTCACTTGGATCACAATGGCAAAACACGTTTCAGCAGTCTCCACTGCCTTGTTCACAAAACGTAGGCACCATTTTCTCACCCTTATGTACGTATCACCGCGCTGTACGTACAGAACAGCAAAGACATGAATTCATGTATATGCATTTATATTTGACAATCTGTCTGCTAACTCTATTACATGAGAAAATAACATGTACTGTATATCTTATGTGGCATTTTATTGCATCATATTCCTATTTCTAAAAAAGTAAACATGGCTGCATGCATAACAGGAGTCATTCTAAAGAACCCACTTATTGTAATTAAAGAGTACTAAGCCTGACCACATTTTAAATGGAGGACCAGGATGGGAGTGAAAAAACTTAGTAAATGTTGGTATATTTGTCCACTACATGTATTTACATATATCTGTACTTTATGTTGCACATGGAATCATGGTTGTAACATCTATGTCTCATATATAATGCTAGAAAAACGTATACTATACACAGCAACATACAGAACAAGCATTGGCATAGCCAATAGGTCTCGCCTTTGGGTCCTTATAAGTGTTTAGCCATGCAACAGTTGATGTTGTTGCACCAAGGATATTGTGCTGGATAACTAAACACTTATAAGGTCCCAAAGGCGAGACCTATTGGCTATGCCAATGCTTGTTATAAATACCTTGTGTGGTTCTTTTTCACTTGATCAATACATATAAGATTGTGTTCTGGTAAAACAAGCTGCTTTACTCTACTTCTGGACTAAGCCTGAAGGTTGCTCTCCACAGCTACCACTTAGACAACCATAGAAAGCTGTCTAAGACCTCCTAAATCACCATAAGGATTGTCTGGACTGGTGCAGGTGTCCACTTACATAAGTGTACATCATATACCAGGCCAGCTCCTCACTGAACATCATACGTTTTTAGGGCTACAATGTTAGAAGCATGAAGTATGTGAGTGAGTGCTGTACCTTCTTTCAAGGCACTCTCTATGCAATTATGGTGAACCAAAGGGAATTAACCTTATGACTTGGACAAAACTGCTTTATTCAACACATTATAAAGTGTCACTCAAAGTGTCACACACAGTGTATTGAAATGTCACACATAAGCAAACTGCAGAATTGGAAATGTTACACATAAAAATGAAAACGTGGCAGCTATGTGACTAAACAATAAACACTTCAAAACAAGCTAAAATAAGGGTGATCATTTTTTTTCATTGATTGCGAGTTTCTGCATGTGAGTGTCTTTGGGGGGATGTGTGAATGGTTGCAAGAATGTTTTAATGGTTGAGGATAGATAACAGATGAGCATATTCATGGATGGATGAATTATTGCGAGGAGATGAGATACGTGGGTGAGCACATGGATGAATGACTGTGGCTGAGTGAATGGATGAGTGCTACTAGGATAGATTAGTGAATGGTTAGTAGAATGCATGGATCAAGGAATAACTATGTGCATGCAGTGTTTACTAAGGGCATGAACAGATCAATGCATGAATTATATTGATGAACAAATGAGTGAGCAAGCAGATGAGAGAATGGATGAGTTAAGTAAAGATGGACGAGTTAAGCGCCACGAGAATTGGCGAGTTAAGCGCCTGAACTGAGCTCTGCTTTGCAGACACTGTCTGCATAAAGTTGAGTTCAGCGTCAGTGAGGCTGGCTCACGCACCACGCTGGGGCCTCTCTCACATCCCAGTGCCCTTCCATTTCTGGTGCTGGGTGTAATTTCTGATATGTATACGTTTCCGTCGTCTTCATTGCTTCAATTTGCTTGCAGAAAGTGTCACTCATAGTCGTTGAATGTCACTCATAATTACACTGAAATCATGAAAATGTCACAAGTAAGAAATCTGAAACCTTGGCAGCTATGAAAGAGTACATGTAGGAGACATAAAATTGTCACGTTGAAACAGTGATGGCAGAATATCCACGGGAGTCCCGAACTTGAAATTAGACAAGCTCAACCCTCAGGTCCAAAATGAAATTACTCTCAATTCAGCAAAACCCTGAAATCTTTATTTTTCAGTTCATTGTTCAACAAGACTCGTTTATGCAATGGGGACGGGGTATCAATGAATGCCTGTGTAGCTACCTATGCGTTTTGCGGGATAATTTGTTAATGTCTTTTCTTTTTTCTCCCACCTAGCGCTAGGACACGTGTTAACGCTAACAAACTGTATAAATGCATAACGAGTAATGTGATCATATACAATAAGGTGGCCCTGGCTAGACACACAAGGGGCCAGTCTAAAATGCGGCTTGCCTAAACGTTAGCCGCAAGGTCACGACCTCGTGGCAACCCACGAATTGCTGCTGAACATCATGATACCTTAACCTACATGCCAAAACCATTCAACTAAAACACAGGTTTCCGAACATGGATGGGACTTACCTTCAGAATCCTCACAGGGGATCCCAAAACAACCGAGTCCCTCTATTATTTACTTCGGAAGTTCCGACTTCAATATCCGATGGCACAAAGAGGTAATCAGAAAGCTGGGTTTCAACTGATTGGCGGGCAAAGTGTAAATAACACGATGGGCTTTGTCTTTCCTTCCCTGTAAACCCACCAGACTACTAGAAGAATTTACCCGCCACGAAAGGGACAAGCCCTCTGTATGCAAAACAAGGAAGCTTAACTAATAATTTACAATTTCAGAAACTGTACAGTGCTGCCGTGTCTATTTAATAGTAAGTGCGAGTTTCCGAAAGCGATTTTGTTAGTGACTAGTAGCGGCTTGTAAATAGTGACTCTCTACTGTATTTAGAGGAAAAAGACGAACATCTTTAGATCTACAGAGAAGCACAACTAAATCAGCTCAAAACTCACTGCTCGTGCTAGTTAGTTGTAATCACTAACGAAATATGGAGTTCCCCGATTCCAAAACGAGAATGCTGATTACACCTATATTATGTTATGTGCATATACCCAGCGGGCACCAACACCTGCGATACCTTTGGTTCCCATGCTACTATAACAAGCATTGGCGCGCGCTGTGGTGGGGGAGGGGAGGAGCGGGAGAGCAAGTGACGAGCGGCCGTGAAAGTGACACGGCCGCGCGGCTGCTAGACGCGCTCTGTGGTGGGGGAGGGGGAGGAGGGTTGGAAAGGAAAGACAGATGGCCTGGAGCATGCGAGGAATGCGCGCGTTACTGTGCGCGTTCTCGCATGCTCTAGGCCAGGACAAAAAAGTGGGGTCGCATTTCTGAAACTCACTTCTAAATGTCTCGCCAGACCAGCGCATGCGCTGGCTCAGGCGAGACCTAAAAAACAACCAAAGCACACACAGACAGTCCCTATTTCAAATGTAACTGGGGTGTAATAATCTTCTTATTCCAGAATTGTAGAATATATTTGTAGGTGCTTTAATCTTCGCATAGACATATGGTGATTGAATGATTCTACATTCTTCATTAGACAAGGGCAGCCGACAAGTGTTTCGTCCCAAGACTTTCTCAAGGCTGTGTAAATAAAGATGTTTCTGAGCTAAAATGAAAGTTCCTGTAGTGACGCCAATTCTGTGAGAATATCACTCTGTTATTGTAAAATTCAGAAGGTCATGAGAGATTTCCTTCGGGATAGTGATCAAGCAGCACAAGACCATGATAAGTCTGTGAAACTTGCAAGCTAGCGCAAGGTCTATGTCGAGTTAGGGCTTGATCACTATCCCGCAGGAAATCTCTTATTACCTTCTGAATTTTACAATAACAGAGCTATATTCTCACAGATTTGGCGTCACTACAGGAACTTTCATTTCGTCGTGACCCCTTAAACCGTGTTGATGGTGGATTAGCTATCATTCACAAAAATGATATCTACCTAATACCCTTCCACTCAACTGAATATCCTACCTTCGAATAATTAGGAGTTGATCTCTCCTCCAAAGGCTCCAAACTCATCAAATTTCACCTTATCTACCATCCACCAGGTGAAAAAAAAAAAAAGAATCTAACAGACCTAATAACACAAAGCTTCCCGAAGGACTCCACTGACATTATATTAGGAGACCTTAACCTGCACCTAAATGATGCTGAAGATACAACAGTACAAGCCTTAACCAATCTCCTTGAATCGAAAAATCTCACTCAACATTGCAAAAAGCAAACCCACAACAAGGGCTCTAACCTCGATGCAATCATCTCCAACCACAATACCGTATCCCTCCAATCCATCAAACCCACAGACTGTCCACCGCCTAATTCTATTCGATCTCAATGTCAACCAACCCAAGCCCTACTCCTAAACCAATCCCCCTAAGCACTGCATGAGAAATGCACACAAAATCCCCTAATCCATGTTAGAATCCCTTATTATTTCCCACCCGACCTTACTTCCACTGAGGACCTCATCTCCCACTATAGCACTAAAATGACAGAACTTCTTGACACTGTCGCCCCTCTAAAACTTAAGAAATCAAGAACCATTCCTTCCAGATCCTGGTTCAATAAAGATCTGAATAAAGAAAGACATCAACTTAGGCTGGCTGAAATAAATTGGAATCAACAACCCTCTTTGGCCCATCTCTTTCTCCTCCGAACTGAACGCTTGAAATACAAAAAAATATAACTACTGAGAGAAGTCCTCTTTCTTCGGAGCCCAACTTCCCCATTCTAGAAACAGACCTAAAGACCTCTTCAACATCATTAAACAGCAAATCTCCTCCTTCCCTCCACCCCCTTCTGATGACTCTGTCTAGTGCTATGATGAATTCGCCAATTTCTCTTCTTAAAAAATAACAAACATCGAACTGTCACTGGATACCTCCAGCTCCTCATCCATTACCAATGATGCCCCCTCTGCCAATGACGATCCCACTACTGCTACATCTTCAACCAATCAAAACCCACATCCTCACTGTGCTTGAACTTCAACCACAATCCCATACAACTGAAACACAATGCAACATGGACCAAGTTCGAAAATATTTCTGAAGAAGAAGTCACTAAAATTCTTGTATCCATGAAGCCAGCAACACACATATCTGACCCCCTTCCCTCATCCCTAGTCAAAATCCTCAGACACGTCATCTCCCCAATATGGACTAAAATCATTTACTCCTCCCTATCCAGTGGCTCGTTGCCGGCTTCACTTAAACTCGGCCAAGTCACACCCCTCATCAAAAAGCGAGATGCTGATCAGAATGGCCTTAACAACTACAGACCCATAACCAACCTCCCTCTCCTTGCCATAACTATTGAGAAATGTATGCTGTCACAACTCAACAGCCACATTGAAAAATTTGACCTACACAACAGCTTTCAATCTGGATTTAGGAAAGGCTGTATTACGGAAACTGCAATCCTGAACATTACTGATGACTAACACAGATCTCTCGATGAGTTTGACAGAGTTGGAGATGGAATGTTTGCAGTTTAGTGCAGTTAAGTTGTCAAGCCAGTTTTGTGTAGGATAAGAATTTCCTATAGGTTGAATGAAGAGGAGTTCAGTTTTGTTGGGGTTGAGCTTGAGGTGGTTGTTGGTCAGCCAGGATTATACCATGACGAGACTGTTGTTTAAGTGCTGAATGTCTTTGGGAGACAAGATTTCAAGGTATAGTTGGGTGTTATCTGCATAGAGATGGTAGGCAATATTGGCTTGTTTTAGGATGACTGCAAGCAGTTCCATATAAAGGGTGAACAGGGCAGGGGACAGAAATGAACCTTGAGGAACTTTTTGTGGGACTGATATTGCTGGTGAGGTGGATTTGTTCAGTTTGATTAGTTGAGATTGTTGGTTCAGGTATGAGGTAAACCACTGAAGAACTGTACCTTGGATACCTGCATGTTGTGAGAGGGTGTTTAGGAGATTGTTGTGGTTAACAGGATTGAAGGCCGCTGAGAGGTCAAGGAGGATTAGGATGCAGGCCTAACCATCGTGCAACTGTGTTTTCGTAATGGGCGGGAAGTTATGGCCCTGACGGAGACAGAGTATGCATCACCAACACTGCAGTCTGTGGTCCCCTTGCAGTGGTTCGTCGGCGGCGGTAGGCCGTCGTGGTATGATCTCAACAAAGCACCAGACCATTGCCCATTGGATGGATACAAAAACAACACAGCTGCTATCCATTGGCCAAGTGGACAGACCTGCAAATCACACTATAAAACACACCACACCACATCCCAGACCATGATACTTTGCTTCTCCACTGAAGCACAGCAAGACTAAGACCAAACTTTTTTGGTGAGATAAGGCAGCTCTTTTTTCCCTATCCTCTTAACACCATCCACACACTTTTGTTGCATTTTTGTATAATATCCCTTGGCGTTTTTTTTTTGTCATTGTCACTCACTTTAATTCAGAGTTATGTTACGTCCAAAAAATTCACGTTTTTCAAAGGATTAGATGCCTATCATGGTGGATGAAATCATAAGAGTTGAGCCACAATTGTTTGGAGCCCAAGTCCAACATACTCCTCTCAGCTTGAAAAGGGAAATGTGGAAACGGATAGTTGACAGAGTGAATGCTATAGGTACCACCCTGCGCACAAAGGAGGAAATAAGGAAGAGATGGAACAACCTGAGGAGGAAGGTGCATTCCCTAGCCTTCAAGCAACACCTGGAGGCCCAGAAGACAGGCTGTGGTCTCCCAGCACCCCATTACAACTCTTTTCCTGGGAGGAGAAGGTCTTGCCCATCCTGCGTTCTGAGGGCGTGCCAGCAATAGCTGGGGCAATGCAGTCTGGTAAATTACACCTCACTAACTGTCACAACACTTCAATGTCCTGTATGCTCTCATCTCAGCTTTGGCTATTGTGTGGTCTATCTACTTTCATTACATGCAACACTCAAAGTATCAGATATGTTTGGTTGTCAGTGTCAAAGTGTATTGTTGCATATAAGATCACATGCACCAATCTCCATTACATGCCACATGTTGGAATGGTGTTTGTAAGTGTATTACTATTAAATTATCATCCCAGGACCCATGATATGTGTCAATATGTAAATGTATGGTCCATCCCAACTGCATTTTGGCAACAGGTATGTAAGACTAACCATTTGTCAAGTGTTGGGAAGTTGAGATTGAAATGACTACAACTACCACGAGTCCCTGTTTCTGTAACAGAAAACAAGATGCAATAGTGATTTTGCCCATTCTCACTTCTCTGCCATGTTACAACTGATGTTCACTTCTCATGGAGTTAACCATTTGTTAAGTGTTGGGAAGTAGAGATTGAAATGATTACACCTACTATGAGGCCCTGTTTCCGTAACAGAAAACAAGATGCAATAGTGATTTTGCCCATTTTCACTTGTCTGACATGTTACAACTGATGTTCATTTCTCATAGACTGAGCAAACTGCATACAATGCTCAGAGACATGCATGCCTACTTAGCTTGACGTTGTCCTGGTCTCCTCAACTGAAACTATTGATGGCATGAGTGACACCATACCAAGTGTGTACCTCAAATATTTGTCAGGCATTAAGCTAAGTCAGCTGATTAGGGGTAGCAGGTGACCCATTGACACTGCATTGCTCACATGACGACTAATGCTAAATATACAACTAAGGGGTCGATTACGATGTCGGGCGGATCACCACCGCCCGCATGGCGGTGGCGATCCGCCCGCCATTTTCGTCCGTCCGCCACCAAATTCCCCCCCGCCATATTACCATGGCGGAGGGGACCCCGGCGGACGGAAAGACCGTCCGCATGTTTTCCGCCCGGCCGATCAGTCGACCGGGCGGAAAAGGATTAATATGGTGGCGGTGTCTGCAAGACACCGCCATCCACATTATGATGCCGGCGGTGATGAGCCTTTCCATGGCGGCGTCGCCGCCATGGAAAAGCTCGCGGTCCCTGACATTGGGGGCCCGTAGCGGGCCCCAGGTATTTTGGGGGGGTGCACATGGGGGTACCTATGGTACCCCCTGCATTTGCATATACAACATGGCAGGCACCGCGCGGTGCCTGTCACGTTGTGCATGCAGATGCACAACATGCATTTCCAGCACTGTGGCGGGCGGTGTTGTGAGCACCGCCGGCCACAATGCTGGAAATGGAGATGCCACCGCCACCGTGGCGGTGGCATCCTAATCACATGTGCGGGACCGCCGCACACATAGCGGGCGGTCCCATTTACCGGGGCGATGGCGGGCGGACAAAGTCCGCCCGCCATCATAATCGGCCCCTAAGTTGTGTGTTCACCTGTATTTACATAACTAGGCCTTGGAAGGGTCAAATGCACGTTACTTCCACACTGTGTTGGCTTAAATGTTTGTGAGATGTCATGTTCATTCCTTAATCCAAAATGCAACATATCAGCATATCTAATGAGATGCTCAATTCTAGTACATGTATTGAAGGTCTCCAAATGTCTTGTTAACAAGTTCAATACCTCGGAAATATATCACAATAGTAATCTCTACCTATTTTGTTTTTCCTAGGTCTCTACTTACTGTGGCACAAAACATTTGTATGTAGATACCACACTTCCACCAATAACAATGTTCTCTATTTCACAACAGGCCAATCTGACAGAGAACTTGGGCAGAGCTTGGCCACCAAACAGACTCCCACTCCACCCTCGGATGAAGCCCTCAGTAATGACAACACCCCTGGACATATAGACGTGGATGACGGTCCTGGCCCATCTGGTCAGCCTGGGCAGACGGCAACAGTAAGTCTCACTGTGCCCACACCAACACCTCCCACCCCTGCTGCAACACCTCAGCCAATCCCAGTCCCCCCAACCTGTGTACCTTCTGAGGTGAGAATCACCAGCCCAGTCACATGGAAACCAGGACCCAGTGGAAGAGGGCACCCTGGGTCAAGGGCACAGGCCCATGGAGGTAGGGCTCGTGGGAGAGATACTGTGGGCCCGCTTAGTGAAGCCACTGAGGCCACTTGCACCCAGGCCATCATTGACCAAGTCTTGGGAGTCTCACATGAATCCCAAGATGTGATGGGCCAGGTATTGACAGAAATTCAGGAGATGAAGCAGCTGCGGAGGGACATACACCCGGAGGTGGCCACCCACAACACCAACATGGGCCTGCTCATTGGGGTGCTACAGGACATCAACACAGCCCTGTGCAGGGCTTTTCTACCACCATCTAACTCTTCCTGTGGTCCAACTACATCTGGGCCATCTACATCTGCGTCAGCCACAGGAAGGGAGGCCCTACGAGAGGAACACACGCCTGCAGACACCCCTGTCCCTGCAGCAGTGAATCCCACCCGCGGTCGCAAGCGGGGACGTCCATGCAAAAATCCAGGAGGTGCTTTTGGCAAGACACCCACCACCGCCAGCAAGAAACCTCAACCTTAATTTCCTCCAGTGTGTGCAACACATTCACTCTGTGGACTATTTATGGGCACTTTTCCCTTTCTGATGGGATTAGTATTTTGGACTTTGGCATCTACAACTATGATTTCATTCACCATGACTGACTACTTCACTTTTTTTGTTACGTTTGTTTTTGCACAATGGATCTCTTCACCTTTATCACTTTAATAAACACACAAGTCACACACTGATCTGCTGTAGTAAATCTGACATCTAGTAATGTACATATGTCCTCCTATGTGAACTTTATCATGCCAAAACAAGCTACTTGTGTAAGCATGGATATGTTGCATTTATACAATGTTTTGCTCAGGATCACAACCATCTCACACCAACACATATATACAACTGTCTTGTCTTATAGCACCCTTATTCCATTTATCCAATCATAGGCTGGCATGGTGTCAGAAACATAGAAAATCAAACATGACTCAAATATTCTGTGTCAGTGATCGCATTTGCAGACCTTAACAACATGGAAGGAGGGGATACATCAGACAATTTTCTATAGAATAAGCAGAATAAAATTGGTCTATGTCATCAGCTGGAGCCATATCACCTACCTCACAAAAGGAATCCCACATCATTTAAACAAAAAAACAGACATATGGCAGTACAACAGTTTCTGATCACTTGGTCATTCCAATCCAGGGTTGCCGCATATAGTGGAATGTCACAAACAAATGTCAGTGATGTGCCACAAGCACTTTGGCCTACAATGAGAAGACACATCAACAGCTACAGACAGTTTATACACAGTAAGGATTAAGCCATTGGGAAAGGAGACTAGCATGATTTGGGCACCCAACAACATTTTGTTGGAGCACATGATGGCACACATATAGTATTAGGACCACCACACGACAAGGAACAAGTCCAATGATCCCTCTTAACTTCCATCCAATCGCTGTGCAAGCTGTCTTGGTACAGGTTTTGTACACCCAAAGTCTGTGACAGACATTGCCAGAGTCTTAGCTTCCTAATATTTTCCCTAGACATACTCCTCACATCATCACAACAAAAGTTGCTTTACTAGTCATTCAACACATCTCACAACATACTCATGAGAAGAAGTTGTCAATGAGATCTTGATGCGAGTCAGCTCTGTCCTCTTCACCACTATCATCCTCATTTGGCATTTCGGGATCCTTGCCCAGTGGCACTTCATGGTCTCCATCCTCTGCAATATAAGGTATGCACTGTCGCAGGGCAATGTTGTGGAGCTACAGAAGGCTATGGTGATTTGACACACTTTCTCAGGTGAGTAGAGGAGGGCTCCCCCAGTCATGTCCAGGCATCTGAATCTGGTCTTCAGGAGCCCACTCCATTGGCCGTCATGTTCTTCCATGGGCCTCACTGAAGCAGACTTCCCCTGGCGTAGTTGGATTCCTCAGCGGTGCCAACAATCATGGATGGTTGGGATACGCTGGGATACGCTGAGTCTCCTAGATGGAAGACAGACATAGGTGCAACAATAACATACACACTTTTGTTATATTCCCGAGTTAGGCCCATGTAGCGAAATAGCTTATTCCTTACATTGTCCTATTTTTCAGCAGTAACCTTTTGCACGTATTTGTGTGCGTGACGATGTTGGATTTGTTTCCCTGAAACTAAACTTGTTTACACATCTAGCTTTTCACAACATTATCACAATGCCCTGAACATCATGTACAAGGTCTCTTTTTGCACTATGTACAAATGTTTGCTTTTACATGGACTGCATTTGTAATGGTGACTGAGGTAACCCCCTGACCTGATATTTCTTTCCATTGACCCACATTATCAATGTGTGTCATTTACTTATGACAGGCCCCTTATTCCCACAGGTCTGTTGTAACTTTTCCATAAGCCATGCTTGCACTGTACAGGCCTATTACACATGACACAATAACAGTGCAGATAGTTGGTTACTTCTGAAGAGAATTTGATATGTGAATCACCAGCTTTCTTACATTAAACCAAAAAAACAATAAATACAATGGCGTGTTGATGTCATCCCGGTAACAGTGCCACAGATGTCAAAAGGTGTGTCCTGTGATGGCAGTACATACCACACAAATTCACTCAAACATAGTATGATATCCCATTAAGTAGTCCAATTGTCCACACATCCCCAGAGAGGAAGCGCTCAGTGACACACATGCCAGCCCTTTCTTTGTGACCTGTGTTAGGATGTAGGCTATACTTTGGTAGCAGGCAGTATGGACCGCATGCAACAGATCAATGGGCCTGGCTGTAAAGGTGTCTGTACAATCATGAAAAAGTAGTTTACCCTTCAGAAGGTCACAATGGTGTACTGTGTTTCATAGTAGCTCACATCACAGTACATGTAGGATGGCTCTGGGCTACATGATGTTAGTGGGCTGGCTTAGTCAGTGTAGGACATGACCAGGGTTGAGGATATTCAGCAGATGACTCCAAAAGTGTGCAATCATGTCTTTGTAGTGCTCAGCATGTAAAAACTACACATGTAGTGTGTTGACTATTGATTTAGGCTTGTGCTAGATGTAGATAAAATGTGTGTCAACCAAATAGATATCCAAAACCTTGCAGTTATAATCTGTGTATTCATCCATTGTATCCATACAGGTCAACGCCCACCAAAAGCAATCCATTTAGAAAGCCATTGCCCGGAAGGTCTGTACCCTGGGGGTCTATCGCCGATGCAGCGTCCGTTACAGGAAGAGGTGGGAGGACCCGAGGCGCAGGACCCAGAAGATCACGGAGGTACAGCTGGTGATGTTCTCCCAACGTGGATGGGGTGCACACCGGACCCTGACCCCCCCCAAATGGCCCGCTTACTGGTGGTGGCCTACGCAGAGCTTGATGGGCAGTTGAGGGCCCAGCAGCAGCTACAATAGGGTGAGTCATGGCCAGAGTCATTCATGTTACCTTGCCAACTTTGTGTGTTACTGGCAGGCATTTCCCCATCAATATTGGGGGTGGCCTATGTGCGACGCACAAGAAGAGTTACTGTTTGTGTAGGTCTGGTAGTAGGTGCATGCTGATGTGCTGTGCCTATTGTGTTTATGAGCAGGAGCACAGAAGAGTCCAGTCCACTACCAATTTACTGTCTTGAGAAGACACATGGCTGAGTGAACTGATAAAACATCTCATGTTCTTTGATGTTCTAAGTGACAATTGTACCAAACAGGCCACTTATCTTCCTTGTGTAAGGAGTGATGTTCCCTCACTACTGTCTCATGTGATGGTGGACTTATCACATGTGACATGACATACAGTGCACTCTTTATGCAATGACTGGACAACACTTCCCATTGGTAAGTTGATATTCAACAATGACATGAGTGTGCAAACATCACTAGTGCCATCAGCATTAGTGCCTACATACCTAGTGTACATTTCCCTGTTGATAGTTTATCTGCAATAGTGTTTCAAAATTAATTCACTGACTGATGACATGCATCAGGGAGTGAGACGTAGAAATGTAGAGATAATATGTGAGTGTCTACACTCATCCTTTCAAGGAAATTTGTGTTTGCTATACCAAATAGTGCTGTGATGTGCCATCCAATTAGGACTATATTAATCCCACCTCTTCATGTCATAGACATTCACTGATACACAACAACCTTCAAAGTTGTATTGACCTGTAGGAATGCAATCTATGAATAGTGTAATCACATGTACCAAGCAGGATTGGGGATGTTCATATGCCTATAAGAAGTCTTACACTGTGTCCATTTGGAGTATCTATCTCCCAAAACTTTGGCCCTCAATGTCTCCAGGCTACTTTTCTATGCTACCTGCGATACGCAGCTTAAACTATTTCAGTACAGCTTTCATTAGACGTTTTTGAAAGTGGGTATATGATGAAGTTTCAGGTTAAAAGCGTCATCGGTGAGCAATGAGAATTTGCATGTGACATGATTGCTGCTACGGCACATAGTGGTGGTACATTGGTCTTTAACTTGACCTTCATGACATCATGATGTGTTGTAAGGTAAATGAACATTTGGTGAAATCTGGACCTTGTGTGAACATTGTGGAAATGTATATTCTGTAGCCATCCTATTTGGTATCATCATTTTACTATGGTATATTACAAGTCCCAAAGTATACAAGGTGATCAACAATCCTAGTATGGACATAAGGATGGAGTGTAGACAAGTCCATCAATAAATTTGGTGATGTCTGGGGTTATGACATAACTTGAACCAACTGTTTCCATGTTATGAAGCATGCATGCATGTGCTCATGCTAATGTTGAAGCCTATGTAGTGGACCATGGAGCTGGTGTGATATGTGCACTTAGTAAATGTTTTCTGTTGATATGTGATGGTCTGATGTGGAAACACAGTTGCAATAAACCAATTTTACATGTAATTTCAAATTCATCCATGGCAAGCGAAGGAGAAGGGGCCAACGTCTTTGGGGATACAGCTGGTCACAGTGGGTCCGGATGTCACAGTTTGGACACAAATGGACCCAGTGACCAGGAGGGTGTGGGTAGTGCCACGGAAGACACAAGCCTGAGTTCTTCAGATACAGACTCATCCTCCGGTGGACACTCCCGAGTGGTAGCGGACCCCACAGGATTAGTTCCACCATCATCCTTCTCCGCCATCCCCAGTTCCATCGCCACCCTCCCTGTTGTTCCCCAAACAGTTGGCTAGGCACGCTCCCCTCAGAGGGGATCAGTCTCCTTTGCTCCAGGCATCTTGGCCCCTGCCGCTGGTCCCCCTGCTGCGCTGAGTGAGGAGGCTATTGACTTCGTGAGGCACATCTCTGTGGGTCATACTGCACTCCTGAATGCCATCCAGTGGCAAGGAACCCATCTGCAGCAGATGGTGGCCTACCAGGAAGGCATTCACAGTGCCATGTCTGGCTTACAGAGATCTATTCAGGCTCTGGCCTCCTCACTCACCGCAGCCTCCCATCCACCCCAACCTTGTGTTCCTCCACCTGGCCCGGACCCATCCAAATTCCCTATTACCACATGTACATATTGCCATGCACCCACCCATACAGACCCAAGCAGCACACACACACACACACACACACAAGCATCCCCACACAAATTGAAATTACACAATGCACAGACACCCCACCCACCATTGACAGCACCATACCCACACACTCACATCACTCCCTCATCACATCTCCACACAGCACAGGAGACAAAACACACAGGCACACATCACACCTCCAACACCACATCCCCACCCAACACAGACACCTTCACACCCACATGCACCACCACAACCCCCAATCACATCCATACAGACAGCACAGACATCCACACCCACAGTCACCACCACATCAGCAGTCACAACACAAACACTCTGCACTTTTGCTGCATCAACATCCACAGACACATCACTCACACTATACACACCTAAGAACCTCAGACTGAAACAATCACACACCCAACAGACACCTGAGAAGACACACTCATACTTGCAGCACACACACCTGACACACATGCACCTGCACCCGCAACAGTCCCAAACACATCAGACACTGACACTCCCTCTACGTCCCAGACCCCACTTACTCCCAAAGCCCTTCCTAAGTTCCACACAGGGGATCCAACCTTTCACCTGGCCCTCTGCCCTCCCAAACCACTTTTCCACAAAGGTTCCAACCCTTACCACACCCAAACCCACCATTTTCACCTCCAAATCCACCCCTAGTCCAGACCCTTCCACCCCTTTCAAAGGTCCCCCTTCAAACGTAGGTCCACCCTTTCTGACTCCCAAACCTCCCCTTCTAAACATCAGTCCACCCCATCCTCTTCAAAAACCCCATCTTCCAAACCCAAGGACCCCCCTCCCAAACCCAAACATCCCCATCCCAAGTAACATCTTCAAGGTGCCTGCCATGCCCAATGGATGCCCCTTTGTGAGGAGGTTCCCATGGCAGTTTCATGAAGGGCAGGTTTAGTGGCATAGCAGTGTGCTGGACCGCACAATGTGAAAATGGACTGGAAATTGGTCTTTGGTTTACTACATCTAATTGTTTTTTGCAAAATTAAACATTTGCTTTGTTTAGAACACATTTGTCCTGCCATTACTTTTCTAACTATTTGATGTTATTGGATACTTTGTGATGCTTGACTACAGTTGTGTTTGTTTCATCCCTGATTGCTGATCCATTTGAAGGGGTTAGTATGATCTGACATTGGAACCACTGCTGGGGTTACACAGGACAAGGGGAAATGTTCAATGGATGGATATGTGGGATGAAATCCAATTTGAATGGACATTGCATTGGGTGGTATTTCATATGTATAGTATTTTAGCTTGGCTTGGCCAATGTCAATATAATTTATCTTGCACTTCTCTCTATGATGTAGGTTGCAAGTTAGTTATTTCTCCAACCACACATGGAGGGTGTAAAATTGTCATACATTATTAGGAATTTTAATTGATGTGTCCATTTTTGTGCGTACCTTACAACTACTTTATATTAATGTGAGACAAATGCTGTTACTGCTGAGTTTGTTTTAATTATTTGCATTTACACATTTCCCACATATGCATGGCACTTGGATATGCTAGTTGCTGTACCTGATATACTTCAATCCACAGGTTCTGTGCAGATGAAGGTTTTGAGGCATGTGCAAAGTGTACTGTGGCCCAGGACCCCAAAAGTTGCAGTAAGTCTCCTGGGTCATTGAACGCATGATCCCAGGAGCACTTACCATACGTTTTTTTTTAAAGAACTTCGATCTGGAGCTGTACTCTCTTCTGCGCTAGTGCAGGGACTCCTTGTGGTTGGTCCTATGACTTCATTTTGTGGCCTGAAGCATGTAAAAAAAGACTCAACACGTTTATGGCTGATTTAAATAAAAATGCTTTATTTAGAATATTTTTGAGACACTGATGCTAAGTATGTACTTGGATACAAATTGGATTATAGTTATTGCTACATTATTGTAGTGATTTCTTGACAAAGCCAATAGGTGTCCTTTATATAGGTTGATGTGCTGACCACTTGCTAAAGCTATAGGTCAGCCTTGTATAGTTTGATATTCTGACCCTTTGGCAAAGTCAGTAGGTGTGCCTTACTTAAAACGACATCTGTTTATCTTACTTTTTTGTTTAATAAACCTCAGAAATTCACTGAAAAAAATCAAAGGTTAAAGCAATGGTATAGTTAGGTCAGCTAATAATATCTGACTTTACATAAAAAAAGACCTCAGAAATTCACTGAAAAAAACTAACTTTAAAGTGATGGTATAGTTAGGTCAGGTAATAATGTCTTACTTTACATAAAAAAACCTTAGAAATTCACTGAAAAATACAAAGGTTAAAGTGACGTTATAGTTAGGTGATAAAGTCAGTTAAAACGTAACATTTTAAACTTAAAAACACTGAAATGCACCAGTTATAGTTAACTGAAGTAACTATAAGTCACTCTCTCCATCGGTGTACTGCTTATGACCTCACATATTACATCAGTCATAACATGTTCTGTGACATCATTGGTAATATCACTGATGACATCTGAAATTACATCTTTGATTACATCTCTGTGCATGGCGGGCACGAGTTATAATTACTACAGTTTACTATAACCAGTGAATTTTAGTATTAGCCCAATGTTTTGTGCCAATGTACAATGCATTGCATAGTTGTTCAGTGGCATGGCCCTTGCTATACTTGTGTCAAGCTGTGACAACAGTGGAGGATTGCAGTTTCATTGCTTCTTGCTTCCACCATTGCTCTTCAGCCTCTTTGCAGGATTATTTTCATAACCGACGGCCACCCCTTCCTCCCTGTTGTGGTACTGAGTATGGGCAGAATTCATCTCCCTGTCCTCTTACTCCATGCCATCAGTGGGGAAGGTAAGCTCTATGGACTTTTCCAATGTGTTTCCTGCAAAGAAAAGTAGTCAGCTGACTGATGGCCTATTTCCTTGATTCCATGAAATCAATGGGTCTGTTGACTGTTGGGCCTGTTAATTATTTTTGATGGGTTTGGTATTCCCCAAGGCTCCACAGATGCACCTCGCTCTCAAGATCATTCACATCTTGTTGAGGGAATTACCTGCTTAGCCCTCTCTCCAAGTGTTGATTTATGGTTCAGGTGGGAGGCCCCTTGTCTTCCCTAAATCATCAGAGTTTTCTACAGAGGCCTGTGTAAACAGAAAAGCACTAACTTAAATACAATGAAAGGCTGTACAGCCTTGGGTTCCCTAGAAAAAAACATCATTTGTATTTTCTCTCCTCTGACCTCAACCAGCATGTGCAATGACAAGGCTGTTTTTTTCATTGGCTAGACGAATAGAATGCACCCCTCTCTCTTAACTCTGAATGGCTGTTGCCAGTCAATCAGTGTGAAGGGGTGTTTTGCAACATTGAAAGTGTTTTGGTATAACTGAGAGATGAGAAAAGAAGTAAGCATGATGGATGAGGAGTAGGGATACGAAGTAGGGATTATGGATGAGAAGTAGGGATGAGAAGCAGCGATGAGATTTGAGAAGTAGGGATGATGGAAGAGAAGTAGGGGCGATGGATGAGAAGCAGGGATGATGGATGAGAGGTAGGGATGATAGATATGAAATAGGGATGAGAACTAGGGATGAGAAGTAGGAATGATAGAAGAGAACTAGGGAAAAGAAGTAGGGGTGATGAACGAGAAGTAGTGATGATGGATGAAAAATAGGAATGAGAAATAGGGATGAGAAGTAGGGATGAGGAGTGAGGAATGAGGCTGTCCTAAAATGGATGCTGTATATAACATTGTCTGTGCTTCTCATAGCATTTGCATACTTTAATTGGAAAATTAAAGCGCCTGTACAGATCTGAACTCTAAATGGAACAAAACCAGCACTTAGCAGTAGGAACCAGCTATTTCGTGACTAAGAGCCTCATTTAGTGTCACTGGCAACTCGCCAAAATTCAATGATTTTCAGGACTGCCCCACTTATTGATTCCCACTTCATTTAGAAGGGGGTAACCTCTTAGTTTCCAACTGAAGAGCCTCTGATGGTGGGCCATCCATTACAGGGCCACGGGCTAAAAACAGCATTGAAGGGTGCACCTTATTTAGGGCAGTCTTTCAGACACTGTTTTTTTCATTTATTCAAGCAGGAAAAATGCAACAATGTCCCACATGTTCCGAGAACAAAATCCCAGCATGTCATTCTTATAAATCGTAAATCCGGTATTTTGTAATGCGCAAACTAATCACCCCTAAGGGTCTCAAGGCGCTGGGGGCCATCAGGGAGATTAAGTGAACTATTGCCCAGATTCACATGGTGCTGAGCTGAGTTTCCGCCGGGGATCAAACCCTGAGCCCCGCACTCGGGAGTGAGCTGCTCTAGCCGCTGCACCCCACCTCTCCCTCTTATTACTCTATAGATATGAAATAGGCACCAAAATGAGAACGTCAAAATCAGTACCTACACGGCATGGACTGCTGCAGTCCATGCCGTGCAGGTACTGGGGTGCGTGCACACAGGGGGGCACAATATGTCCCCCCATCCATGCACCCCATGGCACAGAGGCCCAAGGGGGCCTGTAGGGCCCCCTTTGTTTGCTCACCACCACACTTTTCATGTGTGGTGGTGAGGAAACTCGTAATATGCATGGCGGGGCCACAGTGTTCTCGTCAAGCATATTGAGGTCTAAAGACAGCCGCGCCACCGCCAGGGATCTCTGGGTTGCAGTGGTCCCAGGCGGCCAACCGCCCTAGTCATAATAGGGCGGTCGGAAGACCGCCACTGCTGTGCACCCGCGAGTTCGTGGACGGCCAGACTCGTAACAAGCCCCTTAGCATTGCCACCATAGTAGCACTCCATTTTCACACAACCTTGTCTTGTACAACCGCCTGAATACACTAGCTAACTTAAAATACACTAATGTGAATACTACAGATCTGTAGATATATAACTTTCAAAAGATGTCACTCATTGACTCTGATAATTTAAGACAGGCAATGGACAATCGTAAACTTTGCTGTACAAATCAAACTGCAAAGGCCTGCGGCATATGCAGCCATGTACTAAACAAAGCATCGAAAAGTTTGATCTTAATATAAGTGACCATTATGCCTCTGCTAATTGAGAAATCCTAGAACCATGCATAAAGACCATCTATATTCCTAAAGCGCTACAAGCCCATGTAAAAGGTACAAATGTGTTATACAATAATACAACAGAACATCTATAACATTTCAGATGTGAGACATATATTACACTTCAGAGAAATGTGGTGATTTTTAAAGATTTTTATTTTTTTTAACATTAAAAGTTGTAGAAGTTATCAAGTTACATTATATCACAGCCATATGTTTAAAATCTTCCTAAAATGGAAGTTTTGAGACTGTATCTCTGATCCACTTATAACAATGAAGATTATGACCATAGCAACTTTCAGAGAAAACCACGTCCTTGGGAATGTCTGGCTCCTGCCATTTTGGACGTTTTCATGAAAAGAAATGTGCTTTTTAGTACTCAAGCATTTATATACGCTGGGATTTGTACTGCACTGCGTTCGACGTTCTTTTCAAAGAATTTCTTGGCAATGATGGAGAATATGAAAATATTTGAGATTTTTACAAGTCAAGAGTCACAAGTCTGTTTCTGCGCAGGTTGCTGGCAGCTTACTACATCTATAAAACCTGCCTCCTTCCAAACTGGAAATATATTAGTTACATTACTTCATGTCCATCTGTGCAACTTTACCCTACTACAGAGCTCGCCCTCAAGCTTGATCACTGCTTACCTTTCCGTGTGTGGGATATCCTCTTTGATAATTAAATGTCATATTTTTGATATTGCTTTTTTAAAACAATTCAGCAGCTGAAATTCACTGTTGCTGGTTTTCTGCTGGTTGAATTCCCTGTTCTGCATTACACAGGCTGTGCATTGTCACTGACATTGAGATTGAGACTCAATACACAGAAGTGGCCTCCAGGTCCTCTAACATCCAATAGGCTCTTTCCAACACCAAACCTCCCCCTTCCCATCTCCTTTTTTCCTCCTCTCAAGGCAGTGGCTGGACACATACCTTGCTATCGGTCACCACTTCTTGACCTTGGATCCCTCTGATGCCTTTCTCTCCTCCATCTGTGCCTCTAGTCTAAGCGCTGAAACACTGCCAGATTGTGCTTGGTTATCTTTACATACCATATTGTCGTATTGTTTTGATGCCATGGATGGAAGTGATCATCTGGGCAATAGGATTCAGGAAGCCTTTCACACGTTCTAATATAACTGCAAGTCAACATGTAGTTCTATATAAAACCAGTATAAGTAATGAAATAAGTAAGAAGTTGTTGTTTAACCTCAAAGAGCATGAGCTTTAGCTATCATTTTTTTGTCATTTAGTTTTATATGTAATCTTACCAGGAAAAACTCAACTAAGTGTCATCTTCCTGGAATCGAAGATGTTTCAGTTTTTCCACCACACCTGCCTGATTCAGCTCAGACTGTATGGTCTGTGTGCCTGCGCGTGATGACTCAAATGCACTGAGTCAAAAGTACACTCAGTGGGTAAGATAGCTCCCTAGATTTAGTGTTGTCTGCACTGGCATTAGGCTGGAATGCCTTGGTTTGTCATTCAGGGAGTAATCATTTGACCAGAATGGTGTTCAGGGGTGGCTTTCAGTGAGCCCTGGACAGTCGTTGCTATTTGCAGAAGAAAAGCTTTCCTCAAAAGATGGTAAGACAGCCCCTAATTTCACACAGGTGCAAAGAACCATTGTCAAAGGAAAGTGCTAGTTGACCCTGCTCTCACCTGGTCATCTTGGAATAAGCCTAGTGGTGGACCTTCTATGGCTTCATGGTAGGGCATGCAAGCCATAACAGAGGTGGGTTGCTCATTCACTGTAGGTTGGTTTTCTTAAATTAAAGTGTGTCTGAAATGGGAGAAGCTCTCAGTTTCTGATGCTGAGCTCAAATAATCTTCTCAAATCCAAATTGGTTTCAACTCTCATTCTTTGAATTGTAAGAGGTAAAATTTAAATATTTGTGTATGAAATATTTGAGGAAACTTTCACTCTCCTCTAAAAAACCTGTAGCCAGTACGGTATTCACCCCTTCTGAAGTCCTTTCTAACAGTGCTTTGCAACATGAACTCACCTACATCTACAAGTCGGTCCGATCCCCCCTCTAACAATCTCCATATCAAACTACATCCACATCCCACACCCAGAGCAGTTACTCCTGAGTCACATAGCCATGGAAATCATTACTTCACCCCGACTATACCTCTGACTCCCTCCATGCCTCAACCAATGACAATCACAAAATCCGAATCCCCTATCCCACTCATTAACATGCCCCTAGCACTTCCTTTTACCCTTCTGCTCTTGAGCTCTCCTCCACCTATCTTTGAGCTTTCTTCCACCTTCAACTCCACCTCTCCTCCGCTGGACCCCTCTGGACAACAGTACTCCACTACCACAGGTTTCAACACCCCCATCGCCTCCTTTCCCCTTGCTCCAAGACCCGACAATCTGTTCCCATATCTCACTAGCATCCAGATTGGATGAGATTACACAAAACCTACATCAGATCAAGGCAGGCTTACAAAGCCTTATCCACATCACAAAAAAATCTACTAATAATCGGGACCAAATTAGGAATCTGAGAACGATTATTTATAATCAAGATCAGCCCACCAACCATATCACCTTACCTCCAACACACCTCTCCCCCAACCTGTACTCACCTTCTTCGAAGTCCCTACACTGGAGAGGGAGAACCCTACCCTACTCTAATGCACCCTCTCGGCCCATTAAACTAACAGATCCACTATCTGATGTAGATATCTATTCCTTCCTCCTATCATATAACTCATCTCACTCTGGGATCATAGACAATCAGGGTCAAATCCAATCCATTCTTGTGAACCCATACAGAGAATCTGAGCCCAACCACAGCGCGGTAAACAAGCACATCCTTAAGCGAGTCACCCTTACTCAGACTTATCCTTCTACCACAAATTCAATCTGACATGTATGTTACTCATCTGCAGATCGGCTGCAAGACATGCGGTGGACCTTGCTGACCTTATCCTCGAACATGACCTTGACATCCTTATCTTGACTGAAAATACACCTATCCTTGACATACTAGTCCCTCCTATTTACGATATCACTAGATTAGCTAGATCCAGCTGACCAGGTGGAGGCATTCCTGCATTTCACCACAATAGCCTTTCAGTCAACCAATCGCACTCCCCTGTTCTACTTGTTCATGGAGACTCTAACGAAAATCCTGAATTCTTCCAACATCCATTATCACTTGTATGCCAATGGCATCCAATTATTCAAGTCTCCTCCGCTGAAGACATCTGAGCCCTCAATTTAATCCTACAAAACTTAACCCTACAAAAAAAAAAAATTGGCTGTCGTGCAACCATCTCAAACTTAACACTCGAAACTGAATTCCTCCTAATTGCCCTACCCAAACAATCACCCATCAATAACGAATAGATGAAGCATCTAGCACCCTTTCAACCTCCCACCTCAAGTTATTGATTCAATGAGATCTTTGTGGTTAACTCTCAACAAGAACCTTAACATGCAGAAGCACATTAGTGCTGCCACTAAAGGAGCAAACCTCCAAATGAACACCTTAAGAAAATTAAAACACTTGGATGTGCTACCCACTGTGGTTTGCCCAGATCCAAACTGCTCCATTAAGTGCCTCCCTTAATTTTGCGGCAAGGCTTATCACAGGATCTAAAAAAAATGACCACACCACCCCCGATTTGAAATCACTCAATTGGCTCCCCTACGAAGCAAGAATTAAACTGAAAATTGCATGCATGACCCACAAAGCTCTACACTTCAACACCTCAAGCTAACTTGCTCAGAGCTAGAACTTTCAGGTGGCTCTAGATTCTCAAGAAACCCTAGCACCTTATTGCTGAAACCATAGAGATTCTTCAAAAATAAAACTTACAACAGAGCCTTCTCTGGCATCGCCATGGGAATTTGGAACTCCTTCCCCCCTGAAATCATACTGAATCATTCAATCACATCTTTCAAGAAAGAAGTTAAACTACTATTTATGAACACATTTCTGCCCTAGACCCTAGGACTCCTTGCTCCGAGCATTTCATGATTCTTCAACTTCACTCATGACTACTGCTTGCTTGTTATGCTATTGTCTTTTTTACACTGTCTTGTCTTAACTTTGAGGTGACACCACCCTCATCTGGGGAATTGACTTATCCTGTACTGTGCTAGATTATTGCATTATTGATTCTATATGTCTCTGCTCCTTTGTAAAGCACTCTGATACCTGTGAGGGTCGTGCTCGCGCTATATAAAACATTCAAATAAAAATAAAAAACGAAATATGTTCAATTATTACACTGACGGATCCGGCAGTGAAGTGCTGATGCTGTGTGCCCAGTGAAAGTGATTTGGGCCCTATTTCAATCATGGAAAATGAACTCTTAAGCCTATTTTGGGTAGCAAAAGGCATCCATAATTGGCTCACTTATGGGCATTAGTGCAACAGCATTTTCAGGACTGATAGCTATGCTAATAGCCACACCAAAAGTACGGCTGTCCTGATGCACCATCCTGCTATTGCTCATTGCTAGCATAGCAACCAATACACCTTATTTATGATCTTATAATCTATGTTCAACATAAAAAGGAACTGATTCATTACTCACTGCTTGAGTACTGGTAGGGAGACAACCAGTGCCTCTTTTGTTGATCAGGGTAAATTGCCCATCATTTTGTTTTTTCAAATATTATGGCAAGCTTTTGTGGCAAAATACCCTTTTAGGCCAAGTAAAATATGGTCAGCAAACCAACCACCACTGGGAGTTTCCCTTTAATCAGCCTGGTAATAGTTTTCCCTATCTCTTGAATGTGTCCCCCTGCATCTGTAGCTAAGAGTGAATTTTATGTTTTATCTAGATGGGCAATACCACTCACATTCTATGTTATACATTTATATTTTTCAACCACTGGAATGCTGTGATTAGCAGAGTAGGGGCACCCTCCAGGTGCACAAGGGTAGCATCAAGAAGCTTCGTGCCATTCCCTACCAACTACACAAACTACACAACCACACAAACTTTTCAACAACAACTACCTCTCTCCCACTGGATGGATATCAGTGACTTCCTGTGAATCAATACAGCGTAAGTTACAGTTCTCACAGGTCATCACCAAAAGTTTGAAAAACATTTCACCACTTTCCTCAATAGGGGGGTGTTTAGATCAGAGTTCAGTCGTCAAGAAGAGTACAGTGTCCCTCAATCGTCAAATCAGATTATTTGTATATAATATCGATGTATGTAATATTGTTTTTTTCTATTGTTTGTTATTTCTTGTTTATTGTATTTAAGTTTATTTAAAATGTTTAAATGTTTTAATAGTTGGATGAAATTATAGGGAAATGTAGTGGGAAGTTTTTTTAAAGTAAGCATTTTTTATTAATTGTAATGTTGGTTTTATATTTGTAATCTTTTATTTTTTACTATCTAATAACATTTTTATATTATTTATATGATTTTTAGAGTTATATTTTATTGTTTTTAATGTGGCATTTAGAGTTTGTAGGGGAAAAGCGCTGGGAGTGTTTTGTGTTTTAATTTTGTAAGGTTTAAGAACATTATTGTTTTTGTATAAAATTTAGAATTGTTTTTATTTTTTGTATTTTAATAACTTTAAATTGATTTTACTTGCAAATATTGATCTATTTACAATGTATTTTTGTTGACAATTTTTATTGAAAATATATTTAATTTAAAATATGTTTTTAAAACTAAATTTAGTGTAGATTTTACATTTTTGATTTTGATATATTGTATGTTATAATTTATTTTTGGATTTAATTATAATTATTTTTTCAATGTTAAGAAATATTTATGTTGTGAATTTGTATTTTGAGTTTTTAAAGTAATATTTTTTTAACTAAAATATTAATTTAATTTTTATTTCAGAATATCTAAAATGCAATGTATTTTTTCATAATTTAATTTAAATTAAAAGGTTATGCATTTTTTTATTTAAGAAAAGAATTTTGATGTAAAATATTTTATTTTGTTAATCATTATCTAATTTCTATTTTGTTGTAGATTTGTGATTTTTTATGTTTTAAATGTTTTTATTACTTACAGGTAATATATCTTTTGGCTTAAGCCGTATAAATAGCCCTCAAAGTTCAATTTTTAACCAATGTTGTTCTGATTGGAGTGGGATTTGTAAATGTCCTCCCCCCCCCAAAGTCGAATAGTTTCCCGATATTGATTACTCTAGAGTGGAAAAGGTAATTACTCTGGAGTGGAAAAGGTAAATGTAGTCCCTTCAACTGTTTTCCTCAATGTTGCTTAAGCTGCCACTTCACTCACTGGGACATATGCCTGGGCAATTATTTTTTTATTTCATGAGCACTTGTGGAGTACTCAACACTAAGGCCCTGATTGCGACTCCGCCAAAGCCGTGGTGGCAGTCCGCGAACTGCCGCACCAGCGGTGGGACCGCAGTATTTTGAGTGCGGCGGTGGGACCGGCACAGGACCGCTGCAACCGTTGGGGATACTTGATCCTGTGGCGGTGGCGCAGCGGTGTGAGGCAGTAATATGCTGGCGGTGCCGCTGCAGCACTACCAAGCATATTACAAGTTTCCTCACTTCAACAGTTTTCATGGCGGTGAGCCCACCATGAAAAGTGTGGCGGTGAGGAATCGTAGGGCCACCTGTTGCCTCTAGGACAGGGGTGCATGCAGGGGGGAACATGGTGTTGCCCCCTGTCTGCATGCATTCACCCCCAGTTCCTGCACGACATGGACTTCACAGACCATGCCGTGCAGGAATGTGCTTTGGCGCTCCCATTGCAGTGCCTTTCTAACAGGCACCACCGTGAGACTGCCAAAGCACCACCCGCCAGACCAGGAGAAAACTCCTAATCTGGTGGGTGGTCGACTTTGGCGGTGTGGGAGCCGGCGATCACACCACCAAACTCATAATCAGGCCCTATGCTCAATTTTTACTAGTGTCTCCCTATACTATGGTTAAAATGGTAGTAACACCCCTGTATAGCTGTATGTGGGTACATTTTTAAAATGGTAGGAATCATTGCTTGCTCAAAGTCAATGATTATTTTTGGGAAATAATAATTGTTACTTTTGGATTGTATTTCAGTTAGAGGTTTGTGGTATGTTGAACTTTGGGGTCCATTACGATGGTGGGCGGACAAAGTCCACCCGCCATCGCAAGGGAGCCAGGGACCGACCACCGAAGTAGCTGAGGTCCCGCCATGTGCATTAGGATGCGCCCGCCACACTGGCGGGCGCATCCTGGGCCTTTTACATTGCGGGTGGATCTGCTGGCTGCAGACCCACTCGCAATGTAAAAGGACTGTGCACAGCATTGCCATGTGCTACATGGCAGGCACCACGTGGTGCCTGCCATGTAGTGCATTGCAATGAGGGGGTACCATAGGTACCCCCCATGTGCACCCCCCACCCCCCCAACACTCTGGGGGCCCGCAACGGGCCCCCAACAGCAAAAACCGCATGCCTTTCCATGGCGGCTGATCACCGCCAGCATCATAATATGGATGGCAGTGTCTTGGAGACACCGCCACCATATTATGCCCCTTTTCCGCCCGGTCGACAAGTCGACCAGCGGAAAAGCGGCGGACGGTCTTTCCGTCCGCCGCGGACCCCCCAGCCATACTAATATGGCGGGGGGTCAATTTGGCATGGATGGCGGGCGGATCGCCCCCGCCGGGCCAGTGGTGGCTACCACCGGCCCGGCGGGGGCAATCCGCCCGCCATCCTAATGGGCCCTTTGTTTGGTAAAAGTGAGTAGACTGAAGGTGTGTTTGTGTTGCGTTATTCCCCATGGATTGTGTAGATTTGGGTGAATCATGAAGGCACTTGAAATCTTTTTGGAGCAGAAGTGATTTCTTTGGTGGCTTTTATAGTTGTGGCTATGATTCTTTTTACATTTGGTATACCTGGGAGTTAGCCTGTTTTAAAATCAGGTATCTTTGATATTGTGCTTTTAAAATGTTTCCTGTAGGCTCTTGTGCGCTTGTGATAGTTGCCTGAGGAATTGTAATACATTTCTGACTTCAATTTCCATAATATTTGGGGATGATTTTGCTCTCTAACATTTTCAACAATGCATAAAATATATTAGAATAGTACTTTGTACATTTCCAGTGTGTTTTGTCACTGTTTGCACTTTTGCTGTAATTATATCCCATATGATTTAAACATATTTTTCCTTTCTCAGATTTGTATTATGCAGCTCTTTATGACATTTTATCCGTGGTTTTTTTTAGACTGATAAGATGAAGTTGTATATTTCCAGAGATGTTTGTTGGCATTTTCATTTTTTTCGTGTTATTATAGTACAGGTGCATGATTTATTTTCTGCTGAGAAAGTTCCATTTGTTAGTGTTGCATGTTTCATAATGATATATATATTATTTTATAGGGTTTATTTTATATTAGATTAACTTTTAAACCATTCAGTGGTTTTACGTTGTGTTAAATTAGTTATATGTACACACACTTTTAGCCATGTTTGTCGAGCTTGGACTTTTATTCTTGTTCTTTTTTTTATTTTTTTATAAATCTTTTTATTAGTGAAACAAAGAAATAAAGACCATACAAACAAACACAAAAAAAAAGTGATAAAATAAGGTGCATTACAGTTGCCATCCGAATCATCAATCTCAGTGCAGAAGTACAGCTAACATCACAACAATCCAAGGGATCAACAATGCAGTCACGAGTTGTGTACATTACAGCGTAAGTGACAAATTACTCAGCTTCTTGGTCAACTGAAAATGGGGGAGCGTCGCTGAAAGGTGTACATATCATCCCTCTACTCACATTCCATTGACCCCAGATCCTAGTCCATTTCTGTGGGCAGCCTCTTCCCTCATATATGACCCTTTCCGCTTGCATACACCAGTCCATATCCGCCTCCCAGTCCCTGAACCATGGTCTTGCCACCCCCTTCCATGTCCTCGCAGTGTTCCGCTTTGCAACCATGCATCCCAGGGCGACCCAGATTCTCTCAGTTCTAGACAAATCAGTGGCCTCCCAGATATTAAGAAGACATAGGCGGGGTGAAACCTCCAGAGCTTTGTGACAAATTGAGGACATCGCTGATGTAATCTTTCTCCAGTATGTCTGGAGGATTGGGCAATCCCACCACTGATGCAGATATGTACCAGGTTGGCCGCACCCTCTAGGGCAGGTTGAGGAGCCCAAAATATCCATTTTGACAAGCACTGAACTGGTGTAAGAGGCTCTGTGCAGCAGTTTAAGTAGGATAAATTTAAAACGGATCAAATCGCCACCTCGCGGGGGGAGGCCAGAGCCTCCTGCCAGTCTTCATCGCTAATGTCCCCAATATCGTCCTCCCATTTTGCACGTGTCTTCCCCAGAATGTCTGGTGCATTGTTCAATATTTTACGATATGTTAATGAAATGGCTTTTTCGTGGAGATAGTCGTCTAACAACCTGTGCCCTAGAGGCGAGGAGACCGGTAGGGTCGTATCTTTGGGTATAGCTTTTTGTAGCGCACTGCGTACTTGGAGCTATCTGAATGTTTCGCCACTATGTAGTTGGTAATCCCACTGGAGATCGCTGAATGGAATCACCCGTCCCTCCGCCCACAGATCACCCACCCTCGTGAGTCCAATCAAGTCTCATTTATCGAATCCGTGTTGTAACCACAACATTCCCAGCTGGTGTGAATCAAGCAACGGGGTGACCTGTGTAATTTTAGCCTTCCACCCCAAGGCGGTATTTGCAGAGTGCCAGAGAGAAATTGTGGTGGAGGTAGGAGTGTATTTCGGGATATGCTTCTTCCCTCCATAAAGTGCCCTGAGATAATTGCCTGGGTCCATATTATGTCTGTCCGTTCTATATGCGGGATCTATCCCTGGTCGATGCACCCAGTGATTGAGAACTATTAGTTGAGAGGCCCAGTAATAACTTTTGATTGCTGGCAGGGCGATCCCACCATCGTACCAACTTTTAGTAAGTTTAGCCAAGGCTATTCGAGGGGTACCATCAGAGCAGGGAACGTACCTCCGATTCAATGGCATTAAAATATTGCGGTGGGACCGAATAGGGTGTGTTTTGTAGGGCATAAAGGAAACGGGGGAGGGCCATCATCTTATAGAGGGCAGCCCTGCCCAGTAAAGTAAGGGGCAATGTCTTCCAGTGCTGCACGTCCGCTTGGAACCGACGCAGAAGAGGAGCCAGGTTGTGATCGTAAAATTCTGTGGGGTTCGTCGTAACGTATAGACCCAAGTATACAAACCCCTCTGTGACTATTTTAGCCTCGCAGCCTGTAGGGAGGATCGGGCGTTCACCAGGGACTTATCCCAGTTGATGGTATAGCCCGAGTATTTCTGGAATAGAGCAAAGATATGTAGAACCCGATGAATAGAAAAGCGAGGCCTGGCCAGGTAGAGCAGAACGTCGTCAGCATAGAGGGATATCTTGTCCGTCCAGTTCGGGGACCAGTTAAGGCCCCTAATGAGGGGATCACCCCTGATCCATATCGCCAGGGGCTCCAGCGCCAAGGCGAAAAGCAAGGGGGACAAGGGCCATCCCGGCCTCGTTCCCTTGTATAATGCAAACGATGCTGATCGCTCCCCATTTACCATAATCCGGGCCAATGGTTCTGAGTAGAGAAGTCGCACCCAGGACAAAAACCTTTCCCCAAAACCGTATCTCTCGAGTGCTGCCATTAAGAAGGGCCATTCGATCATATCAAATGCCATCTTGGCATCCAATGACATAATTACCGAATCTTCTTGGATTGTGGCCACTTTACCCAGGACCCCATAAAGGTGCCGAAGGTTCAAAGCGTTATTTCTAGTCGGCATAAAGCCGGTTTGGTCCGCATGAATCAGTTTAAGGAGAAACGGGGAGAGACGACATGCCAGAATTTTGGCCAGTATTTTAACTTCCGGGTCGAGTAGGGAAATAGGCCTATAAGAACTGCATTGCTCCGGGGGCTTACCCTTTTTGTGTATGACAACAATATTGGCCAATCTCTGCGTTTCAGGCAAGACACGCTTGTGTACACTTTCCTCGTACATCCGTATGAGGAATGGGGCAATCGTGGAAGCATTTAACTTATAAAGCTCGATCGGGAGGCCGCTAGGGCCTACACTTTTCTGGACTGCAAGGTACCAATCGGCTTGGTCACTTTCTCGATTGTAAAGTTTGAATCCAGGTCTTTAATGTCTTGGGCCTCTAAAACCAGTAGTTTCAGTGTATCTAGTAATTCTTTTGAATCGTTTTGAGTGGAGGTATGAGTGGAGGTATAGACCTGTTCAAAGTGGACCGCGAAAGCCTTCGCAATCCCAGATTTGTCCTGCAATTTCGTGCCGTCTTGGCATACAACTTCCGCCACCCATCTGTTGGCTATTTCACGTTTGTCCAACCAGGCTAACAATTTACTAGCCTTATCTCCAATATCATAAACCTGGTGTTGAGTGGCTCGATGTTGGGCCCTAGCTGCATCTTCAGCAGTGTTTCTACATTCAGTTTGTTTCATGAGTAGTTTGTGTGTAGTGTCTGGAGTGTCCGACGCAACGAGATCACGTTACAGAAGGGCAATCACACGTTCTAGCTCCTCTAATTGTCACCTCTTTTCCTTCCTATGGCCCGCTATTGCTGCCACCCCACTACCGCGGACCACCGCTTTGTACGCTTCCCACAGTATAACATCTGAATCCACCGAGCCCTCATTCTCGGTGAAATAACGATTGATGGTCTCCGTGAGTTTAGTTCTCTTAGCCGGCACCTTGAGGTACCAAGGGTTAAGAACCATTTTGTGGCATATGGGGGAAGGAGGATCACCCCCATAGTATGCTACCAGGGGGGGAATGGTCGGAGATGCCCCTGGGAAGAAAGGAGATCCCTCCAAACCTGGGGAGCTGGGTGGCATTACAGAAGATGTAGTCGATATTCTTGTTCTTTTTATTTTCAATTTGTTGTAATTTCCGGGTGGTTCTGATTAAGTGAAAGTCCAAACTTTTGCTCAAACAAAATAATTGACATACAACTTTTATACATGTTTCTTAAAATACAGTTAAGAAACCCATGGGTCTGATGTTGTTAACTGTATTTTAAGAAACATGCATAAAAAGCTATGTTAATTAGTTTGTTTAAGTAAAAGTTTGGATTTTTGCTTTTAAATAGTTATAAATAGTTTACTTTGTGTTTGTTTTCTTTGGAGGAGTCTTTTCTTTCCTTCTGGGTCAGCTGTCTGGCAAAGTTTCGCTTTCTTGCAGGTTTGTGTGCTTTGTGTGATTTCTTGCACGTTTTTGAGGCCTTTTTGTAGTAAAATTTGTAATCAGCAAAGCATTTTTTTGGTAGACACTAATTAATGTTTATGTTTTAATGTTAGTTATATATATCTCTCTCTCTGCGTGACATCATCAACTCAGACCCCAACTATCCAGTTGCCCGGCATTTTAAAGCTATCCATGATAACAAAGTCGCATTTTAAAGCTATCCATGATAACAAAGTCAGTGATCTGAAATACTTTGTGATTGGGGCAGTTCCTTCTTCCATACGTGGGGGTAACAGAGAAAGGAAGCTGCGATAGTTAGAGTCCTCTTTCATTCTGACCCTCGATACAAGGATGCCCAACGGGCTAAACACCAGTGAGGACCTGCACAACTATTTATAGTACAATTAGTTGCAGGGTCCCCTTTAAGGACTTGTTGGGCTATGTGATTTGCATTTGGGGTGTGAACTCACTGTCTCTTCCGCTTACATATATGATGTTCATATCTTTATGGACCAATGTTCACTTGTTTCCTGTTACCTGAATACTGTAATTATGAACACATATTGCGTTCTCTTTACACATATGACTGATATTACTCTTACTGTACAATTCAGGTACCAACACTTTACTGATCAAGCATTAGCACTTTAACTACATACCTGTGGGGTTTGTCTTTATAGTACTGTTTGCGCCTTTTGCACAGCCCCACTACTTAATTTTTACCAGTGTTTATAAGGGGATTTTTATCTATTTTAGCACTTTTAGCACTTTTTTGCACATGTTCAGAATATGGAGCATTTAGCAATTAGTTTTGATGCTTGCTTTTACTTCATATTTATAACAGTTTGAGATTGTCTAGTTTTACCCCATCCAACTACTCTGGTGTATTTTGAATGATTTTTTAAATATTGGAGAGTTCAAACTATATGAAATCTGAATATGTTGCCATGATGACAAGCAATTGTGTGCCTAGAGTTTGTTTTTTAGTGCATTTTATTGTTTATGCCAATTTGCACGTGGAACATTGACTGTCTCTCAACCTCTGAGCAATATTCAATTGTATTGAAAAATTACCTAGAGCTGATGTAAATTATGCACTGTTTTTATTTATATTGAAGTATTCGAATCACAAGCTATGCTAAAGTATGAGAAAGACTGTTTTCATCTGTATGGTCCGTTTAACAGTATGTTTTCTATTTCTATTTTTGCACTAATCTTTACCAATCCCTTGTCGTGATTGGCCGCACTGAGTATAAGTGTAGTGATTCGTCACCAGCGCATCAGGTGATCAAGATCGCTGTGGCGATCGAAACGCGTCTGGGACGGACACTTGTCTGTTTCACTTGGGTGAATACCAAATAAACTATGGAACTTTGAACCCGTGCCTTTGGATTCTTTGGAATACGTTGTTGGTCCGTACCTGTGGTGTTTCCCTCTCGCTGGAATAAGAGGGAAGGGACTTTGGTTTGGATGCAAATTTTCTGGAAGTCGGCTGACTCCGGACTACGGACCCTCTCCCAGAGAAGCGGCGTGGCTTTGATCAGCCAAACATGGCGCATGCAATTTGACGTAACTCGGAAGGAGTAAGCCAGCCACGCCCCCCGTTTTGCAACTAACATTCGTGTGGATCTCCGTTCTACTAGGTGTTTGTCGTCGGATCTTGTGAAGTCAGAGGACTCCGGGCACCGAGGACTTTCACTGGTAAGGAGCTACGATCATCGTTGACAGGATTAACGGGTTGGGAGATTGTGTATCTCCATATAGACATTCTTTTCAATTGGGTTCTGCACAGTATATCCTTCTCACCGCAATAATGTCAGCCCAAGACGTGCTGCGTGACCGGGAGGCTGCAGCAGAGGTGCTTTTTGTTAATTTACCGGTTGCCAACACTGAAATGGAAAGACAGTCTAGCAGTACGAATATCAATGATATAAGAGGTTCACTGAGAAAACTTGAAAAACTACAAAAAATGAACTCACTAAATGGTGGGAAAAAAAATCTTTAGTAAAGTACCGGGATGCCGGAAGAGTACCACGTGGTTTGCGTGTAATGATTGTACCTACCTTTGAAAATCCCCATCAGGATATGCTCTCTGAATGGGCGGCGAATAATCTTCAGGCGTCCATGAATATAGTTAATATTTTAAACAAGTATGCTGAGATTGACAGGGACAGGATTCTCAAGGAAATTGATGAATTAATTGCTATACTCGAAGCTAGTGACCAAAAGGATTTGGTTTCTAAGGGTCGAGCCGACATAATGACGAAACTAAAGCAACACGAGGACACCATCAAAACCCGTAAAGCTTTCAAATTAGCCCGGGACCTGGATGATTATGCTTCGGGAAGGGTATTCACCTTTTCCCGTAAATTTGACAATGTGAAGAGGAAAGCTTTAACCAGTCAATTACCTCCACTACAAGCATCGAGTGTAGAAGGCAATAGTGTCGTCCAAGAGGATTCTGATATCAGTTCCCTGACCAGTGGGGATTCTGATGATGGTAGAGGCATGACCCCTAATGTACAGTCACGAGTGGCGACCAAGTTTACTCCAGGCGAGGAGTTGAATTTTTTAACAATGGACAGGCGTTTGACATTACGCCCACGGAACCCCCAAAACATGACAGCCGTAACAGCAGCCAATGCCGGAGGACGAGGCGCCGGCAGCGGCTCAAACACATCAGACAGGGGAAGAGGAGCGAGGAGATGGAACCGATAAACTTGCAGGAGGACAATACTATCATCAATCTAACTGACACTACACTCACCAAAGCAGAACTCCAGTTGTTAACTCTAGGCTTGTCATTTTGCCCGGAATCAAATTTCTCGTATAAACAATCACGCATCGATATCTATAAATTTATACGAAAGATAAAACTCAAAAAGTTTTTTCAACTTAACAAACCTTCTACGTTGCCCAGCAATCAAAGTATTATTACAGGCAACTTACAAGCCAGTGATTTATCTACCATACAACTGTTACAATCATTAGCAAATGAGGATTCACAGAGTGAGATGTCATGCACTGATAGTATGTCCATTGAGGGGATTAATACAGGAGTGGCGGCTGCCAGTCCATTTTGTCCTCCTTCGTCCTTTTGCCCGCTGATGCCTAAAGACTCTGTCGATGTTTTTAGTGAGATGGTAATCGAAGATTTAAAACAACTTAACCTCTCTGTTAACTCTCAGCGTCAGCAGCGTAATTATCGCCTGAAAAGCTATTGGGCTCTGATGAAGAAACTACGTGTAAAACACGAGGTTGTTGTCAGTAGTGCGGACAAGGGTGGCAACATTGTGTTATGGCCAAAGTCTGATTATCTACTAGAAGCCCAGCGCCATCTCTCTGACTCCAGCTGTTATTCAAAAGTCAACCGCGAACACTTGAATCAGGTGAAAGACACTGTCACAAAACATCTCTAGCAATGGAAGAAACAGGACTTATTATCTAAGAATGAATTTCTCTTTTTAAAGAATGACTTCCCTACAACACCTATCCTGTACTTTATTCCTAAAGTGCATAAGGGCATATCCCCTGTCCCTGGCAGACCAATTATATCAACCAGAAATAATGTGTTAGAAGCAGTGTCTAAGTATGTTGACTATTTTTTACAACCTCACATGACCAGTCTGCCCTCCTTCATAAAAGACACAGGAGATTTCTTGAAAAAAATCAGTGAAGTTGAGTGGCAGCCTGGTCATGTGTTAAAAGCCATGGATATAGCTTCACTATATACCAGTATTCATCACACTTATGGTCTGGAAGCAGTGGAGTATTTCCTCAACAATCGCGCCATCTGTCTGCATGATCACAATTGTATGCTGCTCAAAATGATAGATCTGTGCCTCAACAATAATTTATTCCTGTTTAACAAAATTTTGTACAAACAGTTGAGAGGGGTTGCAATGGGGGCATGCTTTTCTCCTACCTACGCCTGTTTATTGGTGGGATAGTGGGAGAAGCACGTCCTTAGAGTGACTCACAAAGTTATCTGGGATACCCACATAAAATACTACTGTAGATACATCGATGATGTATTCATTGTATGGGAGGGCACTGAACAGGCAGCTGCTCAATTTGTAACATCTATTAATGACAACCTAATGAATCTTCATTTTACCGCCACTTTAAGTACACAGAAGGTAGAGTTTCTGGATGTGGAGGTGTATATCTGTGACAACCACATCCAAACAAAACTGCACAGAAAAAACACTGCGGGTAACTCTACGCTACTAGCTCCCACACTTCACATCTTATTCGCAGTATACCGTATGGCGAATTTCTTCACTTACGTCGTATATGCAGTCTTGAGTCCGATTTAAGACAATGTCAAACTTAGGCTCTTGATCGTTTTTTGGCCCATGGGTACAAGTTTCCTTAGTTACAATTGGCCTTGGATAAGGCCAATTCCCTACCACGTGAGCACTGTCTTAAAACCAATAAAGAATGCAATGCAGAATCAATGGTTCAGTCTGTACCAGATGACACACAACCTATTAGACTAATCACCACATACAGTAAACAGGAAAAAAGAATTCGAAAAATTGTTTACAAACATTGGCCTATTGTTCTTACGGATTTAACATTGAAATTTCTGTTACCAACCCTCCCTGCTATCACCTTCAGGAGGGCACCCTCCATGAGGGATGCCCTGGTCAAATCTAGCCCTGAATTAACATCTAAAACCACTTGGCTTTCTAAGTCTGGCTTTTTTAAATGTTCTTCTTGCGGGCATGCAAGTTTGGTATCAATATGTCCGAGTACCGAACAGCTTTTAGTGACATTCCAGTTCTAATAAAAGAACACTACACATGCCGTACTGAATATGCTGTGTACTTACTTGAATGCACATGTCACCTTAAATACATCGGCAGCACTAAGTTGCCTGTGTTTAATCGGATACTGCAGCACCTGCGTGCCATCATCAACTCAGACCCCAACTATCCAGTTGCCCAGCATTTTAAAGCTATCCATGATAACAAAGTCAGTGATCTGAAATACTTTGTGATTGGGGCAGTTCCTTCTTCCATATGTGGGGGTAACAGAGAAAGGAAGCTGCGACAGTTAGAGTCCTCTTTCACTCTGACCCTCGATACAAGGATGCCCAACGGGCTAAACACCAGTGAGGACCTGAACAACTATTTATAGTACTATTAGTTGCAGGGTCCCCTTTAAGGACTTGTTGGACTATGTGATTTGCATTTGGGGTGTGAACTCACTGTCTCTTCCGCTTACATATATGATGTTCATATCTTTATGGACCAATGTTCACTTGTTTCCTGTTACCTGAATACTGTAATTATGAACACATATTGCGTTCTCTTTACACATATGACTGATATTATTCGTACTGTACAATTCAGGCACCGACACTTTACTGATCAAGCATTAGCACTTTAACTACATACCTGTGGGTTTTGTCTTTATAGTACTGTTTGCGCCGTTTGCACAGCCCCACTACTTAATTTTTACCAGTGTTTATAAGGGGATTTGTTATCTATTTTATCACTTTTAGCACTTTTTTGCACATGTTCAGAATATGGAGCGTTTAGCAATTCGTTTTGATGCTTGTTTTTACTTCATATTTATAACAGTTTGAGATTGTCTAGTTTTATTCCATCCAACTACTCTGGTGTATTTTGAATGATTTTTTAAATATTGGAGAGTTCAAACTATATGAAATCTGAATATGTTGAGAGACCTATAACTTTGGCACTATATCAATTATGGGCACTAGCCATGACGACAAGCAATTGTGTGCTTAGATTTTGTTTTTTAGTGCATTTTATTGTTTATGCCAATTTGCACGTGGAACATTGACTGTCTCTCAACCTCTGAGCAATATTCAATTGTATTGAAAAATTACCTAGAGCTGATGTAAATTATGCACTGTTTTTATTTATATTGAAGTATTCGAATCACAAGCTATGCTAAAGTATGAGAAAGACTGTTTTCATCTGTATGCTCCATTTAACTGTATGTTTTCTATTTCTATTTTTTCACTAATCTTTACCAAACCCTTGTCGTGATTGGCCGCACTGAGTATAAGTGTAGTGATTCGTCACCAGCGCGTCAGGTGATCAAGATCGCTGTGGCGATCGAAATGCGTCTGGGGCGGACACTTGTCTGTTTCACTTGGGTGAATACCAAATAAACTATGGAACTTTGAACCTGTGCCTTTGGATTCTTTGGAATACGTTGATGGTCCGTACCTGTGGTGTTTCCCTCTCGCTGGAATAAAAGGGACGGGACTTTGGTTTGGATATATATATATATACATATATATATATATATATATATATATTATCTACTGGCGGTCGCCAGTAGATAGTTATAGTTACAACCTATTATCCATAGGAAATCCGCGACATTCTATTTGAAATAACTCTCTTGCCGGTTGACGTATCTTCGCAAAATTTTCAAACTTTATGGCCCGCTCCGGTCCGCTCCTACCCTGAAAGTCTCGGGGGATTCGTCAAGCGGGGGCCTAGAAAAAGGGGGTCCCAAAACGCGTTTTCCCATGCAATTTTCCATAGGAAACTTTAGACACGGCTACAGCCTGAACTGCTGAACGGAATTACACCAAATTTGGCAAAGAGGTAGTTCTTGGTTCAGAAAGAACCCTTTTGTTAAATGGTGTAAATCCGTTCAGTAGTTGCTGAGAAAATCAAAAGTAAAAAGATAGTGATATCTATGGCCGAGTAGGGTCCGCGTACCCTCAGCGCACTCCTGCGCGCACCGTCCCGATCACGAGCTGCATGTTAATTGGCTGTCAACTGGCTGTCAACATTCCGATTCAGGAAATGTTGGCAGCCATTTTGTCCCTCGGTAGAACCGAGGGACAGAAACAAGTGCGCAAAGCGCACAAAGGGGGCAGGGTAGAAACACCCTGACCCCTAGGTTTGCTCAGGGGTCCCACAAGGACCCCCTGGGCAAAAAAATAATTTTTTAAATCGGCAGGATGCGCTCAGGGTGCGCGAATCCTGCCGAAAATCGAAGCGCGGTCTCCCGCGCTCGACTAGTGTTTTGCCCCCGGGTGGCCCAAGTCCCGGGGGCATGGTGGGGTGGGGGGATAATTTAATGTGTGGGGGCCTCAAGGGCCTCCCAAGCCCCGGGACCGCCACCCCCGGGGCTTTATTGAAAAATAGTGCGGGAGGGCTCTTCTGCCCTCCCGCAGCCCCGGGACCGCCACCCCCCGGGGCTTCTTTTTATTTCAATAAGGTGTGGGGGCTCCAGCCTCCACACGCCCGGGACCACCACCTCCCCGGGGCACTTATAAAATAAATGTGGGGGTCCATTACGGACCCCCAGAGCCCCGGGGACCACCACCTCCCGGGGCTGTGCAATTTAAGGGAGGGGGCCGCGCGGCCCCCTCCTGGAGCCCTTGATGGCCCTGGGGACCGCCACCCCCAGGGTCGGCTCCTGCAGTGTCCCGGGGTGCCTACCCCCGGGACACTGTAGTTTGCTATGGCAGGACGGGAGCCTCGCGGCTCCCGTCCTGCCATAGCAAACTGCTTTGGATATTGGAAGAGAGAGCAGGGAAACCTGCTCTCTCTTCCAATATCCAAGCACATTGCTTTCCACATGGGGAGCTGCATCTTAGCAGCTCCCCATGTGGAAAGCAATGCCGGCTCCCAAGGGACGCGGGAGCCGGCGGGACTGTGGGGGATTGGGGACCCCCACAGTCCCCAACGGAGAGGGCCAGCCCCGGGGATGGGGTCCCCGGGGCAAGTAGTGGCTCGGGAGGGGCCACGCGGCCCCCTCCCCAAAAAAAAAATAATAATTTAAAAACGGAAAGGCCGGCCCCGGGGATGGGGTCCCCGGGGCCTCAAATGGCCTGAAGAGGGGGCCACGCAGCCCCCTCCAAAGAAAAAAAAATCGAGGCCATGCCCCGGGGATGGGGTCCCCGGGGCCAATACAGGCCCAGGGAAGGGGGCCACGCGGCCCCCTTCCCGTTTTAAAAAAAATGTAATTAAAAAAGGGGTAAGGCCCTGGGGGATGGGGTCCCCAGGGCCCAAAAACAGGAAAAAGGAAGGGGGCTACACAGCCCCCTTCAGGGACAAAAAACAAAACAAAAAAAACGATCGGGCCCGCAGGCCCCGCCCCTTCCTTCACCACTCTGCAAACGCGCCCTGGCGCGTTTGCAGAGGGGAACGAATTCCCTTGAATACTGGGGTCCCTGGGGCCAACTAGCCCACCAGGAACCTCCAGTATGCGCAGGGCTGCGTTGCAGAGAGGTGTACAGAGGCCACGCCCTCTTTACACCTCTCTGCAACGCAGCTCTGTGGCGCTTTTGGATATACCTGTTGGGCTAGTTGGCCCCCAGGGACCCTCAGGATTCAAGGGAGTTAATCCCCAACTTAAAACGCGCCACGGGGCGCGTTTGCACAGTGGTGAAGGGAGGGGCGGGCTCAGGTGACATCTGTGCAAACGCGCCCGTGGCGCGTTTTAGCTGGGGATTAAATCCTTCAATCCTGAGGGTCCCTGGGGCCAACTAGCCCAACAGGTACATCCAGAAAGCGCCACAGAGCTGCGTTGCAGAGAGGTGTAAAAGGGTGTGGCCTCTCTACACGTCTCTGCAACGCAGCCCCTGGCGCATATTGGAGGTTCCTGGTGGGCTAGTTGGCCCCTAGGGACCCTCAGGATTCAAGGGGACTTAATCCCCAACTTAAAACGCGCCACAGGGCGCGTTTGCACAGATGTCACCTCAGGCCCCGCCCCCTCCCTTCACCATTGTGCAAATATTCTTCTAAAATCATCCGAAATACGAATTCCGATTTACTCACTGTTATAAGGAAAGACCTCAGTGCTGTATCTTTCAGTCCAGTACTGGTCCTGAAAAGTAATTTTAACCGTACTTACCAGTAACTTGAATTTCCTTCCATAGGATATCATTGCCTGCTTTTTGCTGAAAAAGTTTCTAAGTGTTGATTTTTGAAACCTACAAATATTCCTCTAAAATCATCCGAAATACGAATTCCGATTTACTCACCTGTTATAAGGAGAGACCTCAGTGCTGTATCTTTCAGCCCAGTACTGGTCCTGAAAAGTAATTTTAACCGTACTTACCAGTAACTTGAATTTCCTTCCATAGGCTAACATTGACTGGTTTCACTTGGAAATTCTTCTAAGTGTGGAGTTTTGGAACTTTAAAATATTCCTCTAAAATCAGCCGAAATACGAATTCCGATTTACTCACCTGTTATCAGGAGAGACCTCAGTGCTGCATCTTTCAGCCCAGTACTGATCCTCAAAAGTAATTTTAACCGTACTTACCAGTAACTTGAATTTCCTTCCATAGGATATCATTGCCTGCTTTTTGCTGAAAAAGTTTCTAAGTGTTGATTTTTGAAACATACAAATATTCCTCTAAAATCAGCCGAAATCCGAATTCTGATTTACTCACCTGTTATCAGGAGAGACCTCAGTGCTGCATCTTTCAGCCCAGTACTGGTCCTGAAAAGTAATTTTAACTGTACTTACCAGTAACTTGAATTTCCTTCCATAGGCTAACATTGACTGGTTTCACTTGAAAACTCTTCTAAGTGTGGAGTTTTGGAACTTTAAATTATTCTTCTAAAATCAGCCGAAATACGAATTCCGATTTACTCACCTGTTATCAGGAGAGAACCCAGTGCTGCATCTTTAGCCCAGCACTGACCCTGAAAAGTAATTTTAACCGTACTTACCAGTAACTTATCTTTTCTTCCATAGGAATCCATTGTCTGGTTTTCAGCAGAAAAGTTTCAAAGTGTCGATTTTCACAAACTACAAATATTCCTTAAAAATCGCCTGTATGACTTAAACGCATTTTTTCAACTGTTTACAGGAGATGCACCAGTGCTGGATCCAGGATCCAACACTGAGTAAGAAAAAGTAACGATAACAGTTTTTACCTGCTAAGTGAATTTCCTTCCATAGGATAACATTGGTGATTCTATGAGGAAAAGTTTCTAAGTGTCAACTTTTAAAATACAATAATATTCCTTAAAAATCACGACTGTAACCAAAACGCTTTTACTCAACTGTTTACAGGAGATGTCCCAGGACTGATTCTAGGATCCAGTCCTGTGGTTAGAAAAGTAATCCATAAAGTAACTAATTGCATTTAACTAGAAATTCACATTGAGCTGAATGTTGCATTGTGTTTGAAATTGTGTTGCCCATTGCAACAACTGTAACTACTGTACTTAAAACTCTATTGCCTATGTGCTAAGTATTTAAACTAAAGTAATTCATTCTGAGAAAGTATTTTTTGTAATGTAATGTATAATGTAATTACAATGTAATTTAAAAAATAAAATATGTAAAAGAAATTGTTTCTAAAAATGTAGTAAATCAGTATGAAAAAAATTAATATAAAAATTAATACATTTAAAAATGTCATTTAAAAAACCTTTGAAATTCACTGAAAAAACCGTAGGTTTCAGGCACGTTATAGTTACAAATTAGCATTTAAAAACCTTTGAAATTCACTGAAAAAACCATAGGTTTCAGACACGTTATAGTCAGAAATTAGCATTTAAAAAACCTTTGAAATTCACTGAAAAAACCATAGGTTTTAGGGACAGTTATAGTTACAAATTAGCATTTAAAAACCTTTGAAATTCACTGAAAAAACCATAGGTTTCAGATATGTTATAGTTACAAATTAGCATTTAAAAAACCTTTGAAATTCACTGAAAAAACCATAGGTTTTAGGGACAGTTATAGTTAGTTGGACATTTCACTCGTACAAAACCCGTGAAATTCCCCCGTTATAGTTAGTTCAGCTAACTATAACTCGCGCCCCGCAATGCACTGCTGATGACGTCACATATTACATCACTCATGACATGGTCAGTGACATCACTGATGACATCACTGATGACATCTCAAATGACATCACTGATGACATCATCCACGTGATAATCTGATGCAGCTCCTCACACCCTAATATAACCTTTGATACACCCAATCTAAATTACAGACTGCCATTCGCAAAACTATAGACACTCCAACACCAATAACTACATACCCACTCACTGATTCTTAGGTCTACACACACACATCCACTCACTCACCCGTACAGTCACTCATACTTATGGTCACTCAGTACAGGACTATCATATGCACTCTTACTCCTATATAGACACTCAAACACCGCCACTCATCCATAGAGGTACTCACACACCTAGTCAGTCATGCAAATAATTAAACACACTGCCATTTACTCACCTATACAGTTATACACACACCAGCTCACTTAATCATACAAATACTAGCACATTGTTACGCTCTTATACAATCACTGATACAAGCACACACTCATCCATACAGCCACTATCACAATCACTCACTCTCGCTTATAGCTATTTATATACTCCAACACACATATATACTGGCTTTCACATATGTAGTTACTCACACATGTACCACTGGGACATACATTCACTCACTAACACACTCTTACACACACTTACCCACCCATACAGTCTATCACAGAAGCACTCTTGAAACCATCCACCAGTGAATCACCCACTCACACATCTATGCACAGAGTCGCACACACCCCACCCACACAAACACTCAGGCACCCATACAGATACTCAGACAACCAATCAATAACTCATATAGACACAAATGTAGCTATTCACAAACCCATGCAGCCACTTACACAGCAACAGACAGACGGATACAGACATTCACCCAGTTTAGTCACTAACCCATGCATTCAGTAAGATACGTTAAATCACTCACTTATAGAGTCAGTCACGCACCTACTAAATCATCCATACAGACACTTACACACCCACTCATTCTTCAATACGTCTTTTCCTATATATATTAAAAATATTTAAACTTTACAGAAACACACAGTCACTGGATGATGTCATCAGTGATGTCATTTGAGATGTCATCAGTGATGTCATCAGTGATGTCACTGACCATGTCATGAGTGATGTAATATGTGACGTCATCAGCAGTGCATTATGGGGCGCGAGTTATAGTTAGCTGAACTAACTATAACGGGGGAATTTCACGGGTTTTGTACGAGTGAAATGTCCAACTAACTATAACTGTCCCTAAAACCTATGGTTTTTTCAGTGAATTTCAAAGGTTTTTTAAATGCTAATTTGTAACTATAACATATCTGAAACCTATGGTTTTTTCAGTGAATTATATATATATATATATATATATATATACACATGCACACACACATATATGTTTTTATATATATATAGTTTATATATATAAGTTGTTAGCATGGAAGAGTGCAGGGTTACCGAGTATGGATGAATTTAAGTTTCTTAAAGTTAACCATCCTGTAATCCCAGTCATTTATCTCATTCCCAAGATACATAAAGACTCAGCGAAGCCTCCCGGTAGGCCGATAATATCAGCAAGAAATAGTATCATGAAAAACACCTCGAGATACATCGACTACTTCTTGCAGGAGCACGTCAAACATCTACCATTGTACCTGCAAGATACTGGAGACTTTCTGGGGAAGATTGACAATATAACATGGCAAGATGATTACCTGCTAATTACCCTGGATGTCACTGCATTATACACAAGTATACACCATTTGGATGGCATGAAAGCAGTTGAACACTTTTTGAGGACTAAACCTTTGTGCATGTTGAACCATAACAAAATGCTTTTGGAGATGATTTCAATATGTTTAAACAATAATTTCTTTTTATTTCAGAATCAGGTCTTTCAACAGATGAGAGGTGTGGCTATGGGGGCCTGCTTCTCCCCCAGCTATGCCTGTTTGCATATGGGGCTGTGGGAGGAGCAGGTCCTCAGTACCCTGTTTGCAAATGTATTAGCTGAAAATGTAATAGCATGGTATCGTTATATAGACAATCTATTTCTCATCTGGAAGGGCCCTGAGGCAGCAGCCATTTTGTTTATTCATGAAATCAACAACAGTGATCTCAATTTGCGGTTCACAGCACATATTAGCCAGGAAACAGTCAACGTCTTGGATGTTGAAGTGTACATTCAGGAAGGTAAGTTGGAGACCAGATTGCATCGCAAGCCAACAGCGGGCAATACTGTGCTCCATGCCACCAGCCACCATCCTGAGCATCTGATACGCAGCATCCCCTATGGTGAGATTCTGCGCATCAGACGCATATGCAGTGTGAATGAGGACTGTTCCAAGGCTCAGAATGAGAGCAAGAACACGTTCCTGGCCAAGGGCTACACTGTTGAAATGGTTGACAAGGCGATCTTGAAAACGAAGTCTATATCCAGATCAACAGCATTAAACACAAGTCCCTGAACAGGTGATACACACAATGCACCTCTCTCAACTGCAGAACCTCCGAGATTGATAGTTACTTACAACCGCCAACACCGCACTTTGCGTAAGATTTTTAATAAAAACTGGGTCGTAGTCCGTAATGACCCTGTGATTGGCAAATCATTGACTGAGGTTCCTAAAATCACATTTCGAAAAGCACGCTCAATGAGTGATATGCTTGTTAAAAGCAGTCCAGAGGTGGTAACTCCTAGGACATGGCTACAAACTGCCAAAGGTTTTGTCAGATGTGTAACGTGCAAGGCGTGTAAACTTGGAAAGAGTAGAACATCTTACAGAACTCCTTTCCATGATGTGCCCACATTAATATCTAAGAGACTTACATGCAAAACTGATTTTGCCATATATGTGCTGGAGTGTACGTGTGGCCTGCAATATGTGGGAAGCACTAAATTGCAGGTCCACAAGCGTATACTCCAGCACATGAGGGCAATCAGCAACAATGACGCATCGTATCCAGTAGCCAGGCATTTTAAGGAGGTCCATGGCAGTTGCCTGGATCACCTTAGTTACTTTGTGGTGGACATGGCTCCACCATTTAGACATGGTGGTGACCGAGAGGCCTTATTGAGGAAACTAGAAACAAGGTACATCCTCGAGTTGGACACTAAGACGCCCAACGGGCTCAACTCAAGTGAGGATTTTTTCACCTGCCTTTGATTAGTTCAACATCAAATCTGAAATTTGCTGCACATCTCGTTAAAAACAATTTCTTATGCCTGACCTCCTCAAATGAAATTCTAGTTATTTTAACTCTTTTAACAAAAGATAACACGTTCACTTGCACAAGCACTTTTTTTATACTATGCAGAATATACATAGGGCCCACTTGGGCATAAGTCTTTATCATGATGGCTAAAATGAAATTTAGTTGTTTTTCTAAAAATGATCAAACAATTTACACACTAGACTTGATTTTAGATATTTATGATGTAATAAGTATTTATTAAAGTTTTAGCATTGTAAGGCAATATGGCAGCTTTTAAGTTATTTATTATTAAGCTGTATCTGTTTGATGGCCGGTCACATATGTGGATTCTTAATTGATGCAACCCATTGCATGTGATCGAGTCATAAATTTCTTCATCAACCAAAGCATTACTTCATTTGAATTGCAAACGATTGTTTAACATCTTTTGTAGTATTAATTTATTGCATCACTGAACATTAACAAGTACATTAGTGAGCAGTTTGAATGCAGCATGTGCGGACCCACTAGGGTTATTTCTGGCATTTATGCATCTATGAATGTATAATGGGGAATGAATAGATGTGACTTCCCTGCCCAATTCAGTGGCATTTCGCCATATTTTAATTGAATATATTTATGTTCATCAATGCTGGCATATTTGCACTATGTTTCATAGCACTGATGACTTATTTTGCACAAAATATGTATTGTCTTTTAAGCTACCCTTCTTAAATTTATGGTTGTATGCATTCTTCCGCATTTTTTTTTCTTAACTTAACAAGCTTCATCAATACTTGCATATTTGCACATTGCCAGATAGCACTATTTTCATATTTGCACAACTGCATTAATGTTCAGAATTGTATTTCAACCCGATGTTTACAAGGTATAATGACTGACGAAATACTTTTTCTATGTCTATCTGCACCACTTCACGTGGTAATGCTCTGTCACTTTAAATTTGTGGGTCACTCCTCATGGCGTCATGTGATCAAGGCCTCCTGAAGGCCGAAACGCGTCATGGCAGTGGTGCTGGGTGTACTTATTGAATAAAGAACCTTGCACGAAGTCTTCTGGGTCCGTGTTCGTCTTTCCAAATCATTGGGAGTATCGGGCGGAGCTTTGCACATATATATATATATATATATATATATATATATATATATATATATATATATATATATATATATATATATATATATATATATATATATATATATATATATATATATATATATATATGTTGGAGTTAAATAAAAGTGTTTTTGTTAGCCTTAAATAAATAATTTGTTTCTATTGTTGTTATTTTGCCATAATTTTAAATTGTCTTTTAATAATGGTTTAATGTTATTTATTGTCTATTCTCACAACTGCTGTGAGCTTGGCAGCCACAACTCAGCCGACTCAGACCACATTACACAGGACGCAATCTAGTTGTTCTTCTGCTTGTCAGTGTGGCGTGCAGTGGCCGGCCACTCCCACACTGGAAGATGCCACACCTTACACAAGAGGATAAAGTGTGAGCTTGGAGCTCACGCATTTGCCTGCTATTCACAGAATGTTCGCAGTTCTTACCTAAATTCTTACCTGAATACTTAACCAAGGATTCCTGGTCTTGTTTTCTGAGCATTATTGTCGTCTTGAAATTGGTCAGGCAGCACTCTGGGTTCAGGCTTTTTTCTTTCTATGAGACACTTGCCTTGTACGGGCCCAGGAGCTGGTAGGTTCTCTCTGTCATTCACTGCTCCGTGTCTGAAAGTATGTCCTACATAATAAAGAAAGGAAAGAAACAAGCAGTTATCAGCAGTGGACGAATTCTACACTTTGGTAAGATGCATGCATAATTATGAGGTACTTTGAAGTAAGTGCAGTTATTGGAACCTTGGTGGCTGGAAATCTTCCTTTTCTGAGAAACTCTGAATCGACTAAAATTGGAGCAGACCAGAAACTGTATTAAATCCAAGTTATTTAGGGGCATATTAGCAACAAATGGTGATATTTTTCGCTAACTTCCCTTAGCGTCATTTTCCTTATCGCCGCAGATCGCCGCATTAGCAACACGCCGCTAACAGGCGATAGCTACCTTTTCCGGCAGAAATGGACGGCGATAGATTTAGCGTGACGGCGATAAAAAAACGCACGCTAAAGTGAAAAAAGTGGCGATGGGCCAATCAGCGACAGAATCGTATCACTAATTAGCACCAGGCCTGCATTTAACGCGTTCAGCAGGAAAATGCACTATAAAAGTCCCGCCAAGCAGAAAAAAAAAGGAAAATACCAGAGGAGCAATGGAAGAAGCTGGGACCAGTGCAGAGGCCACAAACATGCCCACAAATACCCAGGAGGACCAGCCAGAGACCCATGTGAAGGCCAAGAGGAAGAGGAATCCTAAGTTCAGCCTGCAGGAAAACCAGGTCCTGATTGTGGAGGTGACTGAACACCAACAAGAACTGTTTGTCACCTCCACAGTGACATTGGCAAGAAAAAAATAAATATGGGAGGACATTGTGTCCAAGGTGAATGCCGTTGGAGAGAGGAGGAGGACAGTGGACGACTGCAAGAAGCGCTGGCATGGTACCAAGTGCAAAACCAAGGAGAAACTAGCAGCCAACGTGAGAGCAGCGAGGCAGACTGGAGGTGGGAGTCCAGCGCCACAGGAGGAGCTGGATGAGTTGGAGGAGCAGGTGTCCCGAGTCATCAGTGAGGAGACGGTGGTTGGAGTTGCGGGCCAGGATAGTGCTGAATGTGAACAGACACAACAACACCAGGGTGAGCATCATCCAGGGACAGGAGGGAAGGGGGTGGATGGGCCTCAGCACCATAAATAGGCATCATGAAATGCACATACATCAGAAAACTGACCACTTACACACCACACGTGGGGTCAACCTTGAGGGTAATGGGTGTTGACACTATGGGGCATATTACCAAGCCCCTATCGCCGCCACCACAACGTCACTCATTTTTGACGTTGGGGTGACGATAGGGTCAGCGCACCATTATCAAGGCAGCGTTAAGTCACTCAATGTGGCTTAAAGCCACGTTAAGTTGCTTTACGCTGCCTGGAGAATAGGGCCCCTTTCACGCTAAACTTTGTGTGAAAGGGGGCGTGCAGTGGGTGTTGTGGTGGGCGTCCCACAACAACACCCATTGAAGTCGACACTGCCATCCATTATCAAGTTATGTGAGAAGAGGTGGCAGTGCTGATCTGAACACCAAAGAAATCCTGGGTCTAAGGTTGCAAAACTAGGAGAAATGCATTAAATCTCCTTGTTTTTGCTTGTTTCATGTGTGCTGCCTTGTGCAGCCCACATGTTAAAAGCCAAACTCCATGGTATGTTCATGTACAGGAAGGTGTCCCTTCCTGTACATGAGTAAACTGTACTTCTAAATGTCATCTTGTAACTTCCATGTGTGCTGCACGAAGCAGCACACGTAAAAGTTAGAAAATGCCGTATTAGCTTTGTCCATGTGCAGGAAGCACCTACTTCCTACACATGAACAAACCTCCATGCTCGCAGACACCCTTGCACTATGGTGCAAGGGAGCCTGCGCTGGCGCTAAGCAGTGTAATTTACTTCCATTGCAGGGGGAAACGCCAGGCTGCACCATATCCTTGATAACATGTTTGAGCCTGGCGTTACCAAAGTGGAGGTGAGAGCCGTGAAGACAAGATGGCTAACGCCTTTCCCTGCCACTTCCTTGGTAACATGCCCCTGTCTGTTCAGACCACAACAACGATCGAAACTCACGCCGAACCATACTCACAACGGGTCTGCCAAACGGAGGGCACCCAGCAATGCATGCAAAACAAAACATGAAGGACGACATGCACACCAGACAAATCACAATAGACAAAGCAAAATGGATGTCCATGTGTACTACATAGTGCAGCACATTTTGAGACAGCAAGTAAGCTCACATTGCTAATGTGCCTAAAGTTAAACAATGCACAACTCTCACAACTCTGACCAAGACCCATATTCCACCCAGTTTGCCTCAGCACAGCATTGTAAATGCACAGAACTCAAAGGCTCACTACCTGAAAGGTATAATGGGCAGCTAAACCAAAGCTGCAGGTGCCACCAGCACACAATGCAGTGCACACACAGACAAATCTGAGCCCATCAACATTGACTACTATGTGGGCCAAATTGCATTACTCATACAAATGAACAGAGGACACAACTTGTGACGCTTGTGGGTAGATATTGTACAATAACATTTGTCATAGCTGGAAACTGTGGGATGACAATGTACAACTACAACATCACATCCGCAATTTCCTCAAACTCATCACTATCCTGCAACAAATAGGCATCTCCTCAAAAACAGTATGAATGGACACTGTCCTTCTGTCTGCTTGTAAACACATCCAATGCATGATTGTACATGACAAACACTGTCAAACTGTATCTCCCCTATCACATTGCAGAGGGAGAGACATCACCTCCTGGACAGCAGACTGGCCCAACCTTCACTGAAGACGAGGAGGAATACCCCACCATAGATCAGGAAGCACTGCAACATCTGCTAGACTCCTTCAGCACCCCACCTTCAGGAGCAGGGCAACCCAGCAGCATAGCGGCAACACCCCCCTGCACAAACCAACCAGCAGCAAGCACCTCCCACCACAGCTGCCTCCCCGGACCTCGAATACCCACACCTGGCCTTCCAACACCGTGTGCTAGAGGTCCAGTGGGAGATGGCGGAGCAGGTGTGGGTGGGGTTCGAGCGCCTGGCGGACAAACTTGAGGCCATACGTGGGTGTCTGAGTCCCATCCGGGACCACATGCAGAAGATCACGGACACCCACAGCCCGCTTGATGCCCTCCAACGGTCCATGGCTGACATTGCTGGAGTCATGATTCTGAGACAACAACAACTGTCTGCTCAGAGTGGCTCCAGCAATGTCAGCCAGGATTTGGCCAACATCTGTCGGATAATGGAGAGCATGGAGCGGATGCAGGCACAAGATATGGCTGCCAGGGCCGCACATCAGCGCGAGGTTGCTGGGATCTATCATGCCCTGCACCTGCTCATCACTTCATTGCTGCCACAAGGTCTGGCGCAGATGAATGCTGCTGCTGCCTCCACATCCTCAGCTCCGCCACCTGATGTGTCAGTGCCTCACAGTGCTGCACCCACCATACCACCACCCACATGTGAGGCACATGACACATCAGAGGACGAAGAGGAGGGTGAAAGTGCATTTGTGCTAAGGAGGAAGCGGTAGCATCCATCTGTGCCAAAAGGCCAGTTTCCTCCTTGGTGCCGGGCTTAATATCATGCCACGGAAAATCTTCTTGCACTGTTTTCCACTGTCCCCCGACAATCACCTTGGACCTCGACATGGACTGCCATATCACTTTTTTCTTGCCAATGCCACTGCAATCAGCCTGCGGACTGAACCATGCCTCTTACCTTGGACCTGTTGCCACCAAATGACTCTGTCTGGCCCTCCAACGGGCATCCATGCAATGTGGGCATGTATGGCCAAGCACTGGTCCAGTCTTCATCCTCTGAATGTCAATAAAATTATTTAACTCACACAGATGTGTGTGGTTCTTGACCAATCAAGTATAGAAGTATGTAAAAAGTGTCAGGACACTGATTCACCCAGAAGGTACACCAAGGGAAATACGAGCAATGTACCTGTTTTACCTGATACAGATAGGCAGTGAGATGGTGGTGTATGTGTGAACTAGCGGTACCCCCATTGCTCCAAAACAACCATCTAGCAATATACCAACCTAGCCCCACGTCCTCTCATGAAAAGGCATGTGTGCTAAAATGTCCTAGTCTGTTGCAGGCCACGAGTTGTGTCCTCCTTAACACTTGTAAACAAATATCTCTTGGCATATCTACTCACACACTACGTGGTGGACAAAGCCTGTTGTGATGGTGCACATTGCATGTCACATCCCAAAATACTGGACAGCATATTCACATTGATGAAGACACGGAAGGGCACATGTCCACCATACACATACGGAACCACAATGTCTGCCTCAGTGAAGTAGATTGGCAAATAGGGGCTCACCCCAAAGTGCAAGCCGTCAGTCAGCCCCTCCCTGTCGACAAACGATGTAACCTAAAATATGCCCCCTCTCATGCTGTGACCACTGCGAGCGTATCGGGCAATGGGTGTAGGGATGTGTGTGGCACTGCACTCAGCATATAGTCAGATGCACCAACAACATTTCAAGGGCGTCATCAACATGAGCCAATGGCAGAAGTAACAGCTGGGACAAATCTCCATGACACTGTCACTACAGGGAGCAATGCAACATTTCCCCCTTGTGTGCAGCAGAACAGTGTGCCACCGCCCAAACGTTTGCTGTGACAAAATCAAAACTTGACTAGTCCAGTGAGTCACGGTAGGCATTTAGGAGATGTGAACTCTGTAAAGCAAAATGCACTACTCCCATTATACATTTGTGAGTAACGTAAAATGTAAAGTCATCACTTACTCTCAGATTACTTTTGTAAATCAGGAACACTGCTGTTCCATGTCCTGTACACAATGCACACATATTTCTAACAAATCATGCATGGTCTGGAGAGTGAGCGTACATGAACCGGAACATATCTTGCAAAGGAAGCAGACACACTGGCACTACGCAGCAAGTGTGGCTAGGTCTGTGCAATGTAGATGGACTCTGCGGCAGGAGCATCTGACATGCAGGTGTGTGACGGAATCCGTGGAACCTGGCGCATACATCCATCTCCATGATGGGTAACAGTAGCTAACTGTATTTACTTGCCATGCCATCTTACTAGGTTATGTGCAAAATGGGCAACAATGTGCTGTCCAAATCCGTGAGTCACACAGAAGATGTAGAACATCACAGACGACTGTCCCTAGACTAGAGCGTCAATCCAAATTGGCACCCTGTCATCAATGCAAGTTCAGTGTGCTCACATCTAAGGTATCCTGACACAATACATCCTGCAAACTTACATGTCATGAGCAGACTTAGCGATTCCAATGGATAGTCCAGTGATGGCAAAAGTTGCATACAATGGAATGAGCCACACTCCACAACCTCATCCCTGACATAAGTGCAAGCAGAAATCCAAAGTATCAAAATTTTATTAGAACAGTATAAATATTCAAGTGACCTAAACTAACACTTATCACTATAACTACTACTAAAATCTAAACTAACTATAAAACAATCTTACTTACCTAAACTATCTACCCTAACTAATCCTAAACATGCAACAACACATCATAGACATCAACCCCCTCCCACCCTTAAGGCACACCATGAGACAGGTCAAAGACATCTAAGCTACACATAAACTAACTAAACATGTAACCTACACAAAGATATCTTTTTTTGTAAGAATTGTTTTATTTTTTTATTTATATGAATAAAAAACACATCAACCCCACCCAAAGGAAAATGAAACTTATCCCCAAATACGGATGACTAATTCAAATCTTATATCTACCTAACAAGCTAACACTAACTGAAATCTACACTAAAACTACACTACCTAACAAATAAATGAAATGAAATGAAAAAAACATTTATAAAGCGCATGGCTACCCGGGAGCATCCCAGCGCTAGGACTGACATGGGGGGAGGCGGACAGAGCTAAGGAAATAACTAACCTAACCCTACATAATAAGAGATTTCAAACATTGGGGGAAGGGAGAAGAGGGGGATGGTGTCCAACAGGTCCACCCATCATGGCAGTCCCAAGTGTTGGTGTATGTTCGTCACTCGTCTGTTGACATCAGACAATTCGCTCCTGAGCTCTGCCAGCGATACCACAATGTCCTGAAGGAGCCTCCTGTCCCGCAATGTGAACGAGACCACTTGATCCCCAGTTGCAGGTGGGACACTACCTTGGGGTTGGGGGGGGGGTGCCGTAGGGGGATGTGCCACCTGTTCCGGCTGGGACACACCACTGATGCCTGAGGGACCTGGGGGGGTCTGTGTGACATCCTGGGCATGCTCAGGCACCGCTTTCCATGTGCCCTTCCTACGTTCCTCATGGTACCTCTTGGACATGTTGCGGTACCCTTTCGCAACCTTCTTCACATGGCGGTAACGGTCCCTCCGCACCTTGAAGGCATGTATTTGGCCAGGCGTCATGTTGTCTGTAAAACATACACAAAGGCAAATTAGAGTCCCTTAGCCAAATTCAATTTCCTCCATACACAAGTTCACTTCAACATGGGAGCATACACTACAGCGTAACTATGTGAAGTCAGCAAGTGACCTGGATAACGACATGTTGAAGCATGGATCAGTGACTACATGCTGGGGAGACTGACATGACAGTGCATGGCATGGTACATGCACTGTCACTAAGAAATTAGGCTGACAGTGCCAAACGATTTTGCCATTACATACACGGGCAGAGGGTGACATGTACAAGCAATCGGAGGAGGGACGAATTACCCCCCTGTGTGTAGCACCACCCTCATCCTCTCCAGTGACACAGGGCTGCATGATAGGTACAATGCCCATGTGCAGGCATGTGTGTCCCCCAGCACATGTGTGCGGTTCATCACGACTGTGCCAACACAGGCAATCTTGCACCAGAGTGCAAGGGTGTCTGCGAGCAGGGATGTTTGTTCATGTGTAGGGAGGACTTACTCCCGGCACATGAACAATCTTAAATCCCATTTCGTAACTATCATGTGTGCAGCGTCGTGCAGCACACATGGAAGTTACAAAATGGCTTGTTGATTTACAGTTTGCTCATGTACAGGTATGGACACCTTCCTGTACATGATCAAAACATGGCATTTTGCTTTCTCCATGTGTGCTGCACAAGGCAGCACACATGGAAAAGGCAAAATCAAGGAGAAAGGAAGCATTACCACTTGCATCGCCACCTTGAGACCAGGATTCTTCTGGGTGTAAGTTTTGCGCTGCCACCTAGTATCGCCAGACTTGATAATAGGTGGCAGCGTCAACTTCAATGGGTGTTGCGGTGGAACGCACACAGCAACACCCACTGCACGCCCCCTGTCACTCTAAGTTTAGCACCAAAGGTGACCTATTATGAAGGCAACGTTAAGACACTTAACATGGCTATCAGCCACGTTGAGTAGCTTTACGCTGACTTGATGATAGGGCGCTGAGCCGATCGCCACCACAACGTCACAAAAAGTGACGTGGTGGAGATAGTGGCTTGATAATATGCCCCAACATGTGAAGTCTTGCCGCAGAGAGGGTGAAACATCCATTCCTCGTAATTCACACTCAATCATGCATTGCTGGTCAACGCTAGGATCACTCCGTAGTGTATCAAGATATACTGGCCGTAACTACACAAACAGTCACTATGCATTTCCCTTTGTGATGGCACCCTGGAGTCATCATGCTCATAGTGTAATTTGTGGTAATGCTTCTTCACAGATAGCGTTGGCAAACCCTGCATTGTAAAATAAATGCCAAAGCACTTAAGGCAGAGCTAAAGCATTCGTGGTATGTGCGTGCACAGAAATGACAACAATTGTGACTGAGGAGTTCCCACACCTGATCCAGAGTCAATCAGGGAATGAACGCAAGGAGACAGTTCGTCAACACCATTGCAGTGGCTGTACATGCCAATGAGAATGATTTGGGCAAATTTGCTGTGTGTTTGGGGAACGTGCCATTGATATGCTTGGCTCACAGTTACACCCTGCCACAACTCTCAATCCGGCATGAAGCATACCTACAATATCATAATTGTAAACTGTGTCTGCGCACTTACGCGCAGAAATGCACTGCCTCCTTGGGCATCATCATGCACACTTGCACAGTCATCTCACGCAAGGATGTACATGCATTCAATGTCATTGGATAGTCATCTGCAAACCCACTTACATGTCTCCTGTCCCATCTGTGTACGCTGCAATACACAGGCATGTGCTGTGGTGACCGAACACATGGACCTAGGGGCATATTGACAAGGGAGTAGGGGAGACAGGCGTTCGCCTCCTCTGATTAACGGCTACCTCCGCAACTTTGCTAATGCAAGTCTGAACCCTATTTCCAAGGATGTTGTTCATACTTGCGTTTCCCCCGGCAATGGCGTTACGTCTCACAACTTAGCGTGTACGCAGGCACCCTTGCACCAGAGTGCAAGGTTGTGTGTGTGCAGGTGAGTTTGGTGTCTGTACATGAAGGTGCCCCATCATGCACAGATTCCATCCTAGAGGACCATGTTGTGACTATCATGTGTATCGCTTAGTGCAGCACACAGGAAAGATACATTGGGGAAAAATGAGGTATGTTAATGTATGTACTGGAAGGGCCACCTTGCTGTATTTCTACACACCATGTCAATTCTCTATTCCCATGTGTGCTGCACAAAGCAGCTCACATGTACAAAGCAAACATGATGATCAAAAAGCATTCCTATTCATATGGCCAGATTACAACCGAGATGTAACTGTTGTTAAGTTGTGCCCTGCCAACTATGAATGCCGCACTTGGACATCAGGGGCAGCCTCTGATACAATGGGTGTTGCCGTGGAACGCCAAACACAACCCCCAATGCACGCCCCATTCACACTCAACACAGCGTGACAGTGTACCTCATTGACAAGTAAGCGTCAATACACGTGGAATGTATTAACGCTGCTCAGATTATGATGCTAGGCCCCTATTGACAACACAACTTTGATGACAGTTACTTTGACTTTGCGATATGGGCTTGATGATATGCACCTCACTTTCAATGTGTGTCACTGACTGGGGATGGGCCAAGTCACAACTGTGAGACCAATGCATTTGTCCAGAGTCACTTACCGATTAGTGCACACTGCTGACTTCCACAATACATCATCACACTGTAGGCAAGGTAGACGTGATACGCACCCATACTTCATACTGCAACGGTGATCATGTGACCCAGACATCCATGCCAACGCAACATGCTAGTCAATTACGTTCCAACTCACCAGTGGCGTGTGGGTCCTCGAAGCTGTCAATGTCCCCCTGTGTGATTCGCGGTCGTCCATCTGTGAGACAAGGAAAGAAATATGTGTTGGTATTAGCCTTCAATTCATATGTGTCGTATTCCTCATACCAATCATCACCATAACAGCAAATGCTACGTAACTGTAGTGTGGCGTTTCATGTTGACTACATGATTGGGTCAACTTTGACTGCCATTCACACCAGACCTGTGACAGCTGATTTTGGACAGACAGACAAGACTGTAATGCTAACAACAGAACTCAAGCGGTAGGGCTCCCGGCACTAGCGCACTAGGCGTATTCAAATGTTAAAAAAAGAGTAAGTAATAAGGAAAAAAGTGCTCACTTCTCGTGGTTTACCGCAAAACACAGCAAGCGTTAAATCACTATTTAGGACAAAGAAGTGCGAGTTTAAGAGACCACTCCAAAATGTTGATAGATATGAGTTCATTAATTTTACAGAATAATTTTTTCATCTTTGAAGGAGAATGGTTTCAACAAATAAGAGGCACGGCTATGGGCTCCAGGTTTGCTCCCTCGTATGCCAACCTATTTATGGGTTGGTTTGAGAGGGAGCATGCCTGGAGTAGAAGAGCGGCCTTATGGATGGATCAAATAGTTTTCTGGGGACGTTTTATTGATGACGTTTTGGTCATCTGGAAAGGATCAGATATAGCATTGAGAGACTACCACCAGTTTTTGAATAATAATGATTTTAATGTAACACTAACGATGAGCCATCATCCGAGCAGGATTGAGTTTTTAGATATTGAACTGTTCATAGTCGAAAATCAGGTACACAGTCAATTATTCAGAAAAAAACTGCAACCAATTCTATTTTAAGAGCGGGCAGCTCTCACCCTGCCTCAGTAGTGAAAGGTATCCCCTATGGGGAAATGATTCAGTATTCGGAGAAACTGTAGCAGAGACACAGAATTTAAATTAGAATTAGATGCATTGCAATGTAGATTGGAAAACAGAGGCTACCCTATAAGTAGCCTTGTACAGGCAAGACATCGAATTGAAAAGGTAAAAGGGAAGATACATTGATTCAAAAAACGAGACATCATAATACAGATCGTGTGGCATTCATTACCGCATATAATGTACACCAAAATCAGATTTTTAAGATCTTAAATAAGAATTGGAATTTGCTGAAGGGGGTACCAGGCTTGCTCGGTGTGATTTCTGACAAACCTAAAATGATATATAGAAGAAGTGCTACTATAGGAAATCTTGTAACTAGAAACTATGTGGAACCTATCAGGTCAGAAGGTACTGATTGGCTGACAGGCCAAGTCAAAGGTTTTTCACATGTGGCAATTGTAACATATGTGATTTAGGCATCAATCGTATTAAAACATTTAGCTATAACACTAAGAAATGTTAACATATAAATGAATTCATTAATTGTAATAGTGCGGGTGTAATATATGTTTTAATATGTGAGTGCACACTAAAATATATATAGGTAGCACTAAACGTATCTTGAAACTCAGAATACAAGAGCATAGAAGAGCTATATTAAACAGAGATACAAATTCACCCTTGTATCAACATGTGAAGCAGGATCATGAACATATTGGCAGCTTTAAGTTTCATGGTTTACAGAAAATCACACCTAAAATGAGAGGAGGTAATTGGGAACTAGAACTGCGACAGCAAGAGGCTAAATGGATTAGTAGATGTAGGGCCACGATCCTTGGCCTCAACAGTGACAACGAATTACATTATTTTTTATAGTTGTCGTTAATCATTATGACAAAATCAATTTACTTATATTATTTACATGCAATCTTAGGTTGGTAACAATGTATTGAGAAATCGCATATTTTTGAATTATTCATTTGGAAATATAGGAAATTGAATTAATTTTCTCTCACGTAGTAGAAGTAAATTTTAAGAAAATGTATGCAATATCAAAATGTAACGGAATAATATTTTTTGTGTGTAGTATGAGAAATTTAGTGATATTGTGTTACTAATAATTTATTGTATGGTATATTGTTTTTGAAATGTCTCGCAAACAGATTATTTTTGTCAAATGATATACACAAGCAGTTTTATTATATTCTTGTATTTCGATTCAAAGGCACCGTTATGAATTAACAAACTAAGAATTAGGACTGTAAATGTTTTGCCTGCTTTTTCAGTAGCAGGTTTGAACACGTGGTATTGGGATTGCTCGGGTTAATAAGCTGGGCATCTTTCCCTTGGGCTAATTGGGTTTATAACAGTAATGGAATGTGTTCATGGACTTGTTCTAACTAGCACGTTGATAATAGACGTGTTCTCTTCTTTGACTCCTCCCAACTACAAATTTCCTCTCCCTCAAATATAAATAGTACCACATATTTCCTTTTTTTGCATTATAAAAGGAAATACTGAGTGTTGGTGTGCTTTCACTGTTCCTTCTGGATAGCAGAATCGAACCCGCAAGGTTGATGATTCGGGGTTATTTATAGGGTGCTTTAACCGATGGACTAACTCGGATCATGTTAACAGCATGATGTGGTGTTTGCCTTAACTTGATGCTGATAAATATCAATGACCACCATTGGCTTAAGGGACAACCAGTGGGAGTCAGGATTTTGGTCAGATGGCATTTTCTAGCCAATAGCAATGAGTTTTACAGCTACTGGCGTTTTCAGAGAGGGAACAGTTTATTTAAATGAGGAATATAATAACCATCTTCTTGATTGGCTACCATATACTTCACGGACCAGAGAGGGAACATTTTATTTAAATGAGGAATAGAAAAACCATCTTTTCGATTGGCTAGCATATATTTTGCATTACAACAGGGATTGGACATTGGGAGGTATTTAAGATGTTAGCTTTGACCGCACGGTTGCAGCGGGATTTATCGGGCCAGGCTGACGATGACGGTTAACTACTAATAACCACCACTACTATTATTGAGGTAAGAGCTAGTACAAATGGGGGTTTATGAGGCGACTTTGCCTCTTACATTGTTTATTTGGGTGCCTGCAGTGATTTTTCAGGCTGTATTTAGCAGTTTTTTCTCCTCCCAACTATAAATGTCCTTTTCCTTAAATATATTTTCTTTTAATTCACGCCCTTTTTCAATAAACTTTTCCAATTTATAATCTTCACCACAATATATTTCTTCTTTTTATATATAATTTTTTTTGCATTATAAAAGAGGATACTCAGGGTTGGGATGTATTTGCTGTTCCTTCCGGGTAGCAGAATCGAACCTGTGAGGTGGATGATTTTTGGTTACTGAATAGGGCGCTTTAACCGATGGACTAACTCGGATTATGTTAACAGGATGATGTGTTGTTTGCCTCAACTTGATGCTGATAAAAATCAATCACCACCAATGGCCTTATGGGACGACCGGTTAGAGACGGGTCTTTTGACAGAAGGCAATTTTAGCCTTTAAGAACGAGTTTTATAGCTACTGGCTTATGCAGAGAGGGAACAGTTTATTTAAATGAGGAATAGAATAACCATCTTTGGAATTGCACTCTAATTTAGCTATAAGTTAACGTATAGTTTTGAATAATTCATTACTATTCAGAAATATTATCATTTAAATGCTTTATATGTTTATTTTTAAGAATTTCACATCATAAAGATTTGAATCAGATTGCTTGCTTGAAAAATAGACACGCAAAAATAACAGAGATTAAATAGGTAAGAATTATTTAATTTAGATTATCAAATGCAACTAAATTGGTCTAACTTGACCTAATTCTTGAAATTTTCTATGTTCTCCTTTTTTCCCCCTCCATCTTAGATGAAACTCCTCTATGAGTACTAGCGTACTCAAAATTAGATTCATGCGGTGGATTTGAGAATTTTTTTTTTTTTAACGAGGATATTCACCTTAAATTACAAAAGTATGAATTTAGTTCTAATATAAAAGTGATTATCGGTTCTTACACCCCTGTTGACCATAAAATAAAATAAAGACTTATTCGGTTGCCATAATTGATTAGATATACAATGCTGTTCCAATTTATGGTAATTGGGATCTGTGTCAACTGTATAGGAATGCATTATCATTGGATATAGGTCTATTACTATTGTATTAAGAATATAGAAATGTGTTTAGGTGATGAACTATTAGTGATGTAAGGATGCTTAATATATTGGAAATAATCTACAATTACATTGTTTGAAATACAGTACCTCTATCTTATACTGGCACAACATTAGAATGGATATAGGCAGAGTTATACTTTTAATATGATCATGCATTTTTGAAGTCTTAATTGAATAGTTATATTTGTTTTTTCTATTATTTCAGCCCTGATGACGTCTTTTTTAAACGAAACGCGTTGGCTGAATTAAGTATTGCAACGAAGAATGATTTGATATATACCACAAAGCTGCAAGTCTATAATTTGAATAATCGAATGACCACTTCCAGAGAATTTCTTTTTTATTTGAATTACAATAAAGAAGAATGGATCTACATTTTGAATTATCTGCCTAATGACTTCTTTCGCTTTGAAGAATTGATTCTAATATAGACATTATTGTATTTAAATTGTGTTGCTCCTTCTTGTAATTTAAGACTGTAATGCTAGCTGACATGCCCATAATCGTAGTGTGAGTCATCCACAAGGCAACATTACTCCATGCATCCTGATGTTCTACATGCACTTTGTACAATTGAGTAGCTGCAGATTGCACAAAGCAGTTACACAGAGGTTGTTGGTGTATGACAATCCGGAGATGTCCACTTTCCTTAGACCATTTGTCCCTAAACCGAAATGTTTCGCACAGCAACTATGTTCACAAGTCAGCGTAGCTAACGTAACACAAATCATGAGGACAGCATTTTGTCACTACCTTTTGGCCAGCACACAGCTCACATGGACAATTCCATGGATAGTTAATGTACAGTCACCCATGCCATACACAAACAATTGTCTGCCTGCAAGCACATTTTGCGCAGGTGTGCCAGCTATGGCAGTACAGTGCTAAGTGTTGGTCCAGCGCAGTGGGTGACACAGACTTGCAACATATGCTTGTCAATGTGATGCTGCATTGTGTCTCGGATGTGCCAACAATATGCGCAAACCCTTTGCGTCTCCCACCTCAATCAGCAACCAATTCTCACTTTGGCAGCAGTGTCACACACGTCGTAATTTTCATTCCTTACAGTCCACAAAAATAAATGTGGAGTTTGTACTTACCACCCTGTAGGCCTATCATGACTCCCACGTAGTCAAAGAGGTCTGCCTCACGTGCAAGCATGTCCTGCCATCGGTGCTTCCACTGGCACACGTTGCGGTCCACTCCGAAGAATCGTAGCATATGCACCCGCACACGCTCCCACCTGATCTTCCTCACAGACACATTGTACCCTTGCAGGATACGGCCTCCCCTCTCCAACATCAGTGGCAGGTGGAATTTAATGAGCCTCAGGAACCCCCCCAATGTCCCCTCGGACATCCTGCCCTCCCTGCCCACACCCGGTGTCTCCCTACACACCTGTGAGCCCACAGCCAGAAAAAAAAGCCTCTAAAATATCCCCAATAACAATTTAACTGCACTACCCCAGGACAGACACCCAACAAAATTGAGGACAGGAGACAGTAAAACACAATAAATGAGTACACAACACTTCACAGACACTATACACTCTCAAAATCACAAAACTGCAGCACACACCACCAAGAAACTCCAGCACTCTCCACAATAACCAGCAATGTGCTCAAAAGAGAAACTGAAAGTGCAGAACACTACTCCAGTAGACAGGAAGCATGCAGACATCACTTCCTGTTTCTTTGCGGCCCGTTTTTGGGTAAGCGGCGAAAATCTGCGCGCAAATAGTCACATGAGTAAACTTTATAATGGCAAAAAGTGTTGCGCAATGTATTTTAACATTGGGCGGATGGAAAAAGAAAATATTACTTTTTCGTGTTAGCGGCCAGATCTGCACACTAAGAGGGAATCAATGCACTGATGTACAGTCTTACTGTTGTTGAGCCCTGTAACAACATGTTGAGGTTGGTTGGCACTCAAATGACACCATGTAAATGATGTTTCACAACACATGACACTCTAACTTGCAACATTCAACACAGGTCACACCATAATTGCATATCTAACAAGAGAACCATCAATCAATCATGGATTTTTTAAGTGTGCTACTCACCCGTGGGGGTAACAAGGCGTAGGGGCATGACTTTGGGCATGCTTCAAGTTGTCTGTGTACGTGCATGTGTTGAAGGTGATGTTGATGTTGCGTAGTGGTTCGTGTGCGATGGCAGATGTGGCTCTGTGGTGGTTGTGAGGGGGCCAGGGGTCTGTGTGGGCCCCCGAGTGGATGCCTTTCCTAGCGAAGGAGGTGTCTTCATCCGTGCCTGGTGTCCATTTGGAGATGGCGGTCTGGTTGTTGTCTCAGGGGTGCTGGTGGTCCGTCTGCTGTGTCAAGTTAGTGGTCCACATACTTGTTGTAGGGCTTGTTGATCTGGAGGTGGTCGTGGCTTCTAAGTTAATTGCTTCTGACACACAGAAAAGCAGGTTTTACCCCATTGCACGCCCATTTATCATGATTTACCCCATTGCACACCCATTTTTCATATTTTGCCCCATTGCACGCCTTATTTTCAGATTTTACCCCATTGCACGCCCATTTTTCATATTTTAGCCCATTGCACGCCCTATTTTCAGATTTTAGCCCATAGCACGCCCTATTTTCATATTTTGCCCCATTGCACGCCCTATTTTCATATTTTACCCCATTGCACGCCCATTTTTCATATTTTAGCCCATTGCAGGCCCTATTTTCAGATTTTACCCCATTGCACGCCCATTTATCATGATTTACCCCATTGCACACCCATTTTTCATATTTTGCCCCATTGCACGCCTTATTTTCAGATTTTACCCCATTGCACGCACATTTTTCATATTTTGCCCCATTGCACGCCCTATTTTCAGATTTTAGCCCATAGCACGCCCTATTTTCATATTTTGACCCATTGCACGCCCTATTTTCATATTTTACCCCATTGCACGCCCATTTTTCATATTTTAGCCCATTGCAGGCCCTATTTTCAGATTTTACCCCATTGCATGCCCATTTTTCATATTTTGCCCCATTGCACGCCCTATTTTCAGATTTTACCCCATTGCACGCCCATTTTTCATATTTTGCCCCATTGCACGCCCTATTTTCAGATTTTACCCCATTGCACGCCCATTTTTCATATTTTGCCCCATTGCACGCCCTATTTTCATATTTTGCCCCATTGCACGCCCTATTTTCATATTTTGCCCCATTGCACGCACATTTTTCATATTTTGCCCCATTGCACGCCCTATATTCAGATTTTACCCCATTGCACGCCCATTTTTCATATTTTAGCCCATTGCACGCCCTATTTTCAGATTTTATCCCATTGCACGCCCAAAGTTTCATCTCTTACCCCATTGCACCCCCAAAGTTTCATCTCTTACCCCATTGCACGCCCACAGTTTCATTGTTTTACACAACGTACACACTCCAATAAATTATTGACCACTGACAACAGACTACAATTGTGCATTTATTCACAGGCGACAACCTATATTGACTGATTTACACAAAGGACATGCAACAATTTTGTATTGGGTAGCCCAATTTGCACCATGGAGACTCTAGTCTTACACATTTGGCACACTGAAAAGCATCTCTGTACTGAGGAGACATCCCCAGCATGGATGAAATTTTGTTATTTTCTTTGCACATATTGTGCAACGTACCCTTTTCAGAGTGATGTACCCATGTTGGACAGTAACATGCAGACAGGGTATGTGTGTATTTTTTTTATTGGCACACACCGTGATTGCGGTCATTTTGCTATGAGATACATTGGAGGGGGAATGTCACAATGTGACGTGCCCAGTTGAAGAAATTGTTTATTATTCGGTCTCTTCGGGCAGTTCCTGCTGCATTTACTGTGGGGTGTGCGCCACCTGCCTCATCTTCATCATCATCCTGGTCATCGTCCAGTGCAGCAGGCACATGAATCCATGGAGCATTTGTGCGCACACATATATTGTGCAATACACAACATGCAAGGATGATTTTGTTGACCATTTCAGGGCTGTACAGCAGTCTGCCACCTGGGATGTCTAGGCAACGGAAACGTGACTTTAGCACGCCAAATGTGCGCTCCACAATGGACCGGGTGCGTCTGTGGGCCGCATTATGCTGCCTCTGGGCCTGGGTGGTGGGGTTTCGGAGGGGTGTCATCATCCACAGGCATAGTGCATATCCTTGGTCACCTGTAACATGTGATAGCGAGATGTTTACATTATTGGTTGTGCCAGCTGTGTTGTTGGTGTGGATGGTTTGGTGGTGTGTCATTTGTGTTATGTTGGATTTCATGTTAGCCATGTGTTGCTTCTGACTGATTACAAGCATCACTGCAAATTAAATTGCCTCACTGTTGATACTCCCTCCCCCAAGCCTCAATTGTGTGCGTTGCGCAGTTGCATGACTGGCTCTTCTACCATCTATCGATGGCACTCATCCACCCGCCTCACAGTCAATGGCATGTGAACGTTGAAATGGCAATGGGCCACACCAGACACGGTTCACGTTCCGTTGTGCTGCTGTCGCTGCTGCCAGACCTGCCCCAATGCACAACCAGGTAGGATTGCTGTGATTTGCAACATGGATGATCAACAGCTGAGGCATGCTATACGCAGGGGAAACATGAGTCCTCATCCTCGTAACAGTACAATCAGCATGTGGCATCACCTGGTGGTCCAACACTTTCGGATGCCCCCACCCCAAATCTAGGTACCTAGGCCCCATATTTGACTTCTCCATCTCCAAGTGCCTACAGGTGTACGCAGTGGCCTGCAGCTGCTTCGCCAGCCTCTGCATCCTCCATGCAACCTTCACATGGATCCCCCCATTGTCGGGTGTAACAGTGACCCACACAGTCATTGCCATCAGGCTGGGCTACAGAAACACACTATATGCCAACATGGGCATGTCTGTGGTCAGCTTACGCCCGACTGTCCAGCACAACACCTACACACTGGGCCTTGTGTTCCTACTTTCATTATGGATCATGTGCCTCCATCGCACATACATGGTTCCCACCTCTCACCACATTTGCTTATGGGTGGCACCGGGGCTAAGCATTTGAGGATGGTTTGTCTACATATCTAGCCACAGTTCCCACAGTTCTTGGTGTTGTTGTGTCTGGTATGTGGGCATGTTGATTGACATGTTGTATGTGTGATTGTGACATGTACATTCTCACACTTCTGATTTGCATCTCTGTGAAGTTGAGGCATGTGTTGGGTCACGTTAGTACTTACCGACTAGCACTGCATTTCCATATGTGCCATCCTGGAAGCGCTGGTTTATGATGGACTGTCGGAAGATGTAGGAATTATGCACACTCCCTGGGAACTTGGCTATGACATTGGTGAACAGTCCCCGGTGGCCCACTATTGCCTGCACATTCATGGAATGGGTGTGCTTTCTGTTGCGGTATATGTATGCACTGTCCGCAGGGGGCACTAATAGGACATGTGTGCAGTCAATTGCGCCCAACACCTGTGGGAATCCGGCTATGGCGTAGAATCCTTGCTTGGTCTCAATCTGTTCCTGCACAGTGTTGGGGAAGTGAAGGTGCTGGGGTATCAGGCTGAGTATGCCATCCAAGACAGTTGGGAGGAAGATTGAGAAGGCTGCCTGTGTGACTCCTCCGACTCTGGCCGTTGTTGGTTGAAAGGTCCCAGAGGCCAATATATGCAGCACGGCCAGCAGCTTTGTCTGCGGAGGGATGTTGGTTCTCCGCTGTGTTTGTGGCGTCAGCCTGTGGGCTATCAGGTTCAGGATGTGTTGGATAGATGTCCTTTTGAGCCTGTAGTGGGCAATGACATCCTCTGGCGTCAGGTCTGCGAGGCTGATACGTCTGCGCAGGGCCCGCTGTCATCTTTGGCGCAGCCTTGGTGGTGGTCCTGGGGGAGGTGGCAGTGGCGGTGGTGGTTGTTGCCTTTGTGGGACTCCAAGCTGAATGATTAGTACCTCCATGGCGTCTGTGGGTCTTCAGGTGTGGGTCTGGGCTAGTCTCCCTTATATACCTCCATTTATCACCATTTTTCAATTTTTAGACCTGTGTTTTTTCAGGTCTTATTTTCCTGCAGCTAAGGGGCCTTAGCGGGACTTTTTTTATCGCTTCGCGGGTCCGGGACATCATTGGTAATAGTGCGAGTGGTAATAGTGTGTTAGCGACTTTTTTCATGAAATTTTGAGAGGGAACGCCTACTTTGCATATCATTAGCGGAAACTATCGCTGCCATGCACGGCGATAGCAAAAACGATAGCTATCGCCGGAAAGCTGTCGCTAACGCTTGTTAGCGACATCTTGGTAATAGGGCGATTAAAAAAAACGCGGCGATAACTGGCTTCATAATATGCCCCCTGGTGTGATATTTTTTCGTGGACCTTCAGGTTTGACTTTGTGAGACTTTCTATTTAGGCAGAAGCAAGGCATTTTCTCAATATTGTTTCTCCTTACAGTGTCTATCGGTTCTATTGGGATTCGTAGGGGGCTTTTTACATCAGCTCACTTTCTGGCTTCAGTGTAATGTGTTTTCTTTCCTTGTATCTTTATAGGTTTTATGGTATACACTCATATGCAGCTCATAATTAAGCATTAGGAAAAAGGGAAGTTAATTGGTAAGCACTAGATATGACATACTTGATAGAACTATTATTCATCATGTGTTTAGGAATTGTCAATTACCTGTCTCCCTTATCTTCCATAGATGTATACCAGATAAAGCCAAGTGGACCAGAGCAGACATGTCCATAACCAGAGTGGCCGAGTTAGTGGAGCACACTGATTTTCTTTTCTTTATTATCCACTCTCCCTTCCTCTGAACACTGTTTTGTCCTGAATTCTTTGTATAGGAATCGGATGGATACAGTGGTTGGGTGATGCTGGGAATCCTTTTCCGGATTTGCCTCTCTCTCCTACAGAATAGCACTGTTTGAAGGTAAATATTCAGTGCAGGACAGTGCATAATTTTACATCTATTTCTTTTAACTACATTTTCTTACATATCTTACATATTTAAATCATATGTAGAAATATTACATATCATGTTTAGCTTTTAAAATTAGTGGGCCCGATTCACAGAACTAATCTGAGACAAAATCCTAAACTTACTACTTTTGGTATTCACAGAAGGCATTTAGTAGTAGTAAAGTTAGGATTTTGTCTTAAGTTGTCTTGTCAAAATCCTAACTTTACTACTACTAAATGCCTTCTGTGAATACCAAAAGTAGTAAGTTTAGGATTTTGTCTCAGATTAGTTCTGTGAATCGGCCCCATTGTTATTATGTAGCTATATATATTTGTATATATTATAAGATTTTTTTAAAATGTAATGCAGTGCATTTTAATTAATGTTTTATGTTTCTTAATTTCATAGTAACAATATTTATGTTGTTGATAACTTTGTTTTTGGTATGTGTAGTTTTGTGTATGTGTAGTTTATGTTTGTGTAGTTTTGTGCATCTTTATTTTTGTATCCAATATATAAGTATTTTTGATATTTTTTATCACAGTATTGTTTAGTAGATATTTGTGTATTTCTTGTTTAAGTATAGGGCCACTATATTTTTGCAGTCAATATTTTTTGATAATATGTTGTGTGTTTCAGCATTGCTTTCCTTGATATTCTCTCATAGAAGCATTTTCTCAACTAGTGTGGACCATTCAGAGCCTGGATCATCAGTTAAGTCATCTGAGTCCAACACAGTGGAGCTGTCTAGGGGTCTCCCATACTGATGTTAACTTACAGCTGCAATTAATGCTTCCCTTTTACCTCGTGTCTGACTAGGCAAGGGCCTTTTCATTCCATATAGCCTGGCGTATTGCATTCCAAGCTCAGTTAGCCTCCTCATCGCAGTCAGAAAGAATGAATGCTGTTGGCTTGACTGTGGCTGTGTAATCCAGAAAAATCATGATTTTGATGCTTTCTAGATTGAAATGGCCTGCTGTGTAGTCTTCTGCAGTTTGCGTCTCTATCATGGTAGTGGAGTAGTTGTGCTACCACCTGTCTTGATTAGGACCTCAACATGCTGGTATTCTATGTGCCCTTTATATTCCATAAAAATTAGAAAGGCCCTGAGGCTTCTCCTCCTTTGTGAGCCATTGTTTGAGAAAAGAAATCATATCCGCTTCCTCTGTTCCTTTATCTTGGCTCACAATGTGAAAATTGTTTCATCTGGAGCCCACTCTGAATCTTCTGCTGTATATTCTAGGAATCGCACCCTCTGTGGTTCTGTACCTGTTTTTCACCATTTAGGGCTCAAATGCAGTTTTACACACACAGGCTCATTTTCCCTGACACTCACAGTTTCTTCTGATCTTCCCTAAGCAGCCTTACAGCTATAACCACTGTATCAATCTTAGTTTCCAGGGCTTCCCTTGTGGGTGCAATTGTGTCCACTATTTTGTCCAGCTTGTGGGGTTGATGTAATGTATCTCCATGTACTTCTACTTGCATCACCCCTAAGGTATAGTCCACTCGGGCGCCCGCTGTTGCTGATTAGTCCCTTCCCCCTTTTCCAACTCCTGGCATGTTTTAGGTTTATCCATTATTGATTCATGTGGCTGACATCCCCAGTGGACCATGTCTCAATGATGAAAGTTAACCAATATGTTTCTTCAATTCAGTAGCCTTCAGTTGAGAGCCTCAATCTGTTTGGTCATTCCTGCTGGTTTCAGTCACTGCTGGTGCTAACTCCAGGCCTCCTCGCTATAAGGGCCCTTAACGGTTGCCTGCAGGCTCCAGTCACAGTGCACTATTCCATTTGACCATTGGCAATCAGCTAGCAGACTGCAACACTAAATGGTTCGGCATAGGAATACGGTGAACTGCCACAGTGGCCATTGGAGTCACTGACCACCTCTCATGCCTAGAGTGTCCTCACTTAGGGGCAAAGATCACCTATGGTTATCCTTCTGTGTGCGGTAGTGTGATGTCCTGTGACATGATGTCAATGATATAACCTGGCTAATGCTCATTGTTCAAAGCCTGCATCCTTGGAAGGTTATATTACAGCATTCCAGAGAGATCAGTTGGGCTGAGCAGAGGAGCTGGCTGGGGTATTTTGAATAAAGCTCTTACCTGAATTGGCTTCACACATGTCTTGTGCATTAATAAGGAACATTGTACAGGTAACATTTCTGAAGCCCTAGTCTGCTCCCCCTTTCAGGGCCCCAGTTCAGCATCTCTAATGTTTGTTCCTCAGGGCTCAATATAGGCAGCCGTCTTGGGGCAGAGGTTGCCACTATGTTCACATGCAGCCACATCAGCTGCTTCTGGTCTTGTCTTCTCTCTCATCAGACAAGTGGCCAGAGTCTTTTCACTTCGGGGTCACTCAAGTTTCAGAAGCTTTGCAGAGCCGAGAAGGCTCAGTCTGGGGCTTCCCACAATCATGGTTGTATGCTCAGGTGCTGTAGGGAGCAGCCTCCCCAACTCAGGCTTTGATGCCACCATACGTCTTCTCCAACCTACTGGGCCCAGCTGTGCTGTGTTCCTGTTTCCTCACTGATGGCTCTTGCACCCCACAGATGCCAAAAAACAATGGATTTGGGACCATGTCTAATATAATGTGGGGCAGACGATCTGTAGATTAACCTCAGTTAAGCATCCCACAATAAGATTAGCAGTCCAGGCCCACCGGCTCCCAGCGTCTGTGCAGAGGGAAGGCAACTCTCTGATCCAGTTTTACAATCAGGGTCTAATATCCCCACAATCAGCTTTGAGTAGGCCCACATACCATTCCTGCTTCCATGTTGGGACTGTCTTGGGGATACCACCTTTTTTGCATGGTCTCCTCCAGATGTTTCATTTATCATGGCAACTAGTGCTGGAGTCATGCTGTGACAGGGTCATGCTGCTCATGGGCCCAGGATCCATTATCTCTCTCCTTGTTACCGGCATTGCAGCACTTTTCATCATGGATGCTGCCTTGCCACTACTCTTGAGCCAGTCTCTGCTGCATGGGTTTCTCCCAGGGTAAGAGCAGCACAGCTGCTTACCTCGCAACTCGCCTTAGGCACACGTCCTCATGATCATTCCCTCCCAGCCTTGGACAGTCACTCTCTCAGCTCCGGGCCCTTCCTCACCCTCAGGCTGAATTGGGAAAAGGATCAAGAGATCCGGTGGCTTTTGCAAAATAATTTTCACCCCTCTCTCAGCACCTGACTGTCCTTAGGAATGTTCAGGGACCTCTCCGGTGTCAGGATGATAAAGGATTAATTTGCAACCTTGTGGATTGGGGGCTTCTCTAGCTTGCCGACATCATCATCGACATCCCCACCACCCTCTCTCACCTGCCCCAGAAGGCTGGTACTGCTGATTACTAGAAAGGGAGGCATTCTCAGAATTCCTGGTAATGCCCCCTTAAAGATTAGGAGCATTGATGAAAGGTGTTGGTAATAAGACATTTGAAGAATGAAAGACGTGTTGAGAGGTGTTACTACCAACGTTGATAAACTTTTGAAGTACATTTCAATCAAGCAGCCTCTTAGCCGCTGGTTAAGAGGACATTTTGATCCAGCCTCAATCCCCGCCCCCAGACATCTCCCTCCCCTACCCACATGATGATGAATTTCCTTAGTAATAATGTTTTCATTTTTGGCACAATCAACACTAATTTGCATGAAACCTGCAATTTATTGTTTTGAATCTGTCTGTCTTCTCACTTTTTCTTCCATCTGAATTTGATGAGTGAACTATCATTCAGTGTGGTGATAATTAATAATACCTTGTATAAGCACTGATTGGGTGCACTGTACAAATAGAGATGGAATCTTGTGCCTTGATTTCCCTATTCAGATGAATATCTATCTGGAGCAAGCAGAGGTTTAGTGTCCAAGCAGTCATTGCAAGATTTGTACAAAATGTGCGCGAAATGTTCCTTGCAAAAATGTCTCTAGCTAAATACTAGGGCTATTTGTGCATAACAACAAGAAGAGTCTCAATTTCTCAGTTTGTAATAGGAGAAAACATGCAGAATTACTACAGTATCTCCCATTCCAACCCATGGAACGCATAATGCCTCACACTCTAATGATCCATAAGCAACGCCCTCTTAAATAATGACTAACTCTTCCCTCTACCTCTAAACAATTTCCCACCCCTACAAAGCGACCCTCTCTCATTCTTAATAGTATAACTTTAAACAATGTTTAATCAACTTTAAATGGCCTTGTTCCTCTAAATTCTTTACCATTCTCTGTATCCGATTCACCTTGTAGTCTAGTCTCCCTGACCCAAAGCCCGTCTCTCTTTTCAACAGACCTTTACTTCACTCTCCTTTTTTGATATTTCCTTCCTTCCTTTACTAGCCTCACCACAATTCTTATTCTTTGAGCCATAACTCCTCCACCAGAAAAACCCTCCTCTGAGGTGTTCTTCTTGTCCCCCCCCCCCCAGTGACCTTTATGCACCCGGTTCAACAACACTTTCATCAATTTTTTCAAGTGAATGCTGTTGCCCCACAGGGATAGATTGACTCCCTCATCACAGAATAACACTGGACTTTCAAATACTATTTCTACATGGCTTACCACTCCTATCCCCTGCTTCCTACAGTACCCTAAAATCTACTTATTCACCTCTTTCCTTGTCCTGTTGATTGTCTGCATTTGATGTCTGCCTCAACATTTAGAGCATGTATGTCAGGACATGCATGGGTAAGTAGCATGCTTTTAAAAATAAAGACCAACATGCTCCTCCTCATTCAGAGGCAACCCACTCACCATTTGTATACCCAGCATCGGTCTTGTTGGGATTGTATATTGTAATCAAAGCTCTTTGTACAATTCCTCCCATATCTTGGCTAGATTAAGACTTCTTCTCCACCTGAATTTCTCATCGTATTTCAGCCATGCCAGACCACCAAAGCCGATACTGGTCATCCTTATTGCGTTCATATACTTGAGCAATACCATGCTACTTTCAGGTGACTTTTTACAAATTATTCTGGCATACATCGTAAATGCCAGTGTCCAAGTATCAATATTGGTCAGCACTCTTGGGCGCCCCACCAGTTCCTTCCTTTCCCTCTGAAAAAAGGACTCTATACTCACTCTATTAAAAAAAGCTAATCTCAATCCTAAGGAGGAAAAAAACATTAGCTCAATTTCACGCTTGCCTATACCAGAGAAAATTCTTGAAAAGCATCTCAACATGGCTCTTTCTGATTACTTAGATCAAAATGAAATTTTATATGGTGCCCAATATGGTTTCAAGAAAAACAATAGTACAGAATTGGCTTTGGTGGCAGCCATGGAGGAGATCAGATCCATTATGGACAAGGGAGGGAAGGCAGCGGTGATCCTTTTGGACTTATCCGCAGCCTTCGGCATGGTGAGACACTCCGTTCTCTTGAATCGTTTAGAGGCACTAGGGATTTGTGGAACAGCGTTGGATTTCTTTTGCTCTTTTCTAACTAACAGGGAACAGTCTGTCACCCTAGGAGAGTTCACTTCTAAATTATTTTCACTGCATTGTGGGGTTCCTCAGGGGTCATCATTAAACCCCATGCTGTTCAATGTGTATGTTGCACTCTTTGCAAGATTGATCCGCTTTTTGGATTTTTGACCATTTCCTATGCTGACAAAACCCAAATTGTGGTGTCGATTTCCAGTGATGTTGAAGGTGTCTGACAACGCTTCAATAGCTGCATGAGCGAGGTTGTCTGTTGGATGAGACATAATTCCCTTAAATTAAACTGGGATAAAACCAAGGTCCTCCTTTTTGGTAAGGCTTGTTTTCTTTTGAGATTCACCTTGGTGGCCGCAACATTTGGGTACCCTTTCTGTTCCAAAAGTTAAGAATTTGGGAGTTATTTTTTACTCTAATATTACTTTCTCTGATCAGATCAACAAGCTCTCTTCCTATTGTTTCTGTATTTTTAGAATGTTGACGAAGATCTTTCCTTTCATCTCCTTTGATCTGCAGAAATCAGTGATCACGGTGCCGGTACTCTCCAGGTTATATAATTGCTATGCCCTGTATTTGGGCATTCAACAACGCTTTTTGAATAGACTTCAAATTTTACAGAATTTCTTCAGATTACCTAAATTTAAATCGGTTTCTCACAAGTTAGCTGAGCTTCATTGACTGTCGATCAAAAAGCAACTTGCTTTTAAGTCACTCTGTTTGGCCCATAAATCTCTGCATAATACAGACCCAGAGTATCTGAGGAAGTCCTTCTCCTAGTATATGCCTTGGAGAGCCCCTCGTTCCGCGGCATCCAAAACTGTGATTATCCCCAAATGTAACAAAGTCGCTTGCGGGAGCAACAGTTTTGCCTTTTTAACATGCAAACTCTGGAAACAAACTGCCCATCCAGTTAAAAAATCTGCCTAATTTGACACGTTTCTAGCAACAACTGAAATCTTGTCTTTTTGAACTACAGTATTAGTCTAGGCTGTACTTAATCTATTGGTTCTTGTCTTTTATAATCTTCCTTTGTCACTTATCTTGCATATGCCAGCGCCAAGACGCCCATGGGCATTTGTTGCGCTCTATAAATAAATGATATCAATATCAATTCTATCTTGAACCCATATTCATCTCTCGAAGAAATACTTTATATAAGCTCATATAGTCATAAGCCCATTTTTTCTCATTTGTGCTATGTAATAAATTACCTCCCAACGGATCCGGAACCCCCATGAATGCCAGTTGCAAGTACTTCTCTGCTTCTTTCCCTGTCCATTTTTCTTCAGCACTCCTCTCTTGTTCCTTTTGAACCCCTTCATCCTCTGGTAACTCTGCTTCCCCTGTGGCTGTTGGCCTCTTTCTTTTTCTTCCCGACCTCTTCTGTTATCCCTAGATCCCATTGTCTCCTTTGCAGAAACTTGTCCCACAAATTCCAGCATGCTCTCTTGAACCTCTCGAAATTCCGAACTCTCTCCTTGCCTTCTACCCCTGCCCGAACCTTCCATTGTACTCCCACTTATTTGTTCACTCTGTTACCCTTCGTTGTCTCAAGCATTCCACCAATCTCCTCTCTACACACAGTCAGCGTCCGCACTTCTCTTGCTCACCGATCTCCGAAACCTCTTGTCCATGGACTCTCTCATCTTCTCTGCTCTTCTCACTCTCTTGTTGTGAATTGGCTGAGCCCACCTACACCACTCGCACCTCTCCTTGGCCTTTTTGTATCCTGCTCCAAATCAGCCTGACCATGAAGATAACCTCAGTTGCTCCTTCCTTGCTTTACCTGCTGCTGCTTGTGCCCTGCCTTGGGCTCTTCTAAGGCTCCATCACTTCTTCAATTCCTCCTCTCTCCAACCACGTCCACCTAACCCATCCTCTTCTATCCCTCCAGCTTTGTCTTCCTCCCTTGCCACGCTTCCTCACCTTATCCCCTTCAATATCCCTTTGCTGCTAGAACCCCAGTCCCCTTTAGGCATACTGTACTCCATCACCACTGTTGACCTGAGAGCAGCTCTGTGCCCTACCACCACGTTGGTTCCCTCACTGCCTGACTGCGATTCCACTGCGTCCTCCATGTCTCATTCATTAGATATACTAATACTGTGTAGGAGGGGGTACCACACAGACCCAAATTCAAGAAATTAGGAAATGTATTATTATGCAAAAACTGCATAACATAGCCTATACAATTGTAGATGGGTAGTTCTCAATTACAGAGTTGTTTTCCAGGATAGGGATCCACGTTTTGATCAAACACAACAAGAACAAAAGTTGAAATGTCTATTTGATGGCACGTTTGCCCCCACAAATCCCCTTCCCCAACTCAACTAATCTCGTGGATCAGCTGTGCAGGGGTACAGAAGGCCAGCGGAAGCAATAAGCAAGATTGCATCATCTCCCTGAGCCGACACCTCAGCTGGACCTTCAACATCAATATACACCTGGTATCCTACCCCCCCGCCCGCCCGCAACCCTTGGCAGTATTTCACTTTTAACATATCCACCTTTGAGATCAGGGCTCAAATGTGGTCTGCAGGTGAAAACAAAAATACTTCAGAAAGCTCTCATGATTTAAGTGGAAGGCAGAGTCTGCCTAGGGAGGAAATGTGGGAAATATTTTATAACAACTCATTAGCTTTATTCTATAAGAAATTGCATTGCAATTAAAAAGAAAAGTCATATATGCATCATCTAAAGCACTGTTTGAGGATCTGGCTTATCCAATGTATTTTCTTCAAGAAAAGCATAACTTTTCTTATCTCTGAAATATTCTTAGGGTATTTTTGTGTGCAAAACTTCTTTAATTACTTGGACATAACTCATATAAAGTTTCTTTGCTGTCACTCCCACACAGAGGGAGATGTTATTTTGCAATACTCTGCTACGTTCCTCCGCTATCTATATTTAAACACCGGTGCTCCTCTCTCATAATTTCATCTTCTTTTACTTAGCTGTATTGTGTAATGCACATTCTGTTCATGGAACTACATAGTATTTTAGATTTCAGGAAGCTTCTTGTAAAAGTTTTGAAATGTTCTAATTTTCAAAGACACATTTAGTGATTTTTCAAGGCCCGTAATATCATATGAAGTTAGGTCTTTGCTGCCTTTGTGGAGGCAACAAAGACTTGGGTTTAAAACTATTACTGTCGCAATATTACTTTGAAGAAGACTGTGCTTTGTGAGGCGCGTTGACTGTAAACAAATCTAACCTGAGTGAACCCAAAGCCATAATCATGGCCTGGCTCTGTGGAACCTCCATTTGTAGGCACTGTGGATGGATGGAGCTTTCTCAGTTGCAGAGGGCAAAGCCTGCAACAAACATCCATGCCACTGCGAGTTACAGAGGTCTACCCGCCATTGTAGTGTGTGCCTTGGGAATAATTTAGTGACACTACTCCTGGAAATGTACTGGACCTTCACACTTGTTAATCTCTATGGCTTCTCTCAGGTTACTCATGCAAACTATTTACCATGGCACCTTTCTATCATTATGCCTTCCATTAAATACCGAGGGGCTTATTTACAAGCCCTTTGCGCCACTTTTGCGTCACTTTTAACATGGGAAAAGTGACGCAAAAGTGGCGCAAGGGGCTTGTAAATCTGCCCCCAAGAATCCATTGTTTGGGAATTCAGAAATCTACAAGGAGGGTAGTCATCTTCATGAACCCAATCTGATTTTCGTATATTTAATTATATCCGGAGAGAGAAGCCAATCCAACAATTTAAGCATGAGCTTTCATTCAATAGACTGGAAACCCAGGCAAGAAGGTTTTAAGCAGGTTTTGCAATGGTCAAATAATGAATGAATGAGATAATAAGTGGTATGAATGCACAAGCGAAGGTCTGAAGAGTGGCTGGAGGAAGTGGCAGGAGCCACCATATGCAACGGGAATTAGCCGACGAAGAGGGACGAAACAGCGGAAAATGGGAACATTAGCAATGACAAGATTAAATGGAGACTGCAGAATAATAGAAACAAACGTAGAAGCAGCACCCAAAATGCATGTAAACTTCATGCTGCCACAAGTATATGAATATGAAATATCACACATGAAAGAAAAGTTTAGGAGCAGTGCTAAACTGAATGTCTTGAAATAATAGGCATATGGTCTAAGGTACGGAATTAATTAATATGCTCTGTCTCCACTTTCTCCATCATTGTGCTTTGTATCTCCCCAAATACTCATATTTTCACACTTACTCAGGGAGGGTGCGGATTATGATGGTTTACTACAACCCAGGTGTGGATGTCTTTACCCACCCATCCTCAGTGCTGGGGTCTCACTTTCCTTGTTTGCAGTCTGCCCGATTGCACCCTTGCTGTCCCACTGCTGTCATTTTTATGGTTATGTCTACATTTGTTGATAGAAAGCTTGATAAAAATACAAATAAATACATGCTTCTGAGGGTTTCTCTCCTCTGCTTATCACCCAGAGGCATACTCGGCCAAGTTGATTAAGGGAACGATCTATAAGGAAATCAGTAAACTTCTCAACAGAAATACTACCAATGTCCAGTAAGACTGGTGGTGAGTCTGCCCCTGCCAGACAAGCCTTTTCAACAACAAATCGTGAACACTATGACCACACTTGTGAGCATGGCCCTGTCATATCTGTTCTAAAATGTGCCGGTATAATACAGATGCAGTGTTTATAATGAATAGTGTTAAATATTCAATTAGATTCACAGACTGTAACTTCTAATGAGCGGAAGCGGAAAACGCCAGACTAAAATTCAGACATTAACTGCTGCTTAAGATTCCTATTGTCCTGGGAGCTCTGTAGCTCGACCACGCAGGCATGGATACTTTGGCTGACATATTTCCTTTGAGTTTTAGTAGGAGGAGGAGCTGCATCATACAGCATTGGTTCATGAATCTGGCTGTGCCAGTTTCTTCACACATCTAACATGAATAACATTGGTTCCATTTCAAGGAAGTTGTACTGATATCTATACCTCTGGCCAAGTTCTTAACTAATTGCCGCAAAGCATACTGTTAATTTATGATCATGAGGATTTTTGTTCATGGCAGGGCTTTTTGAGACTTTCAATTCGAAGACCTGGAATATTCATACTCATGTTGTGGGAGAGCAGAAATAAATGATAAACGCATGATATTACCATCCCATTATGACATTTAGAAAGCAATGTTATGCTATTCCTATTTACATAGTAAACATTGGCCATGGATGTGGGCTTTTAGTGCTCTGGGTTGTCCAGGTGGTAAGTAGGCCCGGGCGGAATTTCAATTACGCCGGAGTATTCGGAGTAATTTCGGTAATTCTGCAGTACTCTTTGACACGGAATTACCAATAATTATGCAATTTATATTGTGCTTGTGTAATTTGGGGGAACAAATCTACTGAAAAAGCACATCTAGCGAGCGCGGGTGGCTTCTTGTCCTCGATATTTGTGTTCTCCTGCATTTAGTGCTATTTTATAGTGTGATATGCGTCCTCACGTCCATTTTGGAGGCAAGGGTGCATTTTGCACTAAGAAAATATTCCTAAATGCCGGGAGTAAGTTTGCGCTTTATTTGTGTTCTGTTGCATTTAGCGCTATTTCTTGGTGCAAAAATGCCCCCTTGCATCCAAAATGGACGCAGGGGGCATTTTTATGCTAAGAAATAGCTCTAAATGCAGAATTACTCTTCCCGCTTGATTCTGTATAATCTTGCGGAATTCTTAGGTAATTCTGCGTGATTGCCCAACATGGAATTACACAAGTTATGCCCACCCCTAGTGGTGAGTTGCCACACAGCTCTGGACTGTCTTGATTGTAGGTTGTGTATATAACTAATGGCTGTCTGGATTGTGCACCCCTCTGGGAATCGTGCAGACAAAAGTTCTTTCATGCGTGTTGTATGTTGAGATGGCTATGCCATATGCATTAAGAATGTGATCACTGTGTCTATTTGTATGGTTTGGTCATGTGTTTGGGCTTGTAGCGTGCATATGATATTTGGTGACTTGAAGAATTTATCTTACCAGAATACTGTCTTGCAGATAAACCTTTCCTCGATGTTGGAACAATGTATACATTGTCAAGGAGACGGGTGAGGTGTAACTCTTGTTGGTATAGTACCAGAATATTGTGGATTTTACATTGGTTGGCACAAATATTGTATAGACAAGTATGGGTTTACTATACATAGCTCCAAACTATGTACCATGGCAACAATGTGGGCCTGATTTAGATTTAGGCATACAAGGAAATGTCCAAGAGGGCGACAGAGTAACTTACTCTGTCGCCCTGATGATCATTCTGTCAACCAAATCTAGAGTTGTCGGATCACCCCAACTCTTGGACATTGGCAGGAACCACTGTCACAGCTGTTTCTGTAAAAAAAAGAAAAAACCATCTTATCATCCACTCCAAATTGGGTGGGCAGTCTGAAGGCTAACCTCTGATGGGCCGTCCCCCAAATCTAGTGTTTTTGGACCAGTCCCACAGACAACTCTTAACATACATCTTAACAGACAACCCTTAACATTGGAAGGAACTGCTGTTATGATGGTTCCTGTCAATGTTGTAGACGTTTTTCAGTGCGACCGCCTGTCAAACCTTTAACTTGTTTTTGTTTTTTTCAAAAATTGACTACACACTGCTCATTTTTTTTAAAGTTCATATTGTTGTGTGACAAACAATTTTGAGTATTAATGATTTTTATGTTTGATCCAATATGCGAATAATGAATTAGCATGAATGTAGTTAAAACAAGTTTAATATGAGGTTTTGGTGAAAATACCAGGTTGGATAAAATGGATGCTGTTTCTGTATCTGTTTTCCACTCCTGCATTCACTTCCTCCCATCAGGTTCCCCTGCACTACCCATAGGCTCTGCAGAAGCGAAGGGGAAAAAAAGAGTCAGTACTTGGCTTTAATGAGAGTCTTATGCAAATTTTCAAGAAACAAAGTGGAGTCGATGATCCAGAGAAAGATGGTGTCTGTGGTTTCATTTCTGCTCTTTTGTCATGGGTTTGCAACCAGAGCTCAGTAATGATATACAACAGAGTGAACTGTGCTGGCAGACAAAGAGTATTGATGAGATTTTGAAGCTGGCCAAGTATAGTAGTGATTACGTTGATGCAAAGCAGAAGAAGATAAAGGAGAAACTGATGATTGATCAAGCAGTTTTAAAAAGGCTCTCAAAACTAGATGGGTTCAAATATGAGTTTTGGTCAGTCTGGAATGGACGGGATAAATCAAATGCAGGGTGCAGTGATTGGAAATGAAATGATGCAAATGCAAGGTGGAAGGAGAGGAATGGTGAAGAATGATGGAATGAATGTGAGTGTTGAAATGATGAAAAGAAACCACTGCTTGTCACCTCTGTGGGAAAATTGGGCACTGGAAATGGAAATGTCATCAGAATCCCAATAGAATTTAGGGTACTGGTGCTCCCCAGATGCAGGGAAATATGATAGTGCCAACTGTTTCAAATTCTGAGCAGGGTATGCCAAATCAGGAATCATTTAGATGCCAATGCCTACAGCTCCAGTGATGCAGCAAAATATCGGAAACAAAATGCCATATAGTGTAAGGTACCAAGAGAATCGATTGATTCTGAATGATGACTCAAAAGAGAGCCATTCACAATGAAAGTGTCTGAGAGAAGAGGGGGATTGCTTACTTGGAGCAGTCCTAGAGGTAGACCAAAGTGGTCCATACGTTGACGGAGAAGTCAATGGCCATCCTGTTTTATTTTTGATTGATACAAGGCTACATGTTCTACAGTTCGTTCTGTGGAAGTCCCAAACCTATCCCTCTCAGGAAAAGAAGATCAAGTTGTAGGAATTAGTAATAAACAAATTGTAAATTAGGTTACAACAGATGTCCCAGTCAAAATGAGACAATTTGAGAATACACACCACTTAATTTTGTGTGATTCAAGCCCTCTGAATCTGTTGGAAATAGATTTGTTGTGCAAAATAAATTGTGTGATTTACTGCACACCGGATGGTGTTGTGGATGAGACACAAAAAGAAGACTAAGGGCCCAATTACGATGGCAGACGGAAAAGGCTTCCGACGGCCATGCATGCGGAAAAAGACCATCCGTATGTCCCGCGGCAATACCGTCGGTCAGATTACGATGTAACTCACGTAAATCCCACCGCGGCGGCCGGAATACAGAAAAAACCTTCCGTAACGGTGGCAATTGCCGAAAATGCTACCTCGGCGGACGGGGAAAGCTGGTCTATGGACCAAAACGTCTGCACCTCCCGCGGAATGACCGCACAGCTATTTACGAACAGTAAGCGGAGCTGGTGTAAGGATCATGGCAGTACCCACCGTAGCGGTGGCGCCCAGGCCAAAACAATGGCGGAAGTAACAAAATTCACTACAAGTCACAAAGTGTACCTGTAGCATCATCAGCCCTCAATTACATCAGACACGCAAGAATGACACACCACAAATGCATACCGGAGATGAAAGCCATTGACAGCATGGAAGACACACCAGGTGGACATCACTCATGTGGACATACCCACACACCACAGTATATAAACCAACCCCTTCCTGGACCAGCATCCTTAGCAAATTAGAAACAGAGAGGGGCATCCGCAGAGAGAGAGAGAGGGAGAGAGAGAGAGAGAGAGGGACACCAGAACTAATTGCACAGAGAGGACACAGCACACCATCACACCCACACCACTCCACACACCATCCCCTTCACAACCACACACTGAACACACCTCACTCATCCACATATTCACCCTGCACCCTGCACCTCACATCCATTAGCACCATGCCGAACAGCAAAATGCCTAAATTCACTGACACAGAGTTGAAAGTGCTGGTAGATGAGATCATCAGGGTAGAACCACATTTGTATGGAAACCTAGTCCAACAGACACCCAATGTGCGCAAAAATCAGATGTGGGCTAGGATCTACAACAAAGTCAATGCAGTGGGGAACATCCCACGCACACTGCGTGACATCAAAAGGCGGTGGAACGACCTCAAGCTCTGGGTCAAGGCACAGGCACAGAAGAACCACCAGTTGGCTCAAAGAACGGGCGGAGGGCCTCCCATTCCACTACTGAGATTCACAGAATGGGAGGAGAAGGTGCTTGCCATACTGCATCCCGAGAGTTTCACCGGAATCGAGGGGGGAGAGGAGGCTGGTAAGTACAAAGTAAATGTTCACATACCACTGTAACGTACTGTTGTGCACAAGACCCAAGCGAACACATGGAGAATGCACGTTAAAAAAATTATTGTCTCACAAGACCTCCATTTCCTCAATCTGCCTCACAGAACAGGTAGGTAGCCATCTAACTGTGGAGGGAGTTGTTGAGACCTGAGAGCAAGACCACCACTCCCACAAGGCCCCCTGCCCACCCTCCCAAACAGCATGGAGCACCCTCCCCACCCCAGAGACACGTGGCAGCCATTATCCCCGACAGTGCCTCATAACAGGTAGGTAGCCATCTTACTGTGGAGGGAGTCATTGAGACCTGACAGCAAGACCACCACTCCCACAAGGCCCTCTGCCCACCCTCCCAAACAGCATGGAGCACCCTCCCCACCCCTGAGACACGTGGCAGCCATAACCTCCGACAGTGCCTCATAACAGATAGGCAGCCATCTTACTGGGGAAGGAGTCGTTGAGACCTGACAGCAAGACCACCACTCCCACAAGGCCCCCTGCCCACACTCCCAAACAGCATGGAGTACCCTCCCCACCCCAGAGACACGTGGCAGCCATTACCCCCTACAGTGCCCCATAACAGGTAGGTAGCCATCTTACTGTGGAGGGAGTCGTTGAGACCTGACAGCAAGACCACCACTCCCACAAGGCCCCCTGCCCACCCTCCCAAACAGCATGGAGCACCCTCCCCACCCCAGAGACACGTGGCAGCCATAACCCCTGACAGTGCCTCATAACAGGTAGGTAGCCATCTTACTGTGGAGGGAGTCGTTGAGACCTGACAGCAAGACCACCACTCCCACAAGGCCCTCTGCCTACACTCGCAAATAGCACAGAGCACACTCCCCACCCCAGGGACACGTGGCAGCCATTACCCTCGACAGTGCCTCATAACAGGTAGGTAGCCATCTTACTGGGGAGGGAGTCATTGAGACCTAACAGCAAGACCACCACTTCCACAAGGCCCTCTGCCCACACTCCCAAACAGCACAGAGCACACTCCCCACCCCAGGGACACATGGCAGCCATTACCCTCGACAGTGCCTCATAACAGGTAGGTAGCCATCTTACTGGGGAGGGAGTCGTTGAAACCTAACAGCAAGACCACCACTCCCACAAGGCCCTCTGCCTACACTCGCAAATAGCACAGAGCACACTCCCCACCCCATGGACACGTGGCAGCCATTACCCTCGACAGTGCTTCATAACAGGTAGGTAGCCATCTTACTGGGGAGGGAGTCGTTGAGACCTAGCAGCAAGACCACCACTCCCACAAGGCCCTCTGCCCACCCTCCCAAACAGCACGGAGCACACTCCCACCCCAGGGGCACGTGGCAGCCAATACCCACCTCTGCTGCACTACACACGTAGATAGGGATCACTGACATAATATCGACGGCCCGAATATCGACCTACAACAATATCGAGTCCAGAATATCGAGGGACAGAATATCGACATCCTATCTCTACAAAGGTAAGTACAAAAATATCAAAACCAAAATATCGTTGTATAAAATATCGTTTTTTTTTAATGTCTTAAAAATAATATAAAATTATTTAAAAAATAAATATAATTAATAAAAACATAGTTACAATTATTTAAAATAGTTAAAAATGATAAACAATAAATGTAATATATACAAAAATAAAACATTCATATTTACAAAACATTATATATATATTAACTTACAAATATTAATAAATAATTTTTTTATTTAATTATAAAATGTTAGAAACATAATAAAAAGTATAAATACATATATATATACATAAAGTTGTAATATAAATATAAAAATAAATTATATATATAATAAATTAAAATATTAAAATTAATATTTATTTCTAAAAAATATTTTACACTACATTAGCTATAACAATAGGAAAATGTTGGATAGCGTAGGGAATAAAATTACTATTCCCACTCCAAAAACTGCAACAGTAGGGAAAGTTTTGGATAGCGGAGGGAATAATTTACTATTCCCACTCCAGCAAGTGCAACAGTAGGGAAAGTGTTGGATAGCGGAAGGGAATAATTTACTATTCCCACTCCACAAAGTGTAACAGTAGGGAAAGTGTTGGATAGCGGAGGGGTTAAAATTACTATTCCCACTCCAGTTACTGCAACAGTAGGGAAAGTGTTGGATACCGTAGGGTAAAAATTACTATTCCCACTCCAGAAAATGCAACAGTAGGGTAAGTGTTGTATAGCGGGTGGGTAGAAATTACTATTCCCACTCCACTGAGTGCAACAGTAGGGAAAGTGTTGGATAGCGGAGAGGTAAAAATTAATATTCCCACTCCAACGAGTGTAACAGTAGGGAAAGTGTTGGATAGCGGAGTGGTAAAATTTACTATTCCTACTCCAGCGAGTGCAACAGTAGGGAAAGTGTTGGATAGCCGGTGGGCAAAAATTACTATTCCCACTCCAATGAGTGCAACACTAGAGAAAGTGTTGGATAGCGGGTATGTAAAAATTACTATTCCCACTCCAGCGAGTGCAACAGTAGGGAAAGTGTTGGATAGCAGGGGGGGGTAAAAATTACTATTCCCACTCCAGTGAGTACAACAGTAGGGAAAGTGTTGGATAGCGGGTGGGAATAATTTTCTATTCCCACTCCACCAAGTGTAACAGTAGGGAAAATGTTGGATTGCGTAGGGGAATAATTTACTATTCCTACTCCAGCAAATGCAACAGTAGGGAAAGTGTTGGATAGCGGGTTGGGAAAAATTACTATTACCACTCCAGTGAGTGCAACAGTAGGGAAAGTGTTGGATAGCGGGTGTGTAAAAATTACTATTCCCACTCCAGCGAATGCAACAGTAGGGAAAGTGTTGGATCGCTGGGGGGTAAAAATTACTATTCCCACTCCAGCGAGTGCAACAGTAGTGAAAGTGTTGGATAGCGAGTGGGAATAATTTACTATTCCCACTCCACCAAGTGTAACAGTAGGGTAAATGTTGGATAGCGTAGGGGAATAATTTACTATTCCCACTCCAGCAAATGCAACAGTAGGGAAAGTGTTGGATAGCGGAGGGGAATAATTTAGTATTCCCACTCCTGCAAAATAATTAACATTAATTAACAAATAATTAATTTCTCAAAAATAATTAACCTCCCACCATATTCCCTATAAACAACAACACCAACATTATAAAATATTACACAATTAACATAATTAAATATCAATTAATTAATTCATTAATAACAATTAACAAGCAAATTAAAAACCATCAAAAATAAATTAGATCACACAATTAACACTTTAAAATAACTTTAAATAAATATTATATATAAATTACTTCCCACCCTACTCCCCTATCAACCCACAACCCACCCCTAAAAAATGTACACAATTAACATATTTACCAATACATTATTAATAATTAATATCTAATTAATAACTAATTAATTAAAAAAATAACACGATTAACAATATAAAATATTAATTACATAAATAATAATTAATAAAATTGTTAATTCATTAATTATAATTAAATTAGTTCCCACCCTACTCCCCTATAAAACCACAACCCACACCTAAAAAAATTACACATTTACCATATTTACCAATTAATTATTATTAATTAATAATCAATTAAAATTTAATTAATAACCAATTAATTAACACAATTAACATTATAAATTATTAAATACATTAGTATTAATTAATAAATATATTAATTAATTAATTTCAAATAAATTACTTCCCACCCTATTCCCCTATAAACCCACAACCCGCTACAGAACTAAAACGCAATATTTATTTTAAAAATTAATAACTTTAAAAAAATTATTAATTCATATATTATAATTAAATTACTTCCCACCCTATTCCCCTATAAACCCACAACCCGCTACGGAACAAAAATACGCAAAAAAACTTTTACATAAAATTAATTACTTATAAAAAATTCAAACATACATTAAAAAAATAACATATACTTTTAACACACATACTAACATAAAAAACACTAAAAAAAATCGATATTATTAACAACGATATTTTGACTTACGATATTACTAACTTCGATATTAAGTAAAACGATATTTCTTACCTGCATGTCGATATTCTTGTAGTTGATATTCTTGCAGGTCGATATTCTGTCATATCGAAATTTAAACATCGATATTATGGCATATCAATATTTACAACTCAATATTATGCCTGCGTACCGTAGAGAGTCAGCTCATGCACCCTGGCCTCCCTGACAAATAGCATGGTGCCATATGCCCAGCACATCACGCACATGTTTGCCAAGCCTGCAAAGCAACATAAGTTGTAGCTAGTGCACACACAGATTAATGCCATTAAGAGGTCACATTCATCCCACTGTCATCCAAGAAGTCACATGTAACTGCATCGTCAATCCAAGATTCGCAAAGAACCACATTCAAATGTCGATGTCACATTGTCCATAAGCATAAAGGCACACATCAACTCCACACATACATGGAGACTCAGCCACACATCACTATACAGAGGAGGCCACTACAAAACAGCACAACAGAAATATTGCACCTGAGGCATACTGGCAATTACATAAGTCATGTGAATTTTAAACCGAAGTAGAAAACAATATCATCCAGATCGCACAATGCCTGGCACCGCAGTGGGCAAGCACGTATACCTTGCGTTTCAAAAAATCGAAACAGATGCCGGTTCCCATTGGCTGATGGCTATTCCTCATAGGCGGTGACGCACCACGGAGGTCAGGAAGCAACCATCGCAAGGCTGCACAAATCAATTGGTGTCAATGCCTGGCACCGCAGTGGCGGAGCACGTCCACCGCAAGAGTCAGTCAAAAACCCAACAACATCAATCATGAAGTGGCGGCACAGTAGACAGCTAGTCAGATAAATGTCAGAAAGGTCCAAGCATAAACTGCAGTGGATGTGCATCAAGTTGATACCCGAGGAAATGTCCATAGAAAAACAAGATCCACACATATGAAATTGTTGCCCATGCAATGTCACATCGCTAACTGACAAATCATGTACCTCAACATCATGTTAGACTGATGCAAAACTGTGGACAATGCAAAGTAATGTCACTGTCAAAAGTCTGGTCATCTCAATTGAAATGTGCAATACATTAACATATAAGTTGTGCTGTCTACTGAACATGCTGACATAATGACCTCTATTCAACAGGTGATCCGATTACAACACCTGTCGGAAGTGTGACCAACGAGCCCAGCCAGGCCACCCCCCAGGAAGGTGAACTCACGGATGCAGATTTGCTCCCTTCCTCGGACGAGGAGGACCGACCTGGCCCTTCAGGCGTGGCCAGGCAACCCCAGTCTCCGGGCCTCACTGTCCCCACCACCACCTCGACTCCCACAACAGCAGCAACAACGCTGATCCCTGCGACTACGACCTGTGTGCCAGCCAGCACCAACACCACTACCACTGCCTCCAACACTGTCCCCGTGACAGTTGCACCCAATCCCACCAGCGACACCCAGGATGCTGGGGACAGTGTGCGGGGGCAGCGACAGGCTCTGCCACAGGTCCGTGCACGCAGGGCAGGTGGGAGGGCCCCCCTGGGACAGTCCCAGGATGACACCGAGACTGAGGCCCTGGCCACGGTCAACACTGTCCTGGGTGCATACCAACAGACCCAGGGACAGATGGGCCAGGTCGTCGAAGAACTGCGCGAACTCCGCCTGCTGCAACGGTCCATGGACACCCGCTTGGGTGTCATTGCTGATTACATGGGCCAACTAGTAGGTGTTCTGAGGGACATCCATGCTGCTCAACTAGCCAACCGCCCACCCGTGGCCAGCTGGACGATACTGAGAACACCACCACAGCGGCCACAGGGAGGGGTGAGGCAGCAGGCACAGACTCCTCAGACACCTCAGAGCATGCAGCAGGTTCCCCCCGGCCAAACGGTCGAGGGGACGTCCGAAGAAGACAAACGGAGGATCACGTGGCAAAGCACCTCCAAAAACGCATTCCATGCGCCAACTATCATATCAGCAGTGTTGCTTCCAGCATTGACTTTGTTGCAGATCAGAGCCCACATTTCCACAATGTTGGCAGTGTACTGTTGGACTGTGTCATACCAGCATTGTGTGTTCTACCCTGATGACTCGTGTGCCAGCACTTTCAACTTCACCCCTCACCTGTCACTCATGTACAAATAAACACTATTCACAACACTGAGCGTTTGTGTCAGTACCATTTTTTTCAGAGTAAATAGCATGTTAACTCAAATTGCAATGTCTCTCCATATTTGAATGCCACAATCCATTGTGTGAGCGGAGGTACCTAGAAAGACACAAGAACATGACATGTCGTTGACATATGATGGCATGACAGCCAAAGCACAGCACCAGGCAACACTGTACATGTGCAATCCAGATTACACTGGTCAACTACATCAACATGGACAGAAGGGGGATGGGAGCACAGCACAGTACACACCTTAGCAACCTGGGAAATGCACCTCAGCTTAAATGCCAACTAGATTCCCGTGGGTGGTGATACACCAAGGTGTTGGGGTTAGTGATGTCAGTTTCTAGTCACATGTGCACATGGATATCATCCTTCATCAGTAGGGAACAGTTTCAGCAAATAGGAGTAAGGTGAGTAAGCAGCTGCCATTGTCTCAGCTCCCTGTACCTCTCCCTGTCAAACTAAAGTCAAACCCTTCTGCTTCATCACAAGTATGCACATTTGACGTAAGTGCACGTTCATGGATTCTAAGGGATGTACTGTGCTGGTAGGTGAATCAGTGTCCTCCCACCCCCCTACAACCATCCACATGGGAATGACTGCAGTGTCAATGACTCACACAGCGCATCACAATGCAGCACTCAGCAGTATCCCAAAAACAGGCATGAACCAAACGAATCATGTCAAAGCTAGATTGAGGAAATTATTGTGTTCAGCAAGATAAGTACTGTCACACGTGTATTGTAACCTATCTAAGTTGATTGTCGGCAAAATACATCAATATACACCAGTCCCAGCCACCAGGCTCACACACCCCTTATATGTACCAGAAGGAACTGATCGAGTCATGTACATCACAAACAGAGGTATTTCCCGTGCAGGGCTCACGTACACAGAAAGAGTTTCTCAACGTGTCCATTGCCGTAGGGATGAACTCATCACTCCCCCATATGTGAATGTCAACAGTAATGTGTGGGCTCACATTCCAACAATGTAAGCAGACTTCAAAGTGTCAACAGGGCTGAAAGCTCATTTGTTTTAACACGAAGGCGGACTCACATCCGCCCCTCCAACCTTCGAATACCAGGTGGCTGTTACCTCCTGCGAGATACTGTAACCGCTGAATACGAGTCTCCCACTAGGTTCAGTGCAACTGATACACCAAGGTTCATACACTCCACACACAGAAGTCCTTGCTCATATCACAATTTCCCTTGTGGGGAATGGCCTTGTCACTTCCGTTCAGACCATTTCAGGAGTACAACAGGTGCTCACTCAAACAACTTTTTGTCGGACATGTGGCATTTCAGCAACATTCCTCCCGCTGTTCTGAAGAGTGCAGGTTCAACAACAGCTACAACGCAATGGCTGCACATCCTGTGGTCCTGCACATCCCCGGTCATGTGCAACTGTACCGTGAACGAATGCTGAATATATTGGGAGCGTTGCCATTGGCTGTGCTGCGCATCAGTTATAGGCTAAGCTTCCGCTATGCCTATTTCACCTGTGTTCAACCTGTGTTCCACTGTCGCAGCTGCCCCTTTCAAAGGGCCATGGATGTCTGCCTATCCAACACATCGATTGCTGAACTGGATTATGACATGTGGGTGAGTCCTTTGTTGGTCCACGACCAGGACTGTGCCAGGGATATCCGTCTATGGGATGCCTTACAACTTGGCATAAGTGCTTGGCAGCTGGTCATGTGCGATTGCACAACTTCTCGTGTGCAATGACTACATTGAACCGCTCCCCTATTGGCCTGAAATGCTCCTTACGGACACGGGGTGCGAGGAGCACATCTGTTCATTCATACTACTGGATTGGGTGGCCGTCCTGTTTGCTGAAGCTGATCACAATCTACTCGTGGAACTGATTGCCTACGAAGCTGCAATAGCTTTATTGGATGAGTAACTACTTACCTGCATCCACAACTGATTGGGACTAATTACAGATGTATCAACATACAGTTGCATCTTTCGGAACTGATTACAGATTTAGCACTGACAATGGACATGTCTGCATTCGCTTGGACTCTGATTACCTCTGCGGCCTGCATCGCTTGCTGGCACACACCTGTGCAAGGTGAGGCTGTCTCCTGCCCGTAGTGGTCCTGAGAAGCGCTGCGTAAACCTTACACAGCGTCCCCATGTTGCACTCCGGAGGGTTGACAACCCGTATTATGTGGTTCAAGAAAAATTCAATCCGATCAAAAAAATACTTAATAAAGGTAAGATGAGAAATCTTCTTTTTATTTTCCTTTTTGTGTGTCACTATGTTATATCACACGTGAATTTATATAATTGTGCTGTTGGCTTCAAAACAATATTGTTGAGAAAACTTCTCCATTCACTTTTAAAGTGATATTTCCATAATCCCGATGCATTTCGGGTCGAAACCCTTCTTCAGGGGAATCATTCTCTGAAAGTTAACAAAGGAATCATTGATTGAAGAGATAGAAAAACCTCCAATGCGATAATCCGTTATGAATCTTCGTGACCAATAAAAAAAGGAATCTAAACAGAATATTACGTCAAAAGTGTATAGCCAAACGAAGGAAAATAAAGTGTGTACAGCGTGTAAGATTGTGACCCAAAGAAAAGATCCGAAACCGGAGAAAAAAGCATGCACGAGAAAGTAAAAAAATATTACAACGTCGATTTGAAGTATTGTTAATTGAGAGTGCAACAAGGCCAGTGTGATCCGCGTGACAAGAGCGGTCAAAATGTGAAATCGAAATCTGTATAAAAACGACACTTGCTGGTGAAAAAATAAAAACGTTTCTCTAATACCCAAAGACACCTGTTAAGTGAAAGTAAAGTCGATACAGGTACATAACATACCTGAAAAATATCGCGAAGTTGAAAGGTCTGACGCCGCAGACCACTTTAAAAAAGATACCAGAATCTGTTGAAAGAAACGTGCAAACTAATGAAGCACAAACCGGTGCAGCAGAAAATGAGCGTGGTGTGTTGCAGAAATGCAAGAAAGCTTACCTCAAGGATTTAGAAGAAAATGGTAAAACCAGCTAGATCTTGAGATCGATAATGGTGTTCCGGCATGTGTACGTAGTGTCCCAAGTGTGCGCCCGCATCAAGAAAAATAGAAATAGAAATAGGATGCTGCTAACGAGCGCCATCTTAAACGAGGAAAGTGAACCTAACGCAAGGTGACAATCTAGGAAAGGGTGAACAGCGTGAAAACGACGGTGTCTCCAAGTGTGAACCCGCTTAAACAAAAATAGAAGTAAAAATGGGATACTACTAACAGAAATTAAACCTGACAATGGAAGCCATCTTGGAAAAGGTGAAATGCGGAATTGTGAAGAAAACAATCTGAAAGAGTTAAGGGCGTAATGATGACGGAAACAATTATAAGGAAAACAAACATCTAAAACTGAACAATGAAACAGAAATGTAAACCTAATTCAACATAAAAGGTCACGTAAGAGCTTGTGATAACAATAAATTTGCAACACAATGAACAATGAGTAATCATCATGACAATCAAACAATAACAATGTTTACGGATGTAAATCAAAAGAACCTAATAAAATAAGATACGTGTTAAAGGAAACAACTGTATTCGATACGTTCATTGAGGCCCTTAGGCTGGCATGAGTCCAATTTTTTTATCCAAACAAGTTCTCTCTGTAATAGTCGTTTTCTATTGTCAACTCCTTCAAGTAGTGGAACAACTTCAAGCACTAAGAAACGTAGTTGACAGACATTATGCTTGTTCTTGGTGAAATGAGACGCTACGGGTGACTTCTCTACGTGGTTTCTGATGTTGCTCTTGTGTTCCGTTAATCGAACTTTAATTTTTCGTTCGGTTTTACCCACATTAATAAGGCCACATGGGCACTTCAACAGATATATCAGGTTTTTAGAATCACATGTGGCTGTAGTTCACAGTTGGATGGGTGTACCTTTTGTTGGATGTGTCATTTTTGTGCCCTTGATAATGTTATTGCAGTGTCCACAATTTAGGCACGGAATGGTGCCCTTATAAGTGCTGACAATAGGTTGAGTCGGTTTGTCTAAAAGTTCTTTCAAGTTCTTAATGCGTTGATATGCAAATAATGGATTTGAATCAAATATGCCATTAAAATCACTTTCATTGCGAATCATAGGCCAATACTTTAACATCACTTTTTTAATTTGATAACTTCTGGATGAGAACTTAGATACAAAGACCGGTCTGTTGCTTGTGTCAGCTCTTTTTTGACCTCTCAGCTGTTGGTTTCTGTCCACTCGCTCAGATCTTTCCATGGCATTTTGTAGTACTGAGGTTGGATATTTTCTCTGTTTAAATTTGGAGATCATCCTGCTCTTATTGATTTCAAAGATTTCATTTCTTGATGAGATTCTTTTGACTCTCAGAATCTGGGAGTATGGTAAATGTTTTTTTAGCGAAATCTGGTGGCAACTATTGAAATGCAAGGTATTGTTCCTGTCAGTGCTTTTGGTATAAACATCCATTTCCAGATTGTTCCCCTGTCTTGTAATGAGGACGTCCAAGAATGTGATTTTACGCATGTCAATTGTGCAATTTGCGCAATTGTGTCAATTGTGCAATTTGATGTGGTCATCAATGTTATTGAGGTGATTTAAAAACCGTAACAACTCTGGTGTTTGTCCCCTCCATATCAAAAAGATGTCGTCGATGTACCTCCAGTATGCTAGTAAGTTGTTGCGCCAGTTGGGGTTGGATAAAATGTTGTCAATTTCGAATCTGTGCATGTAGAGATTTGCATAACAAAGTGCAGCACAATTGCCCATAGATGTTCCGGACAGTTGTTGATTATATTCATCTTGCCAGCGAAAATAACTGTGAAACAACGTGAACTGCAGTAATTCAAGGAGAAATACTTTCAAATCTTCATCAATGGTGTGGTTTAAAAGAAAAGATTCCACCGCGTCAATGTCTTGATTGTGGGGAATAGAGGTATACAGTGAACATACATCAATTGTGCACAGTATTATGGCACTTTCCTCATCAAGCTGGATGGTATTAATTTTGTTCAAGAAATCAGTGGTGTCGCGTAAATAAGTAGACATGTTTTGAACTAAGGGTTGCAAGTGTCTGTCAAGATATTTTCCGGTGGGTTCATGAATTGTGTTTTTGGTAGATACGATAGGCCGGAATGGAGGTTTTTGTAAATTTTTGTGTACCTTAGGTAACATATATAGATGTGGACTTCTGGGATGGTCCTGCAAAAGATATTTTTTATCATTCTCCATGATTGTTCCCATGTCATAGGCCTTTTCAATGATAATCAGTAAAAATTTTGGGAATTCTTCTGTGGGGTTCCCAGGTAGCCAGGTAGCTTCATGTAAACAGTTTCATCATGCATGTGATCGTCAACACTTTGATGGTAGAAAATAGTATCCAAAATAACAAGTGCACCTCCCTTGTCTGCCTTGCAGCAAGTTATGTTGGGGTTGTTGGCTATTTATGTGATGGCCTGCCTTTCCTTGATTAAGTTGGAAGCTTTAGAATTAGGTTTTTTATGTATTTCTTTCAATTCCTTAAGTATGATGGTCTCATAGGAGTCAAGAATTTTATGACTCATGGGTGCCATGAAAGTACTTTTTTTCTTTAATCCACATGATGTGTCATGACTTGAAGATGGTTCGGTTGTGACTATGTTGCTAAAAAAATGTTTCAAGCGCAAGTTCCTCATGAACTTAAATACTGCCACTTCTGTTTCGGGTTTGTTAGAGTGGTGTGTGGGTACAAAGGATGTACCTTTTTGCAGAGTCTTCATTTGAAATTGAGTCAACATAGTTTTGGAAATGTTTATAATCAAATTCGCTGGCTCCTTGTTGACTTGGCAATTGGTTGATCGGTGTTTTTTGCCGCCTTGTCCCCTCCGGGTTTGACGTTTATGTTTTGGCCCTTCTCTAAAAAATGCTGTCCAGTAGAAGAACTGGTCGATGGTACGGCGTTAATGTCACTCTGTGGGCGTGTGTCTTTCTGTTGACGGTCACTTATGGGTCCTGTTTTATCTGTAGATTCATTAGATGTTGAGCTTTTCTCCATCTGTAGATCTGTTAAAAATTGGTCGCTGTTGTCTGCGTTGAGCGTAGATATCCGCCCAATTATAAACTTCGCCGAGTTTATAATCTATTGTATCTCTCTTATATTCTTATTTTTCGTTCATTAATTTCTTTTGTGTAACTATCAAGTTGTTTGTTGATATCGTTCAACACTGTATCAAGCTCATCTGTGGATAGTTTGGTGTTTAAATCCCTTTTAATTTGATTGATTTCCTTCTCTAGTTCTTCTATTACTTTAGCTAGTTCCTCAACAATCAACAGGATCAGGTCCAGCGAACATTTGTTGAGAATTGCATGCCAGCGCTCAGTGAACTTCGGATTATTCTTACATAAAGTGGACTTCAATGAAATTCTTAGGCCTCTTGGGATTCTTTGCGCTCTGTGATATCTAATTAAGGTACTTGTATGTAAGCGTTGGTTCACTTCCCTTTTCGTGATGTATAACAATTGTTTGATCATGCTCTATGTAGAAGCAGGGCTGGTGATGGAGGGATCTGTCTCTTGAAACAAAGAGTAAATGCGATTTGTTTCCTCGAGTGAAAAACCAAAAGTTTCTGCACGATTCTCCGTGATATTCGCAATTTCTTCGCACGACATGATGGTACGTTAGGTGCTCTCACAAAAGGTCAGTAAGTCCAAAATCAAAAAATCTGAAATAGTGTGACACACTTAAATCAGTCCAATGATATTCAAGTCAATAGAATCCTTAATCAAAATTATTCAATTTGGGTGCATCATGTCAGAGGGTGATACCCACATGCATCCAAATTGAATAATTTTGATTAAGGATTCTATTGACTTGAATATCATTGGACTGATTTAAGTGTGCCACACTATTTCTGATTTTTTGATCCTGCCCGTAGTGGACATTGTCGCCTAGTACCAGTCTTGCTGCCATCATGCAGCTGTTGAGCTAGTTCTCACATGCCTTTGTTGTACTGCCAGTATCTTAGTTTGAGTCTTTCACATGATTACTGTCAGCAGAACATCCAGTCAGCGCTGTCCTGGAGTACAGTACATGTCAAATCATATGGGCTGAGGAGTGGGCTCCTCTGACAAAGGGCATTGAGCTAATGTGATCCATCACATGACTTGTCCAGCAAGGGAAGGGGGGGATCAGATCGGAGTACTCCCTCCTGAGTGCTCATTAATGAGACATCTCCCTCCATGACATCTGAACACGTTCCTATGCTGCCTGTTTCGGCCTGATGCATTGTTCTGCATGTTGTGGCACGTATCTTGCACGTTAGGACACTTTAATAGTAATAAACATTTCGCACATTAACTTGTATTGTACTGTGATCAGTGTTGAGAAGTATGAGAGTGAGGACGAGAGTGTGTGTCATGTTACCTGGATTACAGAGGGATCAGGCAGTGTTGGGTCATGTGGTGTCTTGGCGCTTGTTACACTGTCGGTGAGTGACAGAGCTACTGTGGCAGGACACACAATGTTGCCAGTGCTAATGCTTACCCAGTTGTTTGTTTGACTCTTCCACTGCCTGCCCAAATCCCATATTCATATTCTTTTTCATGTGTATGTGTCCAGATTCACAGCTAAAATCCACCAAGTTTGGGAGACAACAGCAATGCGCACTGACACAGTCATAGTTGCATGATGATAACTTACACTCATTGGAAGTAGTTGGCTATGAGCTGGTCACGCAGGTCAAGACCTTATTCCTCACCACTGTCATCGTCCCTGGGCATGTGTGGGTTTGCAGCGGGGGGCTGTTGCTGGTCATCATCGTCCTGAATCCGGGGTATCCTCTTGCGCAAGGCCAGGCTGTGCAGCATGCAGCATGCGACTGCTATCTGGCACACCTTCTTGGGTGAGTAGAGAAGAGCCCCTCCAGTCTTGGCCAGACACCTAAATCTCGACTTCAGAAGTGCAAAAGTGCGCTCCACCACACGATGTGTTCTCCCATGGGCATCATTGTAGTGGTCCTCCTCTGGCGTAGTTGGATTCCGCAGTGGGCTCAGCACCCAGGGACGATTGGGATAGCCAGAGTCACATATCCTGGATAAACACATTTATAAAAATGTAACTGTGACATGTGAGTGGAGCCGCATGTCACACATACGTCACACTCATTGACACAGCCCACTCACCAACAAGCCAGGCACAATCTGGGTGTAGATTAGCCATCAATTGTGGTATGCTGCTGTGGCGCAGAATGACTGTGTCATGTGCTGACACAAGATACTTGGCACACACGTGTGAAATGGTCTGGTCCGCTTGGCATACCACTTGCACATTTATGGAGTGTTCATTTTTTCGGTTAGTATAAATGCTTTCATGTGCCTGTGGTGGAACTAGGCCAATGTCGGTTCCGTTAATGTCGCACACTACATGTGGAATGCGTCCAAGTTCATAGGAATCCCCCTTCACACCTGCCAAATCATTGCGCCTTGGGAACTGTATGTAGTGAATCTTGTATGTCATTAATGCAGACAGGACATCACGCAACACCATGCTGGACATAGGCTGTGACATCCCTCCAGCGCTGGACACTGTGCACTGGAAAGACCCAGTTGCCAAAAAATGCAGTGCAGCCATCACTTTGACTTTTGCTGACAATGCCGAAGGATATGTTCACCTGGACTTCAAGTGGGGCTCCAACTGAGCACATAGCTCTCACATTGTGAGGCGATCCTGACGGAATTCCATGCTGATTGTAATGTCCTCCATGGTTTCCAGGACTGGAACAAGGTGATAGATAGGTGTGCTCCTCCTACGTACTCTGGCAGGGGACACATGCAGAAGTAGGTAAAAATTGATGAGATGTGTGTGACAGTTTCACCAGAGACTCACACGGCCACAACATTGACATGACTCGAGCATGTGAAAAGACACAAGTGACATGCATTAAGACCTTGGTTCACTCCACCCACTCCTCATACTGAGCACTAGTACATCAACAATATGACATTGTGTATGACATGTCGTACCCTGCTACATCAGGGTGTGATCAGCCCTGTGTGTTAGGCACAGCACATGTGATTACCAGCATCAATGCTGACTTGCATGTATCTTCTGCCATTGCACGTCCTCAATCTCAAGTCCGACAATACACAGCAACACAACGGGATGAGGGCAGTCTGTGTCACCTGGACAACATCACCTGAGTATGCAGCACAGTAAACATGTTCATATGTGCATTATGTGGTCAGTCCATCAGGACTGTGTGATGAATCTGCGTGACACACATTGCCACGTTCAAAGTGTATTTAAACAGATACACGCGTTTAGTGTATACATGCACACATAGCTTGACAACACAACTTATGTTGGATCCAGCAATGTATGTTGAGACACATGTGCATTGCCCTGACGTGTGTACACACATGGAGGCAATAGCAGGTGAGCACACAGCATGGCACAGCAGTACGTGTGTAGAAAGTGTGGAGCTGAAAAGTATGTCTGATTTCATGACAATGGCCAGCTAGGGATGTCAGCCGACCTCACTGGCATTTCATGAGACAAAACATGGACAAGTGTCCGACCGTCAAGTAGCAAGTGTTATTCCAAATGTGTTAACATCTTTTATGTCTCAGTACACAACGTGAGTACAGTGATAGCGGCCTTTGTCCTTTTGGACTCATTTACTCTTTTCATGCCATGCTGGCCACCACACAATACGAGTGATGTCTTTCCACTCTCCTTTTCATGGACATTCCATGTGTGTCAGGACGTAAGGCATAGGTCACACGCCATGAAACCTTAACAGTTTGCACATTTGACCTTATGTAAATGTTGTGTGGTGAATGATGCAGTTAGCAAAGCGTGCATGCTGAAGCTAAATTGTGTTTACAGGCGCTAGAGCTGGCATCCACAGAGGTAACAAGCATTGGCCCCAATCGAATGGTGCCGGATAGCGGTGGCCGCTGCGTGACCTCCGCCGGGCGTGACCGCCAATGAGGTATAGCCATCAGCCAATGGGAACTGGCAGCGTTAGTGATTTTGGAATGTCGCGGTAGGAGTGCTAGGCCCCTGCGGGGCCAAACATTGGCCCCAAATGAAGGATGCTAAGCCGGCTGGCCAATGGTAACAGCAGACCAACATTGGAACGAGCCTAGGGAACTATATATATGCCTGTGATATGTACATACCTGTCACTCGCCTAGAGACACTGCTGCCTGCCATTCCTCAGCACGAACAGCGGCTGTACGTCATCTCTGGAACCAGTCATGTCTCGTAGAGAGAACCCGAGGGCCCGTCCCTTCACCACAGAGGAGCTGGGGGTCCTGGTAGGAGAGGTCCTTGGACAGTACGGGAGGCCATATGGTGCTCCAGAGGGACTGGAAAGTGTATGCCACACTTACTTATGCTGTTCACGAGGGTCAAAACATGTGGCTGTACAGTGCTGTGTGCCTCGGACTGCTTGCCAAAAGGGCAGCATTCTGATTTTGTTGTCTGCATTTCACATTCATTACGCACTACTTGATGCACTTGAGTGTGTGGGGAGGATGGCACACTGTTCAATGTTGCTGCTCACTATGTCTGAAACATCACACATGTTACTTTCAGAAAGGATGATGAATACTTGTTGGAGTCTGTGTAGCCAAACAAGTTTAAGCGTATACTGATGTGTAGCTCTATTAGCTGAAGGCATGTGGATTTGCCTACAGACAATAGGATGTGATGTTGATAGGGCACCACATGATGAGCAATTTTGCTGTATGATGGCTACTTGGAGCATGACTGCCAGTTTGCATGTTAACATCCATGGGCTGAGCATGGAAAGATTGTAGACTAATGCAGCCTGTGCATGGACAGTCACATGTGTGCATTGAGTACATGCTTTTATTTTTATCTTGCCTATCATGTTTGTTGTCAGGCCACTTCACTGAACAGTGTCTCTGTCTCCTGCTGAATCTACCAAGATCAGAGAAGGTGATGGGCATGTAACAGTTGGTGTACCTACTGGCATCACTGCTCCCCTGGAGTACAGCGACACTGATGGTACCAGCGCATCGGAGGGGGACCAGAGTGCCCTGGATGAGTCAGCTCCTGAAATGCCTACCTCCACTTCCTCAGACTCAGGTGGTGACTCCTCGGTGTGCTCGGACAGAGGAGAATCGAGCTGTGCTTCTTCGTCCAACACACCCCGTCCTGTGTCCACAGTCCCTGATGCTCCCCCAAATGTGATCCGTGCACGATGCCCTAAGAAGGGTAGGGTATCTTTTCCCCCAGGCACAGCTGCCCCAGCCCCTGTGTCCCCTGCTGCCCTCAGTGTGGAGGCCATTGACATCTTGCGTCAGGTGTCTGTGGGTCAGACTTTGCTATTGAATGCCCTACAGGATCATGGCAACAAGTTGTCACAGGTAATAGCGTTCATGGAGGGCATCCATTCTGACGTAGGTGGCCTGCTCTGGAGTGCCCAGTGTCTGGCCTCCACACTGACGGCTGCAATAGTGCAGTCACAGGCTCTAAGTCTGGCTCCTGTCCCTTCCTCAACCACCCTTCCAGTGTCCCCACATGATCAGAGGAGCCACACACCTGTACACTCAGGCACCAGGTCATCCCCACACAGCACACCACAACAGGAGTCCAAGCGACAGAGACACGAGACATCATCCACAGGGAGCACAGATTCCAGCACCACCAAAATGACCTCACATGAGAGTGCGGAGCCGAAACACAAAAGACATGCCTCAACATTGCAGACGTCAAAGTCCCAGCACTCCAAGACCCCTCCAGGATGCACTACTGATCAAGGCTCAGCACAAGAATTTGCCCTGGCTGCCGTGGGGCTGTTGCGTTCCACAACTCCCCCCCCCCCCAGTTCAGAGGGATGTTGTGCCCAGAACTTCCACTCCCACCAAAAGCCCCCCTAGTAAGCATGGACAGAGAAGCAGTGAGGTAGTGATTGTTCCACCACAGGAGAGGCAGGGTAGGAGCCCCCCCGCCCCCAGCGTAGAACTAGGTCTGAGGGTTTTGCAAGAAAGGATCCACGGCCACCTGCTCCACTTTCTGGCGGGAAGGGAGCAGCTATGGGCACCTCACCTATCCCTTGTCCAAAGACACTTGTGGGCTATCGTATCCCCAAACAAGTGAAGCCCAGCCCTCCACATGCAACATCAGCCACCGAGCATCACCAGTGCATGTTACCACCTCCCCGTGCGACGACTCCACCGGGTCCTGCCAGGCCTCAGGCTTCCACATCCAGGGATCCCTCTGCCTGTGCCAGTTCTCCCCCTCCCAGGTCCAGTCCTCAGACTAGCCCAGACAGTCATCCCCCACACAGTTCTCCACATATTTGATGGCTGGTCCCTCTTTCTAGCCCATTCCTCCCTGAGCGGTGCCTGAGCTGACCATTTGCTAGCCCTGTACTGGTGATGTTTACATGGCTGTGGACTGTGTTACATTGATCTGTGTGTATTTCCAAAGCACACATGTGCGGACTTGAGTTTTGACTGGCAGTTGCCCTTCATGTTTTGCACTTTACATGCTGATACCGAGTTTGTGTTTGAATGAAGTTATTCATGTTCTTGACATTGTCGCTGGCCTTACAAATGTTGCTGTACAATGTATGTGCATGTGTTCATGGGTTCAATGCTCTGAAGTCACACTTTACCATTCTCATGTACTGTACTAGATCTTACAGGGGTTACCAGGGGTTCCGCAGAACGCTGTCATGTTTTGACTCAGAGTATTGATGGGGGCGGGCTACTTGTCAGTGATGGTCCACTCTGGTCCTGTTCATTGTGTTGGCTGTGCTCTCCTTCTTCACACATGTCAGATGGGTTGAATCTCCATCATGTGAATGTCTTCCAATTTACATGATGACTTGAGGGGTGGGCAGGGTACAACATATCTGTGTGGTCTATCTCGATGTGTACACACCAGTGTGGGTATGTTGTCATCATGGATGGGTATGGCTTCATAGTCAGATGGATGGAGGTACATGTTCTTATTGGAGTCATCGTACAGTGTGAGTGTGCGGTAATTCTCTGAGATGTTGATGTGTGTGTGCCCTTGGGCATTGCCCTTTTAATCATGTATGATCCATGTGATGTGTGCCTGTTTGTTTCCATGGTCAGACACCTTGTGGGGTATTGGTGGACATGTTGGGGTTGTTGCAGGAGCTGTGTGCTGTGTGTCATTGTGACCTCGCAGGCATAGGGTGCACCTGCATGTTCGACTCATCATTGGTGAGTATGCAGAGTGTGTCAGTGCAATGTCTGTGTTGTGTGTCTTGGGATATGGCCTTGGTCTTGCTTACCTTTGTTCGCACTGTGCTGCATGTCTGTGGGTTGCAAACATGATATGTGATTTCTCACAGGCATACCTGTCACTTGACACTTTCTGTGCCCAAATTGGAGTTGTTTGGATTCATAGCTGTGACAGTAATTGCATTTGGCCATGCACATTGAGTCAGACTTAAACATGGATTTTTGCTTGGGACACTCTTCAACTGTACAGATCTGGTGTATACACCACTTCATTCATGACCTGTGCCAGTGGCTGCCATGCACATGTTTGACCCTCCCCTCCATGTTCTGGCACTGTACTGTGTGCTGATGATCTGTTTCAATTGGCATGCTGGCCAGCGGCACTATTTCAGTGGGTGATGTGTGATATTTGTACCTACTTGCTTTCAGTAATGGTTGCTGTGGTACAGTACAGATGGATTGGCAGCACAGTCCTCTTGTCTTGTTCCTGCATGAATGTTTGCCAGGGTTGTGTGGCAGTGGATGTTTGCAAAATGTGTAGCTGTTTCCCTTGCGCCTGCTAGCCATCCTGGGCAGGCATCTTGGTCACTTTGCAATCTGCAGTGTATGCACTCCCATCACCAATGCTAATCTGTCACCTTGATCAGGATTGGAGCTGTGTGAGTGGTGCTGGTGGGTGGGTGTGAGGGGAGCTGAGTGGCAGGAGGTGTCAGCACAGGGCAACCTTCTGGCCCCTGAGAGTCTCACTGATGTGAATAGGGGAGGCATCTTTCCCCAGACGTGGTTGTGCAGGCCCTGCCTGCACGCTTGCAGTGAGTTGTTGTTGTACCGTGGTTGCATGCGTGTATGGGTGTTGGACGTACCTCTGCTGTTGTGCGCAGCGGCATCTGATCTGCTGGTAATGCATCCGGTACAGCAGCGGTAAGGCCTGTACGGCTGGATCCATTGCGGCTCTGGTGGTGTACGTGTATAGGGCTTGGATATTCCCTCGCTGTTATTGTGCTTCCGCCATCCGCGATGAGGTGGGGTTTCCGCAGCGGTGGGATTGGCTGTTTGGTACATCGTAATGTGGTTGGTGGTGGAGACGTGATTCCGCACGCTGTTCTTGCTCTATTGGGTCCGTTCGCCACCCTTACGTGAGGTCAACACGTGCGGACGCAGAAACACAGCGGAGGTACGTAAATGGCCTGTGTTGGCCCATTGTAATGTGGCGGTCGCAATAACCGCATGGGGTGCAGAGAATTCTCCATTTTCCGCCACCGCCAGCACTACAGATGCCCTTCCGTCTGACATCCTAATTACCCCCTAAGTGTTTAAAATAAAATTGCACGAGACTAAAGTTCGATTATTCCCGGCTTTAACAAAGATAACTGGCCTCATAATTTAAACATTCTGTCAAGGATGAGGTATAGGATTGATTACTCTATAAAGGATGTTGGTCAAATAAAAAGTGCTGAGGCATTTGGAATAAAAGTGAAATCAGATGCAATTTTCCCTAAAACTAAAGATTATAGACTTTCAAAAGAAGCAGAAGGAGGAATAAAGCCAGTGATTGAAAAATTATTGAGCTGGGAATCCTCCGGGAAGGATTGGTAGTCCTTGTAACCATTATGTGCTGGGAATAAAGAAGCCTAGTGTGAAATAGATAATTGTGCAAGATCTCTGAAAGATAAACAAAATTGTCATCCTATGTTGTCCTGTGGTACCGAATCTAGCAATGATTTTGTTCCAAATTCCATCAGATGCAGAATGGTATACAGTCGCTCACTTATGCCAAGCATTATTTTCCATTTCTTTGCATTAGGACAGCCAATTCCCCTTTCTATTAGAATTTTTGAGTAAAGTTCCTGTGTAGTGTAGGATTCCACATGGGCACACAGAATATCCTTCAATTTCTTTGTCAAAACCTGAAGCAAGATGTAAAAAATGTGAGGTTGCCCTGTAATTCAGTCTTAGTGCATTATATTGATGATTTACTTGTAGTATCTATGACAAAAGAGTACTGTAAACTTGATACAATTGCCTAGTTAAATCATCGAGCTGACAGTGGACATAAACTCTCCCCCCAAAAAATACAGTACTGTTAAAGAGAAGTGGTCTATCTTGAACATCAAATTGTAAAAAGATGCAAAAAAAGTTTCAACAGAATGCGTATTTGCAATTCTGAGAATAAACCCACCAACCACCCAGAGGGAAGTTTGGATGTTTCTTGGAATTGTTGCCTACTGTCATAAACGGATTTCAAACTATTCTTTGATTGCAAAGCCTTTAGTAAGGCTGACCCTCAGTGACATCCAATATTTGGTACCATTTGGCAAAGAATGCACTGATGCAATTACATTTTTGACGGAGAGCCTATGCCGTGCATTAGCACCGTGAATGCCAGACCATAATCTAACATTTTTTTCTGTATTGTCATGAGAGAAGTGGATGTTCATTGTCAATTCTGACCCAGAGACACAGTGGGTAGATGCATCTAATTGCATAGCTTTTGGCTGTATTGGATCCAGTAACTGTAAGTCTTCCAGTATAATTGATTGTGTTGCTACTGACCAAAGTGAAGGAATAGTGATGGGAGATACATTAATTGTATATGTTTCCCACTCAGTTGAGACCTTTTTGACGAGAACAAGAAGACATCATGATTTGACAAATAGCAGACTGACTTGTTATGAGCATACAATTCTTGCAGCTGAGAATATTTCAAATGGTGCAATTCACTGAACCCAGCAACACTACTTCTATTACAGGCAAGCCCTGGAAGGCAAGGAGGGTGATGAAATTGATTACGAACCTGAGCATGATTGCATAGCTGTTACTGAGTTCTACACCAGACATCAAAGAAACTCCCTTGAAAATGGCTGATCTGAGATTGTTTGTGAACGTTTCTTGTTTAAGAGACCATTATGGAGCACTAAGAACTGCCTATGCAGTATGTTCCATTACAGCACATATTGAGTTATACACTAAACCAAGACCAGACATCAAATAAACTCCCTTGAAAATGGAGGGTCTGACATTGTTGATGATGCTTGTTTAAGAGACCAATCTGGAGCACTAAGAGGTGCCTTTGCAGTATGCTCCTTTACTGAGACCCTTGAAGCATCTTATCTGCCGAATATAACCTCAGCTTAGGTGGCAGAGATGGTGGCATTGACAAAAGCTTGCTGCTTGTCAGTAGAATAAAAGTGACATTCTATATAGACAGCCAAATGGTTTTGCAGTGGTGCATGACTATGGTCAACTGTGGTCATAGAGGGGCTTTATTATTATTTTTTTTTTTACTCTAACAATTTTATAATTTGCATTTTGGATTCAAAGATGTTTTCTTATTGTCTGCAAAATTGTTGTTGAGTACAATAGCATCGAAGGCCTCACACTGCACCAATTATAATGTAGTTGTGCAATTGCACTTTTCAATAAACAGGAATGAGCTTATGATTTTCTGCTAATTTTTCAAATAGTTTAACATCGATCCTAGAACAATTTGCAGCAACAAAAGAAAATTAACTTATTTTTAAAAAATTTCTTTTTATTTTATTTATAATTTTATTAATAGTGCGGTATACAATACAATCATGTAATTATCAGCACATTAACCATGGATATTTGCTCGACTGATCATTCCCTTCTTTTACAGTACATTACAAAGTATTATAGCATCTATGGTCTCTTCACATTATGGAATTTATCATGTAATTCATGCTTAACATACAATACATTCGCCATGCTAGTGCCCACTGGGATGCCATTAACTTGTGCGAGCAGCCCTCTGTCTCACTTTGATTACGTTTGTTGACTTACCAATGTCGCACAGTTGCATATAATGGAAATGTATTACATATGCGAGATATGTCTGAAGGCTATGTATCTGTTAAATAAGCAAAAAAATTACAATAAACAGATTTAAACAAAATGGAGTTTATCATGTAATTGTCTTTATCCATCACCCCCCTCTGATTGTACATCACTTTGTGTCTGCAAGTATTGTACCAATGGACTGCAAAAGTCTCTTGGACGCGAGGCCACTGGTAGCTCCTCTGTATATGTTTCTAACTGTTCCTTATAATATATCATGTCTGTTATCCAGTTCTTCACGTTTGGAGCTCGTTTGCTTCTGAATGTATAATTCCCAATTTATGCGTCACCTCCTCCCAATACATCCGCGCCGGGGGACAGGCCCAAGCGACATGCATAAAATCTGCTTGTATGGCTCCACATCACACACATTTGTCATCCCCCCGTAGGTCATACTTATGTAGTTGTGCCTGAGTATAATCAGTTTGTTACAAAAATTTGAAATGAATAATACATAGGTTGCAGTTTGGTGTAAGCATCTGCATGAGTGTGCAACAAAAACCCCAGTCGTCTTTGGATAGAGGTGTGCCTAGCATAGTGTTCCATCTCGCTAGTGCTTGTTTGGTACTCCTGTATTGTTCGTGTTGAGCTGCATTATATAGTTTAGTTATAAGGTGCTGGCGTGTAGGTGTTGTCAGTAGTATCTGTAGCACATTAAGTGTGGGGGGTTCCTGAGGGAATGCTGGATACAAATTCTTGACCGGTATTTGCAGTCGTAAATATGTCAAGAGCATTAGTGGCGTGTGGGCCGTGTCTGGCAAGACATCTGAGCAATTTACAAATTGTCCGTCATGACACATGTCACCCATAGTATGCAGGCCCATTTTGTCCAATATTCCCTGTGCTCTCTGCTCTTGCGTTACTGACTTTTCTGAATGATGAAACACTGGGAGGGCAGGAGCGTATACTGGAAACTTATGAGCACGGTGCCTCAGAGTGCGCCATGATACTATAGTACTTTGTACCGGGTTTATCGCAGAACGTGGGATACCCTGCCTCTTTTGTGGTATGAGAGTGGCCAATGGAGTCGGGTGTACTGCGTCTGATTGTATGGCGACATGTGGAAGATAATTGTGGGGATGTAGCCAGTAATGTGCGTACTGTGGTTGGGCGTAAAGATAATAAAGTTGTAGGTCCGGAGCTCCAAAGCCTCCTTGGGCGTATGGACGTCTAAGCTCCTTCCAACCAACTCTTGGTTGCCGGCCCGCCCACCCACGTAAGCGTGTTCATATGTGAACGCAATTTCAGAAAGATCTGTTGCGACAGTGTGATGGGTATGTTGAAGAATAAATACAAGAAACGCGGCAACACAATAATTTTTAGAATCACTATCCGGTCTGCCAGGGACAACGGCAATCGGATCCACCTGGTCACCTGGCTTTCTAGTTTGGAAAGTGCTTTCTCATAATTCTCACGGACCACTTGTTCTGGATCCCGGTGTATCCAGATCCTTAGGTATTTAACCGGGTCTGTTTGCCACAGTTGGGGAAAGTCTAGAGGAAACTGCTGTGTGCAGGGTGTCAACGGGATAACCACTGACTTAGACCAGTTTATACTTAGTCCGGAGTACCGTTCAAAGCGAGTGTATTCCGGTATTAGTGAGTTTAAGTTGTCTGCCGGGTGACGGACATATAATGCCATGTCATCTGCATATAATGAGATGCTGATGGGCCGCAATCGAAACCTCAGTGCTGCGCTCGAATGCCGTTGGCGTATTTTGCATGCTAGCGGCTCAAGGGCTAATGTAAACAATAGTGGAGTTAGGGGGCACCCTTGGCGGGCTCCTCTGTAGATACACAACGGATCAGCTGTGTTACCATTAATACAAATTCTGGCAACCAGTTCAGTATACAACAGCAGGATCCAGCGAAAAAAGGTCTGCGGGAACCCCATTTTGTGGAGGACCGCAAACATAAATTCCCACTCCACCGAGTCGAATGCTTTGGCAGCATCTACAAGGGCAGCTGCTGCAGGCAGATCAGGGTCCAATTGGTGGAATAGGGCAAAGAATGTGCGTAAGTTATGAGTTGTCAAGCGAGCTGGAATAAATCCTGATTGATCATTTAGTACTAGGTGTTGCATCAAAGGTTGTAGTCTATTGGCTAGTATTTTGGCCAATATTTTGGTGTCGGTGTTTATAAGGGAAAGAGGTCTGTAAGAATCACAGTGATCTGGATTCTTCTATGGCTTAAGTAATGTTATTAACTGAGCCTCTCGTAGAGTTGGGGGAAGCACTCCTCTTTTGTAAGCTTCCATGTACATCGTGAGTAGATAAGGGGTCAGTAGGTCACTAAACTGCTTGTAAAATTCACCCGGTAGGCTGTCTGTTCCTGGGGCCTTACCATTTGGAAGGGCCTTTGTTGCATCCTTAACTTTGTCTTCTGTTATAGGTTGCATACAATATTCCCTATGGCTGTCAGAGAGCCAGGCCAGGGCAATATCCTTCAGGTAATCTGTAATGTCATCTCCTGAGGTAGTCAGCTGTGTGGAGTACAGACGTGTATAATAGTATGTAAATACCCCTATTATAGATGGTGTGTCATAATGTGTCCTGCCTTGTGTATCAGTTATCTGCACTATTTGTGTGGGAGTACGAGATGTCTGTAGCTGAGCGCAAGAGAGCGGCCAGGTCGGCCTCCCTCACCGTACCTTCGTGCGGTATGCCTGGATGAGAAGAATTTTACTTTGCTTTCTGCTAACTCCTGATATGTAGTAAATTTTTCACTAATGGTAGTCAGTAGTGCGGTATCTATTGTTTGTTCGTGTCCCCTCTCCAATGCTTGGATATCATTTTCCAGCTTAGTGAGTTGTTGGCGGATGTCGTGCAGTATACCAGCATGTTTACTGATACATAGCCCTCGCAGTATTGCCTTAAAGGCCTCCCACAACGCCTGTGCACTCGCCACTGTTCCTGTATTATGCTTGAAATACTCTACAATGGCCTGTCTTATGTCAGCCCTAAAAACCTGGTCTAGCATTGCTGTCGTCGGGAAGCGCCAGGCAGACGGGGGCGTGGTTGGATAATGTCTTTGGCATGTGTTCTATCATCTCTGCCCAGGTGCTGACCCCTCGAGTTGCTAACCAATAGTCTATCCTTGACCATGAGTTATGTTTGGATGAGGAATAGGTGGCCTCCCGTCTGTCTGGATTTCTCAGCCTCCAAAGATCAATTAGGTTTCGCTCCTCCATACCGTCTCTAAGTACCTTAGCTGCCTGTTTGCCATATCTATCGGTGCTCGTTCATCTGTCCACTGTCGGATCAATGCAAGTATTTTATTTTTTTTATTTTATTTATTGGCATTTTGAACATAACAACAAACAATACCAACAACGTAGCCAGTTACTTACAGTCTATCACATTCCATCCATGTGCGGAGCCTAACAATGTATATTAGACAAGGCAAATGCCCAAATCTCCCAGTGTGCAAAACAAAAATAGTATACATTGTATATCCATGTATCAGGAGGCATTACATTTGCAGATTAAACATCATTGCACCTGGTGTTTTCACTAAAGCAGGGCCCACATATGCTTACCAGTATCTATATGTAGCATTTTAGCAGTACATCCCCTAGATCCGTGCATTACCCGCCCGAGGCTTACAAATACATGTCTACAAGCCATCAGGTGCCCCGGGAGAGCCTACCCCATCATGCTGGCGTGAGCGTGCCCATTCCACAAAAGGTCCCCATATGTCCCTTGGCCGTGATGCCGATGGCATCAGCTCCCAAAAAGTGGTTAGTTGTGTGTGGCTAAATGTTACATCCTGGATCCACGCTTTCGTGGAAGGGATTCCCTTCCTCCCCCAGTGCATAGCTACCCGACGCTTAGCAAAAAGCAATAGCATTGCATGTAGTTTACGAGTTTCGACTGGTGTGTCTCTGATATATCCCAGTAGTCCAAGCAAGGGGTCTGGATCGTCCGCCGTACCAATGATCTCATGTATTGTGGTGAAGATTTGAGACCAGAATGAGGCCAACCTTGGACAACTCCATGCCATGTGCAGAAATGTAGCTGGGGCAAAGCCACATCTCCAGCAGCCGTCGTCCGCCTTGATCCCCATGCGGTGTAGCTGGAAGGGGGTCCTATAAAATCTGTGGAGGTATTTAAAATGAATCAAGCGTAGCTTGTAATTTGGGGACAGTGCCGTGAGTTGATTGCAACAAAAGGCCCACGGGTCCTCCGTTATCGGAGTTTGCAATTCCGCATTCCACGACTGAAAGGCCCTGGGCTTCAGCAGGGGAGCAGAATTCTGCATGTTATTGTAAATTCTTGTGATGCGTCTATGAGGGGAGTCTGTTTTCAGCACGTTCTCGAGGGCGAGCAGTGTGGGAGGAGGGTTGGGGAATGTGTCATGCAGAGCTTACACGTGGCCCTGAGTTTATGATATAAAAATTATTCGGAGAAGGGTACTGCGCGCTCCTCCGCGGGTTCAGGGGGGGGACCTGAACACTTCCCCAGGATATAGGTCCTCAAAGGTCAGTATGCCCATCTTCTGTGCCAATGCTCTGCTGGCACCCTCCCCCATGGTGGGTAGCATAGGATTGTGTGCCAGGGGAATGGACGGGGCATATAGGATTTTAAGTTTAGCCCTTTCCCTGAGTTTATCCCATGCCCACCTCAAAGTTTCGACTGTGTCAATGTCACCACGTGGCCATTTGTAGGCCTGATATAGGGCCACCTGGAGAGGGACCAGCGCCGCTACATCCATCTCCACCACCGTGTGTGGCTGAAAAGAGGTTGGGTGTGCCCAAAAATGCAAGAACTGAGCCTGCGCACTTAGCACATACAATTGGATGTTCGGGGCTCCTAAGCCACCCTGGGACAAAGGTAAAGTCAAAAGTTCCCACGATGTCCTTGCCTGTCGACCTGCCCAGATCATGGAGATCAGTGAAGATCGAATGGAAGTAAAAAAAGCCTGCGTGAGAGGAATTGGAATATTAACAAATAAATACAACAGTTTCGGCAGAACCACCATTTTAGCGATTGCTATTCTCCCAGCCAGGGACAGGGGGAGACCAGCCCATGCAATGACCTTATCCTCCAGCCACGACACAGTACACCCATAATTCATGTCCCAAATTTCCTGCATGTTTCTGCTAAGCCAAATGCCTAGATATTTCACCGGACCATTGGCCCATTTAAGTGGGTAGTCAATAGAGAAAGGTGTAGTAGCATCCGTCAAGGGGAATATAGTGGACTTAGTCCAGTTTATAGAAACTCCAGACAGACCCCCAAATTTGATTAGTTCACGGAGAATGGGAGCTGTGTTTGTCTCCGGGCCACTAATGTATAAGGTGACATCATCGGCCTATATTGAAATTAGGAGGCCACTTGTGCTAAACCCCAAGCCCCTAGCAGTGTGATGTTGCCTAATTTGTGCCGCCAGTGGCTCCATCGCTATCGCGAAGAGCAGGGGAGACAGAGGGCACCCCTGTCGCGTACCCCGCGATATGGCGAACGGATCCAACAGCATACCATTCACTCTGATCCTTGAGGACAGCCTTGTGTAAAGCAGTCGCACAAGACTAAGAAACAAGGGACTAAACCCCATCCTCTCCAGGACTGCAAATAGGTATGCCCACTCTAGCGTATCGAACGCTTTTGTAGCGTCGAGAAACACCGCAATGGCTTGCAAGTCAGGGTGGAGATAATGAACTACAGAAAAAAAGGTCCGGAGGTTGTGTGATGTGGAACGCCCAGGAATAAAACTCTGATTGATCTGGGCGGGCGATCAGTGGGAGAAGAGGCTGCAGACAATTTGCGACCAGTTTTACCAGAATTTTAACATCCACATTTATCAACGAAAGTGGACGGTAAGAGTCGAGTTCGTCATCGGGTTTCCAGGGTAATTATAATGGCCTCAAGCATTGAGGACGGTAGAATACCCATGGTCTGGGCCTCCTCATATAACGTTATTAGATGTGGAGCTAGTTCCTCAGCATATGTTTTATAAAAAGCTGTGGTCAGGCCATCGGATCCCGGAGCCTTCTCCAATGGGAGACTCCTAATCACCTGGGCAACATCCTCCACAGCAAAGGGAACGTCCAAGTATTCCCTATGCCCCCGTCCCAACCAAAGCAGCTCCAGGGAGCCAAGGAAGGGGCGGACCCCTGGGTTGTCGTGTATAGTTTGGCATAAAACTGTGTAAATGTGTCCAATATTTCTTGCGGGCATCTGATCACGTGTGGGTGGTTCCCCCTGACTTCCATAACATAAGCAGCTGAGCGTGGGGCTCGAAGCATTGACGCCAGAGTTCTCCCAGGCCTGTCCCCCTCCCCGTACCTCCTGGCTTGTGTATGCTTGCCTAGAAACTTTACTTCGCGCTGGGCTTCCTCCTCAAATTCCAACAGTTTTTTCTTCAATTGCGCTACAAGAGTGGGATCATCAGTGGTATAGAACTGCGATTCAAGCTCCTTGATCTGTTTCTCTAGGGAAGCCAGAGTGCCCCTTATTGCCTTCAGTACCCCCGCCTGCCGAGCTATATATTGGCCTCTAATTACCACCTTAAATGCCTCCCATAAGGAGGCCTGGGTTGAGACCGAGCCAGAATTAAGAGCAAAGTAATCCACTATATCCCCTCATATTTCTTCTTTAAAAGCCTCATCCAGGAGTGCATTAGGGGGAAGCCGCCAACTGCACATTTTCGTAGGTGAGTTTGGCAACGTAAGGCATAGTAAACTAGGTGCATGATCAGACCAGGACCTTGGGAGGTGTGAGACTGCGCAGGTCCATGTTGTCACGTCCCGCGACACCAACCAGTAATCCAGCCGGGACCAGGCCTTGTGAAATTCACAAATACATGTACCTTCCCTAACCTGCTGATGATGGTGTCGCCATATGTCAATTAGATTGCAGTCTGCTATGATGGCATTCAGTGCCGCACTGGCATTAGGATGTAGTGAGCGGGACTGCCCTTTCCTGTCCAATGCATCATCCAGTATCTCATTAAAATCCCCCCCCCCAGATGATCGTTTCGCACCCAGTCGCCCTCACCCTGGCCCATCCGTCCTGAAAGAAGGCGGGGTGTCCAAATTGGGGCCGTAGACTGCCACTATTACCACCCGGACCCTGCCTAGAGCACCCAGTAGTATGATGTACCTGCCCTCTGGATCGACGTGGGATTCGCACTCCTTCCAGTCCAGTCCCTGCCTCACGAGCACCGCCACCCCACGGGAGTAATTAGAATATATAGAGGATTAGACATGGCCCCATCGTCTGTGCTTCAACCTAGTGGAGGGCGTGGTGTTCAGGTGTGTCTCTTGTAACAGGCACACATCAATGTGGTGCCTTAATAAGCAGGAGTGGACTAATCTCGTTTTTCTATGGTCATTTAGACCACGAATGTTCCAAGTTAAAAAACTTAGACTCAACATAGCAGAACCATTGTGGTCCAAAGAAGTACCAAGATCTGGGCCCAAAATGCACAAACCCCCTCAGTGGCCCTACGGTGCAGTGTTTTGATGTGTTTGACTGAATACCAACTCCCTTTATATTCCGGGTACCAAATGGGTATAGACAGTAATGTACAAGCATGCTGTACTAGACTATGAAGCATAATACAACACATTAACCACCCCCTCCACCCCCCACCCACTCCAACCCCCCAAACAGGTTGTGTTAAACCCTCCCCCACCAACATTTGCGAATGCAATTTGTGCCCCAGATAGGGCAAAACAACAATCGGGAACTCTCCCTGGGGGCGCGGTGTCGCCGGCATACACCCCTGCCAAGAGCAGGGTGGCCGAGAGTAAGGCAGAGGGCCAAGGCACTGTGGCAAAGCATAATAGGCAAGTACTCGATCAGTACGCTGCTGCTGCTGCACAATTATGATAACTGACCCCAACCAAAGGCCAGTGCAGGTCCTGGCCAGGCCTAGACAAAAATAAACACATTTGTAAACATATATTAACTTGGCCCCAGCTAATCATTGTCACTCAACCTGTCGGCCGATGCGTCCTCTGCTCGAGGGCTGTGTGCCTGCTTTTTCTTACCCCCAACATGCTTAGCAAATTTTAGTGCGGACTTGGCGTCCGTAAAAAACTGTGCCGTGCCCTCATAGGACACCTTGAGCTTAGCTGGATTCAGCAGCGAATAGGGGATCTTGGCTTGTAGTAGAATTCGTTTCGCAGGCAGGAACTCCCGGCGTGCCGCCTGTACCACCGGTGTAAAGTCCGGGTAGAATGAAATTGTATTCCCTTGATGGGTAATGGATCCTCTTTCCCTGGCTAGTCGTAGGATATGGTCACGGTCCTGATAGTTCAAAATTCGGGCCAAGATTGGCCGTGGCGTGGCGCCGACCGGTGGTTTGGGGCCCAGGGTGCGGTGTGCCCGCTCAACCACGAACACCGCAGATAGGTTAGGATCAAAAAGTTCATGGAGCAAGTCGGCGATGTAGACCTCCATTTTAGATATGGCCGTCGTCTCCGGAATTCCCGTGATCCTCAGGTTGTTACGACGGGACCGGGCCTCCAAGTCCACGTTCTTTGATCGGATCAAGCCCAGTACTTTGTCCATATGCAGGAGTTGCTCTTTAGTTTCAACCTGAAACTCATGAAAGTCTGAGTTGCGATTTTCCAGCACATCCAGCCTCGTCTTGTGCGTCCCCACCTGCTTTTTTCCAACGTCCAGCTGGGACATAAGCACATCTAGCTTAGTGTCTATGGTGCAGAGACTGGAGCGCATCTCCAACATCAGCGTGCGCAAGTCCTCACCTCGATCCTCGGCCTGCGATTCGGGCGGGCGTTCAGAACTCCCCTCCGGTTCCTGCTCCGTCGTTCTGGTAGCCCGCCTGTTATCAAATGTCAATTTCGGTTGTTTCGCATCCTGTTTCCCCATGGTGGCAGAGCTGTTTGGTGCACAAGTTGGTGTATGGATGCAGGAAGGTCACACCAGTGGTCTACCCCCGGCACGAAATGTCTATCTGACCCCCACCGGCACGTAATCCGCAGCTACCAGTGTGGGGCGACGCCAGGATCTCTAATCTTCGGGTGGGGTAGGCAGGACGCAGAGAAAATATGAGCTGTGCAGTGCCCTCTGTAACCCGAGCAGGGATTACTCACAGTCCCTGTCACTAGTAGTGACCGCACCACCGCTCAAATGACAAAGAGCGCGTATCTCCACCCCACCGGGGGTATCTTCACGGGGCCTCATGACAGCTTGTGCATGCCCCACCCTTCTCAGTGCCTAAAGAGGTTGCCGTGTCCAATGACCAGTGGGTCCAGCCAGCCCAGTTGCAAATATTGGTGCTTTCACACTCCCCTCTTCCCAGGGGTATTGCGTTGACTCACCGGATCGCCGGCCCACCGCTCCAGCACGTGGGTCTCGGTCCGCCTGACTTCAAAATGTCGGCTGCCTGGACAGGCGTCGGATCCCCTAGTCAGCAACACGGGGGCTAAATACCAACAGCAAAGCCAGGGGATATTCCCGCACTCACCCCGCCATGCGGGCGAATCCACACTGTTCCGCGGGGACTCCGACAAAACCTCGTGGCCCGCACCCAGGGAGCACTCACGGGGGCTAATTACCAACAGCAAAGCCAGGGGATATTCCCCCACTCACCCCGCCATGTGGGCGAATCCACACTGTTCCACGGTGACTCCGACAAAACCTCGTGGCCCGCACCCAGGGAGCACTCGGTGCAGCAGCAACGGTCCCGCGGCCACACGACTCCGCAGCCCAGCACGACCCCACCGGGAACAGCAGCACCGACCGCTCAGCCGCACGGTGAGTCGCCGGGTTCCAGGCAGCAGGATCACTTAGGCAGCGCACTTCACCACTGCGACCTCACAGGCCGAGGGCTCCGGTGGCTCCGGGCGGGTTGCACGCAGTCGGGGTCGCCATAGCGTTGTGAAGGCAGCTGGCGGCCACAGCGGCAGGTCTCCTCTGGTCGCACCACCGCAGGCGAGACATAGGGCACTAAACTTGCAGCAATGACCCTCCGTATATTCGGATTATAAAAGGATTAATATCCCAGCCGGCAGAGCTCGCTTAACTAGCGGCCATCTTGCCGCGTGGTCAGACCACGCCCCCAGATCAATGCAAGTATTGAAATCACCACCCCACACTACTTCAGTCGGTGTCAGCTCATGTAGTCGCACCCATATCTGTGCATAAAATGCCGGATTGTCAGTATTTGGTCCATACACGTTTACTAGTGTCTGTACTGTGCCACTAAAGTTTCCTTGTATTATAACATACCGGCCTTAGGTGTCCATAATTGTATGTAATAATGTGAATGGGGTGCCTTTCTTAACCATCAGTAATACCCCGTGGGCGTGTGTCGAATAGGAGGATGCTGTACATATGGACGCCCACCTGGTACCCACATTAAGTACTATGTGGTTTGTAACGTGTGTTTCCTGGAGACATGCTACCTCCACCCCATGGCGGTCGAGATAGGCCAGTGCCTATCTAGTCTTACGCAGATTATTTAAGCCCCTGACATTCCACGTGAGTAGGGTCAGAGGTCTATGTGCCACAGTGCAGCCTAGTATCGTGTCTCAGGATGTTTGGAAACACATTTCTCAGATTCTAGCAGCAAGTCAGTCGTGCCGTGTAGGTTAGTGCCAATAGCAACTTTTTCCAACCCCAACTTGTACCCACCCCCCTACCACTCCAGCACCCCAATTATGTAGACAATCCCTTCTCTTACCCGAATTCCCCAACATCCCCCACCTCCTCCCACTCCCTCCTACAACTTTAGAAACATAATGTGGTGTACACATAGGAGCGGAAACGGCCCGCCGGTGACCCCCGCTGTGTGGTAATTGCAGGGGCTGCCCGTCTATTATCTATGGTGCGCCAGTAACATAATGTCTGTTAGTAGGACCTTAAGTGTTTTACTTTGCAATATTGGATCACTTCCGATGCCTCCGGATGCACGATAAAAAGGACATTTTGCAGAGGTAACAGTTCCCTGGGGCCGCCCTGTTGTGCCTTCCTTCAGCCAGGGCATGATTTTCTAGTTATACATTATAGTCACGGCTTAATGTGGGGCCAGGTTTCACTATATATTATTAAGCAGGGTCCTCAAATCCTGAGTTACTGTCTTGTTTGTCTGCTTCCCCTCTGGGAGATTTCCTTCAGGTGCTTGTTCTCTCCCACTGCTGTACGTTCTTGGGATCTCCGAAGACCTTCGATCTGCCATCTACTGTGATCTTGAGGCAAGCAGGATACAGCATAGTGTATGCAATGTTCATTTCTTGAAGCTTCCTTTTCATTGGCAGGAATTTCTTTCGCGCCTCATGGACCTGTGCCGTGAAGTCCAGGTAGATGAGATCTCCGCACCCTCATATCTGAGGGTCTGCAATTCCCTGGAACGACACAGTGCTGCATCCTGGTCTCTATAGTTGAGAATCCTCACTATGATGGGACGGGGCCTCGCCCCGGGAGGCGGCTGTGGTGCAAGCGATCTATGTACTCTCTCTACTATAAATATTTTGGAGAAAGCTTCTCTCCCTAACAAGTCTACAAGTAGCTTTTCTATGAATCGCTCCATATTGCCTGTGTTCGTAGTTTCAGCAATTCCAGTTATTCTGAGGTTATTGCGCCTGAAGCGCACATCTAAGTCCTCGGCTTTGGCCTGGAGTGATGCTAGTGCTTTCTCCATCTTTTTCAGATTCTCTGCAATTGTATTCTGAGCATCCTCCGTGTCAGACACCCTGTGTTCCATTGTGTTGAGGCGCTCTGCATGCTTGTCTATTCTCTCCGACATTCTATCAACGCAATATGTCAGAGCATCCAATTTCCCATCAATGGCAGTTAGAGTAACTTGCATTGCGGTGAGGGTTTGGCGCAGGTCTCCCTCAAGTTACGGCACATGGGAAGGTGCTTCTGCACCCAGCATCTCCTGTTCTTCTCTTCTTAGTCCCAGAGGCTTGCATTGTTCAAATTGCAACTTTGATTGTGTTTTATCTGCCTTCCCCATGGTTGCAGTGCACTGGAACTGGGAGGAGTGCGATGGAGATTAATATTTCCTTCCTAATGCTGCACTATAATTGGTATGGTGGCCCAATGATGTCTTTCCTGTAGTTCGGTGGGGTTTCCAGGTACATTGAGGGACGCGACCTTCTGGGGATGAAGTTGATTACTGTCCACTATGCCCCCCCCCAGCATTCTTTGCATGCAGATGCAGCTCCAGTACTTGTCCCCTCGTATTCCTGTCATCCCGCTCACACACAGGGATGGCCAATCTGCTACAGCGATGCGAATATGTAGCATGTCACAGTGTATTGGTGATATTATATATGTGTTGTGGCCTATATTACAGAAAAAGGTTTCTGGTGATAGGAGTCAGGAGTTTTGCCGCAAGAATCCAGTGTAACGATCTATTAGGCGTGTGCCCTCCGGTGCACCGCCCGACCACACTCAGGCAGCGGTCCGGGTGTGTCTGTCGGCCTCTGTTGTAGCCTCGGTCTCTCTGGTCCGGCGGGCTCCGCCATGTCAGTCGGTCTAGTCTCTCCCCGGCCCGCGTAGTTGCAGCTGCCGGCGGCTACCGCCTGCGGTGCTTCCATTTTTGTTCCGGACCCCTGATTTTGACAGCACCTCTCAGGGGCACCGGATAAGCTGTCCAGTGGCATGTAGTTGTAGTTATGGCGCAGGATAAGGTAGGATAATGTAGGATAATTGCGGCGGCCGAAGGAGCTCGCTTAAGAAGCGGCCATCTTCGAGCTAGGCAAGCTCCGCCCCTTGCAGAGGGACTTTATGATATCTTCTGGAGTTTCCATTAAAAATAGTGCTTACATATTGGATTTGTTTGAAGCAATATAACAACAAAAGAAAATTACAGTGGGCAGGTATATTGCCCATAAGGCTCGAAAGGATTTAATTACACTTGGTAATCGATATGCGGATCAGGTGGCAAAATACAGTGCACTACAAGAGGAGACAGTGGTACAAGAAAGTGAGGATGATGAATCAAGAACTACCATACAATGCAGAAAATGTAAATTGTTTATTTATGAATTCCGTTCAGATGTCTTTGAGCTGAGAGATTTGCAGGGGATATTTCCGAAGAAGAGAGAAAATAAGGTTACAGGAAAAATTATCAGGATTTGTATATCAATGCTGAAAATAAGTACATCCTCCTTGATGAAATGCCATATCCACTGGACAAATACTTCCATAATCAAAGCCATGTTGGTAGGGATAATATGTTGCAGATCTTTAGAAAATACTTGGGGAGTAATGGATTTAGAAATGTAGCTGAAGACATATGCTCTAGGGGGCAGATTTACAAGAACTGGCGCATCCCTGCATATTAGCAGGGATGTGCCAGTTAAATTGTGACACGTAAAAAATCCCTTGCGCCACCATGGATGCGCCGCATTTACAATGCGGCGCACCATGGCGCAAGGATAGACAGATGCGTGACGCATCTTTTCGGCGTAAGGGCAGCACATTGCTGGAGTCGTGTCGCAAGTACGACGCAACTCCAGCAATAGTTAGGAATGCCTATTCCTAACATGCTGCGTCACTCCTTACTCCTGCTTCAAGCAGGCGCAAGGTTTTGACGCAATGGCGTCTTAAAAGTGACTCCGTGAAATCACTGCGTCACTTTTACGAGGCTTTCCTGCGTGGAAATGCCCACCCTGCATACATTATACCTGACGCAGGTATAATGTAGCGCAGGGCTTTACAACGTGACGCATCTCCCTAGATGCGTCACGTTGTAAATATGTCGCAACATGGCGCATTGTTTACAACACCGCTGCATCACAGAAGTGACGCAAAGGCGTCGTAAAGATGTCGCAAGGGGCTTGTAAATCTGCCCCTAGGTGTTTGGTGTGCCAAAGAAATATTCAAGGAAGAAAGTGCCTCTCAGTGGTGAATCGTATTGGCAAATTAGAGGGCCCATTTATGAGACTCAAAGCAGCATTTGTAGAGATGCCACAATATATTTGTTTAAGTATATCTTGGTCATTGTCTGCTTGTTCTCAAAATGAGTGGAAGCTTATCCCATACGGATATCAGATAGCTTTACAGTTGCCAAACGTTTGTTGAGGGTGTTGATTCTGAGGTATGGCCTTCCAACTTCATTTGAGACAAATCATGGTACTTACTATAAAAGCTAATTTTTGGAAATCATCTGTACAGCATTTTGGATAGAGCAGAAATTCCATTGTAGTTATCAACTTCAATCTTCAGGAGTAGTTGAGAGGGCTAATGCTACTCTTAGGAACAAACTGGCAAACTTGTGTGCTTCAACTTGTTTGTTATGGCCTGATGCACTTTCTCTTGTCCTGATGAGCATGAGAAGTACCCCTGGCAAAAAGACTGGTTATTGCACCATGAGGTGATCATGGGTAGGCAATGAGACTTGCATACACTCCTTCAGCTGCTGTCATGGCCATCACCAGTCAAGGACACTTCCCTTCGCAGCAAACACATCCTACATTAGCCCCCTTGATTTATAGACGATTGAATGGAGTGAGAGTCTGGAAAGTTGGCAGGTAGCCTACGTCACCCACAAGCCACCATTCCTGTAACCCAGATCACCTGCATGTGGGAGGGGTTGGAGTATTTAAGCCACTCACTCCTTTGGAGTGGGCCGGTGCTTGTCAATCATTGTTTCACCAGACGATTATTGCCTGAGGAGCCTTTCCTTGTTCTACGAGCCCGCACGGAAGAGGTGCTTAAGGATTTCCTGCCTCACTCTCTCCCCACTTGACCTTGCTGTGGAGAGCAGTGAAGAGAGCACTGGTGTGCCGCGCTCGACTCGTGTTCCCCTCTGAGCTTCCGCGTCAGCCCGCCTTTCCTGTACCGACTTCTGAGCTGAAGCGGTAAGTTTTGTCTGAATTAGACGAGGGCAGAAGGCAAGGACATTTCTTTTGGCAAACGCGTTCGCCGCACCGTTGTGCAGTGCGGAATGCGCTTGCCTATAAATTTCTTCACACGCTCGCATGCATGGAAGAGCTGCATGTGAGCGGTTTCCTTTCATTGTATTCAGGACCTGTTTGTTTCTTTGGCAGTTAGCCCGCCCGAAGAGTTGCGGCACTCACCTACCCTGATTCATCCTGTTGGTTAACACGCACGGAGAGCTGCGTGGTTAAACCTTTCGTTTCCTTTCATTGGGGGCTGTGCCCTAGAGAATGTCGAGGGACATTTTCCAGGAAGAAATGTACTTTGAATCTCCTTTCTTCTGTGGGTTAACAGGAGGAGCCGGATCTACCCAGCTGAGACACAGTCCGCGTACCAGTTGTTATAGCTTGGTCATTTCTTTAGTCTTTACGCGTCTTTCTTCCGGAGTTGGTTACTCCTTATTTCAACGCTGAATTCCAGAGATATTCCGTGAGAGTATGTTATTCCTTGGTTATCCTTCCCCTTCAAGGACAGTGGGCGTGGAACATCTGTGAGTGGCGTGTATGGGCGAATGTGCATTAAGTAAACTGTGTACATTTAGAATAGATTTACTTGTTAACGTACCCTCTTTTCTTTCACTCTTTCGCTTAGGGTCTCCTTCTACAAGTAGTACTTCATTGCTAGAAGTGCGAACCAGAGAGGCCTTCCCGTACGTCCCGCGAAGGTTTTTTGTTTTATCCTTTTCCCCTGTGGGCGGCCTTGCAGGGGAGTTAGTATCTCATCCCTCTGTGGGTCTGCGCAGGGGGGGAGTGGGGAAACTTTGCATTGCCCCTGCTGGTTTGTTCCGGAAGGTTAGTGACTTGTGGTATCTGCTAACCTGACAGCTGCACTAGTTTTAAGCAAGCAAATACCCAGAGGTGTCTTAATGCTAGCTCTGTTAAGTGGGCTTAGATCCGTCATTATCTAGAGAAGAGACAGGTTTTGAATTCCTTCCTAAAGGATAGCAGATTAGGCCTGGTTCTAACATGAAAAGGAAGTTGGTTCCATTCTTTTGCTGTGCTGGTTCTCTGGCAGTTCTGGTCTTTGCTTTTCCAGAGTTCAATTACAGGCAGTTTATATGCATCCAGTTCCCAACTGCTGCCATGCAGTCATGAAATCTCAATCCTGTGCTATTGTCACCAGTTTGCATAGCTACCACGATTTTAGTATCATCTGCATAAGACCTGAGATCAAAACCGAACGACCTTATCAAGGCTGCCAGAGGTTTTACATATACATTTAACAAAGTCGGACTGAGTGAGGATCCCTGTCGGACCCTACAAGGCAGTGAAAAAGGATCAGACACAAATTGACCCAGTGCTACCACTTGCTTTCTCTCTGAGAGAAAAGATTTTAAGAGAGCAAGAGCCGTCTCCTCGATACCAACAGCCTGGAGACGGTCGACCAGAATGTTATGATCAACCGTATCAAAGGCTGCTGATAAATCAAGAAGGATGAGCGCTGCACTGCCCCCTCTATCGAGAATCTATCTCACCTCTTCTGTTGTCTTAAGTAGAGCTGTTTCGGAACAATAACCGCTTCTAAACCCGAATTGGGTAACATCTAGCCAGTTGCTGATTATTAGCCTTTTCTACGATCTTCACTGACAGAGGAAGTCAAGAAATCGGGTGATAATTATTCGGGTCCATTGATCTCAAGTTAGGCTTTTGTATGAGAGGAAGTGTAGGTGGTTTCTTCCATTGAATGGGAAAGCGCCCTGACTCAAATATGGATTTAAAAATGCTTGTCAAACGAGTGCCCACAGCTTCTACTGCTAATTTGATCACTACTGGGGAACATGGGTCCCTGGGAGAGCCGATTTAGTGGCTTGAATTAAAGATATTATTTGATTAACCAAAAGTGCTGAGAATTTGGTAAAGATGGATTGTCCCTGACTTAAGGCAGATTGAGCTATACCATCCTTTCTAGTAGTATTATATGGTGAAATCTGTCTCTCATTGGGTGAATGTGGCAACTGAAGAGACAAAATACATTGCTTGTCAAAACCTCAACCCAGGAGACTAGATAGTGGTCTGAAATCACCTGAGTGGATATATCTAGCTATAGTCTCGGAGAAGAAGAAGAAACATAGGGGCATATTATCAAGCCCCTATCGCCACCACAACGTCACTTTTTGTGATGTTGTGGTGGAGATAGGGTCAGCGCCTTATTACCAAGGCAGCTTTAAACCACATAACGTGGCTAAAAGCCACGTTAAGTGGCTTAACGCTGCCTTTGTAATAGGGCCCCTTTCACGCTAAAATTAGCGTGAAAGGGGCGTGCAGTGAGTGTTGCGGTGGGCGTTCCACTGCAACACCCATTCACTTCGACGCTGCCACCTATTATCAAGAGTGGCGATAATAGGTGGCAGCGCCGAAATTAAGACCAGGAAAATCCTGGTCTTAAGGTGGCAAACGAGGAGAAATGCTTCATTTCTCCTCGTTTTTGCTTTTCTATGTGTGCTGCCTTGTGCAGCACACATGGAAAAAGCAAAATGCCAAGGTCTGTTTATGTACAGGAAGGTGTCCCTTCCTGTACATAAACAAACCTGTTTTTAAAAATGCCATTTTGTAACTTACATGTGTGCTGCATGTAGCAGCACACATGTAAGTTACAAAATGGCATTTTAGGTTTGTTTATGTATAGGAAGGGACATAAACAAACCTCCCTGCTCGCAGACACCCTTGCACTCTGGTGCAAGGGTGCCTGCGTTGGCGTTAAGTCGTGAGACTTAGCGCCATCGCAGGGGGAAACGCCAGGCTGCACCATATCATTGGTAATATGGTGCAGCCTAGCGTTTCCGAAGTGGCGATGAGAGGCGTTAAGCCAAGGAGGCTAACGCCTCTCATCGCCACTTCCTTGCTAATATGCCCCATAGTTGGAAAGTTACAAATCAGTGACCCAATGCCAGTACAACTTTGAGAGTGTATCTGAGAGTGAAATTGAAACAGAAGAACCACCTTGAATTAGTGAAACAGACTTTTGTGATAGAAAAAGATCTAGAGACAGCTGCTGAACAAAGATAAGCCTGAAACCCAGAACTGAAATGAACTTTTGACTGAAATGAACTTTTGAAAAGAACCTGAGAAGATTATTTTGAACTTTTGTTTTTGATTATCGCTTTAAAAAAATACGCAGAAAAGAAGAAATCTATTATTGTTTTAAAGAGCATTTTTCATTGCCTTTAATTTTGGATATATCAAAGCTAATTTTAATTTGTCTCAACTTGATGAGGGATTACAGCAAATGCTGTAAAAGTGTAGGGTTAATAATAATATTAACAATATTAAAAGTTTCAGAGAGACTGTTGTTCTGCTTACTTACCCCAGTGGGATATGTTTCTAATCATGTTGAATTTACTACTGTTAGAAATTAAAACATGATGTACCAGTGCATAAAGAGAATTTAGTTTGTGGTTTTCAGGATAATATTTATACTAATTTGATTCATGGTTATATAGACATAATTAACGTCGAAGGGTGCTTTGTATATGCCTTCCTTCCATCCTTTGCTGGGGAGGGTACTACATTTGTAGAACTTCCAATTTAATATGCTCTTTCTTGTATTGTATATGTTGCCATTTTTTAACAATGGTTAATTTCTTTCTCCCTGGTTATAATATGTCTTTGGGGGATTTGCCTGTAAAAGAGAATAACAGAGAAATTAAATATAACACATTTTAAGGGTGATTACACAAAACCAGTATGAAGCTATAATTGCTAATCAAGGTCAGGTATGCATTTTGAGTAGTGAAAAGCATAATTTTATTACAGCATACAAGGTGAGAGGAGTAAAGATTTTGAAGATCTGGGAAGAAGGAAAGGCTGTGGAAGAGCAGACAAAGTAACAAGAATTTAACTTATCAAGTTTGCATCCTAGGTTAAGGATGGAGCAGGAACGAAGGGGTGAGTTATGTATGGAAAGGCACAGTCCTTTAAAGAAAGAAATGCTGAATTTGTAGGAGAAAGTGAGTATGACAGAGCCCATGAAGTAAATGGAAACTATTTGCTGCGTAGCAAACAATGCTTTAGACCAGTAGTTTTAGATATATTAGGTGCTATAATTCATTCTTTAGGTGTGGCAATGAATTATGTGAAAAATAGACATCTGCCTATGCTTTTAGATAAAAAAGCAGCAGATCCAGCAGGACCATCAGAGCCATGGCTATTAGAGCCATGGTAATGCAGAATTGTTTAGCATTAGATAACCTCCTGGCAAAAGAGGGCTATTAGAACCATGGTAATGCAGGATTGTATAGCATTAGATATCCTCCTGGAAAAAGAGGGCGGAATTTGTAAGGTAATAAAGGCTGAGAGATTTTGCACATTTGTACCTGATAGCAGTAGAGTTATTGATGCTTTCATTATGATGGGAAGCAGAGGTTTTTTTAATTGTTAATACTGCTTTTACCTGCTCTGCTTTTACGCCAAATTAATGAATTATACCAGAATTTGAATTGTATCTGAATTTGAGCACTGTCCTTAGAGTAAACCCTCAGATACTCTTTCGGGAGGAGAGTTTCGCTAAAATTGCTTTTTGCACATAGTCTTGCTTTTCGGCCATTGTTCCTGGATTGGGACAGCTAGAGCCGCCATTTTTGGTGAGTGCGCGCTCTAGCGAACCGAGGCCCATAATCATTTAAGGTAGGAAGCGGTAGGACATGCTCAGCGGGCACCAGCCGCGGTCCGTGCAGGTAACAGCGGTGGGGAGGTGGGGCCGGGTGGAGAGAGATTTCGAGGGACGATGCCGGAAAAAAAAATTATTTATTTAATTTTCCCTCTGCATCGTCCCTAGAAATCACTCCCACCCGGCCCCACCGCCCCACCTGCACGGACCACGGCTGGCGGGCACGCCGATTGCACGCCAAAGGCAAGCCCGTCTACGCCTGCCAACGTCCCGGAAGCGTTCAGTGCCAGCCACTATGTTTGAGCTGGCCTAGAAGGAAAACTGAGGTACACTTATAGCCCACTACAAATGCTTAGGCTAGCCCCGGCTTGGATCTGTTTGCCTGTAGTTTTAGATTCTACACTGTCTAATAACGTTAGGTGTGCACAATGCAGTTTCCACGCCAGTTCGATGGACCCTTGCAAAAACACTATTCCACCACCTAGACTCATGAGCAGTAAGACCCCAGGCTTTTCGGCAGTCCTGATTAATTCACGCTCAATACCTAGACATGCAGATAATATCTGTGAATTACTAGGTGAGGAGGTTCCCGATGCATTGTTTGTCACAGAAACCTGGTTAACCGTATCCTCTTGCCCTGATATCTGCTTAGCAATTCCTAATGGTTATAAAATATGTAGAAAGGATCGCTTGAGCAGTAGAGGAGGGGGTGTGGCTCTGATTTAGAATTTTCTATGTACCTCAATACCTATAGTGGGCCTGGAAGGAGCAAAGGTTATGGGATTTTGCTTCACCCTTTCCCCCAATCAATCAGCAGAGGGAGCTTTATTATACTGACCTCCTGGTACGGCAGGATCTTTCCTTAAACAGAAAATAAGTGATTGAAGAAGAGGAAACTGGAAGAACACAAGATGAAGGATGTTGAGGATTCTGTTAATAGGTTTTAGTGAATACAAAATACCCATTGGGGGGTATTTGTGAAATTTCTTTTTAAGTTAATATTTTTATATGACACATAATATTGAGTATTAATGATGTTTATGTTGGATCCAATACGTAAAGAATGAATTAGTATGATGTAGCATTACGATGGATCAAAAACTGTCATGCTCTAAATGAGGGTAGGGTAGTCATTTTAATAACATTCCATCTTCCTATAATGCCCAGCGGGATCTATTTCATCTTTTCAAAAATGCTATAGTCATCTTGTACAAGGAGTCCTAATTAAGCTGGAGCATCTCCTCCATTTGAAGTGAAATTAGCACCTACGTAGATTACTTCAGAAGCATATTTAAAGTCTAAGCTCGAAGGATTGTCACTGAACAGAATTTCAATCTTATCTTAATTAAGATGATAACATGACACTTCTCCACATGTATTGTCATACCAGATAAAATGGTGATTGGATTACTAGTAAATATTGCAAAATCGTCTGGGTAGGCTGCTAATTGAATGTCGTTTTTATTTACTCTTAATGCAGATAGATCTATATTATGTTTTACTTAATAATTTCAGACCTGGTCTGAATTATGATATCTTGTGGTTGTCTCTAAGCAAATGAAAACTATCCTAGTACTGATACGAGCACCACAGGGACTTTGTTCCAGTACATAAGAAGAACCCCTGGTAGGGGTGCATGAAGCACAGTAGGTATAAAGTAATAATCTGACATATGCTAAAAATAACATTGATGGAGTGCAAATAGAATTACAGGGTAATTTTATGAACACTTAATGGTCTTAATAAAGTTTACGGCTGCCACATAATGATAATTAGTAACTAAGACCATCTTTGTTTACATAACTATAAAATTGATGACCATCTGCTGACACTCCTTGGCACCCCCTAAGAAAACAAATACTGCCCTAGTACTAACAAGGGCTCCAGAGTTGGACATCGAGATACATATTCTAGAATTTTAAATGTCCCTTAATGGAGGTATTTGATGTACATGACAAATGAAACAAAAATCTCACAAATGCCAAGAACAATAATGACAAAGGGCCCGATTACGACTTTGGTGGTCCTGGGACCGCCGTCACAATCTGGCGGTCTGACCGCCCGCATATCTAGCAGTCTGACTTTCGAATTAGGATGTGGGTGGTGGGACTGCTGCTAGACCGCCGCCACTGCCAGGTTCTCCGGTCCTGCAGTGGTGGGAAAACCGGCAGTGTATGGAGGCGGTGCTGGCATCGGCACCGCCATGGGGATTACGACTTTCATTTCCTCCGACCTTTTCATGGCGGGACCCCGCTATGAAGAGGTCGACAGAAAGTAAGGTAAGGGGCCCCAAACAGGGCCCAAGTGTGATTCAGCCCAGTGGGAATAGTGGCTGGGGGCACATGTTGTGCCCCCGTGTGCCTGGACTGTTGTGCATGCACTGTGTGCCATGTACGACATGGTGCATGTGTGCCCGACGTGATGAAGGCACGGCAGTGCAGTGGCATTGCCTTCAGGCTCACTCATTGAGCCAAAGCATGCTGCCACCACAAGACCGCCACCGGAACACCGCCAGCCTTGCGATGAACTTGTGATATGGTGGTCGGGATGCTGCCGGCTTGTGCGGTGTGCCCGCCAACATCATAATCAGGCCCAAAGTATAGATGCCAGTGGGAAATTTTTCCATATATATTTTCCATATAACATTGTTTTTTAATACAGTTCAGGAATCCCACAGAGTTGGATTAGGAGATGAAGACTAAGGGCCTTATTACAACTTTGGCGGTCTTCGTCTGGGACCGCCGCAGTCCCAGGAGACTGCTAACGCCGTGGTGAACCCACCTGCCGAATTACAAGTTTATTCCTGAGCAGGCGGGCGGTACTGCGGTGGTCTCACAGCCGCAGATTACAAGGCTCATAGGAGAGCCTGCACTGCATACTGCCGCCATGACAGCGCTGACTGCTTGCCCGTACAGGGTGTGGCATGCACCATGTCCTGCATGCCACACAGTGCATGCACGACCATGCACTAGTGGGGGGGGCACGTCATGTGCCCACTGCACCCATCCCCATGGGCAGTTCTGCCTGGGGACCGTGTTGGGGGCCCCCTCCTTGCCCTTCCGCCAGCCTTTTTCATGCTGAGATCACTGCCATGAAAAGGCTTGCGGAAGGGCAAGTCGTAATATGGACGGTGATGCTTGGATCGGCACCACCTCCATTCCTCCCCACTTCACACATCGCCAGCACTGTGGCATTCAGGATCCTAGCGGTGCTGGCGGTGTCGTAGCGGGCTGCTGGTGGTTTGTCCTAAGTAATTGTAATACAGCGGGTCGACCACTGTGGTCGGACCACCACTGGGAGTATGGCGGACCCAGGAATGCCGTACCTGTAATAAGGCCCTTAGTACATGTAGAAAAACGCAAACTTGAGAATTCCCAGTTCAGGCAACAAGCAACAAATAATAATGAGGATCGGCAGAATAAAATCGGTTGTTTTCCCTGACACGTAATACGCAATATGTCAGCATGTTGACACAAACAGGACAACTAGTGCACAACTCGAAATTAGGTATACTTTAAATACTCATGCCCAGATTGACGCAGCCTCTGCATTGCCATTGTGTCACACAAGGTGGTGAAGGTGGTGCACGGCAATGCAAGGGGTTCAGTGAGATTTACTAAGCTAAGCAAAGCCACCTTGTGTGGCTCTGCGTGACTTAGTAAATCTGGAGTAACGTTAGGCAGCGCAAGTTGCTGCTTTGCGTAACTCTGCATAGATAAGGCATTCCATGAGTGGAGCGTAGGTATTCCCACGCATCCACCCATGGATTTTGGCAAATTCCCAGATTTACTAAGAATAGTAAACCTGGGAATGCGTCAAAATGGTATGCCTTTCCAACAGAGGTGTAACGAGGAGAAATATCTTTATCGCTCCTCATTATTTCCTCTTTCCATGTATGCTTCATTCTACAGCACATGTAGAAAGAGGACAATGCCTCTGAAGATTGTTTTTGTGCAGGAAGGTGTCCCTTCCTGCACAAAAAGAATCCTGCTTGTAACACAGGCAGCTTTGCACCATGGCACAAGGGTGCCTGTGTTGGTGCTAGGCTGCACTGTTTGTGCCAGGGCAGAGTGAGAGCTGGAATGCTCCATTTGACACAGCGCAGCGCAGCAAGTTGTCTTTCTGCTTTGCGTTGCACCAAATCTCAGTAAATCTGGGCCGCAGTGAAACATGGTACCGGCAAAATGCAGAAATTAGAGCACCCAATGTAGATGCACAGCCGTACTTTGATCTTTAATGGAGTAAGCAAAAGAAAGGGTTTTTTAATGGAAGATCTGCGTGACTTAGTAAATCTGGAGTAACATTAGGCAGTGCAAGTTGCTGCTTTGCGTAACTCTGCGTTGAGAAGGCGTTCCATGGGTGGAGCGTAGGTGTTCCCACGCATCCACCCATGGATTTTGGCACATTCCCAGATTTACTAATAATATTAAACCTGGGAATGCGTAATTCCATGGGCCATTCACTAATGCTTAGCAACTCTCCTACTTTATTTTCAGTGTTTGACAATAAGGTCTGCCAGCACTAAATTCCCGGGGAGCCATAGCAATTGCCAAATACTTGTTGGGGTATTTTCATGCCCCTTAGCAGGTCCGCCTGAATCTTCACCCAAGATAAGACCAAAATTACACCATAAAACTATGCTCCTTGATACACACAGACAATGTAATGCCCTTTGAAGATCAAATTCAGTGTATCGATTTCCTGTGCAGTGATATGGATATGTGAACGTGCACGGTTGAATTCACACAATATGCCTACAAACTAGTAACAATGACACTAAATGACATCGTTCTTGTCCTTACGGATACCAAACTGAGGAGTTATGTCAGTTATGGTTTGTGTGTATGGCTTCTGGTATGAATGTGAAATCTAGTATGCCTCAGATTACCTAAAATTTTGAGGATATTTGGTGTAAACCCTTACTTTCCCTATTAGAATTCTGTAGAGCGATCACACTTTAGGTCCTGAAGAAAGCTGACTGACCCTTGTGGTTACTTGAATGTCTGAAACATGTAGACCTCTTGAAGAGGGCGGTAAATTGCGAGTGTTTTGCGACCGCAATTGCGGTTGCAAAACATTCTTACATAGGGTAGCGAGTCGCAATTAGGAAGGGACGCCCTTGGAACGCCCCTTCCTAATTGCGAGTCGCAAAGCCTATTTAGCGAGTCGCAAATCGCTAAATAGGGTTTGTACATGGCCCTATTCGTTTTTGCATGTGCCAAGGGTCGCTAACCCGTTTGCGCATGCAAAAATGGGTCATACATCTGGCCCTTGGTCTTTACCATAGGGTACCACTAGGAAAGTTTAAACTAAGATCCCTCGCCTTCTTAGAAAGAGCTCCCTTTCATTTTCAAAGTCGAGCCCACCCAGACACACTAGGTAGCTGGGTGATGACTCAATGACAAAGCATGCCACTAGGATAACGTATAGTTTATTACCTGTCGGTGTAGTTTTGCAGCTTGAAGACTCTCTGGATTCACTATGCTGTGCATTATTCCGCCATCTTGTGGTTGGGTCCGGAATCGTAGTATTTTCTCTTTTTTTTTTTTTTTTTTTTTTCGTGGCCCAGGTGGGCGGCGACGTCCCACCATTTGGTGTCCTTCGTGACGTCGACGCACTTCCTGCGGAAGCTCCCACCTTTGCTCGCCATCTTCGGATTCTTTTTTCTTTCCCTTTTTTTTTTTTTGTTGTTGTCCGCTTTGCTTGATCCCTTTAGCTATGTATGCAATTTAGCCTCCTTTGTCCTCATGTCTCATCTATCTGGCGGAGGAGGGTGGGATCGCTAGTGAATCCAGAAAGTCTTCAAGCTGCAAAACTACACCGACAGGTAAGAAACTATACGTTTTGCAGCATGAATCTTTCTGGATTCACTATGCTGTGCATAGACTTAGTAGCAGTTTTTCCCTTATTGCGGTGGCTGGGTGGAAGATGAGCATTGGTTACTGAAAATGTGTTGTAAAACCTTCTGTCCCACTTGCGTTTCCTTGTTCATTTGAATATCCACACAGTAGTGCTTAGTGAACGTATGCACTGAAGACCATGTTGCAGCTTGGCAAATATCTTGGATAGGTTTGTTCGCTAGAAACGCAATTGTTGCTCCCTTCTTCCTTGTTGAGTGAGCTTGAGCTGCTCCTTGTAACTGTTGTCCTGCCTGCTTGTGGCAGAGTTGAATTGTCTGCGCAATCCATCGTGCAATCGTATTCTTGGTGACTGGTCATCCCAGAAAACTGCTGGCAAAGGAGACAAAGAACTGTTTTGTTTTCCTGCACTCCTTTGTCCTCTCCATATAGTGCATTACAGCCCTTCTGGCGTCTAGCGTGTGCAGCGCCCTTTCTGTTCGTGTGGAAGGTTTTTGGAAAAAACTTGGTATTTGGATTGTTTGGTTAATGTGGAACCGAGACACCACCTTTGGCATGAAGTGTGGGTCCGTCCTCATTACAATCCTGTCCTTGTGTATTTGCAAGTAGGGCTCTTGGAGTGTCAGCGCTTGCAACTCACTTACTCTTCGTAGTGACGTGATAGCCACTAAGAAGGCTGTCTTTAGTGTGAGCATGTGCAGTGTAGTCTTGTGAATAGGTTCAAAGGGTGCCTTCATCAATTGAGTTAGCACTACGTTGAGGTTCCATGGTGGTGCTGGCATCCTCTTTGGGGGTGCGATTCTTTTCGCCTCTTCCAGACATCTTTTCACAACTTGAGAGGTGAAGAAACTTTTCCCCGTCTCTCCTCTTGTGTAGGCCACTACCGCAGCCAAGTGCACCCTCAGGGATGTGTAGCTTAATCCGCTTTGTAGCAGGTGTGTTAAGTATTTTAGTACCGTTGATTCCCTTGTGATCTTTCGTTGTAGATTCTCCTTGATGCACCATTCGGAGAACCTCTTCCACTTTGCTACGTAGCACTTCCTTGTGGAAGGTCTCCTTGCCTCCCTGAGTACTGCCATGGTACTTGGTGGTAATTTGAGGTGTGCAAATTCCAAGTCTTCAGGAGCCATGCTGCTAGGCTGAGGCTCTCCGGTTCTGGGTGTAGCACCTTTCCGTTCTGCATTGCTAACAGGTCCTTTCTTCTTGGGAACCTGTGTGCTGGTTCTTGTGCCATTTCCACTATCTGTGAGAACCAGGACTGTCTGGCCCACTGAGGTGCTATCAGTATTAGCGTCATGTTGCTGATTCTGCATTTGCTGAGTACCCTGTGTATCAGTGGTATCGGGGGAAAAGCGTATGCAAATGTCTTTGACCAATCTATCCATAGCGCATTCTCTTGTGACCAATGGTCTGGTTGTCTGGATGCGTAGTGTTGGCATTTTGCATTCTGGTGTGTTGCAAATAGGTCTATTTGCGGTGTACCCCATTTCCGGAATAGCTTCTCTATTTCCTGTTGATTGAGCTCCCACTCGTGGGATGCCGACGTCTGCCTGCTGAGTCGGTCTGCTTCCACATTGTCCTTCCCCGGAAGATGTATTGCCAGTAGGTCTATTTTTAGTGGAATGGCCCATCTCCATATTTCCTGTGCTAGCCCTGATAGTGCCACTGACTGTGTTCCTCCTTGTTTGTTGATGTAGAACATGGTGGTTGTGTTGTCTGTTTGGACCAACACCCTGTTTCCGTACAGCTCTTTCTGAAAGGCTTTTAAGGCTAGGAATACGGTCTTTAGCTCCAGGTAGTTGATGTGTCTGACCGCATCTTGCTGCGACCATAGACCCCTCACCTTGAGCTTGTTCATGTGTGCGCCCCACCCCAGCTGGGAGGCGTCCGTTGTGATGGTCACTGTTGGAGTTGGTTGTGTGAATGGCTTCCCCTGTCATATGTTTTCCTTGTTCCACCACGCCATTTCCTGATGCACTGCGTGTGTGACAACCACAAGATCTTCCCAACTCCCTGTTGCCTGTGACCATTGCTGCTGAATCCATTCCTAGAATGGTCTCATGTGTAGTCGGATATTTGGGACAAGGTGGATGCATGACAACATCATTCCCATTAACTTGCTCACCGTCCTCACTGTCAGAACTTGCCCCTTGCGGTAAGGACGTGTTTCCTTCAGTATCGCCAATGTTCTCTTCCTGCTGGGGAACACTTTGGCCTGTATGGTGTTGATCTCGGCCCCTAAGAATATCTTGATCTGCTCCGGTTCGGTTGACGGTTTTTCCCAATGAATTGAGAAACCCAGTTGGCTCAGCGTCTGTACGACCTGCTGGATGTGTTCTTTGCAGTGGTTGTACGAGCTTGCCTTTACGAGCCAGTCGTTGAGGTAGGGATATACGTGTATTCCTTGCCTTCGTAGGTGCGCTGCTACTGCTGCTAGGCACTTTGTAAACACCCTTGGTGCGGATTTGAGTCCGAATGCTAGTACTGTGAACTGGTAGTGAGTCTGGTTGATCACAAACCTTAGTAGACGTTTGTGCCTGTGGTTGATGGGGATGTGTAAGTACGCGTCCTTCAGATCTATAGTTGCCATGTAATCCCCTTGTTGTATTTGTGGTATTACCTCCTGTAGGGAAGTCATCTTGAATCTTTGAGTTCTTATGAATTTGTTTAAGAATCTCAGATCTAGGATAGGTCTTAGTGTTTCGTCCACCTTTGGCACGAGGAAATAAGTTGAGTAAACCCCTTTGTTCCTTTGGTTGTGCGGTACTGCCTCTATCGCCTCTTTGCTGAGCAGTTCCTTCGCCTCCAGCTGCAAGAGCGAAAGTTCTTTTGCTGAGTGAGCCTTGTTTCTTGGTTTTCTTGTTGGAGGTTGTTTTTCCAGCTCTATGCAATATCCGTATTGTATGATGTTTAGTATCCACTTGTCTGTAGTGACCTTCCTCCACTGCTTGAGGAAGTTCTTTATCCTGCCTCCTACCGGTGTTGTGTGTTCGAGGGACTGTTTCTTGTGGAACGTCAGGTTTTTGTTTCTCTGTTTGTCCTTGCCCCCACCCCGAGGTGTTGCTAGGGTGGTTGTTGGCTTGATGGTGAAGTCACTTGGAGGTGGGCTGTTGGCCTCCTCTACGAGTTTGTCCTCGTCCGTTTCCGCGCCCTCGAAAGGACTGGCCCCGGGGCTGGTACTGCCAATTTTGCTGCTGCTGTCCTTGCTGCTGCTGGCCTTGGTTGTTCCTTTGATAGCCTTGCTGGAACGTTTGGTGCGATGTGGCAGGCACGTTGCCTCCTCTACCGCCCGGCCTTCTCGTGGGTGTCCCTCTTCTCATCCCTCTGAACTGCAGCGCTCCCATGGACCTTGCTGTCTCGTTGTCCTTTTTGAGCTGCGTCAACTTTTCGTCAACTGGTGTGCCAAACAGTTGTTCGCCATTAAAGGGTGTATTCAGGATGTTACTTTGCACCTCTGGCTTGAATCCAGAAATCCTGAGCCATGCGTGTCTCCTCTCGGTCACCCCTATCATCATTAGTCTGCTGGATGTCTCTGCAGCATCCAAGGCTGATTTCAAGCATGTGTTTGCCATGCTTTTGCCTTCTTCTACCAGGTGAGCTGCCCTTTGTTGGTACTGATCTGGTAGATGCTTGAGGAGCTGCCCCACTTCATCCCAGTGATGGTATGCGTGCCTGTTGATCAGGGCGTTAGAGTTTGCGAAGCGCCACTGGATTGCCGCATTTCTCTCCACCTTTCTCCCTGTAAGATCCATCCTCCTACTCTCCTTGTCTGGAGGTGGTCCGGCATTAGTGGGCACATTGGCCCTCTTCCTAGCCGTTGCTGTAATTATGGAGTCGGCTGGCACTGATCCTTGTATGTATGCAGGGTCCTGTGAAGAATGTTTATACTTCTTCTCCGTTCTTGGAGTCACAGCCCTGCATACTGCTGGTTCCCTAAAGGCCTCTCTTCCTTGATCCAGCACACTAGGGAGCATGGGTAGGAATTGGCTCCTGGTCTGTTGCGGCAGTAGAGTTTCCAGGAGGAAACATGCCTTGGGCTTCTCCTCTTCCATTTTTACTCCATAGGTTTGTGCAGCCTTCTGGACGACCACGTTGTAGACCCCAATGTCGTCTGGCGGCGAGGGCCTCGAAGGGTAAGTGTCTACCCCTTCTTCCGGCGATTCTGCGTCGAGGTCTTGCCATTCCAGGTCTTCTGCCTCCGAGGACGTCGAGTCCCGGTAGGATTGCAGGTCTTCGTCGCCTTCTCCCTCGAAGTAATAGTCTTCGTCCCCCTGTTCCTCGACCGGTTCGGGTGTTTTCGGCGGTTCGGCGTCCTCGTAGTCTATTTCGACCTTGAGCGCAGGTCTCGACGGGATGGAGTATTGGCTCATCTTGTGGTCGAATTCCTTCTTCCGCTGCAGGATGCTCGCCATTTCGGCCTCGAGCCTCCTCTTCTTCCTCTCCATCTCTTGTGCCTGTTTGGCGTCGAGGGCTGGAGCGGCTCTCTTTGGGGCCGTCGATGTCGACGACGATGTCTGCCCTTCCTTTCTCAGCGCCGAGGTGTGCTTCTCGGGGGCAACCTTCGACGCCCTTGGTTTTTCGAGGGCTCTTGCCAATTGGGAGTCCTTTTCGAAGGATCCGCTCGGCTGACTGTCCTTGGTCGCTGTTGCCTTCGTCTAATGTTTCGGCGGCAACGCTCCCTTCGAGGACTTAGCTTCACTTCTATGAGTGTCGCTCGGGGCTTTAGCTTCACCCTTTCGAGTGTCGCTCAAGTGTTTAGGGGTTGACGACTTCCTTACCTCTTTCGACGTTTTCTTATGGACCTCGACGACTGCGCAGTCCTCCGGTCCTTCGGCGATGTTGTCCTCCTCTCCACTGGAGAGGCCCAGGTCTCGGAGCGATGGAGGTGGTCCCTGCCCCTGCATGTTGTGGTTCACCCTTCTCTGCCTCTCCCTCACTCTGATGGTCTTGGGTGTAAACGCCGAGCACGCGTTGCAGTCTTCGCTGCTGTGGTCGAGCGGCAAGCAGAGGTTGCAGACTGGATGCTGGTCCTTCTGGGCGTACTTGTGGTGGCAGTTGGTGCAAAACTTGAACGGTGTTTTGTCCATACCCGCGCTCAGGGAGCCCCCTGCGAGCGCATTCTTTGTAGGACGTCGAGATCCAGGTCGTAAACCTTCTCCCTCGTCGCCCCGGTTACTTGACCTGTAGTCCGGTGTAGTTGAAAACTGATTTTCGTTGTTTTCTTCGATTTTCCTTGATTCCTTTTCCAAACTTCTGGAACTCTTCGGCAATGATCCAGACTCAACGGCGAAAAAAAGAATCTGAAGATGGCGACCAAAGGTGGCAGCTTCCGCAGGAAGCGCGTCGACGTCACGAAGGACACCAAATGGTGGGACGTCGCCGCCCACCTGGGCCACGAAAAACAAAAAAAAAAAAGAGAGAAAATACTACGATTCCGGACCCAACCACAAGATGGCAGAATAATGCACAGCATAGTGAATCCACAAAGATTCACGCTGCAAAACTAATGGGTTAGAGTCCTTTTATAAACTGGTGTATAAGCCCATCCAGTCAGGTCCAAGAGAGACAGAATATGTGGGCAAAGTAATTGAAATGTTTTAAGCAGACTGTGAACTAAACATTACGATGATCTGTGGAAGGGGCAAGGTCTTTGGATTGCCTCAATCACTCCTGTTCTCTTCCCCCTACTCTCTTCTCCAGTCTCTGTATTAGACATTAATGGTCCTTTTCTCCTCATATCTTTTGGAAACACTCAATATGCATATCGTATACCTCATCTCTTTCCTCTTCAGCACCCTCTTTCCACTCTGTCCTGCACATACTTCCTTGCATCTCCTTCACTTCACCAATCCAACACACACACACACACACATACACAATGCACCCACTCAGCTATAGGCAGTGCATTTTCTTTGACTTTCACCCAGTCAATATTTGGTCATCTGTGTACTTCCTTCACATGCTTTCACGTATAGCTCAAACACCTGACAATTGCTCTTTGCTTTCTGCAGAGAGCCCAAGGATTGGATAAGCATGTATCTCGAACCATTTTATGACCCAAATTCGCACTGGTTTCAGCCTGAACTCCACACCTCTCAGTCATGGCCCAGACAAAACCTGAACTCAATCACATACATAGGAGAGACTCCTTTCACATTACGCACTATACATGAGTAATATGTTGCTTGAAAAAACAACAGAAATACACCATCTTTGAAAAAGCAAATACACTTAGGGAATGCAAGAGTAAGTTAAAATGTGAAATGGAAAACAGGAACAAAATTGCTGTTCCTAGGCTGAGCAGACAGTGTCTGTTTTTGCTGACTGCAGCTGTTTCTGGTGATTTGGCACAAGAGGGGGCCAGGATATTTACAGATGTGGCACCGACCTCGCCACCTCCTCCTACAGAGACACCACTAATTAATGCCTGATTTAGAGCTAGGCGGACAGGTTACGTCACTCCATCACAAATATGATAAATATCCTGTCTGCCTTATTACAAGTGCCATAGGATATAATGCACTTGTAATAAACTGGATCGGATATCTGTCACATTTGTGACTGAGTAACCTGTCCACCAAACTCTAAATCAGTCCATTAATGTGGGCAGGCTCAAGTGGATTTTTATGTTGCATGCATTAGGCATTTCACCGATGCAGTCAGAGATGGCAGTTTTTGCAAAAATCAACCCATATTTTTCTGGTTCAACAGTGTGCGATAGGTGTGACTGGAATTTAGAGCTAACAAGCACTCAGAAGCCTGGAAAGAATAGAGGGTCATATTAGCAAGACCCACGTTAAAATTATCGCCGTTTTAGCGGCAGGAAACTGCCGCTAAAACGGCGATAATGGGCTTGCTAATATGCGTTATGGAATTCCAATAGAAGCCCAGGTTAGATGTCCTGCACATCTAACCTGGGCTTCTATTGGAATTATATAACGCATATTAGCAAGCCCATTATCGCCGTTTTAGCGGCAGTTTCCTGCCGCTAAAACGGCGATAATTTTAACGTGGGTCTTGCTAATATGCCCCAGAATTCTATAAACCTGAGCACCAGTGCAAGAGGCATATACTCAAACTCTCCTCTCCATGCTGTTGGTGGCTGCCAAAGCTCCTTTATCCTACAAAAAGTAGGTCACACAGCACTGCGATAATTTAGCATTGCCCTTCACTAAAAACAAAACAAAATATCAACGTAAAGCAAACACTAACTATCCCATTGCATCTCTCCCTCCCTCCTTCTTGAACATCTGCATGGTCCTGGCTTTCAGCCCCTCGCAACAGCAATCGCTCCCTGCCTAACACAGGCTTTTCAATCATTTTCTGTCTACAGGAGCCATTCACGCACAGAGGAGAGTGAGGGTTAGTCATACTTGCTTATTGAAGACACATTAGACAGCTCGATCATGGACAATAATCAGAGCACTACTTCCTGCTCCAAGTAAAATAATGGAAAGAATTGTTGCTCAGTAACTTTCAGGCTATATGATAAGAATTTAGTACCTTGGATCCATTGCAGCTGGGTTTTGGTCTCAGCAGGGGGACTTTGGTAATAGCACTGGATAAACTGAGGACTTTTATAGGTTAGAGGAAAGAGGAGGGTGAGAGCCTGTCAGATTCATCCGTGCATGTGATAGTGTTGGCCATGCCATATTTAACACAAGAGTCAGTGAGGTGGTAGTATCAGGGACGGTGGCTGCCTGGTTTCCTTCTTTGCTCAGAGCACACCTCCAGTCTCTAACCTTACAAGTGTTCTACTCATGCAACTATGCCATAGTGTGATGTCCCGGAGGGCTCCTTGCTGTTGCCATAGCTCTTTAATGTTTACATAAAACCTCTGGTCCAGCTAATAAGATCTGACAGATACTCAAATTAAATGTATGTAGGTGATACACAGCTAACTGCGCCTCTTGGTCGGAAGACTGCAGGAACACTAAGAAACTCTGATGAATGCCTTTATGCTATTGAACACTAGATGAGCAGCAATTTCGTAATTGACCAACGACCAAAAGATTCCTCGTTGGAAATCACTACCATTGGCAGCAACGCTCCATCTGTCCCTTCACATGAAATCCTTGGGCATGCTTCCCAGTGTGAACCTCTCCTTCAAGGCGTGCATCATTACAGTGCTCACTTCTAGTTTTCATACATTGTCCTTTTTGGGAATGATCCTTCTGTCTTTTTATCCCAGGCAGCAGGGCGGCTCCTTCGCTATGGCAGAGGAGCGTCGCCCCACTGCCTGCAGAGGCAAATGAAAACTAAAATGATTTGAGTGCAGATCATTTTATTTTTCGTCCTGCAGCTGTCTTGTGGGCGGGGCCACAGCACTGCAGCAGGGCGAGGAGGAGTGGTGGGCCCTGCTGTCAGTGCACATGACGGTTTGGCCGGCCGTTTGAGGTCGACCAAACCGTCATGCGCACTGACATCTCTCCAACCCAGCTGTATTGCTGGGTGGAGAGATCAGCAGGCACAGGGTCCCGATGGAATGCTAAACCAGAGTGCTCTGCCCAATCTCTACGCTGCTCTCATGGTGAGAGCAGCGTTGGGATTGGCCCCAGAGGAAGCTGGGAGTTTCAGCCTGTGTCAGAGGAGAAGCCCAAGGAGCAGCGCAGCGAGCAGAAAGTTTTTAATTTTTTTTATTTCAGCCCCCTCACACTGCCCCCCCTCCCCGTGCTGCCATTTCCTCGTAGCCCCCACCCCACCACATTTCCCTTACATCAGCCGCTAGTGTCAGGCATCACATGTTCATGTTATTTCCACCTTTGCTCTATCTCGTATTAACTACTGGCATTGTTTCTACTTAGGCCTTCTTGAATCAGCACCCTCAAAACTACAGCAGATTAAATGTTTCACAGCCTAGAAAGCGGCTGGCATGAAGACGTTCCATCATGTCTCAGCCACCGGCCAAAATCTGCACTGCCTGAATGTAAAAGCAATTATATGTTCTATGTTCTTGATCACTCATGTCTTATGGAGAGATTCTCATGGCACACATCTGCTACACCCCTCCATGTTAATTCCTTACCCTTGATACATGTTTCACGGATCAAAGTCTCATGTTCTGGTGGGACAGAGGGGCGTCTCTAAGATACCTGGGCTCTAAATTATGGAATGACCTCCCCATCTACCTCCATAGTCAGGAGAACCATCTCTCAACCAGGAAAACACTGAAGACCTTTCTATTCTACTGTACATCCTCTTCTGGCAAAACAGCGTTTCTGTGTTCTCAAGGCTTACCAACTTACTAACACTTGTGAGCAGGGGCGGCTCCACCGCAATGGCGGACGAGCATCGCTCCACTGGCACAGAGCCAGCAAGTGAAAAATAAAACGCTATTTTACTGTTGTTTTCTTTTTCACTTGCCGGCTCTGAGCCAGCTTGTGCAGGAAGGGGCGGGCATGGGAGGGGGGAGGAGGAGTGCTATGTGTACTTCTAAGTGCACATATGTGTTTGGCCGGTGTTTCAGGCCAGCCAAACACACATGCGCACTTAGGTTTCTCCAACCCAGCTGCATTGAGCAGCCGGGCTGGAGAAACCCCACAGACTCCCTAACCTGAGCGGAGAGTCTCGTTAGCCCACTCAGGCCAATCTCAAGCATGAGAGCAGCGCGGGGGATTGGATGGGAGTCTGTGACACTGCCCCAGTGCCTGCTGGGACAAGGAAGTTCAGAGGCGCGACGCGATGCTGGATGCAGCCAGCAGGTTAAAGTAAGTGTTTTTTTTCTTTTTTAATTATTACCCCTGTGCGTTCTCCCTCCCGCGTTCACCCGTGCCCCCTCCACCCACCCTACCACCTCTTAATTGTGTCGACCGCCACTGCTTGTGAGTAGATGTTTCTTTAGCAACAAGCTGCTCTCTGGATTGAACATGCGTTCTACAAATAATAAATAAAAATAGCATGCAAGGGAACCTCCCTACAGCGCACAATGCCTTTCCCCAAAGAGCAGTGTTTAATTTGTGAAAGAATCAGTGCTGGTGCTAAAGCTCTGCTCAGAAACTCAAAGCCGGTGCATTTAAATGTCGGCGCACCGAATACCAATGCTGTGTAGTCTGGAATCAACCTCCTGGCTCTTCCATCCACTATCAGACACTCCCTGCCCTTTTTATCTCGCTCATGCAGGTTCCTGCTTTTTACCTTTGTGATGCTTTTCCGTCTTTCTCTTCCTCCTTTCCCCTTTGTGCGTTTTTCCCTCTCTTGCTCGCGGTCAATGTCTGATGACGGAAATTAAGTTCTGGTCCCCAAACATTTGCGTCAGTGGTCCCCACTGGCAACCACCACCACAAATTAAGCACTGCTGAAGAGATACCTTGGCAAACTACACTCATATTAAATTCTATCTGAAAAAAACAAAGGCAAGCCAAACATTTCAAAAGTACACAAACACAGTCAATCTCCAATTTTATAAAGGAACAGTTTTACTTAAAAATCTTTCTTTTACAAAAATACACGTATAAAAAGTTTACAATATGAAAATGTCTTGATGTTTAAATGCAAATTAATATAACTTGTAAATATATATTTATACATATATGTAAACCAAGAGTTACAAAAACACTTCTGTGGTACCATGATAACTTGAGGGTTTGCTCACGTTCTCAGCCGCCCCACATGCCATTGAAAGATGTAGAGATATTTGCACTGGTTTATGAGGAATCCATCTCAAAGGTGACCCCAGTAACCCACGTAGTCACTCGCAACAGTTATAACTGAAGTCCTGTGAATCTTGACACATTAAGTTCTACTATGGGCGATCTGCCATCTGATTGGTTCATTTGTACATGGAACACAAGCCTGTAAAACATGGCGCAATGGAGGCGACAAGAATGCGTGGTCTGTATTACAGGGACTGCATACTTATGTTCAGGTTCCAAAATAGGGAATGCACACTAAATATCTTTTTAACACTTTAGAAAAATGACTGAACCAAATATACTAGAGAATGCACACTGAATAACTTTTAACAACTAAGGAAAATGATGGATCCAAACTCACCATTATGAATGAAATGGGGCCTAGTAGCGTGGATTCTGAGAGCCAGCCGAATGAGGTGGAAGGTAGTTTACCTGTTTTTGAGAGAGTTGAATAGGAATATGTTTTTTTGGGACCCCTATTGCAAAATGGTCACAAAATAGTCAAAATGTTCTGTTTCACGTCCAGGTGAGAAACATCCCTCACCCCTTATTGCAGAAGGTAACGCCTTACTTTGTTAATAATAATTTTATCATGATTATTGTCTCTTGAGCAAACCCAATTAGAGAAGATTGAGTCTGGTAGCAGATGGCTTAATTTAATTTGTGGTAGTCCACTGAAGGGCCCCATATGAGCTGTGAGGAATTTTTTGAGGAGATTACAGGCTGCCTGAATTACCGACACCAGCTGAAATCTCTGCATAGAATTCTAGCAATTAAGAATTGGACCCTTTGAAATGGGGAGTAGACATGCTGACTTGAAAATAACCAGGCAGAATTCTGCACTGTATGTCCATATCCGGGGTGGGGGAGGTGGGTGAGAGAAAGGGTTAATGTAAGCATTTACCACAGAGCTGGTGGTAAATGTCTGGAAGGAACCTCATGCAGGGCCAGAGAATATAAAGGGGGTGGGGAGGGAGAGGTAGTGATGGGAAGGTTGGGGGAGGTTAGAGGAGAATGATGCCTGTATGGGGGAAGCATGCTCCCTTGTGCCTTGGCTATGGGTAGTGGGGGTGGGGTGGGGTGGGCGTCTGTAGAGGAAATCTGGGCTGCAATGCAGGGCTTTTCCCATTGTGATATGACCAGCCAGAAACAGGCTGAGTGTTCCACACCCAGTAAATCCAGGGGCCCTATTACATTTAGGGCGCACTTTCCCTGTTTGCGCCACGGGGCACCTTCAAAGAGGTGTGCCATGTGCAAACAGGGAAAGTGGGCCCTATTAGGCTGAATGCACTGCCCTCAGGGCAGCCACAACACATTCAAGTAAAGTACGGAGTGGCTGCTTCAAAGCCGTTCAGTGTTTCACTGTGCAGGCGGCACCTGCCTGCACATTAAAGACGGAACAGATATCTCTTTGAAGGCGGGTGCAATTATTAACTGCAGCCGCCTGAAATGAGATGTCTGGGGGGTCCATAGGTCCCTCGGACCCCATCCAGAGGTCTGTCATCAGGGGGTGCACTGACATGGTGCCACCTTTTTGTGGCGCACTGTCAGTGCGCCTTCTGACAGCTTTTACCTCTGCGCCCGCTCCATAATATGGCGCGGGTGCAGTGGTAAAGGGATTCCCTCATTTCCATGGGGCCACCCCCATGCAAATGAGGGAACTCCTTTTAGAGATAGCGCTGGCTCTACATATGGTCCAGCGCTATCTGTATTACAGAGGGGGCCACACAAGCGTCTGCAGCCCCTTCTGTAATGCCAAAGCTCCCTGGGGGTGCACTGTAATTCAAGCACAGGTGAGCTAACACTGGTCCACTTATAATTGTAGATTTCTACATGGTAATTTCACTCCACATATCTCATAATCAGGGCCTAAGAATGTTCTGTTTACTTTGATCATGTTCGATGTTTACAGTGTGATACTTTTGTCTTGGAGAGGGTTATACTTCAAAGCTCTTTTATGCTTTTGAATGTGCTGACTATTTTTTTTGGTTTGTAAAGTCCTCCTTACGTTACTCTCATTGATAAGTATAGATGGTCAGCTACTGTGAACAGATATGGGGGTTATGGGCAGGGCTGGCTTTTGGCTTATGCGAGCTGGGCCAAGGCCCAGGGCGCCAGTTTTCAGAGGGCCGCACAGAGCTGTCTGCATTAAACTTCTGCAGACAGCAGCGTCCCTCTTGACTCCAATGATTGAGACTGAACTGCTTTTAATCCTTTTACTTGCGGCAGATGCCGTTTTACACCCCTTTAACCCTCTTCTTTCCCCTCCCAACCCCCTCTCACTCCCTTGCCGATACACACCAACACCGCCATTCACACCACCATCAACTTGGCACTAGGGTGATCGAGCTACGCTGTGAGTGATTCAGACTATTTGGGGGAGGTGCCGAGGAGTTTGTTCACAGAGGTTAGTTACTGCTTTGATGGGTGAATGACCTGTAAACACAAAATGGGCAACCCTGCTACCTTATTTTATTCACCATCTGCTGGGTGGGCGCCAAATGTCTTTCCGCCTTGGCAGCGGCGTAGCGTGGGTTACCAGCGCCCTGGACAAGGTAAGTATTGCGCGGCACAAATTGCAATTTGCGCCCCCAATTTTGCACCCCTAAGAACTTTGCGCCCGGGTCAGCTGTCCCTGTGGCCCCGCCCACGCTATGCCACTGCGCCTAGGGCACTACCTGAGCAAGGGCCTGCTCTGGTTATAGGCAATGCTTTACCCATGAAAAAAGAATATTCTGCTATGCTCTCTACCGGGCTGTTAGGTACACTAGAACATCCCATAAAGAGCAAAGCTTTTTTACCTCATAAAAGTGAAGCATGCAGACTTTTTCTTTGCTGGTTTATCTTTTAACGAGTTCTGTATGTACAATGACAAACGTATGCAGCATTTTCATATGGATATTTTCCTTTTATGTCATAAAGAGTTGCAGGAGTACAGATTATTTGGATTATTCAATCTTTTACTAAATGTACTAGCTTGATTTTTATGAGCAGAGTTTTGTTTAGATAAGTGAGCTTTATTTTCCTGTTTGCTGAGGTACCGATTAACAGAGAATAATGGGAGACTGAATTCATGGTAACCAAAGTTTCAAATGCTCAGTACCTCATTTACATGACATAATCAGCCAAGAATGCGTACCCCTTGCACATAATATATTCATCCAAGGATGAGGCATTTGTTCATACACAGTGTGACTTAACCCGCTTCTGTGGGCAGCCCAGAATGGCAATTCCCTAGAAGACTGTGAGTACCATTAAACATACACATTTGTGAGTATTCACAAACTCTTCTCTGGGTCTTTCCTGTCCTGGAAACGGTTACTGATTTACTCTTAAGAAGAGCAAGAGTAAATCCCTTTCAATGGTGTGAAGCAAAGGAGACACATCCAAAATTTGGGGGAGGGTGTAAAGAAAGGTGTTTATCCACAGGAAAAAATATATTTCTCTGTGAATAACAAAGAAAAAATGTACCAAGTGTGTTTGCCCTGTTCCTTTCGCATGCAAAATGTATCTATGTATATTTTTGCTTGAGAAAAAATAACCCTCAAGACATTTTCTGGATTACGATTAGAAAACTGGGACTGGCTCAGGGTTCTAGGCTAACCTGGAAAAGCATTAAGAATTTCAAAATGTTGCATATCTGTGTCCATGCAAGGCAGTAAACCTGCGAGTGCAGATGTATTACCTTCTCTGTAAACTGGGTTAAATGAGTTTTAGGAGCTGCACTACCTCATGCCATTTCAACTAGGAGCCATGTTCTCAGTTTTGTCAGGTCTAAGAACAAGGGAAGCTCCAAAGAAAAAAATATTGGAGCAACAGCAATGAGATGCCTGGAAAGAGAGGTCGGTTTCTAATTTGTAGATAAGGTGCTACCACACAGGGTACACTATATCGCTTTCTCCATTACAAATAAACCAACAGAAAAGAGGCACTGGAATCCCTGAAATGTACTGCAGCCTGTACTCGACACACAATGCATTTTAACCAGTAACATTCAGCAAGACAATTTCATTGATAGCATGCAGTATTTGGAAAGAGGTCTAGGGCTGCAAACTCAAGCCCTCTCTGGAGTGCAAAGGCAACAATGTAAAGTGGAAAGCTTGAGGCGCAGAGAGCAATTTTATGATGCAGTGTTAAAGGACACCATTCAGGAGGCCTTCATAGGAAATCCTAGTCTTTATAATAGGCATATATTTTTAATTAACTAAACAAACTATTAAGCAGGTCTGACAAGCCTGTTGTCAGCATCCGAGGCGTGGTTTTTATTTTAAACCTATCTGTTCAACACATATGGGAAAATCTCAACATATAACCACATAAACATCTTAAAGTGACATAAAACGTTGATAATGTTTGGTCCCTCTAACTGAGAGGTAGGCTGGTCTACTGTCATATCAGCAACATTCTGAACAGGCAGATGGACTGGTCGGCCAGGGCACAGCCAAAGACACAACCCCCCTCTTGCAAAACATCACAGAATGAGCAACATCTGAGCATGACAATGCCCTCATATATAATTCATGTACAGATTGAAACGCTAATAGGTTTCTATACTTATATACAACTATATATGTAAGAAAGTGACTAGTAAAAAATGTGCATAGTCTAAGGCTTATTTTCTGGACAAACATTTATAAAATATTTTGTGATAGAATGTAATGAAGGTGATTTTGTAACTACAGGGAATGTCTTAAATCCTGCTTACAGTGCCTTCCTCCATCTGGCCCGATAGACACTGAGATGGCCCAAGGCGGGGTTGTCCATCTCAAAGAGTCTTCAAGGAACAAAGGGAGAGATTGGGATAAAGCATTTAATACACCCCCAAAGCTTAGGGGTGAAGGAAAATTGCTTTACCCTTCCCCTCCAAAGCTTAGGGGTGAAGTTTTACGTATAATGGCAATCACAGCCAAGTTATGGATGTGACCAGTGGCCATTCTCAATGGGTCTGAAATCAGACACATATTGTTTGCGAGTCACTGGGAATGCCAACATCGGGTTCATCCATCGGGCATGCTCCCACTTAACCCTCACAACAGACCCTCTGAACGAACGGAGGGCAATAGAAAGTGTTTCATCTCTGCCCTCCTAACAATAGGCCCAGTTTATCTTTCCGGGGGCAAATAAACATGCTCTATCTCTGCCCTCCTAAAACAAGTTGCACCTGACCTTACTAAGACCAAATGAACACGCTGCATTGTTACTGTCCCGGAAGCAGGTCTTTGTGACTCTGTTGAGGGCAAATAAATGCATAATGCCTCTACCAACTGAAGTCTAGGCACACGTGACCTTACAGAGGGCATAATAACAGATTCAAACTCTACCATTGTAATGTAAGCTTCAATTACCAGACGTTACTGAGGCAAATTGATTATTTCCATCTCTACCCTCCCAAAACCAGGTCCAAGTGAGGTTACAGAGGGTAATCGAATATGTACCAATCTTACTCATTCAGAGCCCTCGTTTAGAGCCAATGTGCTCCAAACAAAGATAAGTGCAAAGTCCTTCCTTTAATCTTCCTCTGACCTCACTCAGGGCATCTTGAGACGTCCAGTGAAAAAAGCCATAAAGCTTTGGCTTCCTCCTCTTCTTCCAAGAGAGGAGCCAGTGTCCCCAAGACCAGCTCGGGTCCTATATAAAACACAGCCAGATGCCACATTCTTGCTGTCCATCCATGGCCTCCCGACTCTATCAAACCTAGGACAACCCCATCATTCTCACATAGTTCCATCTTCTCGCACTTCTGACTGTTGTATAATGTGTCGGATAAGGGCTGAGAATGTTCCTTTTGCCGAAAGTGCTGGTGCTTTCCAGCCAAGCTATATTTACACCTTTTCCTGCTGCACACGGAGCCTTTGCAGAAGCTATTCGGAGGAAGCTCTGATTGTAATGTTGACTCAGAGTGTAGTGTCGGCAGCTGGGCTCTACAGCTGGAGAACAGAACATGCTCTGCCAGGCAGAGACGCATCATGGTTAACATTATACACCCATAGTTCTCTTTTTCTGTGTTGCGTTCATTTTGAGTATTCAAATGGGTAAACCTCTGAATTTAATTTCTTTGTCTTTCTTTCTTTCTTTCTTTCTTTCTTTCTTTCTTTCTTTCTTTCTTTCTTTCTTTCTTCTTTCATTTCTTTCTTTCTTGTCTCATCGTTTTGTATGGCAATGAGGCCGTGAGGGTTCTGGCATCTGGCCTCTATTAACATCAGGTGGTGCCTGTTTCTTTGGCTGATTTATAATGATTTTTTTTTTGCTTTCGCTCCGGGTTGGTGATGGTCTTTGTACGTCCTCACTCGTATTTAATTTTCGTACCTGTGAGTTTCAGACTGTGAAAATAGCAAAATCTGGAGAAAGCGCGTGGAGTGCATGTCCATTTTTTCACTCCAACTGGACAGTTGAGAATCCCAAATGTCCTTTGGAAACTTGAAAAATGTGACCTCCCCAGTTTGGGGAAGAGCTCAAAGTCGTTCTGTTCTTCAGGCCAGACTCAGTATCGTTTGTACTGATGGTCTCTGCTACAGGAAGCTCTCCTCCACTTCCGGCGACTCGCACTCTTGTTCTTGGCAAGGCACCTTCTGTGCCTCCTCCTCCTGAAGCTCCAGCGGGCTCTCGCAGGAGATGGTGGACGCTGTGTGTCCTTCCTCCAGTGCAGAACTGTAAAGAACAAAAGGTGAACAGCATTATTTCCATCATCTATGCTTTGGTTCACAGGTCATGAGATGTCACAAGGGCACAAGTCCTATAAAAAGAAGTGGGGGGACTGACCAAGTAAGACACTATGCAAGTGACATCACGACGCGTGCCATCACAGCACATGAGGTCACGACGTAGCGCTATAAAAGAAAAAAAAAATAGTGCTATTTAAATTATTTGTGTAAATACTGGGACAGACCACCCCATCTGACAGTCTTACAGTGTCTGCACTTATATACAGGGACTGAACAAAGGCAAAAGCATGCCTCTCTTAAGTACCTGTGAAGAGATAGCAAGCTGTGTGTCTTTGTTTCCCCTCTGTGGCATTTACATTTAAGTGTGAGGTTCCAGGCCGCCTCTAGTCAAGATATTCAAACAAAAGGAGGCCTGATAGCTCCTTAACTTCGGCCCAGCTGGAGGTGAAAAAAAAAGCCCTCTCGCTGCCTGCACGTTGCTGCTGGAAATGGAAAGCAGACAACGTGCAGGTGCTGCTGAACATGTCCCGTTGTCTTACACCAGGACAGGTTCAGCATATTTCTGTGGGGCCCAACTTCTTGGCAGGGGGGCGGCGTCCACCCTGTGAAAATAGTGGGTGGACGCTGTGTACCTGCGTGTACCCCCGGCTCGCGCCCTGGATGTCACAATACTGGGAGATTCCCCCCAATAACCAGTGCCCCTGAAAGGCTGGTAGACCTGGGGAAGGGTCTTGGCCTGGCACACACCTCACGCATGGCGACCAAGGTGCCCGATAGGAGCAGCGGATTCCTCCATTGGACCAGCGACAGGCAGTCTGCTGTATTCAGGTAGCTGCCTCGTTGGTGATGCTTTTAACCCATATCAGCTCCCACCTGGTTGGCAGGGGAGCTGGGTAAACAGGCCCAGTGTGAGTGACCCTTCACAGCATTGATTCATTGCCCTCCTGTCTAGTCTCAATGACTGGTTCCTTTGTGACTGCCCCCTTATCACTCAGACCTCTTCAGTGAAGCCCCCGCTGTGACTCCGCCCCTTGCCACTGCCATACTATGTGGGTCCTGGAAATATATCCAGTGGAGGTGGTGCAAGCACTGAAAATGCCACTTGTATGTTGACTGTTCTCTATGTGCATGAGAGATGGTCTCAATATTTTCTGATGAAACCACTTGTGAAGCATGGGGGTCTTGCAGAGAGCCGAGGCCCCTGGGGATGGTGGTTGGCGAGCCATCCTAAATCAGCCCTCGAAGTTACTTTTTGGACAGTAAACTGAGCTTTCTCTCTAGTTTTAATTTAACTTATGGAATGACAGTCCTGGTCGTTTTATCTCTGCCTAATGGAACGTTACCCTGTTGTCTAAGATTTTCATAAATTGTAGATGCGGTTTGTTTTATTTTTATTAAAACATAGGCTTGTGCCTTTTGAAAACCAATGGGTCGTGGTGCTTTTACTTCTGAAAGAAGTGGCGCTATAACACGTGATTTTGTAAAATCACTGGTGACTAGAAACGGTAACAACTATTGCGTTAACTCTGAAGCCCAACGGATAAGGGAGAAAAGTCTGAATTCCGTTTTTCTGAAATGACGTGAGCATGAGCAGAATATGTTGCTGTTCATTTGGCATGCAAGGATTGGAAAGGTCTTTTCTGCAATCCAACTCTGTGCTTCTCCGACATAACTTTATCCTGAAATGTGTTGTCATGCAACAACACAGGTAATCCGAAGGTATCCTGAGAGATCCTTCATCAATAAATATTTGAAGAAAACAATACGAATGATGGCTCTTAATTAGGATCACCCAATGTAAGGTGGTATCTGTTGACAATAGGATATGGATTCAAGAAGCAAACGTCAAAAAGGTATACAATTAAAAATATACACCCCCGGATCCAAAGGTATCTCAGTGGATACAGCCAAATAGCATTAATAGGTGCGTTTACCCACTGAGCTATCACACCAGATTAAGCAACCTTGCAAAACTGGGACACTTCTGCTTTTGGCTATTTCAAGCCACGTCAACTATTTCACACGGGTGAGTCCAAAAGATGAAACAAAACATCTGTGACTGTTGAATTGCTTTTGTTACAAAGTCAAGGCTGAAAGGGACGCCACCTCTGGATTTTTAGTGTTCTTTGAGAGTTTGATTTACATATGGAGGCCGAAAAGGGAGTGTTTCTTGGTGAAAATTTGCATGAACTCACATTTTAACCATGCCTCAATTTAGGGAGGTCGGATGGAGAAGAAGGGAAAATACATAAAAGATGGCGAATAGACGATGGAGAAAGCGCGTTTTCTGCTGTACATTACGTACTTCTTGGAAGAGCTCTTCTTTAAGGGAGAAGCAGGCTTCACATAGTAACTACTACCCCCCTCACACACACAAGGTTTTTACCATACAAGTGTTCCTCTTTCTGTACCGCTCTTGTATTCTAATTTAAACTGCAATAGAAATAGTAAAGATTTCTCTTCCTCTTTGGTCTCTTCATCTTCCTCTCCTATGCTGTCTCTCTGCATATCTCGACTTATTGCGCCCCTTCTTGTGTTTTCCTTTTCTTCATTTTCTCCAGCCCTTCTTTTCCTCATCTTTCTTTCTATTCTGGGGCCGATTCCGATTCGGGCCGGAAATCTCTCCGACCGAGCCGGACCCGGAGAGAATTCCGACCGAATCGGACCCTAGCAGTCCGACCGAACGAGTATGATGCGTACGCATGCCATTGGACTCGAGTCGGTCGGACTCCCATTGAAGTCAATGGGAGCCTGTCGTACAACGTGTATGCGGGCTCCCAGTGACTCAATGGGTGCGAGGCGGACAAGGGCGCCCCCTACAGCGTGTACGCGTCCAAGCGCATCGCGGCGTACATGCACAGGGTCCCCCCTGTGTGCGACTCGCGCGCCTACGCGTACAGGGGGGTCCGACGCGGACCCCCACAGTCCGGCTCCGACAGCTCTTTCGAGCCAGACAGCGCGAGTCGGTCGGACTGCTCGCGGCGCGCATCGTACTTACCCGGCCGGGAAACGTCTCCATAGCACGGTGCGAGTCGTGTCCATGCGAGTCGGTCGGAGCGTGTTGAAGCCGCGTTCGAGTCGGTCGGCGATTTCGCGGGTGCTTGCATCGTACTCGCTCGGCCGGACCCGCGTACGATTCGGTCGGGAAACAGGGCTCCGAATCGGATCCGGTGAATCCGAATCCGATCCCTACCGGCCGAGATCGGAATCGGCCCCTTAGTGTTTGTGTGTCTGTCTCCCTTTTGAACTCCCTTTCTTTCTAGAACTTTATCTGTTTCTCTCTGTGCCCCTGTCTCTCTCTTGCCTTTCCCATGCGTCTCTCTTTGTCCTTCTTCTCGCATGTCTCACTCATCTCGCCCTCCTCCCTCACTCTAGCTCTCTGTATGTATGTGATTTATATACAGTGCGAATAGAACTACAAAGGAATGGAATTCTGCTCAAGAGAGAGGTTTAGTCCAAAGTTACCAAAGGGAAGGGGGTGTGATTGGCAGTGAGGTAGGTGGTAGGAGTAAGTCATGAGGGGGCACAAGGCTCTGATCTGCAGGGCAAACAAAGGGGTAAATAAAGAGTGGGAGACGAGGACCTGAGTTATAAAATAAGGGGACAAGAGAATTAGAGTAGGACTGTGTTACTCTGCAAAGGAGTAGAAGGGGTGAGACCTTGCTATTGGGGTCCTAAACGGTGATGAGAAGCTGCTTGAGGAGATACGACCTGCCTACCTAGAGAGAAAGAGGGAAAGAGGAGGGAAAGTTCCCTCCTCAATCTCTCTCTCTTTCCCTCTTTCTCTCTCTGGATTATCTATCACAGCACCTCTTTCATTGATTTCTCTCCCTTTTGGTGTATGTGTGTCTTTTCCTGTATATACATCTCTCTGTCAGGCACTTGAATGCATAGGTATACACACACACACACACACACACCTACACACACACACACCCACCCACATCAGAGGTGCATTCTTGTCTGCAGATCTTTATGTTCTTGTCATACCTGGGCCGACTCTCCCCTGTCCCATTGGCGACTTCCTCTGCTTCCTCTGGCTGTGGATCCGGGAGCGGGATGATGTAGTCATTGTCGCTGTTGGGGGCCACCACTGTGTAGCTAATTGGGTTCAAATGCTCCTCCGGGCCAGTCCTTGCTGTGATAATGTGATTCTTCACTCTGGGTCTTGCCCGAACAACTGCTGGATGATCACTTCTGAGAAACTCCTCGTTCACCTTCTCATATTTCTGGTGTGATGGAAGGGAAAACAAAACCGGGAATATCTAATGAACCAGGCGACATTGGCATGCGAGAACCTCTGATCTAGCCCCTACCAACAGATGAGAAGCATCATCCTATCAGGACCAAACCATACAAGGCCAGCCCATCTCTGTACTCAACCAGCTGCACTTGAGATGTTACTAAACTGTCCATGACTTTACCCAATACAATTATAGACAATAAAACAGTTATTCCACTGATAAACTCCCTATTGGATTAAGATATTAAGTAGGTTACATACCTGTAAAAATAGGTTTGCAGGCTGAAGCTTGTCTAGACTCACATGCTGTGTATTATTTCGTCATTTATTGGTTAGGCCTGGAAACTTCCCTGTTTTCTTTCATTTTTGACGTTAACCGGAGGAGGAATCATGCGGACACTCAATGGCATCAAATGTCGTACATAGCTGCTACCTTCAGATTCTTTGGTTTTGGAAGCAGAGTGGAGTGGACTGTCTCATTTCCTTGTTACTTACTCTTAAGCTTCGGATCACAAGTAAGCCTACATTATGGTTGTTCTGATGTAATTCATATTTCTAATGATAAGAAAAATGAAGAGTTTCTTGTTGAGGATCATCTTAATGGAAAATATACATTTCCAATACCCGGAAGCCATAATTTCATTCTCAGTTTACTGTTTATGGGTTTAGCAGTGCCAGAGGTTATCGAAAAGCTTATTAAAGCTTATGCTCTTTTCAGATGTCTGGAGGTTTGGCATCTTCTGTTAATACATTTATAATTAATATTTTTTTATACCAAAGTTAGGGTTCAAAAACTCTAGCATTCTGAGAATGATATGACACAGAAGAAATTGTCAGGACTCAGGGTAGGAAGGAAGCATCAAAAGATATGAAGCTGTCTTGGTCTCTCATCCCTTACCGACCCACACACATATGCAGGGGAAGGAATTCAAAACATTTGAGGACTGGGGAGTGGAGGCTGGAGAGGATAGATAAGACTGCTAATCAGTTTGAGGATGCTTACTTCTAGCTTCTTTATTCATAGCTGCCAAAGTTTCAGATTGCTATGTGTGGCATTTCCCTAATTTCAGTGCAATTATGAGTGACATTTCAACACCTATGAGTGATACTTCATCGCTAGCAAAATCAAGCAATGAAGACAAAGGAAACATACAAATATCAGAAATTACACCCATTTGAGCAACGAGAAACTCTAAGAAGATCTTAAAACTGGAGCAAAGCAACTGATCTTTGCAGCATGCATTTTAACCCTCTGCACTACTTTATGATGAGTCTAAACTGCTACTAGACAAGTAACTCTCCAGCAGAAGCTTTTACACCCATGAGTTATGTCTAAGCACAGCACCCACTCCCCCAGCTCAGCCGCAGGTGCGCTGAACCACAAGCAACAAAAGGATCTCTGTTGCCAAAGCAATAACTCACTGAGCTATCTAAATAAAATACTTTTCGATGATGTCAAGGTACACGTTCTTTGGTGCAGGCATGTTAACCCTCTGCACTACTATATGGTGCCAGGGGCAGGATATCGCCCTGCACCTGCAGTGCATTATAGAAAGATCAGAGCTGTTTGGGTTTAGGTACCGGGGATGGTAGTTCGGTACCGATGCGGGCTGACTCGGTCCCGAGTCGCCTGAAGGCTTGTCTTTGGACTTCGGAGCCGAGCCCGAAGGCGGGGCGTCAGAAGTTTTGTCACGGTGTCGACCTGAACCGGAAGGCGAAGGTGTTACCGGAGCCGTATGTTTTTGAGAAGAGGTAGGGGTGTCGATGTCGGTACTCACGGTTCGTTGACCTGGAGTAACCGTCTGATCTTTGGCCTCTGATTCGCCAGCCTCGGAGACGCTGATGTCTGCATTGTCCGGTTCTTGTTCCTCGGGAGCATCGGGGCCTGTATCGAAGATGTCGTCTGGCACCGAGGTAGTGGATCGAGACATTACGTGACGTCGAGCCCGGCGATCACGTATGGTTTTCTTCGATCAGAATGAGGCGGAGGCCGGGCAATCTTTGTCCTCGTGTTCTGGAGAGAGGCAAAGGTTACAGACCTCGTGGAGATCAGTGTGTGGGAATTTGGCACCACACAGGGGGCATTTTTTGAATGGAGTTCTTTCCATTAGCTGTAGGGCCTGATGGCGCGGATCGGTCCAACAGCCTGCGTCGACGACCGGAATCGAAGGTGTTGAGATTTGTGTTGGATACGCGTCGTGGAGCGCGATCGAAAACAATACCGTCGAGCGGTGAAGGATTGCGCGTCGAAGGGGAATCGAATACGATACCGACCCGGAGCGCAGCCGTTTACATCCGAACCAGATGGCGGAAAAAAACAATCTGAAGATGGAGTCGATGCCCATGCGCACTATCATCATAAGGAGGAGTCACCTATCCCGTGACTACAAAGACTTCTTCGACAAAAACAAAGTGCAAACATCCGAGCCCAACACCAGATGGCGATCTATGCTAAAGTATACAATCTACAGCTCATATGCCTCGAACATATAATTAGCATTTACATTACCTGAGATTAGACAGTCAGTGGCAGTCTGGCAGAGTAAGACACGGTATCACGGGCCAGCTCAGGAGACGCTGCAGGACCCAAACTGGACTCCGGCATCCACGGTTCAGTCTGGACTCGCACAGTATCATTAAGAGAGGCTGCAGGTACCAGTTAACTCTCCAGCACTGCAGCGGCCACGCTCCAACTCGGGTACGGACTCGAGTGGCACCTTGATGAGATGCTGCAGCACGCACCATAGTGGCCGGTGGCACAATAGCGTTGCAAGCAGCAGCGGGCTCCTCTGACCCCAGTCAAACTTTGAAACTATCTGATAACTGCTGCGGGCTCACCTCGTGCTGCGGGCGGCCCACCGTATATTATGAGCCCTGTCTCTGCATTGGGCGAATGTGGGACACATTGTTGCAGTCTCCGTGACACCATCATGTAACGTGAATGCCGAATGAATGGAGCCGGCAAGCCGAGCGCAGCTGAGCCAGTACCCAAGCCTGCAGCAGTCAGACTCTCTGTCAGTCACATGACTCTGCGGCTGCCAGAGCAGCACGACAGTGCGTCACCTTCCTCTGTGCAAATTATAACGCACCGGATTGACAGCTTCAGGATGCGCTATAAAAGCATTTTAGTGCTGTTGTATGGACCAACACACTTAAATGTGTTAGTCCAACACCTGAAGTGTGGTACTTGGCAGGGCTGGTTATTCACGTTGAGGGTGACAAAGACAGTCAGACTCCTAAGAGATGGTGTATGAAGACCCTATGACTGAACCGGATCAGGCAGACAATCAGCTGCTGTGTCAGTTTCCCTTCCCCCGTTTCTCCTCGCGTCCTAGTGAGAAGGGTTAACACATTCTAACCTCTTTTCAAGAGGGGGTGGGGGAGCTGGTATTCTCAGCTGCTTCATTTCCTTTGGCCAAGCTTGACAGGAATGGGGAAAAGTTAGGGCATGTCTTGCAAACGAGCGTCTGTTATCTTTTATTGGAGGCAAAATACAATGGGGCATATTTATAAACCCCTACCGCCACAGGAATGTCACTTTTTGCAACGTTCCTGTGGCGATAATTCCTTCACCTTATCTACAAGGCGGCGTTAAGCCACTTAACGTGTCTTTACGCCGCCTTGTAAATAAGGCCCCCTTTTACACTACACTTAGCGTGAAAGGGGTGCAGGGCCAGACTGGGAACCGAAACCGGCCCTGGCAAACTGCTCGGCCGGCCCCCCTGGGGTGGAGGGGGGTGCGGCCGAGCTGTTTGCTAGGGCCGGTTTCGGACGATTTTGTTACAGGGGGCCGATATTGCAGGCCCCCGGTAACAAAAATGACCCCCAGGGGTTCAAAACCGGCCCCCACCCTGGCGGCCCACCGTGCAAAACGCCTGGTGCCCGCTACGGCCAGTCCGGCCCTGAAGGGGTGGGCAATGGGTGTTGCGGTGGGTGTTCCACCGCAACACCCATTGATTTTGACGCTGCCCCCTATTTACAAGAGTGGTGTAAATAGGAGGCAGCGTCATTATTAAGACCAGGGAAAAACTGGTCTTAACACAGTAAAACGAGGTGAAATGGTTAATTTCTCCTCGTTTTTGCTGTTTCTATGTGTGCTGCATTGTGCAGCATATATAGGAGTTTCAAATCGGCATTCTGGATTGTTTATGTGCAGGAAGGCGCACCTTCCTGCACATCAACAATCATCCCCACTAACGCAGACCCCCTTGTACTATGGTGCAAGGGGCCTGCATTGGTGCTAGTCAGCACCAGCACTAGGGGAAACGCAGGGGTATGCCGCATTCTTGTGAATACGGCTCATCCCTGCGTTTTCAGAATGGCGAAGCGTGGCGTTAGCAATTTTTGCTTAACACCACCTTTTGCCATTCTGTTGGAAATATGCCCCAACGTGCCAGTCTTATTCCTACATGTGCTTGCATTATGAAAAGGCAATGTTAGTTTATTGCTTTTCATTTTTTAATGCTCCTTGATTCCCTGTTTCTGGAAAAAACAGGAGCAATGTGAGGACTATTGTCACCATAGGCAAAATGCATTTTTCCCTGTGGTGCTCAACATTGCCCAGCAAAAGGGCCAAATTCATAGCTCCGAACTGCAAAACGCTGCTGTTTGCTGCCCCTGCTGATGATGCTGTAAGGCTTCATTACCTCAAGCATCTCTGGGAAGGATACATGTGTGATTAAACAAAATAGTTAGGATTAAGAAAAATATTTCTTTAAATTTTCTTATTTCTGACTCAAGAGCCCTTAATTAAATCTAGTAGAAGTCTGTCATTACTCTTTACTACTCGTACGATTCACTGGCTAAAGTTAATAGTAGATGGAAAAAAGATGTTAATCTTATTCAGGGTCGGACTGGGACAGGAAATTGGCCCGGACCAAAAAATAAAAGTGTCCCCCATTACCGAATCAGGTTAGCGGACGCAGTGGCAAAACACAATGCTCTGGGTTTTACTAGATAATCTAGCAACAATTGTAGGGCTGGCATTTTGTGTGTGAGGGTGTGGAAAGTGAGTATGCTTTTCTGACCTATAGCGGCAATAGATGATGTATTACATTCATGCTATTGGAGCATTATTTATGATATATTTTACTTGAATTGTATTGTTCAAAAGCAGTATGATTATTATTGGTAATGTATTAGCGACTTTCTGTATTTTTCTATCTGCCCCTTCTTCTTATTTTCTTATTTAAGTGTTTATAGCCATGTCTTGGTTTTTAAAGATATTGGTACATATTTTTATTTTTCGCTTCAGTGTTGCTACGCAGTGGCGAATAGAGGCAAAAACTATTGTAGGAGAAAAGAAAAATGGGCATTCAGCATGCCACTAGGCACACCTCTCACGTTACTGCACAAGCTTAAATATGTATCTTTCCTCACGCATAGCAAGAAGTCCCTGTTCATCAGTTGCTGCTCTAACTCTGTCTCCCTTTAGAGATGCAATAGAGGGGGAAGCAAAGCTTTCCACAAGTGTATTCATTGGGCCTGCACTTTCACCTCCCCAAAACACCTGAAGTCTGACACCCCAGCACCTCTCACTTCCCAGTGAGGCACTTTGACCCATTCCCTATCCCTTCGCAATCCCTCTGGATTGCCCTCTCCTCACCCCCAGACACCTACTTTCCCAGGCTCCACCAGTTGCTCCTGATCCTCTTACCTATTCTGGGACTACCGTAGCAGTGGTATTTATGTTTTTTATATTTATTGCGTGCTCCCTGTTTTATGATAATGTGTGTATTTACAAGTGGCCCTCGCGGCTCTGTCAGCGGTGAGTGAGAATTTCAGGTCAGTTACTTTCTGAGGTGCAGTCCTGCCTAGCCGGTCGGACCGCGTTATGGACGTTGTTGAAGGAATAAACTTCTTTCTATAAGCACCATTTGTCCGCCTTTCACCCTTTCTACATATTGGTGATGCAGCCAGTTGAGGACATGGATAAGGATGAGTTTATGGATGATGTAGAGAGTGTGGCATCTGTGGATGCTGTCAGTGTGGAGTACTGGGCAGGTCATAGAGAATACGAATGGTTGGCGGCTTGCCAGGGTGAAGAAGTCTGGTGCAAGGCCAGTGAGTATGTTCTTCTGGGGTGGTAAGAGTAGAGCATGCTGGTTGGAGAGCTGAAAATGCTTGGTCAGGTGGCAGATGAATTGTCATTGCCCAATAGCTTACTTATGAGGGTGGATTTGTATGTACCTCCTTCTAAACTACGTGATGCCATCATTGCTCAGGCGCATCAAGGACATCTGGGGGCTACTAAAACTACCATGAAAGTGAAGCAGTATTACTGGTGGCCAAGTATTGATGCTTAGGTTAGGTTTCTGATTGACAAGTGTCCTGAGTGTCTTATGTTGGACAAGCATTGGAAGGCACACAACACCCCGTTACACCCTGTGCCGTATCCAGATTATGCATGGGAAAAATTGGGCTTGGATTTTTCAGGACCATTCACTTTATTGCCTGACCACATGAGATATTTGGTAATAATGGTGGACTACCATTCAAAGAGGATGTACTTTTCTTTCGTGAGGTCACCAGACTCTGAATCAGTGATGGAGTTTTTGGAGCAGGTTTTCTGTATTGAGGGTTCACCTAGGTTCATTGTTACTGATAATGGGTCACATTTTACGTCTGACTGGATGTCCAAATATTTTGAGTACCATGATATTGTACACTTACAGGTAGCTTTGTATTCTCCTTCGTCTAATGGGTTAGTGGAGAGAGGCAATAGGCTCATTAAGGAGGGGGTTCAAACTGCGTTTGTGGCCAATCTGGATGTGAAAATGTTTCTTAAGCAGAAAGTGTGGTGTGACAATGCCTCACCCCATTGCACCACTTGAGTTTCTCCATTTTCTTTGCTTAGGGGCAAGGAAGCTCCCACTAACCTTTCTCCCTCATGGTTGGAAAAACGTGCAGACAGGGTTACCATACCCAAAGAAAAACTTAGCACTAAGGTTGTGTTGTCCCAGAATAGGATGAAGGAGTATTTTGATAAAAAGCACAATGTGTCTGTACAGCCCTTTGACGTAGGTGACTGGGTGCTCATCAGGAGTCCAGTAACAGTTGTGAAAGTAGAGTCTATCTATTCGGCTCCAGTCCAATTTGAGAGGGCTATTAAAGCTTCTGTACTACTTGCCGGTAGGGGGTAGTGGAATAAACGCCAGTTAGTAAAATTGTCACTTCAGCAAGCTAACACCATATTGAGCAGAGGGGAGCCTGTGGTGGAGTTGGACTGGGCAGCCTGGGTGGAACCTACATTGAACACCACAGGTGAGCAAATGCATTTGGAGTTACCATCTACTTCAGGTTCTGCTTTGGTGTCTGCATCAGCAAACAGAAGGCAGGTTGACACCCGTGAGGTCAAAGTGCCTACCAAGTTTAAGGAATTTGTAATGTATCGATTTTTGTACACGTCATGATGTTATTGTTTCCAATGCTTTATTGTTTCCTTTGTTTGTTTATTTAAGGGGAAAGGCGATGTAGTAGTGGTTTTATGTTCTTTATATTCATTAAGAGTGCACCTGTCACGTGTTCCCTGTTCTACAATAATGTGTGTATTTACAAGTGGCTCTCGTGGCTCTGTGAGCGGTGAATGAGAATTCCAGGTCAGTTACTTTCTGATCTGCAGTCCTGACTAGCCGGTCGGATTGCATCGAGGGCGTTGTTGGAAGGAATAAACTTCTTTCCATAAGCACAGTTTGTCTGCCTTTCACCCTATCTACAACTACCAATCAGGAGCTCCGTGAGCTTGTGAGAGAAGACCAGAGCCATGCCTAGCAGAGCAGCAGCTGGAGTCATGTTGCTCCCCTCAGCCCTGTGCACACCCAGCCCTGCCAAGTATCACGCATCATGCGTTAGACTAACGCATTTCAGTGTGGTGGCCCGCATCACCGCACTGAAATGTGAAGTCACGCATTTCTAGCGCCTCCTGAAGCTATCAAGCCAGGACCCTTTAATTAGCACAATCTGGAAAGAAAGTAGCGCGCGGTCGCGCTACTCTGGCAGCCGCAGAGTCATGTGATTAACAGAGACTGACTGCTGCAGGCGTGGGGGGCTGGCTTAGCTGCGCTCGGCTCGCTTGTTCACGTGACACATGTCAAGGAGACTGCAACAATTGTGCGCACATTCGCGCCCAGCGCCGAGACAGGCCTATTAAGATAGGGACCGGAGTGCAGGGGGCAGTTATCAAATAGTTTAAAAGTTAAGTTTGACTTAAGTCCGTGGAGCCCGCCGCTGCTCGCACCTCTGTTGTGCTGCCCTCTGATCAAGGAGCCGCTTGCATCCGGAACGGAGTTGGACCGCGGTCGCTGCAGTGCTGGACAAGAGGGTTAAGTGGTGCCTGCAGCCTCTGTTGATGCTGCGCGAGTCCGGACCGGACTGCTGATGCTGCAGTCGAGTTTGGGGCCTGCAGACTCTCATGAGCTGGTCGATGGTACCGTGCCTCGCTCTGAGAGACTGCCACTGACATTACTGTCTTAGGTAATGTAATTGCTATTATATTTCATTTATGCGCCATGACATACCTACTGAGAGCCGGGTTTTAAAATGTACCTAATTCACTCCACACAACCACCAATCAGAGGCAGCCTTTCAAACAAAACCTTGTATTCTTTGGGTGGCAGGCAAAATTGCTCTCTGATTTGGGAATTCGCTATCGAAAATGATTCAGCGTGGAAAGGATCCGAATTGTGGCTGATGGCTGTGTTGCCGGCGCAGAGCTATGGCTTGTATAATGGGTGTAATTGTTTTAGGTGCGGCATGATTTCAGACATAACAGCTAAACTCTAAGTGTGCGGAGTCTAATTTAATTCATTACTGAAAGCTAAAACACACAATCTAAATTGCCTCTCGCACGGTTATATTTTGTATGGGTTTGAATCTATCAGTGGGAGTGAAGGGGAAGCCATAAATCCAGGATGGAATTTGCAGGCCGTGGAAAGCACGGAGTCCCATTGCATTATCTTTATGGAAAGACACAATGTACCTTCACTGAGCAGAACTGGTTTCAGATTACATCTGGCCAGCTCTGATCTTTCTATAACGCACTGCAGGTGCAGAGCGAAACGCTCCTGCCTGTGCAGAGGGTTAACATGCCTGCAACAAAGAAGGTGTACTTTGACATCACCGAACTGTATTTTATGTATATAGCTCAGCGAGTTAATGCTTTTGCCACATAGATCCTTTAGTTACTTGTGGTTCAGCCGCACCTGCTGAGCTGAGGGAGGGTGCTGTGCTTAGACATAACTTATGGGTGTAAAAGCTCCTGCTGGAGAGTTACTTGTCTAGTAGCAGTTTTGACTCACCAAAAAGTAGCGCAGAGGGTTACAATGCATTTTGCAAAGATCAGTTGCTTTGCCCCAGTTTCAAGATCTTAGAGTTTCTCGTTGCTCAAATGGGTGTAATTTCTAATATTTATATGTTTTCCTCTTCTTCATTGCGTGATTTTGCCCACGAGAAAGTGTCACTCATAGTTGTTGAAATGTCACTCATGATTACACTGAAATTATGAAAAGTCACACATAACAATCTGAAACCTTGGCAGCTATGCACACCTGCTTGTCCCCAAGTTGTTCCTCCATGCCCTAGGCTACCCAAGACACTCCACCACTACTTCCCTTCCTCCTCCTGGGAGTGCTGATGGGGAGCTGCAAGAGCTCGGGAGAGACGAAACAAGTGCATCGTAACAGCAGCAGGAGTCATTAATAAAGAGAAGTAAAAACACGTTTTTGCACTGTGTATACATGAGTACATGTGTGCCAGTCTGGGTGTGTTTGTGTGTGGGTGCAAGTGTGTGTGTTAAAGTGTATGGGTTTGTATGTGTGCATGTAGGTCTGTGTGTGCACAAGAAAGTCTGTGAGTGCATATCTGTATTTTGGTGTGTTTGTGTGCACGAATGTCTAACTGTTGAGGGAGTATTTTGGCCTCAGCCCCTGCGGTGAAATTCAGGAACGGGCACAATGGTGGGAATTCATGACAAAATGAGGGCCCGGGCACAATGATGGTAATCCCTGGAATCATGCTGACCCTGGCACAGCAGTGGTAATCCTGGGCACTATACTGGCCCTAGCACAATGGTGGTAATTTCTGATTAAATGCTAGCCCTAATAAAATGGTGGTAATCTCTGGCACTGTGATGCCAATCCTTGCAACAAGCTGGTCCTGGCACAATAGTGGCAATCCCTTCCAAGCTGGCCTTTGCACAGTGGTTGTGAATCCCAGTAAAATGTGGGCCCTTGATCAATAGTGGTAATCCCTGGCACCATGCTGACCCTAGCATAATGCTGATAATCCGTGACAACTCGATGCCCCTGGCACATTGGTGGTAATACCTGGCAACATTCGGGCCCTGGCACAATAGAGGTAATTTCTGGTAAATGCTGGTCCTGGCACGATGATAGGAATTTCTGGCAACATGCTGACACAATGTTGGTAATCACGAACATACTGACACAGGCACCATTTTCTAATTTCTGGCAAGATGCTGGTCCAGGCACAGTGGCAGTAATTCCCAGCAACATGCTAATTGTGGCACAATGGTGGCCCCTGCCATTTTGTGGGCAGCCATGGTATGATGATGCCAGCGCACAAATGTAGATAATTTTGAATATATTAAAGTTCAGGCAGGCTAAGAGAAGACAAGTACCAGTGCAAGTAAACATGCGTAGCAGGTATGTAAGTGTACATGTTTAGAAAACCTCTCCAAAACCCAAGGCCAATGTCTTTGCCATTGCTCAGATTTTGTGGGGGGGCGGGGTTGGACAAGGGGGAACCTATTACATTTACGAATGCTTGCTTCTATAATGACATTGTGATAATGAGTGATAAACGTCTAATAAAAATTTTAAGCAACAATTCAAGACCACTTTTGATCAAAATCTTAAGATATTGAAAGGAAGGAAATCAACAAGATGTTTTTAAACAACTGATATACACATATTTATTCCTCCTCAATATATGGAGGAAATATCATTCTACAAAAATATTGTGGATACAATTTTGATTATCAAAATGTGATGGTAAGTATATAGAGGTAGGTAAAGTTTTTACTGTAGTTAACTACACGTATATGTACCTTGACAATATATATACATATCTTCAAGGTATGCGAATGCAAAGTTAAGAATAATACATATTTACTTAGCTACGTTCTTATTTTCTTGCTATTTTGCTTCTCGATGTTTAAGACATGTTATGTTTGTAGTACAATATTTCTGGCCTCGATATTCTAACACACAACTATAGTAGGCCTAGTTCATCATACCTCTTTGAAGTCTTGCCCCAGCAGATTCCCCATCAGTTGCACTAACTGGGTGAACGATGGCCTTGCCTCATACTTCTCATCCCAACACTTGCGCATGATTTCATAGCTGCATGAAAGAGGAGACAGTGAGCCTGATCACCACATCTTCCTTTAATTCTTTATTTGCAAAGTATTAGGAGTATTTCAAGCATAAATGGGGTAAATAGTAATATCTTATGATTCATGAGATAAATAGGAACTTTTGGTAGATGCATACATTGGTGATGTGTTAAGAAGTGAAGGACAGGACAAGAGACAGAAGACTTGTAAGAGCAAATTAAATACGTATTTGGGTTGCTTTTTGGGGAATTATTTGTCATGTCTATGCAGGTAATTTGGGGACACGTTTGGGGCATGATTTGGAGCAAGATGGCGTTGAAGGAGGTATGTGTCAGCTTTGATGGGTTTTTAGGTTTAGGAGTTGGTGTGTGAGAGCAGCAGTCTTGGGTGACATCAGGGAAAGAGTGGCCTGAGATTAGCATATTAGGTGCTCCACTGCAGGGACTACATAGACTGAGTGGAAGCAGAAATGAGTACTTGGGTATTTGAGAATAGGAAAGAGATGAAGATTAGCAGAGCACAGTAAATGGATGGAAGTGTAACAGCAGGGGGACCTTAGCCCTACATCTTACAGACAGTCTACCTACATGCTTTCTGTAACGGTCTGCGGATTACTGACATGGAAGAATTAAAAAGTAAATGTGCTCATAGCTTTGTCGATGGGAGTGAAGTAGTGCAGTGGGAGATTGACAAGGAGACTACCACAATAATGCAGCTGATATGTTTTTGAGTGACATGTGGTTGTTATGTTTTGTTAATAGTTTTTTAGAGCGCTCGATTACCCAGAGGTGTCTTGGCGCTAGCAGCAGGAGCAACACTGATGTGAATTATGAGGGCAAATGTTTTTGGTATTGAGGAACTAGGAAAATGTTGTTGTGGACATAAAGAGAGAGTATTCTAGATGCATAATCAAGCCAAATTACACTCCAAGAATTCAGGCTGAGGAGGAGGAGGTAGAGGTGAGAATAGTTGGGTATAAGATAGGATCGAAAGAGGCCGAAGACTGTGGTTTAACTAAATTAAACATAAATGAACATAGGGCCATCCAGTGGAAGATAGCGGTCAAGCAATTTGAGAGTGGGGATGAGGTGAGGTTGATAGAAACATCTATGATAAGAGAAACAAAATGAAGGAATATGGTACTGAGGGAAATGGTCTATGGTGAGACAAGCAGAAGACCCTAAACCAGGCGCTGGGGAACGTCTACTGGGAGAGGGGTGTGAGCGCATTGAACCAGGAAATTGAGGAGCTATAAGAGAGGTATAAGGAGATGCCATTAAGAGCAGTCCTGGCAATGCCGCAGGATTCAAGAGTGCGATCAATAGCAATCAGCAGTGTGGAAAGCCGCACACAGGTCACAGAGGATAAGGATGAATGAGAGGAAGTTGTGGTGAATAGAGGTCATAAAGATGGACATGCAAGACGCAGCTTGCTCTTCAGAATGGAGCTTATGGGCACCACAAGGGAAAGGGTTAATTAAGTACTTTGAGAATAGGTGCATAGTAAGCTGGTTGAAGGCAAGCTGACCTGTGTGAAACTGACAAACATTTAGGGACTCACATGTCTTCTGATGCATGAACAGGCTTGGACATCCGATACCCTCGTTTCAGTGCATTGTAGAACTGCTCATTCATGGGCAGCTCAGGGTACGGAGTCCCTCCTAGGAAAGTAGGAAACAGATACAAATTAATGAGATTTTGAAATGACTGACATTTTGGAGACAGTGTTTTACTCTCTGCTGCCTCAGACCAGAGAACACCAAGCTCGTTCAGTCCTACATCAGTAGCATCTAGACCAGCATCAATGCCTCCAGCTCCATAATCGACCCTACTGTACCTTCATTTCTCTTATAGCACCGGTTAAGTATAAGCTTTGAGGTGTGATGGTCTTTCTGCTTTGAACCATTTCATATAAAATGTTTCTACTCTTATTACCAACATTTTTCAGTATTTTCATCCTGGAAGAATAGGAAGCCCCACTAGAACTTTTCAACATTCTTTTCTGTATTTATTCATTCATTTTATGTACTCATAAAAGTTAGAGATACATAATAACATTTAAAGGAACACACAAGAGTAATGATAATAGTTCAATAACATAAAAAATTGTACACAGTAAAAGGTGATCAAGAGTTTACTGAAACCAATTTTTATCACCTCCTTCTTAATAAAGTAAGGCTGTGTTTATACTACTTGTACATGGAATATAGAGTCACCGCTTCTTCACTCATTAGAAACTCTGAGTAGCTGCACCCTGTATAACATGGTGTTCTGTTGAGCAGAGGTGAGTCATGGTGTCAGGTTTCAGCCGACGACTTAGATCTGTTGAGAGTCCTGGCTATTCCAGACACTTTCAGGAGGTATAGACCACATGAATACCTCACAAGAGAATAAGGGAGAAAACTGGGCAGGGGGAGGTAAGACACAAGAGCACTTGCTATTGCAGGTCAGTGTTGGCAAAACCCAGGGTGGCGTACTACCAGGATACCAGCACAGCATTGCTCCCTAGGATGTGCAGGCATCAATGACCAAGGATCATCAACAGATGGTTGTGCTGCAATGACAAGGAGACATGTCAAACAGCCAAAGAAAGTAATCCGTTTAGGTGGTGCTTCTATAGCGTGAACCTAGCCAAAATGTTACATGATAAAACCAAAAAAAGGGTAAAAATACCAAAGGGGACGGATGCAGGATCGGGTAGATGAACTATATGAAGCAGAGAGACAACACAACTGTGAATCATTGCAAGGCAAAGAGACTTCTGTGTAGTGCTCTGTTAAATATGCTCACCCACTATTGACCCAGAAGTGTACTTCAAACTGAAAATTCCAACCCCGCCGTGATTACCAGTTTAGCTTTCTAATTTTCAATTGTTCAGCTTTCCAAAACGTCCCTCTTTCCATGTCAGAGTCTGGTAATCCTGAAATTAACATAAAGTGCAACCCATGGTGGCTTGATTCATTAAACCATTTATGCCCTACCTTTTTAGGTGAAAATGGCTAGGGGACATGCCTGGCTTCTACTCGCAAAAGGACACTTGTCAGATGTAAAGGGTTTTACTACTTCACAATTCTCTGCCACTTGCTTCAAGCAAGGGGAGGGGAGGGGAGAGAGTTGGTCAAGGCATGGATTGCCTTATAAGTTTGTGAACACTAACAAACTCTTGTCTGATCCTTTCCCATCCTGTAAAGGTTGGAGCTTTACTCCAGCAAAGGATTGAAGAACCTACACATCTAGTGTGGAAAGTAGAAAAGTCACCCCACCATACCTGGTCGGGGACAGGGGTAGGAATTCCTCTATAGAGAGGCCATTTTTCCCTGTGGCAAAAAAAGCAAAACATGAGTAAATGTGCTTTTGTACATTGCACTGCCTTTCCACGGTGCGTAATTGTACACATGACTCAATCAGTGGTGTCCTCGGACAGCTGCTACTGTACAGATTTTCAGGCATCCTAATGCAGAGTTTTATGAAGTAGGAAATATTGTGAGTCTGTGTTAGTGATCAAGAATACTTCCATGAATGTGGATTTATCATTGCCCTTCTGAATCAGGCCCATATCTGCCAGAGCCTTCCACAGGCCTACATGATACAACAGAATGTACAGTTTTTTTTCTCAACCTGTGGTTGTGGTACAACATACAAAAGAGTAAAATCTTTCCTCTCAACCTGTTACATCTCCAAGGAGAGTGAACTCAGGTGTTTGTGGTAGGTGATCCCTTTAAAGTCAAGCGAGCTGAACAATTTTCCAGACTTGACAAACAGATATGATGTTTAGTTATTTTACGCTTTTAGTGCAAACATGCCAAAATGTAAAAATGAAGGGGAAAAATAAAACATGTCGCTGTCTAATTGTGGCAATGATATGCTTGCTATAAAAAAAATGGAAAACAACTACCATTCTGTACAATTTTAATAGAACAGTATTGGTACCTCCTACTGGGGGTGTACTTAGAGCAGGTATAGAAAGAATTTTTAATTTGAATGCACATCCCTGGTAAATATGAGTGATAATTGTGCAAATAAAATGTATTATTGGATTTGAATTACTGTAACTTGAAGACATAGTTTAAACACACATGATTAAAAAAATAAAAGGATGGCAAATGGATGGAAAAAATCATTTGGAATATAAGTATTGGCCCACCAGCCCTGAACATGTACTTCCTATTAGGTGAATCTACATATATGCTCAGGCAAAATGCCATACTGCACAGTGTAAAAGAGCCAATGGCTTATGTGTGCTCACCCATTGCCTGATGCTTTATGCTGTGTGGGCCCCGCCGTGCACAGTGTTGCAGCCATGTTATCAATAATATTATAGAGCATGTCATGAGTGATGTAATATGAGGGGTAATTACAGTTCTTAACTGTAATGTCACTTTAACCTTTGCTTTTTTCAGTAAATTTGAAGGTTTTTGTTTTAACATAAAGTAATATTTTATTACAACTTGACCAGGGCCTCTGCCCAACGCCTGCAGGCAGCCAACCCCATGCCACTCATGGTCTTCGGCCGTGTGGCGGCATGGGGTTGACTGCATGTAGGGCCTGGCTGCATCCAGCCCCCTCGCGGTCGGCCAACCTCACGCACTCAGACAGACTTACTGACTTTGTCAATGAGTCAGAACAGCAAAATAAAAAAAGTGGGCCTATTGGCTTTATCAAAGGTCGAGCATAGCAATATATATACAGCAGATCTATCATCTTTCTCCAAATATCACCAATATTTTTAATCAAATGTATAGTTCAGTATTTATAAAAATGTTTAGTAAAGTTCTAAGAAGAAAAAAAAATCAACGTCGAGGAGTCGTTCTTTTAACATTGTTTTTACGATTGCATTTTGTGGACTGGATTCACAGACATGTTGCTACTTTTTTTTAAAAATAAAACCAACATGTCTCTGAGTCTTTCTTTTTACATTAATCAGCCCACAACATGCAATCATCTTCAGCTGCAAATGCACACAAGCCTTACATGTGGCATCAAACCTGCCAGTTCATATGGTGCCACTGTGTGTGACATGTTATCAGATCCCTTCACATGGCCACCCAGTGAAGGGCTGATATCACACAATGGAACACAAGATGAGCTGCAAATCACTTTAAAGAGTCCATTTCCAGCTGTGTTTAAGGGTGCTGCGCAACCAATGTCCATTACAAGTTTGGAAACCAACACAGAACATTGGCTCAACATAAAGCTCTGCTCCTCAAGAATCCCACGCCTCTCTCGCAGTGAAAGATGTTTAAAAGTTGGCAGCTCTGTGGTAATAGTCTACGGGAAGATCTTCTTATACTCCGAGGACAAAAATAAAGACCATTTTCCTAACCTTTGAAAATGAAAACGGATCAAATGTTTGATGGCGGCATTTGGGTTGAAATTACAGCGAGTCATTCATCTTAACATGCCTGAGTTAACACCAATTTTTTAAAATTTATCATAAAACAAGTGCATTTCTGAGCGAGACCACTAGCTGTCAGAATAAACACTACATTTGAATTTCTCAAGGTTTCAGGCTGCAAAACCATAATCACAGTGGATTAACATAATTTAATTTCCATACAATTCACCTGTGAATATATCAGTATATATTGTACCAATGCATATTACATATATATTTCATCTTTTATTTGAAGCGCCACACACAATTATTAACTGCTCTGGAGCACTTTGCAGAGGGCAACAATGATGTAAATGGGGTGTGGTATGGGAAGTTGCTCTTTAGAAGACTCAACTTTCATTAGCTCTATCTACCCAAAATCCTCTCGGAATTCCATAACAGCATGCTTTTACTTATCCTAAATGCGCAAGAGTTAACTAAGAGAGTGACAGTACTTCTATACTAATACCTACAGTACTTGTGTACTATTTTTATACCAGTGTTCCACACATGTGAGAAACATTTTTACTCGCAACAGCAAGAAGTAAGGAGACTAAGAGTACAATCACGGGTCTTGGCAGCATCTTCCTTCTCCAGAGCAAAGGCCAACGGGAGGTGGGGGGAATACCAAAGACTTCAAGATTTCCATGTTACACTTTAATTCATTTGAAGTGAGAACAGCCCTTCACAGGGCAAGCTAGTGTTTGAAGAACAGACAGGTGATCTTACACCAGATCCTCCTATTAGCAGTAAGTCCAGGCTTGGGAAACATGGTCTCTTTTTTCATGATCCGACAGTGTTGGCAACGGCCGGAGAGGGGAACCAAGAGCAGCAAAAATGCTCAGACCAGCCCACTTCCCTCTCTCTTCTTGCTCTATCTCTCTCGTTTCATCCATCCATCCTCTCTCCCTTGGATTTCTATGTCTCCACCTCCCTCGCTCCTTCTATCTCTTTCTCTCTTGGAACCTCCCCGGGCCTGCGAACATTAACTTCGAGAGATAGGAAAAGTGACTGAGGCACCAAGAGCCGCCTGGGGCTTTCAAAAGCCGGCCTCCAATGGCTCCAGCCCACCAGGGAGATCCCGAAAGAATAAAATGCCCGTCCGGCCTGGTGTTGGCTGTAGTTTTTGTGTATAACTGTGTATGTTGCATTCCCTTGATGTTACTTTGAATATACCACACCTGTCCCTACTACTATTGCCTTGTGTTTCAGGATGAGAACATGTGTAATTTTTCAGTTGGAGCAAGTGGAGGAACTCGGGAAAGTTTCACTTAATAGAGGTTGATGTTGACCACCAACCAAGAGGTCAGCTTCGCAGAGTAAAAACAGATAATCTCAGTCTTTCTTTAGCTCAACACTAGCCATGTGGCCGGCCTACAGCATACGTCAAACTCAAGGAAGTGGACTTAAGTGCCAAAGACTCTGGGCATGTGGCGAGTCCAAGATATTGTTAGGAGTGGCTCTGAGACACTTTTAGCTTTCTCGACAGCCTTATGAAATCAAACAGATTCTTACATAAATAATAGTTAATAGCTTGGGTCAGCTCTCTTTGTCCTATGTCTGCTTAAATGTTCGAATTTTGTTCTGTACACAACTGTATACAGCACGGGGCAGTAGGCGAGCGACTTGAGCGTTTTGCTCTCTTGTTATGTGAGTGGCAGCATTTATCCTAATCACATGTGCACATCTGCTCGAAAAAAGAAATGCATGTTAGTGTCAGAGCCGGTGAGACAGTGCTGTTCTTTGCCAATGCTTTTTTTCTTTCCATTCTTTATCCTTTAATATATATTTTTATCATCTTTCTGTGTTTAAAATATGTCTTCAGGTTACAGTAATTCAAAGCCAAAAGTACCATTTTTGCCACAATAAGAACCATATTTTCCTGGCATGTGCATTTTAAAATAAAAAGGGTTTCTATATCTGTTCCAAGTACTATGTCTTTTAGGGAGCAAATGTACAGTTCTGTTTAAAGTATATGAAACCATCCTTTTTTTTACATTTTACTTTTTTATTGTAAGCATATGTCCACCATGGTTACATGTTTTCTCTTTTTCCTCTTTTTTATTGCATATGCTTGCAATTAAAAAAAAAGAAATTAAAAATCCACCAGCTTTCCTCGCCAGACCCATTGGCTTTGCCAATGCTTTTTTAATGTCCGCAATCTGTGTAGAACTGATAACACATTGGAAGGTCATTTACAGTAGGAAAATGAGATGGCCATGTAAATGTGAAAGACTCGCAGGGATATGCTGCACTGCTACTAGGCATCTAGCACACCTGTGATTTGGTAGTTGCGTTGAGCATGAAAATGTTTGAAAAGATGTTCTGTAGTAATTATACCACGAATAATAACTTCTTTCTTATTCATTGAGTAGTAACACACTTCTGCTGCTCCAAAGCGCTGTGAAGAACAGGTGTTATTATTATTCATTTTAATGTTACTGTGCTTACAGACCCCAGTAGGAAGGAAGGCTGAGTCATTCTTACCCGCCTGAAATATCGTGACCAGCAGATCACAGCATATGAGTCATTAGTGTTTAACTCACTGAGCCCTCTTGTCAGCTATGCTTGCTTAATGTATGAATGTCAGAAATGATTCTATTTGTTTTTGTTTGTTTCATGAAAGATGTAACTTATAAGACTTGAAAGGATATTGTTTTCATTTGTCTACATTTGCATGATTTATCAAAATGTTCAAGAAGTGTTCATGTGCTTAATCTGTGGCAGAGATCGAATTGGAGAGCTTGTTGGGCGGTCAAAAGCTGCCCTAAGTCTAGCATTATTTTCTCGTGAGTTTCAGCACTCCAGGATCTTTGCCCCAGACATTGGCAATACCATCTCTGTATCAGAAGTTGAACACGCTGAGAGGCAGCGCCATAGGAGAACCAGTCACATGGGTAACCTTCAGGTGGCATATGATGATTTTTATGTTGCATTGAAAAACATTGAATACGTTTCAGTAGAATAGCTAAACATGTTGCTTGTTGTGAGAGTGCCTGCAATATCTAGTGTATGAATAACGTCCACCATTTAACCGGAGCATCATGATTGAGACGGAGAAAAAACAAAAAATAAAATGCAGATGGCCCAGTGAGTGTAAATGATGAACTGGAATGTAGAAGTAATCACCAGTGGCTGAAATTAATGAAACCAATTATGTGCACATTAGAATGGATATCCAGGATGAAGCTGTTCTAGATTCACATGCTGTTTATTTTACAAAATATTTCCTCATCGGCATTGCCATTGCCAGTGTGAGGATTTTCGATCTCAGTCAGTGTGGTCAATCTCAATTCAAGACATTGATTGCAATTTAGTAATTTTTAATCCAAGTCATTCAAATTATGCTAATTTCCCAAACAATAGTATAGCCTTGTCATATACAAATTAATAAAAAGGATATTTAGAAAACCCTGAAGAGGCTCTCTACTGAAGCCCTACTCACCTAAGGTAAATATTTCCCATAAAAGAATGCCGTAAGACCAAACATCACTCAACGTTGTGTAAAGGTTGTTAAAGATGCTCTCCGGTGCCATCCATTTTAGGGGCAAAAATGTCTGTAAAGAAATTAAAAAAATTAACATTTTACTAGCAAACTCAGGCATGGATTTTGGATATATACTGGGATCTAATAGTGACCCAAATTGTTTTCCTATACTGGTCAATAATCAATGTCCTTTCAAGGGGGATGATGCACACACTTCTTGATTGCCCTAAAGATCAACCAGCAGGTTGTTCTAAAAGGTTGGTAGAGTTGGAGCAGAAAAAACAATTTGCTTACCTCTAAAAGTAGGTTTGCAGGTTGAGTCAATCCAAAACCCACAATTCCGTCAATCATAGAGAGATCACCTTCAGACTGCATTTTTCCATTGCATCATGAAGTGTTATTGTAGTCTCTTACATTACATATGACAATCAACAAATACATCAATTATGTTTATGTTACTTTAGTTTAATATACTTCCATGTTGCACCCACCCATTCAATCATGGAGAGTCTGTGGTTGGGATGATAGAACCATGCACAATGAATTCAGCTCAAAACTTTGAGTGGCTACAAGAAGTTTTTGATATCCTAATCACAACAAAACAGGACAAAAGAAAGCAATCACCTTGGATGAATGCAGAACTAAACAAGATAATACAACAAATTGTAAAGCTAGAACACACCTGGCTCAAAACAAATAACAATCAAGACAAACTCCACGTACACAAATTAACAGAATATACAAGTCAACAAACAAAAAAGCTAACAATTTGGTACTATTGAAACAGAATTCAAAATGCTGAATGTGCAAATAAAGAATTTTGTAAACATAAATGCACAGAAGGAACTCATCCAATTTCTCAAGAATTTACTGACAAACTGGCAAATTATTACACAACCAAAGCCGACATGTTGGACTCCTGTTTAAAAGAAAGGAAAACCAACAGCACCAGCTCATTTCCAAGAATTCCTTCCAAGAGTAGGCTAATCCAGACTCTACATTCCTTCAATCAACTATCAGAAACTAAATTTATGGATTTTGTCAAATCAAGCAGGCCAGTCGGCTGCCCTTCTGACCCTTGTCCACCACAAATCTTCAAGGACGTTCTTTTAACTACCTGTGCTGTCACACCAGTCAGAAACATCATCAATAATTCCTTAACTACAGGGATCTTTCCAGAAGACTTAAAAAAGGCATACATATGCCCATTAGAAGAAAACAAACATGTACCCACATGTCCCAAACAACTACAGACTGATTACAAATAGACCTTTCCTGGGCAAACAATAGAAAGAGCAGCATTCACCAAGATGCCACAATTCATTGAAGTTAATTCCATACTTTCCGACTTCCAAACAGGATTCTATCCTGGAAGAGGCACAGAATCTGCCCTCATCGCCATCTGAGATGACCTTAAAAACACAATAGACCGGAACGGAGTCACTGCACTACTTGTCTTGGACCTTTCAGCTGCCTTCGACACAGTTGATCATGACACTTTAATCCAAAGACTCTGTGAAGCTGGCATAGAGAGGACTACTCTTGAATGGATCACATCGCACCTTCAAAACAGAACAAATGTAATCCATATTCCTCCTTTCTTATCCAACCCACACTTCACAAATGCAGGCATCCCTCATCTCACCCATGCAATATCTACATGAAGTCACTACCGACTATGATCAATGAATTTCAGCTCACATGCTATAACTACGCATATGAAATACAAATACTTCTTAAACTGGAAAGCCCTAAAGATATTGGAAACTCAAAAATCTTCAGTTGCCTCAGAGCTGTTGATCAGTGGGTGCCGTGGAGCCATCTCAAATTGAATGAGTCTAAAACTGAAATACTTACATGTGGAGATTAGAACAATTATGACCCACTCTGCGCCTGGCCTGATGACCTGGGACCACCTCCTAAAGTATCCAAGAAAGTAAGAAACCTTGGAATTACCATGGACTACAAGCTCCATGGACTACAAGTTATCAATGATTGCCCAAGTGGATAAGTTAGCAGGGTCAAGCTTCATTACTGTGAAAATTCTGCAATGCATCTTTCCTCACCTAGGATTTCCACACAAGGTCCAAGCTACTAACTCTCTTCTACTGTCTAAACTTGACTACGCCAATGGCCTCTACCAAGAATCATCTTTATCAACTATGAAAAGACTACTGTGAATTCAGAACTCTGCTGCCAGACTACTCCTACATGTAAAGCTACAAGCTCACATGTCCCCTGCCTTGAGGGACCTACATTGGTTACCAGTTGCCAGAAGATCCACCTTCAAGCTGCTTTGTATCACCCACAAAGCAATACATGGAACAGGACCACTTTTCATCAGGAATACACTCACCAAATACATACAACAAAGGAACCTCCGGTCCAGATTGGCACCTCACCTCAAAACCCCAGCATACAAGAAAAAAAACCACAGGTGGTACATCTTTCTCTGTTCAAGCAGCCAGACTATGGAATTCCTTACAACCAAACATAAGAGACACATATAACTATCTTATCTATGAGAAGACTGCACAAGAGTTGGCTCTTTCCTACATGACCACCACACTCAAAACACAAATGTACAGCGTATGCCTCTGTATGTAAATATGTATAATTTGATTACATGTATGTATTTAGATATGTGCATTTCGTTGTACAAATATATATACTACTTATGATTTTAAAAAATATAGATATTCTTATAGGTCTTCTTAACAAATGTATATATTATTTATGGTTAATATATGTTATTTACGTGTAACATGTATATAGGTCACTACATAGTTTACATATAAGTTTTTTGATTATATGCTTATGGGTCTCTGCTTTATTTATTTTATCTGACACAATGTGTATACGTTATTTGATTAGATGCTTCATGATTGCAATTAGGGAAAATATAAAATAAGCATGAATAAATATATATAAATAAATAATCAAAAAATGTATTACATTAAAAAACAAAAATAATACAAATACACAAATAAATTAACTTATGCACAGCAACACTTGAAAGTGAGTTTCTAACTATTTATGCATACATGCACATATGAAACTTTATATAATCCAACTTTATATCTCTTTATTATTTTCCATATACGTGTATACCTTTCTGTATAGTTATGCATCTATACATTTATTACTCTACTCCTACTGCAAAAATAAAAAAGGCCTTCAATTCTCTCCAATGCACTACTCTATATCTCGTTCTACACCTCTCTCAATATATCCTCTACCTCCACAACGACTCATCCCAAACATCATTGTACTACTAGATATTCCTAATAACCCTTTCTAGACTCTTCCCTCCTCTAGCCCCTCTTTGAGTCATCCCATACCTCCTATTACTACTGTGATCTCCCAAATAACATGTTCTAGACTTTTCACTCCTCTATCTTTCCTTTGACTAATCCCAAACCTCATTTTACTACTATTATGCCCCTAATAACCCTTTCTAGACTCTTCCCTCCGCTATCCCTCTTTTGACTCCTCCCAAACTTCATTTTACTACTATGATCTCACAAATAACACTTTTCCCTCCTCTACCTTTCCTTTATCCTATTAAACCCAACTAACAGGCATGTCCACCGCTCAAATTAACAAGTTATATTTCCCTATACTAATCCACCACTAATCCATTTTGAGTTCCGGAATAGCGTGCTATTCGACGTAAAATGATTCAGTGCCTTGTCAGGGGTAGTAAGTGCTATATAAATACAATTACAATTGTGATTTTATGTCTACCAGCCACTCTGAATGGTCTAAACACAAGTTCTGAATGGGTGTGGGGTAGTCAAATGACTTAAACAATCTACTGTTGCAGTGATTCTGATTGACCATCACTAACCTAATCAGAACCCATCTAAGGGGCATATTTACAATAAAATGTCAGAGCGCGGAGCTGCGCTACATTTGGCAGTGCAGCTCTCACACATTTTGAAAACACAGGGATGCGCAATATTCACATGAATATGGCGCACCCATGTGTTTCACCTAGCACTGGTGCAAAAAAAGCTTTCTATCGCCAGCACAGGTACCCTGCAGCCATATAGCAAGGGTGCCTGCGCCGCAGGGATGATCATTAATGTGCAGAAGGGACACATTCCTGCACATAAACAATCAATAATGGCCATTTGCACCTTCTATGTGTGCTGCAGAATCCAGCACCCATGGAAAGAGCAAAAAACGAGGAGAAATTAATAATTTCTCCTCGTATCTCCATTCTAATGGCTGATATTCCATGGCATTCGTTTTTGGCGCTGCCTCTGCCTTGTAAATATGGGGCAGCATCAGAAAGCAATGGGTGATGCGGTGGAACACCCACCGCAACACCCACTGATCGTCCCTTTGTCACAGAGGACTGTGGAGAAAGGAACATATTTATAAGGTGGCGTTTGGCCACGCAAAGTGGCTTAGCGCCACCTTGTAAATATGGAAAATGGAGCTGCGCCACCGGAGCGTCAAAAAAAGTTATGCTTTGGTGGCGGTGAGGGCTTGTAAATATGTTCCTAAGTGTTTCCATCAGTTTGATTAGCTGCAGAGAAACATATATAACAGAAATATGTGGCAAAATCACATCAGTGGAGGGCAAAGTCAGTTGCATGTCAGGCATGTATTGACTGGTCCCTATGTGCCTTTTAGGGACACAAGGCTGTTAGAAGAGCAGCTGATTCCCTATCATCTGGTCAATATGTGGTCACACAGCAGCCACTGCAAGCTCTGAATGCTTCATGGTCCGGTCCATTCCACAAGTACTTCGCCCTTCATTAATACTTCACACACCTCTTAATAATGCTTAGCAGGCTGCTTTAACACCAAAAGGATTTTTGAGGGACCGGAGAATGGATGCAGACCTTCAAAGCCACGAACTCCATTTCTGTAGTGATCTGCCAAGGCTGGACTCTGCACAGATTAGATTATGTAAAGGTGGGATTCCTTCATCTCTTTGACTTCTATGGTGCATCTGCCTTGGGCATGGCACAGTGGCTAATCTTACACTCAGAAGGAGGCGTTTCGTTTCTGAATGTTAGAGCAGAGACCAGACGGAGCGGGCTAATGGTTTTTGTTACGTGCTTTCTCTTTCTGTTTTTAGGTCTTGCCTAGGCAGCGCTTGTGCTGTCTCTTCGAGACATGCTGTATTCAGATAGGGACTTGAAGCTCCGCCCACTTTCGGCCCATCTTTTTAATTGGCTAATGTCACTGTCCTTTGTAAACTGTGGCTTTTCATTGGTCAATAGGCTTAGTAGTCCCTCCTTAGAACCGCCTTGTCTCATCTTGTAACCTCCCATGAAGACACCCCCTGTTACATGTGTTGTTACTCAGTCGGCTTTAATTACAGCCTCTGAGCACTATTTTCTTAAATAGGTTCGTCCTGCCTGCAACTCAGGCAGGACACACGCTCCCTCAACACTTTTTTTTAATCATTTATCCAGCCTTATATGCCGGCCAAAAGCGACTGCAGGCCTTTCTTTTCTCTGTTTATTTATTTATTTATTTTTAATGGTGGCACCTTTGCTTTTGCTTTAAACATCTAAAGCTAAAGCGCGGGTGACGCAATTGCTTTAAAAGTAAACAAATAGAAAAAAGTCTGCATTTTTTTTCTATTTGTTTACTTTTGAAGCAGTCGCGGCACCTGCGCTTTAGCTTAAGATGTTCAACGCTAAAGCACGGTTGCCGCCATTGTAAAAAAAGTAAATAAATAGAAAAAAGCGCTTGGCCGCCATTTTTTTCTATTTGTTTACTTTTGTAGTGATAGCGGCACCCGCGTTTTAGATTTCAACATCTTAAGCTAAAGCGCGGGTGCCGCGATTGCTTTAAAAGTAAACAAATATAAAAAAAACTATTTTTCTATTCTTTATTTTTAAAGCGATCGCGGCACCCGTGCTTTATCTTAGGATGTTGAAAGCCCTAAAGCGCGGGTGCCGCAATTGCTTTAAAAGTAAACAAATATATAAAAAAATATTTATCTATTTCTTTATTTTTAAAGCAATCGCGCACCCGCACTTTACCTTAGGATGTTGAAAGCCCTAAAGCGTGGGTGCTGCGATTGCTTTAAAAGTAAAGAAATAGAAAAAAATGTTTTTTCCGTGATTGCTTTTAAAAGTAAAGAATAGAAAAAAAGTTTTTTCTATTTCTATACTTTTAAAGCAATAGCGGCACCTGCACTTTAGCTTTGCAACATCCTATGGTAAAGTGCGGGTGCGGCGATTGCTTAAGGTCTCGCATTTGCGAGAGTTTGAGCTGCAAATGCAAGACCTATTGGATTGCAAATGCTTGTTTCATATTTCTATTCTGGAAAGCGTTCTTGTTTGCACAGCTCACAGTGGTATCGAATTTCATCTCAGTAAATTCGGGAATCTTACTGACAAGCCATCTCCATTAAACAAACAACGAGATGCTTTTTCACGTTCTTTCTATAAAACTATAATTTAGCTGTATGTCAAAAAACAATTAAAGCATGAAATTTAGGACGCTTGTGAAACGTGCCCTCGGGCCCTTGTCCAAGAAATCCATCACTGAGCCCCAGCTCAGCGACACTCACTGAGATAATTCCAGCCATTTTCATCTCTTGCCCGGTTCCTTTCAATCGAATCCAAAAGCCACATGTTATTCATATTTAGAATTCACCCAGTTATAAATGTTCTTCATGTCAGTGGATGGAACAGGAAATTGATGAATTTGCCAATGAAACTGTGAATGTAATAACAGATGACTTTACAGTGCGTGCAAACAAGGTATGTTACTTAGATGAGACCCTGTTGTCTTCTTTCCTAACATGTAGCAAACGTGTCATGAGTGTGTTCCCTTCATTTTGTTAACCAATGCCTTGGTCAAGTATTTACCAACTAGGCATGTCCTTTCATTTTTTATTATAGTCAGTCTCAGGACGTGTTATTGAATCCCAGAGGCCGATGACTGCTTCATGCTTGTTGTCCTCTTAGCACTAAAGGTCTCAAAGAAACACTCCATGGAAGCATCAGGCATAGGGAGCAGTTGTAGTTGGACCTGAAGAAGATAGATGACTGCAGAAGGTACCATATCCTGGGCATGGTCCAGGCAGAAACAGACACACACTACAGAAATATTCTCTTCTTTTTTTCTGCGTTGTGCGTGGACCACACAATTATTATCGAGTCAGGGGCAGCCTAAAGATTTAGTTAATATGTGAATTTGTATGAATCTTACAGAAGTGATTAATTTGGAGTCACTCTGGATGGGTAATGGTCGTGGAAGCCCTACTCCTCACCTCACTATGTTATACCCTACTACCCCTTCGCGCCCCCTTAGATCAGACCTAGGTTCCAGAGGATGGGGTTGACAGAGCCTGGATATTAGTGTCCTCTATAGTTAAGGTTACAAACGCTCCTAAAACTGCTACAGAACATATCTTACAGTGCTTTCCGTACTTATATGATGTGATGGTACGGTTCATTGTCACTTCGTCAGACATGTGACCCTGCTGATTAATCCAAGGTGCCGGCTGGTACCAACAGCCCACCCTTTTCTATCGACCTTAAACTCAAGTGTCTTATTAAAAGGATACAGCTATTTGTCTGGTCTTGACCCTTGCATACACTGAGTGCTCAGATGAAACTGCTGTATGGACTCTTATTTTTGTGTGGTCCAGATTAGTGTGTTTCTTTGTTGGAGCTGTCCACAGTCGGCCATAAGCTGAATAATGCAAAATCTGCCAAAATAATGTCTGAGAAGGATTGTGTTTAGCTTGAAGTTCAGCTCTGAGTCCAGACAGATAGTTGTAAGACTGCCAGGAGTATTCTTGGAGTGAGAAGTGGGGGTGGGCAAGGATCCCAAGGCCCTGGGCCATTTTGCCTGGTAGCGAAGGACAGAGGGAAAAGCTCAAATGCGCCTTTGTACAGAGTAACATAATGACTAAAGAGTTGAAAGGACTACCGGTGATTTTTAGCCATTGTACTGAGCTTCTATGGCTGAGATACACAGCTTTGCAAAAACTCGATTCTGGTGGGCAGAGCTTGATGGTGTCTGAGATGGTGTCTTTTTTCTTACGTTCCTGATGTCAGCTCTCGCCTTTTTGTGGCCTGTAAACCCAGGAGGCATTGGAGGCCGAGAGGAGGAACCCCAGATTAGGAAGTATGACTTTGATGAAGCAAAGCTCTTGAGATGCAGAGTTCATAGCTTCTTGGTCTCCTGCTTGACCGGCCCATATGTGAAAGCCCACAGAACTGCTGGTAGCCTCCCTCACAGCTGTTATTTGCCAGGGAACACTGGAAGAGTCGATGGTTGGGCGGGATGTGAGTGCATGATGAACAAAGTGCTGCGGTGAAACCTGTGCTATGGAGGCCCTTGTCCTGCGCCAGGGCACAGGGGAGAGGGGGAGGAGCAAAGTTTTTGACATTCCTCAGGGATATGATAACAGATGCGAATTAACAGCAGCACTCCGATGATGGAGGCCTGAAGCCCTGGACTACTAATTGTTGGAACTTTTAGAGAGACACAACGCTGGGGCTGCAACTCTCCTGCTGTACTCTTCTAGGCGACTTCTAAATTTACGAAAATTGAAGGTGACCTCACTGCTTTGTGACCTAGGAATGAAGGTGAACAGATGGAAGAAGGATGCTGACGATGAGTTTTTCAAGCTCCACTCCTCGTAAGGGAAAACAAGGCATTGGCCTCTGGTGATATGCAGATGGGGTGGAGATGAATCTCATGAATTTCGAGGGGGGGCTTAGGTGGGGAAGTGTGGCACCCACTTCAGTGTACTGGTACAAGGTAAATTGATGTTGGACTCGTCCCTGAAAGAACTACGAATATTTGAGCTTTGTGTTGTGGAAAGTGTGCTGCAGTTTGACACCAAAGTTGAAAACCACTAAGTGCCCAAGTGAGTGCCTGAGGTATTGCTAATATGTACTTCGTGGATGATCTTCATGGAGCGATGGAGGGTATAATACTTAGTCTGGTTGGTCTGCAGAAAGTTTCTAATTGCTCCTCACTGCTTTTGTGTTATAGGATTCACAAAAGAAGGTCCAATACTAAGACTGACAATGTGTTGGGAGGGGTCAGTCATTGTTATATTGAGATCAGCCGAGCTGAAGGAGCGTATCCTGCGAGAAGCAATCCGGTGAAAGTAGGTAACATGCATTCATTCTGCTGTTTCCTATCTTGCACCCAGATGCTTGAGCAAGTAGAAAGCCCCGTTGGTAGTTAGGAAGAAACTGGTCTTTCTGGGTATTAACACTTTGCTTCATTACTCTAAAAAGCTTTTGCTTCATTACCCTAAAAACCTTTAGGTGGATCACCTGGGCAAGAAGTATATTTTTGTACATGAGAGTACAGATAGGGCTTTTCTCTAGAGCAGTGGTTCTTACCCTGTGGACCAGGGACCCTGGGGGTCTGCGATGCCTACTCAGGGGGTTGGCGACTGCTGAGAAAAGTAAATAGTAACAGCAGATTAATAAAGTGCATCTGAATAAAGAAGCAAAATTTAAAATTTCAACTTTTAAAACGTTCTGTAAATGTGAAGGAATTTGGAATTGGAGGCTAATAATTAAGTTGGCATCCTCAGATTCATTTGTGGGAGCAGTTCAAGTTCATTAAACAGAGTATAGTACAGACGATAGGTGATCTCAATTACATAAAAGTTCCAATCTTCCCATTAAAATTTTAATTTCGATTTTTTCATATTTGTTTGTGAATTAAATAAAATAGTTCATCACTCGTGTATTTGTTTTATGAATGCTTGTTTCCATATTTTTGTGTATTGTTTTGCGGTTCAAATCACCATAATTGTTTAGGCTAGGATCTCAGATTCCAAAAATGATTCAGTGGGGGTCCTGGGATTCCAATAATGATTCAGTGAGGGTCCCTGGATTCCAATAATGATTCAGTGGGGGTCCTGGGATTCCAATAATGATTCCGTGAGGGTCCCTGGATTCCAATAATGATTCAGTGGGGGTCCCTGGATTCCAATAATAATTCAGTGGGGGTCCACTGAAGTCAAAAGGTTAGGAACAATTAAAAGGTTGAGGGTCCAAGTTCGGAGTGAAGGGTTTGGATGTTTATCATTACACCTGTTGCTATTCTGTGGGATGCTTGAGAGTAGATGTTTTCATTTTCAAACGAGAATTGGAACCTCTCTCCAGAGATGCGATATCCAGAGTGGATTCTATATTAATATGTACTGTTGGCTAATTCTCCTTCTCCCTTTAGGGTCCAACTGGATCACAGAGATTTATGCATTGTCAGTGCAAGATTTCTGAGAGGTCTTATATTGAAAGATTGCTACGACTGCCAAGAGATAGTTTAATGAGTATGTCTTTGGGGGTCTTACCAAGTTGGCTTGTTGTACATGTTTCACCCATTACCTTTAGATGTTTCAATAAAATACATCTAAACTGAAGTATACTTTCTCTGATACTGTGTCAGTGCAACTCACTGAATTAAGATAAGATGAAATATAAACGTTGCATGATGGAGCAAGCTATATCAGGTGCAGATGTGCACTAACAGGTCATACTAGAAAGTCACACTTCAAGTGTGGAAATGACAACAGAATAACAATGGAGAGCCCAAGCTCCATGACCCAAAGAAATCATCTATATTCTGACTAGTGATAAAGAAAGATCGCAAAAATGTATAATGAATACGAGGCATTGCTAACGGAAGGGTTGGAAATGGAGATCCCATATTGGCCTTTGAAGTAGACTGGCAGCTCTGCCTCAGTCAAAGTATTTTTGTCAGACTTTCAATTTGTGAGTGTTCCTGTCAAAGAAAGGCCTGACACGTTCTAAGACGGCCCAATGGTATTGAGTGTTTAGGCTCCTCAGGAGTGTCTGCCACCATGCTTATCCTCCTAACCACGTCTCGCTCTGTGGTAGAAAATCCTCCATGCTTCTTCACTATGCTCATATTTTTGCCATGATATATGGGTATTGGAAGTGTACCACCAAAGACTGGGCACTCTGCTAGTATTCAAATCCGATTGCCCCTGACAGAAGGTCTGTCAAAGTCTATCTTGGTTAATATGGCATTCTATCATGGAGCATGTGCCACTGAAAATGATGACACGCCAATAAACCCCAATGGGGCAGCTGGTCTGGCACGAAATTTGTAAGCATTTTCTCCACCCAATTGATGTTCTCAGTGACAGAGACAGTAAACCATTCACCATGGGGTGGACCACCTTCTGCCAGCCTAATAATAAGATGGCAGAACACTAAGGAGTACCAATGTCACTTTTGGATTTTTTAATTTTTCTGACAGACTCTCTGTTACCAACCTGCTCGATCAGTTTCTCAGTCTTTCCTGGACTGTTTTATTATACATTTTACCTTTATGTAAATAGTCTATGTAACTCTGCACCATTTCTTTGTGAGGCTGGCCATGTAGAATCATTGTACTGTAAGTAGCTTAGTGACTGTTGGCCTGGCCCTCACTGCAGGCTCACCCCCAAACGTTTTGATTCACCCCTCCTTTTTTCTGAACCTGTTTTAGATTGGCTTTTAGAACTCAGCGTACTTTACCACTGCTCACTAGTGCTAAAATGCTTGTTCTCACTGGCGTAATGAAACTTGAGGAGGGTCCCCGGCAAAATACATGGAGGGCCCCCCTCCTGAACTCAGCCAAGAGCTCTCCTCAGACAGGGTACTGTACTGAGGGGGCCCCCTGGCGCACGCCCCCACCCCCCCACACCAGGGGTGCCGCAGAGTCCTATGTTACACCACTGCTTGTGCTGTCTCCTTTAAACATGGTAAAAGTGGCTTACAGCCAATTGCCACATTTAATTTTACTTATAAGTCCCTAATAAAGTGGTACTACAGGTACCCAGGGCCTGTAAATTAAATGCTACTTGTGGGCCTGCAGCAGTTTTCTGTGCCACCTACTTAAGTAGCCCTTTTAGACATGTCTTGTGTCTCTCATTGCAGCCTGTGTGTGCTGTTTTTTAGCTGCCATCTCTAGCTGGCAAAATAAACCTTTTTCCGGAACTAAACCTTCCTTTTTAATGCATATACGTTACCCCTAGGGTATACCCCAATCAGCCCTTAGGGCAGAGTGCATTGTATTAAAGAAATTAGAAGATGTACTTTTAATGTTTTACATGTCCTGGTAGTGAAAAACTCCTAAATCTGTTTTCACTACTGTAAGGCCTACTTCTCCCATAGGATAACATTAGGTTACCTTATTATATTTAATGCGTGATAACCTATGTTTGAGAGCAGGTAGGAATGTCATGTTTGGTGTCTGAAGAATTGTAACTTAAACCCTTCTTTAATGGTAAAGTCCGATTTTAAGTCACAATTCTGAAAATGCCACTTTCAGAAAGTTGGCATTTTCTTGTCCTAACCAATTGGTACCTGCAGCCTGTTCCTGGGTCACATGACTAAGTGTAGTTGGCAGTTGGCCTTTGTGTATTCCTCCTAGACAGTATCGCAATAGAGGGTGTGGGCCATCCTGGCTTGATGGACGTGGAACTGTCTCCTACCACACTAGCTCTTCAAATACACTGGCCCAGCTCAGTCACAAAGGACTTCACACCAGCCTATTGTGCCCCCAGACAGACTCAGACCAGGGCAGGGAGGCAGGAAATTCCAGACACTTCTCTATGGGAAAATGCCAGAAACTTCTCCCACTTCAACTGGGTCACCTGGTATAAAAGTAGGACTCTCAGACCCACTCTTCAGTACACTCCTTGACCTGTGGGTACGACAGAAGAAGGTTGCACTGCTGCCCTGCTGTTTGAGGCTGCCCTGCTAGTTGAGAAGGAAGAATGGACCTGCACCCTTCATCAGAGGCTCAAGTGACTTCCAGGGTCAGCTGATTGACCTGTTCTTAGCTATAGGGACACAACAACCTCCAGAGGACTCCCCACAACTCCCCAGTTGACCTGCTGCACTGGACCTGCAACTGGGCCTGCTTGAACTCAACTGGCCTCTGCTGGAGTGAGTTCCTGTTCCCGAAGAGTTGCCCCTCAGGTCCTGGACCCTTGGTGTGGCATCGGTTAAACCCCTCCTTGAAGAAAAGGAGAAATTCTGAAATCTGGGGCTTTTTGTGACCGCAAATGGGCCCGTTCGCACCAAGATCTAGCCACCCACGCTGCCTGCCAACGCAAAGCTCCAGTGAACTGGACTCTTTACGCTAGAGTAACTGCAAATGACAACTGGAAACCCAGATCTGCACTTCACGCTACAGCATTGACAGCCCGTGGTGATCACCAGCACAAATATCCAGCAATGACCGTCTGCGATGCACAACAGGATGTTTGTGCTACAGCGTCGACGGTCCACGTCGAAACCTGCTTTTCGCGGCCTCCTCCACTGAAAACGGAGGTCTTTGCAAGCTTTAGAAGGTAACTTTTTAAGCAGGACTAACCTGGTCCCTGTATCTGGCCTGTGCTCTATCGCGGTCAGCCTGAACTTGTTTTTTTCACCCGGTCTTGCATGACCAGATGGCCTCAAGTGGCACTTTGCGCTTTTAGGTGCTATGCTCTACAGATTGGATTTTTGTTTTTTTGGTGTCAAATAATTTATTAAATGTTAGTCTATTTTTCTAAATTGGTGTGCGATTTGTCTTGCGTTGTGGTTTCACCATTACTATTCGTATGCTGCATAAATGCTTAACACATTGCCCCCAGTTAGGCCTGACTGCTTTTGTGCCAGGCTACCAGAGGTTCAAGCATGGTTAATTTGGTGGGTTTTTGAGGCTCACCCTGACAAGGAGTGTGGCTGCTGCTTAAGGAGGGTTTCACCCCTCCTCAACCAACAACCCAACTTCTCACAGTGACGCTTTGTGTAACTTTTGTATAAAAGTATACAATCCAAATACTGCAGTGTAGTGGTCCCTCATAGCATTGCCCAGTGCCCTAGCACCTGCTGCACTAATGGTAGTAATGGGTGTTTAAAAAAAAAAGCCCACATCTCTCTCCACCTTCCTAAATGCATCTCCCTGAGGAAGCTGTGCCTGCCCATTTGTGAACAAAAAATTGGCCTCCACATAACACCCTCTCCTCTGGACCACCTCTTTAACTCTATCCATGGATGGAGAGCTAAAGAAGCAACGTGCCTTCTCACCAGGGTACCTGCTACCTGAAAGAAATATAAATGTGTGCAATGTGTTAGTCACCAAATGTAAAGGCTGCTTGGAAGCAAGTACAAGCTTTAATTTATGGAGTCACTTGAAGCTTCATGGTGACAAAGATCTATTCTTTTTGAGAGGTAATCTAAGGGTGTTGAATTTTGGAAAGCATCCTTTTAACGGACTTCTAAAATGTCTGAACTAGGTGCAGTGTGATTACCTACTGCTAAAATGTATTCTTTGAAAGCATTTGTTTTATCTTAAACACTAAATTTTGTAGCAGTCTATCTTATATACTTAGGTCCACTGGAATTATGCAATTTTGAAGCTATAGCATTTTCCGCATAATTATGCATTTTTCTCATTTGCAACATAATTCATCATCTGCTGAATAATCTGCTAATTTTAACAAAAAAGCTTGTTTCTAATGGATCTAAAGTTACTAAAAATGCAGTGACACGTGGTCGCACAGTGGAACAGTAGCGGCTCGTGGAGGGAGTGCTGCGGGGCGGTGGGGCAGGGCGGGGCGGGGGAGGAGCAGGGTGGGGGGTAGTAAACTACGGCATACAGCCGAACAGAGGTAAGTAAACAAATAAATAAATAAAACGAATTTCATTGCGCGCGCTGCATTGCCAAATTAGATGCAGCGCGCGCAACGAAATTCGTTTTATTTATTTATTTGTTTACTTACCTCTGTTCGGCCGTATGCCGTAGTTTACTACCCCCCACCCTGCTCCTCCCCCGCCCCGCCTCACCGCCCCGCAGCACTCCCTCCACGAGCCGCTACTGCAGTGGAAGGCCCATTGCTAAGGTTGACTGGTCACCTTTCCAGTGCTTATTGCTGTATTTGGGTGTTTAAACTGAAACTATTGAGGTGAACCCTTTGCCCAGTGTTAGCATGTGTACAACTGACAAGATAATGAAGTAATACTATCACAAATGTGCTGCATAAAGCTGCATATTTTGCCTTTTGTTGCTCCATACTTTAGTCAACCCTGCAAAATAATTTGGTACGCCCCTGCCGCATAATTCCAGTGGACCTGCTTATACTGTGTGTAGTAAATTGTTTAAATAATGACTTGCATATTGACAGTGCTTTGTGATACAGGCTGGGATTTCATAGCAATATAAATACATGTCACTATTCTGCACTGCGCCAACCAGGATGCAATTTTGAGAGTCTCTGGTCTCACAAACAGACATCTGCAGTGATCACATTAACAACTGAGGTTTCATAACATAAAAACAGTGTTCCCAACGATTATTTTAATTTGCATGTATTTTTTATTTAAGGTATGTGCATTATTTTATTTGCAGGCGGCAAAGGTGGCAAAACAGCTACTTACAGAAAATGTTTTTCTTTTTAGCCACTTAGCCATGTCTTTGACCCCACCACCACAGCGCTCAGAATCACAGTTTTCATTCTTTCATACACTTCAACCCCTGGATGTAAATGAAAACAGCTTGTAAAGTGGAAACGCAATAAATAAACAAAGTTGCGCTTCCAGGCCACCTTCATTTACAAGAATTTACAAAGGCATTTGTGCACCCCTGGGAACACAGCCATGGACTCCAGGGGGGCATGCCCCACAGTTCTAAGACCTCTGATTTAGAGTGAGAGTGGCTTCTCACCTTCATCCTTAGCTATGAGGTGACTGATAGTGAAGGCAGCATGACTCCAGTCCAGAGGCACAGGCTTTTATTTTCACTTCCTATGGGCCTATGTAAAGGGCCATCCATTCCCATATCTGAGGCCCCTTGACTTCCCAGTCCACAGGGCAATGGCACTCAGGATAATGATCAAAAGGTAAGCCTTCAGGATGAATCGTGCCATAACCCAGATGTCACTTAGCTGCGGAAAAAGAGCCAGCCTGCTTGCATAGCTTGCTTACTCCACAGTTTCTTTCTGCCAAGTGTCTCTCATTTGCCTAGTAATCTCTCAACCTCACAGTGAGACAGCAAAACTAGTAATATACAGTAGTTTAATCAGAGATGTGTGTCCTCTGGCAGGGCTACCACTGAATCTAGTAGGTTGTAGATCATCTGGAGATGGAGATGGCCCTGCCCAGCATTCCGTTGAGCAGAACCTCTGCTGGTCATGACTATTTTTGGGTAGGACAGGCCTTGATTCCTGGCACCCTTTCTGCTGTGACCTATGGGAAAATGAGCTGGAGGGACCTTCAAGCAGAGGAGCTGCCTCGCTGCTTGAAGATCAGTTCAAGGCCCAGCTAACTGGAGCTCTGTCACAGGGATGTGTCAAGGCAACAAGACCGCCTAGGAGTCTCAGTATCACTCCTGCCCAGATGGCCTGGAGGAAAACAATCACCTGCAAGAACTGTCTAGATCATGGATCTGCAGAGATTCTTTCCAGGGCCATCATTGGTGAGACACCTTAAGGGTGTTCCTGCCTCACCTGACACCCTTAAGGTGCTTATTAATCGGCTTCAGTTCCTGAAGAACCTAGCGGTTCTGTGCCTCCCCAACACCAGTATGGGGCCTAGTCCTGCTGGCTGGAGCTGACTTGTCATGAAGATATCATAAGGACATCATAAGGAAGATATCATAATTTATAGTTCTGGTTGGACCCAAACCCTAAAGTCTAGTTCCGAATGGGAACTATGAAGCCTTGAGGTCAAATGTGAGTTGCTGGTCCCATGGGTGCCCATCGAACAGAAAATGTTGACCAGGCTTTGTGAGTTGAGATATGGATCCTAAAGATAGACTCTAGCGAGGGACTCATTGTGAGTGCTGAATCTCTAATCCATGCACTCTCTTTGCAAATATTAAACATCAGTTGGGGCCTTAAGTAGTGTTAAAAACAGTAAAAAAGTGCCCTCCCAGGATTCTGATAGCCGGATTGTGTTCACCATGGATTTAACCACAAAGACTGTGAAATAGACCTAAATTGACCTATTTACTATATTGGGAGTGTCCTTTGTTCTTTTGATGGAGTGTTTAGGGTTTAGGATTTTTCCATTTTTTTCCAGTTACAATTGGATAATTAGCAGCCAGGGTTTGGGACACTGAGTTGCTAATGTGTATCCAGAGCCAGGAGTCACTGAAAAAGAAACCAGAAAAATCATATACATCCATATTACTGTCTGTGGTTTTCCCTTTGTTCTGTGAGCAGTTTGGAAATTAGAGAGATGCAAAAACAACAGTTGATGGACAGAATGCAGAACAATGTCATACATTCACCGCAGTACAGAGATCTGGGCCTAAATCCATCGTTTTTTTGCTCACCATGCCATTCCAGTTTGACCCTGTGCCTCATGAGAACAGTCCAGCCCAAACTGCCAAGCCAGGTCCTTCCTGGAATGGAAACAAGCATCCTAGGACCGGTTTCGGGGTTTCACCCCTCTTCAGCCAGGATAGCTTGATTCCAGTGGCATGGAGAGCACGGGACCCACGTCTGGGCATACCCGTCCCACTCGGGGTGACAAATGCAAAAACAACAGTTGATGGACAGAATGCAGAACCATGTCATACATTCACCCCAGTACAGAGATCTGGGCCTAAATCCATCGTTTTTTTGCTCACCATGCCATTCCAGTTTGAACCCAGCCATATGCAAATCAGTCTTGACCCTGTGCCTCATGGGAACAGTTCAGCCTGAACTGCCAAGCCAGGTCCTCCCTGGACTGGAAACAAGCATCCTAGATCTTTTGACTGGGGGAGAATGTTTGCATTGTCAGCATTCCGTCCATCATTTGTTTGCTGTAACACTTTTCGCCCTAAGTGGGATGGGTATGCCCAGACGTGGGTCCCTTGCTCACTATGCTACTGGATTCAAGCTAGCCTGGCTGAAGAAGGGTGACATACCCTGAAACCGGTCCCAGGATGCTTGTTTCCGGTCCAGGGAGGACCTGGCCTGGCAGTTCGGTCTGGACTGTTCCCATGGGGCACAGGGTCAAGACTGATTTGCATATGGCTGGGTCCAAACTGGGGTGGCGTAGTGGGCAAAAGAACGATGGATTTAACCCAGATCTTTTGACTGGGGGAGAATGTTTGCATTGTCAGCATTCCGTCCATCATTTGTTTGCTGTAACACTTTTCGCCCTAAGTGGGATGGGTATGCCCAGACGTGGGTCCCTTGCTCACTATGCTACTGGATTCAAGCTAGCCTGGCTGAAGAAGGGTGACATACCCTGAAACCGGACCCAGGATGCTTGTTTCCGGTCCAGGGAGGACCTGGCCTGGCAGTTCGGTCTGGACTGTTCCCATGGGGCACAGGGTCAAGACTGATTTGCATATGGCTGGGTCCAAACTGGGGTGGCGTAGTGGGCAAAAGAACTATGGATTTAACCCAGATCTTTTGACTGGGGGAGAATGTTTGCATTGTCAGCATTCCGTCCATCATTTGTTTGCTGTAACACTTTTCGCCCTAAGTGGGATGGGTATGCCCAGACGTGGGTCCCTTGCTCACTATGCTACTGGATTCAAGCTAGCCTGGCTGAAGAAGGGTGACATACCCTGAAACCGGTCCCAGGATGCTTGTTTCCGGTCCAGGGAGGACCTGGCCTGGCAGTTCGGTCTGGACTGTTCCCATGGGGCACAGGGTCAAGACTGATTTGCATATGGCTGGGTCCAAACTGGGGTGGCGTAGTGGGCAAAAGAACTATGGATTTAACCCAGATCTTTTGACTGGGGGAGAATGTTTGCATTGTCAGCATTCCGTCCATCATTTGTTTGCTGTAACACTTTTCGCCCTAAGTGGGATGGGTATGCCCAGACGTGGGTCCCTTGCTCACTATGCTACTGGATTCAAGCTAGCCTGGCTGAAGAAGGGTGACATACCCTGAAACCGGTCCCAGGATGCTTGTTTCCGGTCCAGGGAGGACCTGGCCTGGCAGTTCGGTCTGGACTGTTCCCATGGGGCACAGGGTCAAGACTGATTTGCATATGTCTGGGTCCAAACTGGAGTGGCGTAGTGGGCAAAAGAACGATGGATTTAACCCAGATCTTTTGACTGGGGGAGAATGTTTGCATTGTCAGCATTCCGTCCATCATTTGTTTGCTATAACACTGGAAATTTGAGAGGCCACACTAGGCAAACAGATATTTTGTCTATCCAGTATCACCCCCATTTTGATCGTTTAGTTTTGGGTCCACTGAGGATGGGAGCCTTGCAATGCTTAACTGCAAAGGCAAATTCCGAACATTCCATAAAATGCTATGGGCTGTGGTCCATCAAGAGTCCCCACTTTCCCATGATATGTCATCCAGAGCCAGAGTTATCTTTTGTCTGTACTTCAGAAGAAACTCTGCAGTACACAGATGTTTGAGATTGCTGCTTTAGTAGTAAGTTTGGTAACTGGAGACATCCTCTTGATGTGCATAGTCTGGAAGACCTGCTGCTGGACTGCTAAAGAGAGGAGAGGAGCAGCCTTGACCAGGAAAATTAGCTGACAGATATTAGTGTGGAAGCATCAGAAGTGCAGGAATCTTTGAAAGACTGCACATATTTGTCAGGCTGTGCTGCCCTTAGTCACCACGTAATTTGTGGGATTCTATACTACTTTTCCCTAAGTCATTTTCTTTCTTCCTTGATCCTTTTGATGTGTCTTGTGGCTGAGAAAGATCAAACTGATTTGAGATCTGTTTGAACAATCTGTTCTTTAATGTTCTGGCAATTCAGTGTTTAAAGGGTGTCAAATTACCAGCGAAAAGCTGTGGGTGCGTCAGATTCTGTGAAAAAATGGAGCCGTGAGAAATGGTTTAAGAAGCACAGGGTTCAAAATTTAGATTTCCCAGGGACTTCACTATGGGCTCTAGAGACCTTCCCAGCAGAAACATTAATTTTTGAACCAGTTGAATTTGTAACACGTCCCACTCAATTGCCTCCACTCCTGCTGTCACCCACCGCCAGATCAACAAAGTCCCAGTTAACTGAACACTGGGACTTTGGTTGTGAGAGCTATTCTTTCTCTGCTGCTGACATACAACTCCGAAGGCCCAACGGAATAAGGGCTGTCTGAGGTTTTGTGATTTGTCTGCCTGCCCTAATTGGAGTGGGCAAACAAGTGGCCTGATGGAGTAGTCTCCAATGCTGACATACTGAAGGTCTGCCCAACTTTAAATGAGGTGGGTGGACCTTCAAGGTGGCAGTAAGGGTGCTCTGTTGAGATTGATTACCCTTTCCACCGCACTTTTAATATGACACTGACTAAACCTTGGGTTTATTCAATTGTAATTACCATGTAATACTGTATTTTGAGTCTGAAATCTACGGCATTTCCTGGAATGAGCCTAACTACTTGACGTGGTTACTCTTGAAGACTCAAGTGTACAAAAGTTGCAGCTTGGTTATCTAATTGGGGTTCGATAGTACCTATGCCTTGCGACACCAGTGGTAAACAACATTAATTATCATGGATACTGTCAAGTACCCAGTGACTCCCCAGGGCCAAAGAAAGGACCTTGCAAGAGGACTGACCTGTGGATGTTCATCGAAGATGACCCTATCACTAGTGATGGAAGGTAAGTCAGTGGTTAACTCTAAGCCAGCCCACCACGAAGGACCAAGGAGTTGTGACTGGACAGAGATGCATATTTCTTAAATATAGCTTTTTGGCTTTGCAAATGGAAAATACGGACCTTAAACAGTAGTGCAGTCAAGATGTAGTGATCATCCTTTCTATGCCAATGAAAATTAAAGGAACAGTACTGGAGGTAACTGGGCTGATGAGCCTGGGGCAAAATACCAGAAAGATCATTGACACTTACGCTGCCTTTTGAAATGTAGTTGGAGTCCCTCATGATGTCTCTTGCCAGGCCAAAATCACAAATCTTCACCAGTTTCCCCTCACAAATCAGAACATTCCTTGCAGCCAAGTCCCGGTGAACGCACTACAAGATGAAGAACAAGCATTAGTGAACCATTCGAAGTATTGTGCATCCCATTCATTACTATTCACTACCCTGATATTCACATCATGGGCACAACCTAAAGGCTACCTGCTTGCTAGCCACATCCCTCCTTTAGCAGCTGAACCCTTTCAGCCTCTCATAGTACTCCATCTGCCAATCATGTCTTATCCTTTATTAGAACATTGGAATGGGGATCACTTTATTGAATACAATGGAGTGGTCCGAGCTTCTACGGGCCGGTAAAGGCCCGCAGAGCAACATTCCAATGTTGTTTGGACAAAGGCCTCTCGGAGCCCTAGGGGATTTCAATCCCTTCGGGCTCCGAGAGGCCTTTGTTTAATTTGTTAGAACATTCTGCCCTCTAGTGGCAGAATGTTCTAATAGCCTTATAGCCCTTCGTAGCTGGGCTATACCGGCTAATGAAGTCCCGCTCCCTTGTTAAAGGCCCTTTCCTTCGGCTCAGGCCTTTAAAGCTGGAGCAGGCCTTTACTAGCCGGTATAGCCTGCTACGGCGGGCTATAAGGCTATATTAATTATATTACTTCTTATGCGTGTCACGTTCTAAGACCACAGAGAGCTTGGGGAAGCTCCCCCGTTAATCTAGTCTTCATTCACTTGATGACACCACGAGGGACCCACAGGTTTCCAGCTGCAGATCTACCCTTGTTGTCCAGAACCACACTCTTTGAGCAGATGCAGAAATACTAATATCAGATAAGGACATCATGTTCCACATGCAGGCACTAGAATAGTCTGTGTAGTGCTTCCCTGCTGTGAACAGCAGGCCCTGTAAGCAGTGTCTTTGTGGACTAACTCACATGTGGGAAAACACTAAAATATTCTGACCATCTGGTTCCCTTGAAAGACTGTGTTAGAGTCATTTGTACATGACTTTGAAAGGTCAATGGGGCTGGAACAGTCAGTTACATCTTTCAGTTACATCTTACTGACTCTTTGCCAGCCACACCAGACTTTCAGAGCAACTACAATATTGGGAAACACTAGATCCACATAAAATACATGCCCTCTTGATAATCGGAGAAAATATATCTATTTTTCATGTGTACTGCATGCTAATGTAATGATGTCACAGTCTGGCATGTCAGACTTCTTATCCTAGTCAGCTTTAAGAATGTCGGATATGTGCGGCTTGTGCCTGAAAATGACATGGATCAGTTGCCATTAACTAGCTCTAGTTTACCACGTTCTTTTATGTTTTACAGAGCAAACACTTCCTTTAACTGGCCAGGGGATTGCTCGAGACTAAATGGATGCTTTACTATATTCATTTAATGTCTGTGTCAGATCAATATGAAGAGGTCCTCTAATTTACACCCCGCTGACATGCGCCAATAGATGACAAGGGGCAGTGAATGACCATGTCCCTGCGGGTCTCCTTGACTGAGCAGTCAAGTTCTGTGGCAATTAAGAGCAGCATCCATCAATCCTGGGTAGTCTCTAATGAGCGCAAATTGCTGTATTCAACACTTCAATTATCCAATCTGTCACTGGAGCATTAATTACACCAACAGTGGTGATTATCCGCTCACTGAAGGACAAGGAACCCGTGTTTCAGGTGTATTTCTGCCCATTTGCTATTAGTAGACTTGGCAGCATTTCTCGAGCAGTCCATCGCAGGATGATCTTGCTACATTCAAGAGAAGCACAGTCAGCCATCTTTTCTTCACAAGTGGTTTCAAAATTGCACTGTAATCAGGGACAGAGCCCTCCCTCATCTCCCACTGTGCATTCATTTTAATTATATTAGTGTCTCATATCGCGCCAACATGTTACTTTGTTGTCCCTAGTGGGTGCTGTAATCAGCGAGGAACCTCACTCTCACCATAATAGGGCAGAGTCCACCTCTGTACCACAAGTGAAATCGAGTGGAAACCCCTGAACCACATACTTTATTCAGGGATAATTACCAGTGTAAATAGAGATTCCCCTCACTAAGGTTGACCGAGGGCTCCAGGTCCCACGGGATACAAACTATTAAGTGACGGACTTTTCTTTTTACAAACCATTGTTTTCAGGTGAGCAACATCACTTGTTTCAAATTAACCAGGATCACAACGTTGGAAATGCTTTGATTTCTGAAATGAAATCCTAGGACTAGCGAAGAGGTTTCGCTCCCTCCTAGCGGTCTTAGGAGAGACCCCTCGCCTCATCTTCCACAGTGAGTCAGGATGAATACGCAGTGCATTCTGGTCATTCGCTCTGTTTCCGTCTGTGAAATGTCTGCTACAAACAAGGCATAATCATGCAACGTGGTCTAATAGCTTAATTCTGGGACTTTTGCATGACAAGCATAATGCAAAATTACCAAAAATATGTAATATTATGCTGGAATAACAGAAATTTCGCGTGGGCCAAACCCCAGAAACATATCATTTTTTAAGCAGAAGGGGATACATTGGCACTTGGCTTCTATTGTGGCAGTGGTTGTATAATATGAGGCGGCCAGACTCATGATAAATAGCATATCTATGTTCAGAACTTGACACGATTATTTCCACCATTGACTGACCTCCCCGTGACACCAACATTGTACTAGAGATCGTTCTGACTATTACAATGCTGTACTTTACTCACAATCACACCACATAAAACTTATACCTTCCCAGGAAAATGACCACACTTACATATAAACGTAAGTCGCCTTACACATGTGTAGTGCTATACATAACGTCTCAAATAAATAAATACATATCTGCTCAAACTATTTGGGATTTTGTGCATTATTGCTTTATAAATACAATGTGGACATAGAAGCGCCCTTCTTACCCATAGAGCCCTCTCATTCAAGGACCTTAACAAGAACCCGGTATTCCATGCCAGACGTGCCCCAAAACAGGCTCTCTCACCCCTGCTAGAGCGTATGTGGCTCTTATGTAATGTTTGAATAATAGGCTGTGGTTACGAGGGTCTCAGAGGGGCGCATTAATTAGTGCACGTATTGAAATCTGACAATGCAGGGTTTGGAATTTATCAGTTGTGAGTAGGTATCATATTATATATGGGGAAGTGGAGGAAGGAGAAATGCGACCAAACAGGGTCCCAGCAACAAAAATAAAACAGAAGGGAAGAGAAGGAGAAGAAAAATGGGGAAATGGGTATGGGAAAGCTTAGGAAATAACCTTACGAAAATAAACTAAAAGGATGGTTCAGTGAAGGGGTGCTGTTTACTAATAAAGAAAGGCAAGAAACAGGGCGTAGCAACCTCACAACTGGGAAAAAGAAACATGCAAACAAGCATATTTGAGAAAGAAGGGCTTCCACCAGGAGAGGTTGATCATTGGTAAAAAGTATGAGGAAACAGTATGGACGGAAAGTGTCACTAGAACCAATTCCACCAGGTTTGTTCTCCAAATTTACATACAACAAACACTTCATGTGACGTGAAACATAAAATGGTAACTGCGCGCACTTACATTTTTGGAAGCGAGGAACTCCATTCCATTTGCTACCTGGTAGCTGAACCCAACAAGGTCCCAGAAGCTCAAGATGGGGGATTCATTGATCAGGAGGGTATTATCAGTCCTCTCAGGAGCTGCAAAGTTCAAAAGGGGTTGAATGAGAGACAAATGATATTGATAAAGGCAGAAAGTGCATCCAGGTCATTCATGCAGACGATACCTGATGGTGAGTAGCTGTCCAGCTCGTATGTTGTGCCGTAGTTGGAGGGTTCAATGTCAGCATACTTTATCTCTCCCTTCATATTAATCATGGGGACATAGTTCAGGTCATCCTTGCACATGTCCATGTAACCACCATCGCTTTCCACAGAGACAGAGTTCAGGCTGCAATAGAGGCACGATGGCATTAGCATTCTGCACAATACAGACCACCAAAATGGAAGGATGGAGGAGGTGCAATGAAGGTGCTGCCTGATTACTAACTTTGTGATTTCTAGAACCAGGAATCTTGACTTGGGTGCATGAGGAACATGAGTGCATTCCTGTGCACTGTGCTCACAGCTATCATGTCATAACTTAGAGAATGGCAATCCCCATTTTTAAGAGCTATATGAAAACTTGAATATTAAAATGCTCTGGGACTGTCAAAAGAGTGTTTATTTGCATGATTTTTTTTAACAACAAATTTTATTCGGTTTTTCATTTGAAAGTTGGGCGACAGCCCTACAATGACCTGTAGGAGAGAGAAAAACGTACATTGCTGAAGTTCCGACATTTTGATTATTTTTCAATACCTGCCGAATATGCAGGTGATATAACTTAAACAAACTGCAGACAGTACTAGATCTCAAGACATGTGTATATGATATATTAACAGAATGATCTATTATCATACAATGCGGGATATTCCGGTCGGTGATCATTGGGATATGGGGTCGTTTATAAAGGGTCTGTGGGTGGCAGGGGGGGAAGCTCTATTCCACGATATGACGCCCATCGGGTCCAAATTTTTCTATGTTTATTGGGGCAGCCCGAGCTAGAAACACTGCTATTTCCGCCCCCATACATCTGTCGAGTTCAGTTTTCCATTTACCCAGTGTCGGGGGGGATATCCCTTTCCACATTTGGGCGATATCTCGTTTGGCGATAGTGAGAGCTAAAAACAATAAATGTTGCTTATACTTATTTCCCCCAATGTCGTCTGTACTGTGTAGAAGGAAAAGTCGTGGGTCGAATGGGAGCTCGCATGAGAGTACCTCATTCAGGCAGGACCGGATTCTACGCCAAAAGGGCTGCAACACCGTGCAACTCCAAACGGTATGTAAGAACGTCCCATCCTCTCTCTCACACCGCAGACATACAGGGGACTGGATAACTCCCATCTGCCAAAGTCTGGTCCGTGTATAGTACGCTCTGTGAAGATATTTAAACTGTATCAGGCGGTACCGTGTAGATACCGCCGCGCCACGTGGGCTGGCAATAGCTTCGGCCCAGTCGTCATCCGTCAAGTCAGGAATATCGGCTTGCCACGCTCGCCGTGTCTTATCGAGCGTTGTCTGTGTGTGGGTCGTCAGCGTCTGGTATATTTGCTTGATCTTGTGTAGGCCCAAATCTCCCATCAGCAGACGGCCCTCTAATGGGTGGAATTCTGGAAGGATCTCAAGCGTATGGATCAGGGGAGTCAGGGCATGGCGGAGTTGAAGGTATTTGTAAAATTGTGTTTTGTGTAATTTATACTCCTCCTATAATTGCTGGAAGGATTTCAGTGTATTACCCCGCATCACACCTCCGAGGGTCGATATCCCCACCAGATCCCACCCCCGGAACCCCCCCAAGGGGGCCACTGGGCGGAGGTATGTCCCCTGCCTTAGTGGGGTTGTTTTGGTTAGTGTCCCGCTCCAATCCATCTGTCGGACTGTAGTCCGCCACAGCTGTATCACTACTCTACCTGCCGGAGGTAAAAAATCCAGGCGTGTGGCACTATAAAGGAGTTGAAGGAGGAGGATCCCCTCCATTGCCGCATGCTCGATTGCAAATGCCGGGTCAGTTGGGGAGTTATACCACCATTCATTTACCACTAGTATGTGAGACGCCACATAATATGAGTAGATGTCCGCCGCTGCAATCCCCCCACAGTATGTGGATTGTACACATGTGCGGAGCGCAACCCTGATAGCCCCACCATTCCAGAGAAATTTATTTTGTATGGCGTTGACTTGCGCAAACCAGGAGCGCGGAATATGAGAAGGGAAGTTTTGAAGGCGATATAAAATCCGGGACAGGGATACCATCTTTAAGATGGCCGATCGCCCTTACAGAGACAGGGGAAGAGAGGACCAGATTGCCGTTTCACCATTCAGACTCGCGAGCAATGGAGTGATATTATGCTTCCATGAGATTTTGGGGCATGGTGACACATATATGCCCAGATATTTAAAACCGTCCGTCGCATGGGACAGATGCAATGCCCAGGTACTGCGTCCTTGATGACCACGTACTGGAAAAAGCACGGATTTTGCGGGGTTAGTGTGTAAACCGGTAGTTTCCCCAAACACTCTAAGGATTTGTAGTATGCGGGCCCAGAGAACCAGGGGTCTGTCATAAAAAACAGGACGTCGTCCGCGTATAACGCGATACGGTCCAACCTCGACTGAGACCAGTCGAAGCCACGGAGCTCCGGGTCGCTCCTAACCCACGCAGCTAAGGGCTCAACCGCAAGAGCGAACAACAGTGGGGACAGGGGGCAGCCCTGTCTAGTGCCTCTTTGGATAGGGAAGGGGTTTGAGCGATGCCCGGCTATACGAACTGACGCCGTTAAGTTTGTATAGAGCAAGCGTACATACGCTATGAAGCGTGGACCAAAGTTAACTGCTTCGAGCAATTGAAAGAGGTATACCCAGCTGAGAGAGTCAAAGGCCTTATCTATGTCAGCCAATAGAATAAAGGTCGGCCGACCCAGCGCCGGGGCTGTTGCTATAGCGTTGTGTACTCTCTGAATGTTATGGCGGGTAGCTCTTTGGGGCATAAAGCCCGACTGGTCAGGGTGGATCAAATCTAGGACGCATGTACGCAGGCGATCAGCTAGGACTTTCCCTAATAGTTTAGGCTCAAAGTTGATCAGGGAAATGGGGCGATATGAGGAAGGGTCTTCCGGAGGGCGGCCAGGTTTGAGGAACAGAACTATTTCCGCATGTCGCCAATCCTGGGGCAACATGCTTAAGTCCATGGCCTCCTGTATAGCCGCCAATAGATGGGGGCCTAAAAGATGTATGTTCGGCCACAGGAATTCCATAGGGAATCCATTGGGACCGGGGGCCCGCCCCGAGTGTAAGGCATTAATGGCCCCAGTCAGCTCGTCCACTGTGATTGGGGCTTCCAATTGTTCGCGCATATGGTCAGTGAGCTTCCGCGTTGGGATATCTGACAGGAATTCCACAATGAGATCGGCCGAGATCTGTTCGTGACGTGCGTAAAGGGCCGTGAAGTGCCGTGCAAACTCTCTGGCTACGCCCTCTGGTGACGTACATAAGGTCCATTCCTCGTCGCGGATAGTGGGGACGATCGCTGGGGAGTTGCCGGCCTGGCACAGCCGATGAAGCATTTTGCTTGATTTGTCCCCCCATTGGTAAACCAGGTGTTGCGATGCCTCCCAGATCTCTTTTGCCTCCCCTATTAGATATTGCTGTATTTCTTGTTGCACTTGCAGCAGGTTGCGCCGTATAGTAGGGCTGGGGTCTCGGTTAAGCTGCGATGCTAGGGCTGTCTGGCGCGACTCCAGGGCCGTTAGTTGCTCTCGCCGTGCGCGTTTTTCTTTGGTGTGATAGCTGATTTCGACGCCACGAACGGTGGGCTTTAGAGCTTCCCAAAGGATACATCGGGATGGGGCGGAGGGGCCATTGTATCTAGATACGTGGAGATCGCTCTGCGTAACAAGTCCTGATAGTCTGGACACCGAAGGTGCCAAGGGGACATGCGCCATCGAAAGGGGGGTTTTCGAGAGCACGTATGAAATTGTAGGTGACCGGGGAATGATCCGAGAGCCTGCAGGGAAGGTGAGTTATCTGTGAGAACCTGTGGAGGAATATGCGAGGGACGAAAAAGTAATCCAATCTAGATTGTGACCCATGGACTGCGGACAGGTATGTGTAGCTATGCTCCGAGGGGTGATATTCCCGCCATATGTCCGCCCAGCCTAGGGTAGATACCAGCAAGTGCAATTTAGTGGGACCCAGTAATGGTTGACAGTCGGTGCTGCGTTATCGGTCCATTGGCCCCATTGTGTCATTCCCATCGCCCCCTAGAAGGGTCAAACCCTCCGGCAAGTCCCCCCAGACTCCAGAAATCTTATCTATAAAGGTCGCCCCCAGCGGGGGAGGGGCGTATATGCTGCCTATAGTGACCTGTTCACCATGTAGTGTACCAGTGACGAATATGAATCTGCCCCAGGAACTGGACTCTGCGGTGTATTAAAATGGCCACCCCCCCGGAACCCCTGGTGAATCCCGCATGATAAATATAATGGAAACCAAATCGGGCGAGACAGGGGGCTTTGGTGCTTAGGAGGTGAGTTTCTTGAAGGAGTAGAATATCGGCCCGTACTTCTTGGCCTGACGCAGGACAGCGCCTCGTTTGACCTTATTTAAAAGACCCCGGACGTTCCATGAAACCACAGTAAGGTCCCCGAGAGGGGTCGCATCACCTGGCGCCATTATCCCTTATCTCTAAAGGCATAGCGATGAAGTAATTGAAATCTAGACAGTAGGTCTGCACATAAAATAAAAACCATTAAACTACATTCCCCGAACAGCCCCCCTCCCCCCACCAGACACTGCCTCAAACTAGGAACATCTGTCGCGGTGTAGGGAACGCCGGGCCCCCAACAGGGGAGACCTGGGCCCCCACACCAAAAATACCCTACCCTCCCATAAAACATTAAAACAAGGGGGAGCACAAAGTGTCTCGGGCCTGGTAGTCCCATGGCCTGGCATCCACGCCCACTCAGAGGAATATGTTATTCAGAGAGTCTCAATGAACAGCAATCCAGGACAACATGCGGCCGGCTGCTACAGGTGTGTCAGAAAACTCAGGGGGGCGTTCCGGACTTGTGGATTGCTTGTCTGATCCGGATCTGTGGCGTCTCTTGGATTTGGTCCTCCGAGATCTGTTCCGTCGTGATCCGCGGGATGAGTCTGAGTCCAGTAACGGTGGTGAATGTGGCTGCAGATGGGGGCGTTCATCTGTCCACGCAAAGATGGCCTCCGGAGTATCAAAGAAGAACGATTTGGAGTTGAAAATCACCCTCATCCTGGCTGGATATATAAGCATGTATTGCAGGTTCATGTCACGTAATTTGCGCTTCGCAGCTGCGAAGGACTGGCGTTGTTGCTGAACCAAGCGTGTATAATCCGGGAACACCATTACGGGCCGCGACTCGTGTTGAACGTGTTCTTTATGTGTCCTAGCGTACTACAGGATTGCATCCCAGTCGGCGTAGTTGAGCAGTTTTGCAATGACTGGTCTGGGATTTTCACCAGGGGGAGGTTTCTTGGTCAGGGCCCGGTGTGCACGCTCCACCACGAAGCACGAAGATAGTAGGTCCCATGGCATAAGATCTGTGAGCCACTGAATGATGAATTGGGTCATGGAGGCTCCCTCACACCCCTCCGGTAGGCCCACGAAGCGCAAATTGTTGCGTCGCGCTCGGCCCTCTGCATCTTCCACCCTGGAGGCCAACTTCTGCGATACCACAGTGAGTTTATTGACTTTTTTTTGGAGGGTGGAAACTGTCCTCCACCGTGGAGACCCTCGTCTCTGCCTCCGTGATGCGGTCGACTGCCTTACGGAGATCTTGACGTAAGAATGAGACTTCCGACCCCACTGCTCCAATCTTGGCATCCAGCATATCTCTGGCACTATTTATCGCCGCCAGGAGGGCCACGTTGTCGGGGGTCGAGCTCGCCCCTTCACCTCCTGTAGAGCCCCCAGGGGGCGCAGTGAACTGGTCAAGGGTGCCTTGTTTAGGGCCAGCTCCGCTAGGTTTGTCTCTGCCCATCGTGGAGGAGATCAAGGAGGTTACGGCCACCCAGGGAATACAGGCGTACGTCACAGAGCCGTATGCGCACTGTGGGAGGTACAGCCTCAATGCAGGAGAAAGTCGCGGAGTCCACGCCAGTCCTCTCTATGGGGATGCACCATCGGCGGGCCCTCATGGATCCAGGTGTGTCGTGGGCCGCAAGCCGCACCGAGCCTAGCTCAGCCGCTTCCGCCGCCCACAACTGCCTGCCAAGGAGGCCCTATAAGAGGACCAGACTCGCCAGACCACCTGCCAACAGCGCTCCCCGGAGAATGTCTAGGACCAGGCCCAAGGATTTCAGTAGGTACTCCAGGGTCTTTCGGATCCAGAGATGCCTCGGCCAAGGGCCCCAGTCCGGATGTGGTGGAAGAGGGGGGCCACCAGCACACCAGTTCACCAGCTATCAGGGGTAAGCCACCGCACTCTCACACGTCTCACAATATGCACCGGAGGCTGCGACATATGGATCGCGCCACCCACACCGCGTGTGCCATGATGATTGCACCAGGTTTGTCCTGTCTCTTGAAATGGCCTCAATCTAGGCGAGGATATGGGCCCCGGCGCTGGCGTGCTCCACGGGGTGGTCTCCTCTATGGCTGATGCTATCCTGTTCAACCCCCCCCTCCGGGCCGCCTCCGGTTGGGCACAGTGCTACGGGGGAAATGCGTGCTGGTCAAGGCTTTGTCGACTATTTATGCAGTGCGGGGGCCACAATCGCCATCATCCGATCTTCCCCCCTCCGGGGTTGATGAAAGTATACTGCAGGCCGTGCCAGGAGTCCCAAAGGCAGGAATCGGCGGAGAGGCCCCCGGCCAAGGCCCGACCGCATATACGGCCCGCTTAGAATCTTGGGGAGGGAGGCGGACCTCCCTCTGTGTGAGGACGGTATGGCCGCTAATAACTATGCGGGGGGTGTCGGGCAGCAACGCAGATCTCCGCCTCCACGGATCGCTCACCTCTGGGGCTGCGGCCCAGCCCCGGTCCTCTCCGCTGTAACGTGCGCTGGCGGCCGATGACGGCAGGGCAGCTTCAGGGCCCTGCACTCAGCAAAGTCTGTGCGGAGAGGCGCTGCCAGGATCGTCTCGCCTCATGTCCCCAAGATGGTGATAGTCGCCAGTGCCCCGCAGCGGCCTGATCTCAGGGCCCCCGCGGCTCAACCCGGCAGGGAGATCACGGCCTCGGCCTCACTCGACCAATGGCGGAGCTTCTGGTGGGGGGAGGGGCAGACTCCACCATGGCGCCCGGCCGGGTCCGTCTCCGAGTCCTGCGTGTGGGGGCGCCGGTAGCGGTGAATCACTTGTCCCCCAGCTGCACCGCTCACCTCCGGGCCACGTCCCGGCCTCTGGCACCGCTGTAATGCTGCTCCTCGGTATTCCGGGCACCGGATGGGAGACCTGGCCTGCACCTCGCCAGTGTTCGCCCGCTGGATACAGCTCTTCCCGCAGCTCGGCAGCCGCCAACAGCGGGAAATACGACTCCCCTCTCATTCAGGGTCACTCGCCTCGCAGATATAGCACCTCTGAGCAGGATTATTGACGGATTATCGTCGGATTATGGCGTGGACGCGCGGAGCCTGGTTAGGCTGCGTCCACCATGATGGCTCTTCAAGCCACGCCCCCCTTATTTGCATGATTTTAGGCCAAACAGACACTGGTGTCATGCGAGACAGTTCCTTTTACACCATTTGCCATCAATGATGTTGTTTTCTTTTGTTTTTGATTGTATTGCATAAGAATAGCACCATTTTTTCACTTCTCCTAAAACCTGCACTTCTGAACTGCTCAACTTGCATTCTTCTGAAGAACACTTCCTCTTAGGGCTACTCAAGCTTTGACCCCGCAGCCATGAGCATTTTAGGAAGTGTAACTTTTGTATTTCTCCTATTTTTAACAAGCTTTTAAGACATGTATCTTGTCTTATCTTATCGGCAGGTGGCCAAATCTGAAGGTATCCATTGGTTGGGGAGGGGACTTTAAGAAACTTGGGCTTTAAGGGCCATTCTAGATACTGAAGTCAATGGAGTGTGGTCACCCTGGCATATCTACCTCTGCATAGAGGATGAACTGGGTAAGGTAATAGGAAACAGATACCGCTACTTCAGCAGAGAATACAACCGTGCTAAAGAATTATATATTTTTAGGTCTGATAGGCAAGTTGGTGACATTTATTTGTTGCCTAGCCACTTCTCACCTTTTTCCACTGGATCCCAAATCTCAAGCATGTCATTGTTTTTACTGCCACTGTTACAAGGAAAATGCTCGCCCATGTAATATAGGTTCTCCCTTTCTAATGTCAATATTTACTTTCATGTCTCCAAAGCTTACTCATTTCCAGGTCTCATGATTTTAAATCATGTACCACTTTCGTCATTGTACCCGGACTCTTCCCAGGCTATCGTTATCTTTCTGAAAGATGAGGGGGGCATTAAAAAACTGTACACTAGCGGAGCTGAGGGTTCCAGCAGTGGGCACGTAACTCCAGGTCAGGCCTCATCAGTCATGAATACAATGACAACACAGTATCCCTTTTCTGCTGCTTAGAATTGTATCTATGCATCCCAACATGTCTCTTCCTCTCCTAATGGCCTTGCAAGTCTAGTAAGTTTCACCACACAAATGTGTGCACATATGTGCAATATACTATTCAGAAAGCAAAGCTCCTGACTCACAAAATCAGGATGTACGAATATTTTTGTGGAGAGATTACACTTATGACCAGAAAATAAATGCCCACAATGTTCAGATTTTTAACAAGGGAATGTATTAGATGTGGGCACTTTGAGTGGGGTTAACATCCACAGGGTAGTGACAGTTACTCACAATTTCATTAACCTTCCTGCACTAAGGTCACTTGTAAAACTACATCTAAAAGAAGTAGCTGCAAGTGGTGTAAAAAGTGTTAAGAAGTACATAAAAACATGTATTATTGAGGGGATGTGAGGAATAGATTTATTCACACAAAAATGTTTTCGAGGTGAAGAAACAAAATGCAGATCAATGTTTTTCCTAATTCTATGCCCGAAGAAAAAGATTTAAAAGAATCCAATGGAAATGTATTTAAAAATGTAGATTTCCCTACTGAATCCCTAGGAATTTTATAAATAAAGACACACCGAAAAATACTTGCAGTTGTTGGCTACATATCTTTCATTTATTACTTTTATGTGCATCAGGCCTTTGAAACTCATTAAATGTGGTAACTCAATGATTCCCCTTAAGGTTGGCTACTATAAAATTAAGGAGGGGTTCCGCACTCTCTTTCTTATTTGTGATCTGGAAATACCGTTCACTCTGACTAGTCCAATAAATCACTTTTTATAAGTGCACTTTAACAGCCAATGAAGGAAGCTTGAACACTAGCATTGTGATATCCTTCTGAACAGCTTTCAGTATTGCACATGATTCATACCAAATGATTTCTGGATGATACACTACCCCTGATGTCCAGTCATACTAAAATTAATTCACAAAGTAACACTGTGTTCTCTGTCACAGCTTGCTTAACAATAAGGAAACAGGCTAACTATGTAACAGATGCAAGGTTTTTAGAAAATAATTGAAAGAGGATTTTCCAAATATTTTTCTAAAATAAGATAGGAGTTGAGCTTTGCCCAACTGCAAATATGCTGGGATAGTTTAGGCAAACATACTACCAAATAGAAAACCATGCTAAGTTAATAGTAAAATAACAGGTAAAGCCCCATGTCGTCAACTCATCACATAAGTATCTACCACTGCCATCAGTACCCCATCCCTGTGAAGTGACAGAAGAGTCCATAGGAGAGGTGTGGCGGTGGGAGAGGTGTGGCGCAGCGGCCAGAGTGGCTGACTGTGCAGCGTGGGGCTCTCAGTTTGATCCCTGGTGCCGGCGGCAGCTCAGCATCATGTGACTCTGGGCAGTAGCTCACCTAATCTCCCCAGCGCCTTGAAACCTTAAGGGGTGATATGTTCGCACTGTACAAATATGGATTACTAATATTATTATACCTCTGCACTTGGCCACCGCTTGAGTCACTGACTCCAGTCTCGGTTCGTCCCTTTTCCACGCAATAGTGCAGGAAGCTGTGCTTATTTCGGTGCAGATAGTCCACGAGGTCCCCGTAGCGACAATATTCTGTAATAATGTAGATGGGACCTAAAGAAGCAAAGAAATAACAGAGTGAAGCACATCCGTCACTGAAGGAGGTCCATTCACCCTCATTCAAAAATGCTAAATCAAACATTGGAAGCATGAGATGGGCAAGAAAGCAGAAGACAAAACTGTAATTGTCTCATACAGATTTTATTTATAATTATCATCAATTTTTTAAACTCAGACTGGTACTGGAAAATGGATAACATAAAAAAGAAATGTTTTTTTTTTATGATCTTATTCTATAAAAGGGTGAAAAGTATGTACGGTTAAAGTCTGAAGGTTTGTAGAAACTGAGGTATAATTAAAAAGATAAACCTATATGAATAACTCTTTCACTGCTAGCATTATCTTGCACACAATTTAAAGAGAAATAATAAGAAAATATGACCCAACCATTGATACAAAAAGTATAGCTCAGAACAATTTTGTAACAATGTATTCCAAAGTGTGTGCATTTATTTGAAGGATTGATCTATAAGGCCATATACGATATTTAAAGAGACTCTAGGGGTATTTTGATGTATATTTATTTTCAAACCATCAAAGTACAGGTTCCTGCTTACGGAATGTGTTTTTTCAAGATATAGCTGTTCTGCAAGGTATACATCTTAAAATCTTCCCTAGACCCAGATATTGATCCTCAGATCAATTTCAATGATGCCGGAAACCTCTGATTCGTAAGTGCAATTTACATTGCTTTTTATTGCATTTCCCGCCCAAAACCGTGAAGCAAAACGCCCAAACTTCAAATGAAATCTAGTCATAACAGTATTCTAATCAGGCACTTTATACTTATTCCATTAGACTTGTTTGCTTATTTATTTTTATTGAACATTATTTCATATAATTTTGCCTTCCTCTTTTACAAATGAAAGCCAAATCTTTTCAGCACTGACAGACTTACCTGGGATATTTAGAGAAGGTAAAAGAGAGATTTTAACTATCAAAGTATTAATCCGGAGCGCAAAAACGTCTAGTATTTGGGTTACCAAGCATTTTTCCACTCTGGAGCATGATAACATTTTTTGGGGTTAATATCTCACAGCTCCCGATAATTATCAGGAATGCCTTCTGCAGCTATTTGCTTTAAGTGAAGAGCAGTGATAATGGCCAGAAGCCATGTTTCCTCCAGCTATTTCCAAAAATCTCTGAATATACTCCAAATATTGTGGAAATGTCTGTCAGGAGAGGCCCAGCAATATTTTAAAGCCCTGTTCTGCACCGGGAGCTGAGCATAACAGTCCACAGTTATATTTGATTTTTCTAGTTATACAATCAAGAATACGTTGCAGGTTTCAAATTCACATAAATCCTTTATTTCGGATTTGTGCCAATGGATTCCCGTGATAAATGGTATTGAATCTCAAAAACGTGGTTATTTGAATGGTTAAACGTACACTGAAAAGTGGACTTTCTATCTCACCACAAACGTTGTGTGCATGGATACACACATAATAAGTCAAGACAACCCAGCACTGTGACAGAAAGTATGAATGTTGGAGTAATGTAGAAAAGTCAAAGAAACAGAAATAACATTACTGATGTATGTACATTCATGATATATGCACTTTTTACAATAACATTTAGGGGCATATTATCAAGCGGCAGCGAAAATTATCGCTGGCCGCGCTTAGCGTGAGATTTGTTATCGCCGGCTATCGCTGGAAATTATCGCCATGCTAGCGCTGTATTAACAACGCTTAGCGCAATGGCGATAATTATTCCAGCGATAGCGGTGTTTTCCATGGAACATCGCTGGTTTTCCAGCGATGTTCCATGGAAAACGGCGATATTCTTGATGATAGTGCCTGTGGTCTTAGCCACACAATCCACCCCCCATGTTAGGTATGCCTTAGTCTGGAATTTAACAGACGTTAAATTCCAGCGTTAAGGCATAGTTAACGCGATTTCCAATATCGCTACCCATCGTTGATAATATCGCGAAGCTGGGTTAGCGATATTTTCACATGGGGTTTTGTCAGGCACGCCCCCCTTGCATCTCATTAGCGATGCGATGCGTGCTGACAACGGGCGCTAAGGCAAGGAAACACGCGCTAGAGTGTCCTTGTCAATAAAGCGATAATATTATCACCGCTTTTCGCCCGAAAACGGACGCTAAAGCGGCGATAATCTTATCGCGGCCCCTTGATAATATGCCCCATAGTTTTTTTAAACAACATGATTTAACTCAGTTGGCAACTGCTTTCCAATGTATTCTATTCCATAAAAATGTATGGCTAAAGAAAGGAAAAGCAATCTAAATTGGATTCTTGATTGTCGCTTGCATATTTAATTGGAAACTTCTGCCTTTTATGAAGTTTGTCATGTTGTTGAATTAAAAAGGTAAATGGTACAATACAATATCTTTGACATACGTGGAAAAACTAGCCCTTATTTATGAAGTTTTTTCTAGCTAACGATAGTCTTTCCCCACAATAAATATGTGTTTTACACCTCCCTCAGTTATACCGTTATGACGGAGGTGTAGGAAAAGCATAAGTCAATGAAATATGGATGTGTAACTTACACATCTGCTTAATTTACCCACATTTATCCTAATCACACTTGTGCACATTCAAGGGATGGAAGGGGTTAAGAGCAGTGGTCAGGGAAATCCTGTGCTACTGTGTCGAACACCCATCACGAAGATATAACTTGGTGGGTATTCACAGTCATTTGTAAATACAATATTCAGCACACCTACATTACACTTGAATGTCCAGAGTAGAAGGGTTGACGAAAGTGTGAGAGAGCACACTAATGACTCCAATTTTCACAGGGGGATTTAGGAGAAAAGAACATATTAAGAACAAATATTTGTAGATTAAATAAAATTAAATAAATCACTGGTAGTGCCAGGACAACAGGACTAACTATGTTTTGTTTCATGAATACCATATGCTTTTGGTTGTTCCTCAGGATGCCTGTTTTGTGAATACACAAATAGAAGTAGCTTACAATCAGATGTTTTTACAACTTACACCAGTGGAAATTAAGACTATTTTCATACACTGCCCTACAGACTCCTCTTCCCGGCCCGTCTCAAGGTGATTTTTCAAAATAAGTTTCATTTTTTCGATACTCCGGAGGCAGCATGGACCTTGGTAACTGAGAAGTGCCCGCTTCGCCCGCGAATGAACAGCCCCACGTCTGGTCATCAGACAGCGCCGCGGACCAGCAGACCTGCAGGCTCCCGCCGGCGATGCACTCGGTCCGGAAGGGACGCAGCACTCAGAGAGCGGTGTCTGTCTCGCCGGCTGGCTCCCCCATGAGACGAGGGGATCACCTATACCCCAAGACACGCCAAGCATCCTAGAGAGCCTTGATAATTTGGACGGGGCACCCAAAGTCACCACCCGATGATACTGACCTGTCACGGATCCCCAAAATTTAATTTCAAACCAACACCATCTACACTTTGACACCACTGGAGGACTGGAAGATCCTGATGTACAGAGGGGTCCACCACCTGGCCTCTACACTCCTAGTTGATTTTACACCTTAAGTGTTAGTTTATCGGGCTACAGATGCTTCAACCGGGGAAGTATAGGGTGGGGGGTTGGTTGGGAGGTTGGGTAGGGACTGTTATCCCTGCTTTTGTTAGTGTTGTTTTGTTTACCTGCAACACTGTGAATAATGTTCATGCTGCTCTCCCGGGCGCCCTGTATAATACGACTGGATACACCCAGCTGCTCCTAGATTCTCCTCACTCGGGGCCATTAGGCTGCCTTGACCCTTGGCCCCATGCAATGTTACCTAGTCATAATGCCAAGGCCCTACAGTGAGGGTGACCCCCTCAGAGTCCTCTCATGGAACGTCAATGGGCTCCTGGATAAAGTCAAATGGGCAGCGATCCTAAAACAAGCACAGAGACTTACCCCGAATGTCCTTCTGTTACAAGAGACACACCTGATAGGGAATCGTTATCTCTTTTTAGCACATCAGGGTTTCGACAGGGTCTGGCACTCGGGATTCTCTCGGGGATCCCGAGGAACGGCGATCCTTCTGCGAAGCTCCCTCCCCTTCACACCGGACCAAACATCTAATGATCCTCAGGGCCACTTCGTGACCCTTACAGGTACCCTAGGAGATGCCATGATTAATCTAATATCGCTCTATATCCCTCCAGCAAATCTGGAGCCCACCTTCCAAGCCATTGTAGATGTAATATCCTCCCACCCCCAGGCTCTGACCATGATTGGGGGGACTTTAATGCGGTCTTAGACCCCGCTAGAGATGCCACGGGGACACCGTCTTCCCATAGAAAGAGGGGTGCAAAACTGCTTGTAGATTGGGCATCCAAATTGGGCCTCTGTGATGTCTGGTGCATTTGGAACCCCAGAACACTCCAGTACACCCATACACTGGCGGCACACCACACCCATTCCCGTATTGACCTCATCTTTATGCCAGCCCCTGACTGCAGGACAGTTACTGATGTTCAAATTCTAGCTCAAGGCGTATTGGACCATTCCCCATTCCCCACTCCTCCTCCAGCTGGGGGGCCCCACGGGCGCTCCGTGTCCTATTTGGAGGCTGAATGCCTGATTTCTTCAAGACCAGGAATATAGGAAGATGATTGAGAGTGAACTTAAACAATACTTTCACAATAATGAGGGCACAGTGCAATCTCAAGGTACACTGTGGGAAGCGGGTAAAGCTACAATCCGAGGCCATGCTAAAGGGTTCCTCAAACACAAACGACTGAGGCAAGACCACCATCTCTCCCAGCTAGAGGCCCAGGCCCTCCGGCTAGAACAGACCACAGCTACAGCAGATGGAGAAACTGAACGCAGGCAGCTCCAATTACTAAGGGAAGAGATTAAACACATTTCCCTTGAATCCGCCAAAATGATGTGGAGGGCCTCGGCCGCTGGGGTCTACGGCTGGTGAGACAAAAACGGCAAGTTGCTTCACTGGCTTGTTTCCCACCCCCTGGCCAACCTGATAGTGCCAGAAATCCGAGATACTCAGGGACGCAATTTTCACACCCCTGGCGCAATTGCACAAACATTTGCGGAGTATTACACGGAGCTTTACTCAGCTGACCAATCACAAACGCTGGACTCTACCTCTCTCTTCCTGCAGGAGATCCCTCTCCAGCGGCTCTCAGAGAGGGAGGCCAAAGCCCTAGATGACTCCATCACGGGTGAAGAAATTGGAGAGGCGATCTGGCTACTTGCTACCCGTAAGACCCTACCCGTAAGACCCCCGGCCCGGATGGCCTGCCAGCGGAGTATTATGCGGCTTTCCGACAAATCCTGATCCAACGACTGCATGCCCTATTTGAGGAGGTACTAGAGAGAGGCGCCTTTCTCCCTGAAACTGACATGGCCACGGTCATTCCTAAAACAGATCCTCCCTAGACCTCATGCTCCAACTACCGCCCGATCTCACTTATAAACACTGAAATTAAAATATATGCAACCATTCTCGCTACCCATCTCAAACGGGTACTCCATACTCTCATACACCCCGATCAATGTGGCTTCATGCCGCATCGAAGTACGCAACACTGTCCCAGACGCCTCCACGTGGCCCTGGCTCATCGCCACCTCCTCTCCCCTTATTTGGCCCTGCTGCTACTCGATTTTGAAAAGGCCTTCGACGTGGTCAACTGGCTGTACCTAGGTAATGTGCTAGAAAGAGTAGGCTTCGGCCCGCAATTCAGGAAGCGTGTTAGGGTCCTCTACTCAAATCCATCGGCCAGGGTCCTCATTAACAGAGCACTCTCAGGGGCCTTCCCTTTCAGGAGAGGAACCCAACAGGGATGCCCTCTCTCTCCCCTCCTCTTTGCCCTGGCAATTGAGCCCTTAGCTTGCCTCATTCAGGCAGACAGGCAGATCCAATGATGGGGCTGGCAGGGCCCCCATGAAGACCGCATTGCTTTATATGCGGATGATGTCCTGCTCTTTCTTGCTGACCCAGCACACTTCGGCCCTAAATGCCTCCATATCCTCCAATCCTTCGAGGAAGCGTCGGGCTTGCGCCTTAACCTGACTAAGTCAACCTTGGTGGCCCCCCATGTTTTGAGAGAGTGTGTAGATTGGCAAACAACCATCCCCTTAAGACAACTCTCCTTCAAATATCTCGGTATCTGGGTCACGCTTCATACGGAGTAGATCTGGTCCCTCATAATTAAGCTGCTGCTTAAATGTACAAAAGAAGATCTCCTTCGGTGGCAAACTCTCCCCCTCAATCCTCTCGGTAAAATCGCCCTATTCCAAACGATGGTACTCCCCCGTCTCTTATATGCGATCCAAAATCTCCCAATCCACCTTCCACGTAGCTGGTTCCGCGGATTAGATGGTGTGATTGTGACCTTCCTCTGGGGTAATTTTAGGTCGCAGCTAGCCCTGACACATTGCTAGAGGGTTCCATATGATGGAGAGATGGGGATGACGAACCCTTTCCTGTACTACTTAGCCACTCGTCTCCTGGTGATCCATGATTGGTTCAACGGTGAATGGGCTGATCCGGCCTACCGGCTGGAATTAGAGAGCCTCGGGTTTTCCCGGGTACAAGCCATGCTCTATGGGGCCCCGATTCCCCACGCTCTGCCGGCAGAAACCCGAACGGCCTTTCTGGCGTGGTACTCAGCACTGCGGCACATTCACTGAGAGGCCAGAATCACATTACAGACGCCCCTCTGGCATGGTACTTGGTTAAGAGAGGTGGGGACTTTGATGGGCTTCCAGAAATGGGACCCGATAGGAATCACACACTTAGGTGATGCATGGAAGGGAGGACATCTGTGTTCCTTCCATGACCTGCAGCAGGTATACTCCCTACACTCCACTCAATTTTATAAGTACCTACAGCTCCGGCACGCAGTCACCCTTCACATTCAAGAAAACACTGAAATCCCAGAGTTCAGCCTGCTAGAAGTTAAGCTTCTCATGGGTATCCTGGGGAAAGGAGGAGTGTCTCAAATCTACTGGTCCTTGATAAACAGCTCCCCGTCCACCCTAAACTCTCTCAAGACCCACTGGGAACATTGGCTCGGACCCTTAGAGGAGGAGGACTGGAGGGATGCATTGATGGCCCTTAGGGTACTTACCATATCGGCTAGGCTTCATCTAATTCAAATATACTATCTCCATTGCGCGTACCTCACCCCTGTTCGATTGCACTGTGCAGGCTTCCTCCCGGCCCTAAGATGTCCTCAATGTGAGGCAGAGCCTGCAGACTTCTGTCATATGGTTTGGTCCTGTACCCCCCTCTCCAAGTACTGGGCTTTGATAGTGGCCGAACTGAGTGAGACACTCGGTTAGGTGATCCCTCTTAGTCCTCTCGCCCTTCTCCTGGGAGTGATGGAGGGGCTGGATGGCTCCTGAGCCGATAAACTGTTCCTGGTGACAGCCATCATGGTGGCCAAAAGAGACATTGCAGTTGCTTGGAAGGACTCTACATCTCCATACATTGAGAAATAGCGTAAAGAAGTAGACTGGTGCGCCATCCAAGAAAAATCAGTGTACGAGGCACGGGGCTGCCCAGCCAAATATGAACGCATTTGGGGTAAATGGTTGGGCTTGTTGAACTGACGATCCACATGCTAAGATCAGGGGGCCTGAAAAGGGTGATGGGATCATTCCGTATGCATGGGTTGCGGACTACATCTGAGAAAGCGATTGATTAATTTGTATGTTACAGTGACGCGCTGTTCTATGTTGTTATCACAAAACCAATAAAATTGATTATCAAAAAAAAAAAACCAGGTATTAATAGAAGAGATCTGCAGTTAACACAGGCTTCCGTGGAGGATGGTGGGCACATGAATATCTATAGCACTACTTGCTACAAACAGATGGGTACATGGTAAGTAACACTTTCCGTTCGTAAAATGAGTGACGAAAGATACACATGCTCTGCATAGATTTTAAAGCTGCACCCTCTATAAGTGGTGGTTAGCATGTGGGTAGTGCTTGATGTCTGAAACTAAAATTCTTAATCATGTCTGACCAACTATAGCCTTCTTGTGGGCTAGGATATTCACACAACAGTGCTTGGTAAAGGTGTGGGGGTTGACCAAGTGTCTGCTTTACCTATGTCAACTGGCGGGATATTACCCAAAAAGGCCATGGGTGCACGTTTTTATGGGTGGCGTGTTCCCTGGGTGGAAGATGCAGGGTCCTTTTAGCTTTGTGCTAGAAGGTCTGGATACACTTGCTATCCATCTAGCTATGCTAGCCTTTGAGATGGGATGGCCCTTGTGGGGTTCTGCAAAGGTTACAAAGAGCCAGTAAGACTTGTGCCAGGGCTTGATCCTGTCAGAATAGTACATGAGAGCTCTTTTAATGTCTAGGGTATCATGGGGTCTTTCCGCTACAGAGTCTGGCTGTAGAAAGAAGACTAGCAGTGCTGTAGTCTAATTGAGGTGAAAAGGAGGTACTAACATGGGGATGAACCTAGGATCTGTTCTGGGAACAACCCTGTCCTAACAGACCTGAATGAAAGGCTTTTGTACTGTAAGTGCCTGCAGCTCGCTGATGCATCTGAGGGAAGATATGGCCAAGAGGAAAACCTCCTTCCACAAGAGGAACAGGACTGCTGGGGTTCAAATAAGGGACCCATAAGTCTGGTGAGGACTCCGTTAAGGTCCCACGTAGGGTGCTGGGGCAACGTGGGAGGTAAGATACTCTTAAGGTCCTCGTTGAATACTTTGATGATAGGAATCCTAAATAAGGAAGAATGTTCCCTGTTTTACATTTAGGCGGCAATGGGGGCTTTGTGTAGCCAATTGGAAGTGTTGGCAAAGCTTGACTTTCGTAGGTGCTAGAGGTAATAAATGGTGTCCTGTAAAGTTGGCTTCAGAGGATCCAGGTGCTTGGGCTTGCAATAGTTAACAAAACGTTCCCACTTTGCAGCATAACAAGCCCATGTATTAGGCCTGCGGACTTCCGGCAGGATAGTCATGCATTCCTGTGGGGGATGACGATAGCCAACGTGTAAGGCCTCAAATGCCGGATTGCTAGGTTGAGCTGTCTGGGGCCTGGGTGCCTGATCTGGCCTTGGTTCTGTGTGAGAAGGTCCAGCCTGTTCAGGAGCTTGTTAAGGGGGCTGATGGACATCTCAAAGTGCATTGAGTACCATGTATGCCTGGCCCAAGTGAGAGCCATGAGGATGACAGTGAGGAATGTTTGCGACATTTTCCTACCAGGTATAGAAGGAGTGGAAAAGGAGGAAAAACATAGGCCATTATCTGTGACTAGTTCATTCATAGAGCATTGCCCATGGAAAGTGGATGTGGGTACCTGGATGGTGAAGGTTGGGTATTTTGTCTTGTCAGGCGGCAAATAAGAGTATCTGTGTGGTGCCTCAATTCCAGAAGGAAGTGAGTAGGAGTTGCAGGAGGAGTTCCCACTCATGGATTTGTTGATGCATCCTTTTAGGCTGATCCGCAATGTCATTGTCTACCCCCGGAAGGTACTCTGCCAAGTTGTGTATGTGGTGTCCAATGGCACAGTGCCAAATCTGTTGCACTAGTGCTGACAGAAGGGGAGGATGCATGCTGCCTTGCTGGTAGTGGTAATACATGGTTATCATGTAGTCTGTCTTGAGAACTACTGTGCCCTGAATGACCTAAAAGAAGGCTTGCCGAGCTAGGCGTATGGTCAGCAGATCGAGGTAGTTGATGTGGAGCCCCCGATATTGATGGGTTCACACCCTCTGTATTGTAATATCGTCTAGATGCAACCCCCAGCCTGTGAGAGAGGCTTTTGCGGTAATGGTCACCTGCAGGATCGGGTCAGAGAAAGGCCTGCCCTGCTGCAGTTCCACCACTGCAGACAGTGATGAGCGCTGGTCTTTAACAACACTAGATCTTCTGAGTAACCCTCTGCTTGTGACCATTGCACCAAGAGGCACTCCTTCAAGAGGCACATGTAGAGACTGAACGGGACACTATGGTGATGCATCATTCCTATTAGGTGTATTATGATCCTGACCATGAGTTGAAGATTCTGCTGATAAATAGTCAGCAGCTGTTGAAATGCCAGTATGCTCTTTTGGTCGCTGCAGGCTTTGCCCTATTACTGCGTTTAGGACCGACCCCAGAAAGGGATGGAACCGTAGGGGTTAGAGGTGGAACTTGGGAAAATTTATGGAGAATCCCAGGTTGTGGAACACGGAGACTGCAGCCTGAGTACAAGCGTAAAGTTACTACTTGTAACTTTCCACATGTATGTGGAGGTCTCCACCACTGGGACGGAGATCACCCTACGGAAAAGTGTAGGGAAATTGTAAAACATTTAATAAAGTTTAAAAAATGGTACAAATATTTTTGTGTTAAATTTTAATGTAAATAATTTTATACATTTATTTTAAATGTAGAACAAAATATAAAATGCTAGAACAGTATTAAGGAAAATATTAATTACATACTTATTTGATTAAATTATATTAAATTGTATTGATTGGTTTAATATATATTAAAAACAATTTCCACCTAAAGTGAAATGTTCTATTTATTTATGTGTTATTAAAATAACTAAAAGTTATGAATAGAATTGATTTAAAATAATTTAAATATTTTTGTCACACTTTTTCAATTACAAAAGGTTATTAAACTATGGAGCGCATTTTAAACTTGCCATTCTTGGAACCACATACTGCTAGCTGCTGGCTGCTGTTTGCTGTCCTGTCCTGCTGTCATCATCAACATCGCCACGAGTGGAGTGGAGGCGGACTTCAGTTCCCAGGAGCCTCGGGGGCGCACATTCCGCTCGTCATTAGATGCGCCTGGAGGCGCTTAAAACAGCGCGAGGGCTATCGCAGCGCGGGACGCGCGCGGGCGAAGCCCGGGCCAAGGGCGGGCCCGTCTGTGCCCGTCCGTGTCTGGACGAGGCTGGGCTAGGCCCACTCTCTTGGTCGCAGTCTATAATTAGTTTCACTCTCCATCTGTTCGTGGCCATACTCACATCTGGGATACGTGGCTCTGGAGGAGGTAAAAGCGATACCAAAGGGGATGATGGACGGAGCGTTAGAGTAAATCAAACACTCACCCCCAGTCAACTGATCTGGGTTTAATCCATCATCATTCTTTAGCTCACTCCACCACCCCAGATCAGACATGGCCATATGCAAATCAGTCTGACCCTGTGCCTCATGGGAACAGTCCAGCCCGAACTGCCAAGCCATGTCTTATCTGGACCGGAAACAAGCATCCTGGGACCGGTTTCGGGTTCAAAACCCTCATCAGCCAGGCTATCTTGAATCCAGTGGCAAAGTGAGCAAGGTATCGCTCTGGAGGAGGTAGGCCCGTACTGTTTTGCCACTTGGAGATTTGTATGGAAGATTTATACCCTACAAGGAAACGTGGTGCGGACTGTGGGGGGAGTGCTGGACTAACTTCTTGTTTAAGAGCACCCTCTACATCGAGAACCAAATATCTGTTGACTCTGCATGTTTATTTTTTGTGTTATTGGTACTGGCTGTTAAACAGTTTTAAAGTTATGGGGAGGCGGAAGTTACCCCAAGCCATTACAAGAGTTAAGGTTCAATGTTCTTAACTTAAGGTTGGCAATGTTCAAATATGTCTCAACTTATTTAAGCATCGCAGTTGAGCTCTGTTACCTTTTTAAAGATGCAACCAAATACATGATTGCCAAACATACTAATCTGGTCAGGCAGACCTTACTAACATGTATAAGTATCCACAGTGTGATTATTAGAAATGGGGGTGGGCGTTTTGAAGATTATTTGGAGTCCCTTCCCTTTTGACACATAATCTCAGCTAAGATCTACATGACAAAACATGTTAGTGATGGCCCATTACAGAGTGGCTTACTGCCGCTCATTTTTTTTCCACTTAAAACAAAGCACTGCTATCAGTGAAATGCTTCATTTGGCCAGAGCCTTGCGTCCCCACTAGGAACACTTGACGCCCCCTCAAGGGGGGATGGGGCACCAGTTTGAAGAACCCTGGTCTAGGAGGACAAGTAGGGCCCGATTCACAAACTGCAGTTTGTAGTACGTAAAGTAGTACCAAATATTACTACTTAATAACTAGAGAATGCAATTTGCAAACCACCTCCATCTCTCCTATCTTTTCTAGGGGGAAATCTCTACCGTACGGTTACCACTTAATAGTACCGTGGGAGGGACCAGTGGAAGTGGTGGGAAAATGGAGCATATCTATTACAAGGGGAGGGATTTAAAGGGTAGGGAGGGATTAGGAGGGACATGCAAGTGCAAACACCCACCAACAAAGTAGGAAGCACATTGATATTCACAAACGATACTTCTAAAGTTACTACATGGCCACAAAACAGCCATAAATGTACTCCAGCCCAGCCTAGGAGTAGGTCCCTTACCATACATGGCCACTCACATATACACACTCCCATAGAAAATTATGGTGCAAGGGACTTAAAAAAGAACCATCATAGGAAAAATATAATTAAGTTTGACTTTTAAATATATATTTAATTTAATGTTAAAAATTATAAATAGATAAAACATAAATATTATTTTATTATAACATAGTTTAATAAATTCAAATTCAAAATCAACTTTATTCGGTTTCACATATGAAAACCATAAAAGTTTCGAACATCCAAATTTCATAAAAATTCATTAATACAAGTACAATAAAATAACATACAGAATGCATTCATAACAAAGAAAGGACACAGCAAAGAGCCCCATTACGACTGCCTCACAGACAGAAGGATACAATGGAATGCACACCTTAACCAACCTTATACTTAAATAACCCCAATAGCTAAAACCACGTAAGCTTCACTGCATTTTGTCTTCTTTTTTAACCACGATGGTTATTAAAAATCCAAACAGGCTCTAGTTCTCACAGTAGATTTTAGGTAGCCCAGAATAAAAAAGATACAATCAGCCTTCAGCAATATTGTATCTTGTATGCATTCTGTATGTTATTTTATTGTACTTGTATTAATGAATTTTTATGAAATTTGGATGTTCGAAACTTTTATGGTTTTTATATGTGAAACCGAATAAAGTTGATTTTGAATTTGAATTTATTAAACTATGTTATAATAAAATAATATTTATGTTTTATCTATTTATAATTTTTAACATTAAATTAAATATATATTTAAAAGTCAAACTTAATTATATTTTTCCAATGATGGTTCTTTTTTAAGTCCCTTGCCACCTTAATTTTCTATGGGAGTGTGTATATGTGAGTGGCCATGTATGGTAAGGGACCTACTCCTAGGCTGGGCTGGAGTACATTTATGGCTGTTTTGTGGCCATGTAGTAACTTTAGAAGTATCGTTTGTGAATATCAATGTGCTTCCTACTTTGTTGGTGGGTGTTTGCACTTGCATGTCCCTCCCTAATCCCCTCCTTACCCCTTTTTAAATCCCTCCCCTTTTGTAATAGATATGCTCCATTTTCCCACCACTTCCACTGGTCCCTCCCACGGTACTATTAAGTGGTAACCGTACGGTAGAGATTTCCCCCTAGAAAAGATAGGAGAGATGGAGGTGGTTTGCAAATTGCATTCTCTAGTTATTAAGTAGTAATATTTGGTACTACTTTACGTACTACAAACTGCAGTTTGTGAATCAGGCCCTACTTGTCCTCCTAGACCAGGGTTCTTCAAACTGGTGCCCCATCCCCCTCGAGGGGCGTCAAGTGTTCCTAGTGGGGACGCAAGGCTCTGGCCAAATGAAGCATTTCACTGATAGAAGTGCTTTGTTTTAAGTGGAAAAAAAATGAGCGGCAGTAAGCCACTCTGTAATGGGCCATCACTAACATGTTTTGTCATGTAGATCTTAGCTGAGATTATGTGTCAAAAGGGAAGGGACTCCAAATAATCTTCAAAACGCCCACCCCCATTTCTAATAATCACACTGTGGATACTTATACATGTTAGTAAGGTCTGCCTGACCAGATTAGTATGTTTGGCAATCATGTATTTGGTTGCATCTTTAAAAAGGTAACAGAGCTCAACTGCGATGCTTAAATAAGTTGAGACATATTTGAACATTGCCAATTTTATTGAATAATTATGAAAAATTCTGACGGGGCCCGATGATTTTTATTTTTCACTGGGGATGGGGCGGCATTAAAAATGTAAAGACCACTGTTTAGGGACTTTGGCCAATGTCACACTCTTGCTGGCCTCTTGGTGTCACTGCTGCAACACAGACTGGTTATTTTCTTCTTCAACAAAAAACAAAAGCTACAGTGACCTCCCTGTCCCTCTTTGGGTTTGTCTCCTCCCCTCATTTCTGAGAAATGGCGTCCAAGAGCCCGATTGAACAAAGCCAGCCCAACGCATTAACTGGCCAGTAGATGTCACTACTGCACCGAGTTTTTTTTCCAATTCATCTCTTGGAACGGAATGCCTGTGACTCCCTCTAGCTCAGAGGTCTTCAAACTTTTGTAAGTTGAGCCCCCCCAGCTGAATTTTTTGAAATGTCGGGCCCCCCCACCACCTGACAGAAATTTCTGGAATCTGGTACACTACATAATTGACCGCCACCCGCATATCCCGGGCCATATCCGGCAAATAATGTTCAACGCAATAAGAGTTTAGTTAACTATAGATTGCAGAGTGAACAGTGAGGGGGACAGGTGAGTGAAGTGTCACATGAGTACATGGTGAGTAGTGTGCTTGTGTGACTGCAGGGTGAGGTACAGGGTGAACAGCGCAAGTGCATTGTGAGTGCAGAGTGATCACTGAGTGCAAGGTGAGCGGGTGAATGGTGTGAGTGCATGGGGAACAGTGTGAGGGCATTGTGATCACTGTGAGTCCAGGGTGAGCGTGAAAGTGAAGGGCGAAAATGAGGTGTGTGTTGTCTGAATGTAGGGTGCATTCCCAGACATTTGAAGTATGTCAGCATGTTATGGACGGCGGCGTAGGATTTCACATAGAAGTTAAACTATTGCTATTATGGCATTAACCAGGGATCGAGGAAATAAATAACGTGCTGATCCTGCAACAAACTTCCAGTTTTATGATTAGGGTTGCCAGCTCCTTATTTTGATGTCCCAGGCGGTACAAAAATAAGCAGTCAACTAAAGCGGTATTTTCAGCACTTATCTGTGCATACTTCGAACAGCAAATATAAATAGAAAGCACTTTAAATTGTGTTCTAGGGCTGCCTGAAAGATCCATGACTGAAAGGGAACAAAGACAGAAAAGTCACATTACAAATGAATACATACTTCTTTATTTTTAACCCGAATTTAGTGCCAAGATAAGCAATTTGCAGGGTGTTCATACAACACATGGCTGGCATTTTTCTTTTGGCAATTTGAAGCCCTTCTAGCCCTGTGGGTGTTGCTGCCTGCCTGTATAATTCTAAAAGAAACTACATACTTTCCAGCTTGGCTGCTGTGCTCTTCTAAATGCAGCCCAAGTGCAACATTCCACACAATTGCCTGGGAGGCCTATGTAATTGTTGAACTCCAGTACGGGAGTATTTTAGAGAAAGTTAAACATTCCCCAAATATTTACAAACAGGTTTGAAATGGTGTAATTTAGCTTCTCTGTGCAGACCCAGGGGCTGCTGCCCTAAAGGTGCCTCTGAAGACATCCCCTGGGATGGTGGCGCGCCCCTTGATTGAAGAATTGAAGAACTCTGACTTAAGTGTACCCTAACACCTCATTCCACATTGTACACGTCACACCATTGCCCCCAAATCTTTTGGTATTTCCATGTGTGGGACTCTTAAAGTCAACGGGTCTCCGGAGAAGTGCAGAGCTGCCAAGGTTTCAGATTGCTATGTGTGAAATTTTCATAATGTTAGTGTCTTATGAGTGACATTTCAACGACTATGAGTGACTTTCTCGCAAGCAAAATTGAGCAAAGAAGATGAGGGAAACATAAATATCAGAAATCACACCCAGTTGAGCAACGAGAAACTCTTAAGAAGTCACTGAACTAAAGTGTGCAACAGGACTCAATACTTCATGACTAGGTAAAGCACCTGGTATATGTTTCATTGAGAGTTAGATGTGGTCCTAAAATCTTACCAAATAAAACAATAAAAAACACTTCAAATTTTTGTTTGATTCTTGAACAGCCTGCACTTAATGAGTTTCACAGATGTGTGCTTTCCCACCATATATTTTTACAAGCCCCTTTGTGAAGCATATGCTGCAAAAAGTACTTTATTTTTCCCATAGACCCGTTTGGGTACCTGGCCTAATGAAGAACCAAAATCTTGAACAATCAGGGTTGAAACCCACAGCATTGACTTTCAACAAGGACAACAACTTTTTGTTTTGAGTCAGGGAGAGGCAGAGAACTGTGACCATACTCCTAATAAGACTGCACATGCTGCCCACTCTGCACTGATTTCAATAGCCACAGGGCTCTGATCCTGAAGCCCAGTTTGCTCTGATTATCCTTTAGAATTATTACTGTCACCCTACACTAAATATTATGGCTGTATTACACTGAATATGAAGGCTACTCTGCACGAATGAGGATTCCCACTTTTCACTAATTCTCATGGTTATTCTGTCTCTAGTTAGCATTTTCACTGTGAGACTGACATTAATTTACTATTAAAACGAAACTCTCAACCAGCTCTGATTTTTCAGCAAGCATTGGAATTACGGGATCTACTTTTAAGTTTTATCCCATACTTGCCATGTTAAAATCGAAATTACGAGTCCAAGAATGCAAAACTATCTTGACTAAAATGGCAGGAATAGCCAATATGTTATGAATGACATGGAGGCTACTTGGAAGCTATTCAAAACAAACGTTTTCACCTCTGCTCAAATGGGCACGTAAAACTGCTTTGAAAATTGTGTGCAACAGCTGATAATCCCCAGTGGTTGCTACTGCTAATAGAAAGCCAAAACCAACATCATTGCCAGCTCCACACCATCCCTTTGCAAACCGTGCAATGATGTTGGTTTTGGCTTTCTATTAGCAGTAGCAACCACTGGGGATTATCAAATAAAGATTTATTGATGAGGATAGTAGGTCTGCAGCCGCACACTCGGCAGTGGTCTAGCAGCTTCATGCGAAGCGTCTCACCTGAGAAATCACCAACATAAATACATTTTAAAACAATTTAAAAGGATGGTTTCCTTGGACATTTTTCAAATAAAAAAAATCAGTGACATGTTGAACACTCAGGTAAAAAATAATGATCGTTTGCATTCTGATATGTGTAGTCCCTCATACTTAACTGGAAAAGACAAACCAGATTGTGAGAAACACACAAGCACTGTACTCACTCTGGACATGGGACTGATCTCAAAAGTTCTTCAGCCTTCTTACTCTTGACCTCGAATAAGACTATGAGCCTTGTAAGCGCTACAATAGGCTGCTATCACATGCCAGACGTGCGCTATATGGCTGACAGTAAAAATACAGGCTTGGGTGTGCAAAGGCTGCACTGTGGGATGATGACATATGTAAGTGAAGAAATAAGCAATGTATGGGGTACCATTGCAGGGACCACATTCTGGCTAGAAAGCTTCCCTTCTGTAACATTCATGTGCTCTCCGCCTCGGACGCTGATATAATGAGTAGGCAAGGGACTTGTGTGAGCTGCGAGAGGAATCTGAACCACAGCAAATGAAAACTGTGGAGCGCCGTGAGTCAAAGATCAAATGCAATAGGAGCTAATTAGGCCTATGTGCAGGCACAGAATACAAATTTAAAGAAGGTGGTTTGAGTGAGAATATGGTTGAGCACTTTAGCGAAGAGATAATCCAAACTCATGGTAAGCGTATCAGGAAATATATCGGTTAAGATATTTACACACTAACAAAATCTAATTACAAGCAATAACATGCTCACATTTTAAAACAAGCCTCAAACACTTCCCCATAGAATTCCGCCACAGCTCCTCCAGATTGTCGAATTTCTCTGCCATGTCGACCGTCTCCTGCCTGACTGAACATCTTCCTGGGTCCAGTATAAACCAGTGCAGGACGAATGCTCAGACTGCCCTTGATGGGAACATGATCCACAACACCACAACAAACACAAGGCTGTGGTGAGCGTAAGGGGGAATCATCTGCAGCAGTGGGTAAGTGTTAAGGTAGCAGGGACATAGTGAACTGGGCGCATCAATAGTAGGCATCGAGGTGATGGATATACGACTGAAACAGTGCAGCCCAGCACTGAAATCCGACAGCACAGAAGGGTTTCAGAGTGGGTGAACGATCACCACGTTGCAGGACGGCCCTGTAGCATCCAGGACATAAGTGCCAGCCCCCGTCCACCTGCCCTGCGGAGCCACGTCTTGAGGCACTTACATTTTGAGGCTAGATTGCTTACCGGCAGTGCAGCAATGCGCAGATAAAGCGCTGTGCGCGAGGATGCTTTTAGGCGCACAATGTGATCAAAACCTCCGTTATGGCCGAATATCAGTCCAACATTCTCCGTCCCCCGACTTCGAGAAAGCCCTCTTACCTGTGCAGATTTCAGCAGTCCTTCACAGCGAGGCGACAGGAAAACGTAGGAAAGCATTCACAAGAAACAGGAAGAAGAGGCAGCAAAAGTGGAATGCAGGAGCTTTATTTATGCCTGCAAATTTCGCGGCACTTCCTGCAATCTCAGCTGCTGTCCCCTCATTGGTGGAACGTCACTGGTGACGTTCCTGCGTGCTGATTGGAGAAAGCGGGAGCAGCAGCCAATTAAAATCCCCATTTGAAATGGGAGATAACGACGTGGGACGGAGGAAAAACAAGACAACAAAGGTAAGAATTTCGGGTGGAGTGCGCGCCCCCCCTGGGATGGTGGCGCGCCCCCCCCTGGGGGGCGCGCCCCACAGATTGAAGAACACTGCTCTAGCTGATGGGTTCACACTTCACAGAAGGGCGCCTGTGGTACCTCAGCAAATGTCATACTCGAATCACGAGAGGTCGCTGCAACACCAGTGATCTCGGCCCCTGCTTGTAGGTTGCTGTGGCGTCTGCTGCAGGCTTTCACCTCGCTCTGGCTGCTAGCTTAGCATTGGTTCCCGTACTGTGCTCGGTGTTCAGCATTAATCAAGAAGCAGACCCGAGCCATAGGTTCCCAATGCTACATTAGTTAATGCATTCATTTATTTTTATACTTATTTATGTAAAGTTATGCAGTGTCGGTAAATTGAAGATGAGAATTGAATCGAGGCAACTGGTATAATGAGAGGTGGTTAAGAACTCTGTCCCCGGTTGCTTTTTCATCAAGAAATAAAGGTTGGTTCTGAGCAGAAAATTACACACTTCTCTCTAAGAAAAGAAAGTTGTTGCCTACGGTTCCCCGGATTAAGTGAATTTAATCTTAGTTTAACTGCCTTTGTGTTCAAGAATTTTGGTATAGATACATTTAGATGTGCACCTCTCTTCCTTCTTTTTTTGTGTTTTGTATTTTGCTGTCTTATTACCAAGCCCCCACTTTCTACCTAAATTCCACCTTTTACATTGCCGGAGAAGGAGTTTCCAAGAGATGGTGGAAACCCATGATGATCAGGGGTCTAGTCCAGGTATCGGCCAGTGTGGGGATAGATCAAGAGGGAAAAGTCACTTAGAACAAACACATTTTCTGCATGTTGACAGTTTGAGCAATGCCGTGAGCTTGTGGCAGCGTTTGGACTGGTGTGTGCGGATGGTCTCGACCTGCTGGCGCTGATGTCAATGGTTGTTTAGTTTTGTATTGTATTTTTAGGTCGAGCCTCGAGTAGCGCGCAAGCGCTGCTCTGGCAAGACTTTAAGTTAGGGGTTTCAAAAAGCTGACCAGACGCTCGTGCGTCATGGCCTATTCCCTGCGGTTACCCGCACGGGCGCCATCTGTTTGCAATTATCGTGCCCAGACGCGGGCACGATAATTGGAAACAGATCACTCGCTGTGGCGCGCGCGCGCGCACCACTCGCGTCCTTGAATTCCTTGTGTTTTCTTCCCTGTTTCTGCTCGTTGTTACTGCCCTGAAAGGCCTCTAGAGCCCGCCCACTGCCCTTGCTGCTTTCAGCAAACACCCTTGTTATAGTTCTGTGTACACCTGACGAGCTGGAAAATTAAATGCACCACACAGGGCTAGAGACACACTTTAAACGAATACTAGCTGTGAAAATGTTCAGTAGATTTTGCCGTTTATGAAAAGGAGGCTTTTTTTCATTTCTTAAATCATTTAAACGAACTAGGGTGTGTACACTATCGTTCGCATGCAATTTTATGCAATCTCTTATCACACATTCCTGCCCAAAAGGTTACACAAGCCTAGTTCAAACCCATGCCTGCGCGTTTCCTTTAACAGGATCATTAACGATCCGCAGACCTGAGCAAGCATGCAAATTCTGCGGCTTGAAAAGAATGCAGTCACCCGTGGGCGAAGAAACAAGAGCCACCTATGACGGCAACAAACACAACAAAGACGCGACTTGACATTAAAAAGCACCACTAACCGTGCTCTCATTTTACAGTTCCTTTTCAGACTCAATCACTTGCTTAGGCAAACGGACTTAAAATACTGGAATAACAATGTTGTTGTACAGTTGCGTCTTCTATCCGCAAATGTTCATTCAGCAAAATAATTTTTTATTGGCAAAGTGAGGGAATAACAAATATATAGTCTATGAAGGGAAAACACCCAATGAAGAGAAACACAGGCTGCAAATTCATAAGAGAAAAATCGTTAGTCATGGATTACAAAAGGTAGGTTCAACTTGTTTTGGGATGGACTGTGCTAGTCAAGTGGTGGGTGCAAATTAAAAATGCTTGCACTGGTAATCAGACAGGCATTCATTCGCTACAACATTATTCTGAACAAGCCAAAGAACGCATTTAGAAGGATTTTAAAATAGTTTTGGAGTACTACACAAGCTCAGAATGATTGTATCACGGTTTAAGAATTATTGTATCACAAATTAGCTTGAAAAAGAATTCCAACCTGAAGGGTAAATATCAATTTTTTTTTTTTAGCATGAGCTTAAGGCTGATGCAAGCCTGTTATTTAAATAAGACAATTTTGATAGGTGAGAACTCCAGGGTAACCAGATTTACCTAAAATTACATCATTTAGTCAACTGGTGAAGCAGGGATTGGAAACCAAGTCTGCTAGCTCCACAGCTAACAATTGAGTCACTAGAGCACATTTTCCCCCTATAAGAACAAAAACTGGAAATATGGACAGAATTAAATGAACGAGAGCTCTGAATGACAACATGCTAATTGTGAACCGGCATGAATGGGGTCAAGTCATCAAAACAAACATGCACAAAACAATTGGCATTACCAGGAGCTACAAAAAGTTAAGAAATACCAAAGATGAAGCTAGATGTTTAAAATCTAAAAACAAACATCAGCCACCTGCCGCCAAGCCATAGTGCAGATTTTACGTGTGCAAAAAGATAACAAGCAGGGTCCTTGGAATATAAGGCCACTTTGTCTGAAAATGTTTTATTACCTTGGTAAACGTTTATTGATCGACTGCCAACATTCCTGGGCTGAAAATGGTAGTCTTAGTGCTTGATGCAAAGAAAACAAACAAAAAAACCTATTCGAAGTCCAGGTTTGGCAGTTTGAAAATAAGTACTTTGAAATGATTGAGAACCTTTTACTCCTAGCTTCGCCAGGTGTCCGAATAGGCCAGTGAACAAGGGGCTTCTTACTGCAACATAGTGGTGAAGATCTGATATGGTCGACTGTACAAGCATTTTCTTGCATTATGGCCTAAACAAAGGCTGTGTTGCTGGCTCCAAATCATCATCATTATAGGGGCGAACTTTAAAGCTCAACAGGTGCTTTCCCTAAAAACTTGGTAAGAGTCAACTCTCGCTGATGTACGCGGACAATTTGGTCTGTTTACATCAAACACAGATGTGCGCTTACAGTCTTTTAAACATATTGGACGTGCATAATACAACCCATTTTTGGACAGACAAAAACGAAAAACAATAGAAATGAAATTTGTTTGAGGTGGTTGCTTCTTTAGGTGCGGACCATAGGATAGTCACTCAAGCAGGTTAAAGGTTACACTTACTAAGCATTATTATGGCTACTTCTTTGACACCCAACTATCAGCACAAGCAACAAAGGGAGAGAAGGCCAGTAACAAACTAGGTCAGCTGTTCCTATATATCAGTAACACACAATAAGGCAACCCAATAATCCCTGTAGAGACTGGGTACATATACCCCAAAAAAAACAAGGACTCCTGAAGAAATAATTACACCAAAACAAATCACAAAGTTAATGAATTGGTAAATGCAATATCCAACCCGACCCTTAAACGTGGCTTGTCTTCAAATAATTACAATCACAATTAATCAAATCAATGATTTAGGCAATGATTTCATCAAGGCGTGCTTCAAATGCAAAATATGAATATGACAATTATTATTATTCCATGACTCTTTAGGGTCTAGAAACCACACCAGCACACTGTCTTAAATGGTCACAGTGATATTTGTGAGTCCCAGTACTGACCTTCAACAATTTGGAGACCACTCAACAAATCACATTTAGTTTTTTCAAGAAGCCCTCTTGGAATCATTTTCCTAGTTGACGGCTTTATAAGTCCATTCATATGAGTATGTAGCGGCTAATGCGTTGATATTTCGGTCTCCTAAGCAGTACTTGAGACCATCCTCAGGACAGTGTCAAACATAATTCATATTATAGACCACTTAATTAAGCCAATAGGTCTAAATGTAGCAATAAGCACACAAAAAAACAAAAAAAACCCTAAAGTTAAAAATGACAATGATATTACATATTTTGAGGTAAGCCACCAGTAAAACCATGATATGAAACACCATACACCAGGAAAACCAAGCTAAAAAACCCTGCTACCAATCAGAGCCCGTAACAGTGTATGCGAGTCACTGTGCAAGCACCCTTTTGTCAAAATGAATAAATGATACCACGAGACATCCTACATATCAAACTTTTTTCTAGCAATCATCAATTACAGCGTTTAACACTGAATATGACTCTGTGATGGAAGATGCCTCCCTAAGCTCTATTTAGATCAGAGCTGCGCCACGCTGTGGCCAGGATGCTAGCTGATAAATCTGTCACATATTATTTTCTTAAGCTCAAACACTTCGCATATGGTACAACTGCTTTGCCCAGTTGTGGGATGGCAGGTATCAACCCAATATGTATTTTGGTAGTCCATCTAGTTACGTATAAGAAATGCTGGTCAAACATAATCTTGCATCTTCTTGCCTTTACAACTGGTTACCCAACCTGATTATAAAGCAAAGACTACAGCCAGAATTTAAGAGAATAGTTTGCCACCAGATAAATAATTTTTGGTGATGCTGAAATCATGTAACAGTTAAGTGCCCAGAATGCACAGCTGAGAATGAAGACTTCCCTTGCTGAACCACAGAGCTTAAAAGATCTAGAACAAGACTAGTGAGAAGTATTGCTGTTAACTGTATACTTTGGCCACTGAGTTATTACACAAATGTAATGTGCATGCACTGGGATAGCAGCCTTGAGATACCATTTCCTAAGGAAAGATTGCTGCACCCATGGAATTTGATCTATTTTTGATGCAATACCCTTTTATGAGTAGGATCTCTTTAGGAGGCTGCATACCCAGTCTGTTCATTTTGTCGAACTGTTGAAAGAATGGTTAAGGGATTCTTAAGGGTGGACCAATAGTACTACTGTCTTTTGTATTGTGTAAAATGTCTTTAATATTGTTAAGTAACTATGGATAATTGTTTTTTTCATTTTCTTTTATGATGCCTTTCATGGACTTTTCACAAACTTCTATGTAGGCCACCATAAATCCCAGGCAACATAACAAGCGGACAGACATTAAACCAAAATCGGTTAAGGCATCTAAAAGAAATTTAGAAATCACATGCAGCTCAAAATTGCCTACGGGTTGCAGTACTCAGTCCCGAAACAGTCAGACTACCTCAGCCAGTCATGTTTGATGTTAAGAATTTTGACTTTATCTCCCTCAAATTAGATCTGTCGGCATCCGCCCAGAGATCTTCCAGACCCAGGTTAATATTCTTGCAGGGTCAACTCAGCCTTTCATTCTTTGGATACCAAAATAAAACAAACAAAAAAAAGGAGAACAATGGACTTTGGTGATCAGCATAAGCTGAGAGGGTTGATCACAGTCAAACAAATAAGCAATTAACTATCTCATTTAGTCATGCTCTTTCAGTGGGTTTGTAAACAATGACTTGATAGCCTTTTTAGGTCTCGCCTGAGCCAGCGCATGCGCTGCCCTGCGAGACATTTAGAAAGCGGGTTTTCAAAGTGCTACCACAGGCATTTTGGTGGCCTCAAGCTTGCGTGCACGTAAGCGTGCACGCGCGCAGCCGCCATCTGTCTTTCCTCCTGTCACGGGTCATTAAGTGGATCGCGATCGCGATGCACTTTCACTTTCGAGGCGCGCGCATACAACTCCTGGTTTCCTTTTGCCGTCACCCACGCCTCGCTTCAATGACAGCTTCCAGTGAGTTATTTTAGGTTAAACTACTCGCCTTTACCTTCTTCCGCAGTCATTCTCTGAACTCAGTAATCTCATCCTTTACACCCCACGAAATGCAAGTGCTAGGATCTGACAGGTTTAAACCCAGAGCTTTATCTCAGTTTATGCTCTCTGTGCTTAAATGTTTCAACCTCAATGAACCTTTCTGTACATAAAACAATCAACATCCCTGTGCTTTTCGTTTGGCAATTTATTTGCACCAGGGCACCAGTTCTAAACAAGCATTGGCATAGCCAATAGGTCTCGCCTTTGGGACCTTATAAGTGTTTAGCCATGCAACAGTTGATGTTGTTGCACCAAGGATATTGTGCTGCATAACTAAATACTTATAAGGTCCCAAAAGCGAGACCTATTGGCTATGCCAATGCTTGTTGTTATATGGTGCAGGGCAATGTTCTGTACATATTCTGGGTATGACCCCCCGTTTTGTGTGCAACGGACAGCCTTGAACTGGATTATTGTGAGTAATAGTGTGTGGTTGTGCCTTAGACACATACTCCTATTTCTGAATAGTTTACAAGTAGGATTGTGTGCTCACCTACACTCGTGTATTAGAGTTTTTATGTTACTAGTCAAGTACAACAGTGTAATATGCCACTAAATATGTTTGTAAATGTGGGTATATCTTCAGGGAGAATAAATAAACCACACTGACTGTTCTAAGGACCCAGCTAGTTAATCGCTGGATATATTATACATGTCCAAGCCCTTCGTTTGGAACTGGGCAGAGGCCATTCCTTCACCATGACAGGCACCCGTTACAAGAGCCGCCGAGCCATGGCTGGAGAATGCCAAGCGGCGAGCGCCATCATCCACATCTCAGTTGCATGCCTGACAGTCCTGCACGGCCCCCAGGAGGAAAGAGGGCATGGGGGAGACTCCTGGGGACAAACCAATACCAGAGAATCCCCCTCCTACCTGCACTGCCATTCATGCTCAGCAGCATGGGGGCGATCCCAGGGTCCCGAGGGCCATACGGTACCATGGCACAGTGGGGTGTGCAGGCATCTCCCTGACAGCAGGAGCATTGCAGGGACTCCCGTGCAGGTCATGTGCATCCCTGGGATTGGGTTACTGTGCACACCAGGGGAGCCTCGTGTGTACCACTGTGCTTTGGTGACAACCCCCACCCCCGAAACTCAGGGGATCCCTCAAAAACTCCTGCCAGCTCTGAGCTGGTACCACAATACTCCTGAGCCACCATATCAGGAAAAATCGAACAACAAATACCACTGCCTGATGCTTACACAGCAGGGCCCTGGCAGATCGCAGGGAGGCGCGGATACTGCAGAGATCCCTGCCATAGACGTATAATTGGCGCAAGGGTCGCGGGTGAGGATACACTGGTGGAGGGAGACGGACTTCTCTTTCAGAGTTAAATTCTAGGCCTAATTTAAGCAAAGTGATATAGCACTCAAGCTCCTCAAATGTACAAGACCTATGAGCTAATGGCCGTGGGGCAGGCCGATCTGTCCCATTTCCTGATTTAGACCCATAGATGCTGCACAGCGCTCTGAAGCATGAACTTGCCTGTCCCCCACTTAACAAAAACCATATAGATGTGAATGAATGAGTATGTATGCAGACATACTTGGGTGCATTAAACATACATATCTACCTAACCTACATGCGTAGGATAACTGCATACATTATTGCTGGTGGAGAGCACATGGTCTCTGGGTAACAGAGGACACAATGTTGGGTGTATGAGGAATCCATGGGGCTGAGGCAAGAGGCCATGGACTCTCCAATGGAAGAATGGTGCATGCTTTATCGAGGAGAGTCGGTGTGTAATTGGAAACCCATATTATTTATTCTGGGGTGATAGAGGGCAAAGCAGGTGTTTCATGATACAAGGTGAGAACTATGAGTGATACCTAAGAGAAAAACTGCCTCCTGGTCACAGACCGCTAATACGCAGGTCAGTGGATATGGGCGCGTGGTCTGAGATATTGATGGGTCGGTTACCTCCTTTAGTGCACGCAGCCAGCAGGTTCACAATGTTGAGATGAGGGCCCAGGTGACTCATAATCTTCAGTTCAGACATCAGGGCACGCTTCTCGCTGGTCCTAGCCGTAGCTGTTAAAACATTGAAAAAAACAAAAGGCAAAGGAAAACGGTGTAGCTGTTAGATCATAGCACTGCATTGGCTTACAGCAACGACTTCTTTTATTAGGTGGCAGCAGTAGATGAAAACAAAATCTGGCACATTGGGGGAAAAGCCATGCTCTTTTTAGGATTTTTTTTTTTTTTAAATGCATGTTATTTGGGACACCATCAGTTGACAGTGTGTTGGTTGGGTGGGCTTATATGATGTTTATATGGTGCTAAAAGGGCCACTGGAAGCATGGTCATACAGAATACCCAAATACTGAGAATCCAAAGGGCGTTTCTCCGGTGCAGGTAGAGTTTAAGAAGCACCATTAGGGGAATAAAACAGGGGGGAAATCTGCAAGAAATGTATGGTTTGCATGGGAAGCGATTGGAAGCTAACTCACATTTCAGCATCTTCACTGCCACTTTCATGGCAGACTTGGAATGGCTGAGGCCATGTGCTGTCGCTTCCACTACTCTTCCGAAGGCGCCAGAGCCCAGGGTCCGACCTGCGTCAAGAAGCAAATGAGATCAGTAGCGAAGAATTATAAGAGTCAACACATAATGCACCTTCTTATGACGTGGCCATTAATTAATAAGAGGCATTATAATTTGTCATGTTACATGTGTTGTGTGATGCCCTCCAGAGTACATTTTTGAGGGAAAAACGATTGCCCAGCCTGTGCTGGAACATTTGACGATTTTGCTGAGTTTGAATTAAACCCTCGAGTTACTGAGCACATATATTTTCATTGTATTTTTATTATTGTTCCCTGCTACCTGTGAATATTTGTACCCTTGCGCTGATAACTAACGAGATAAGAGAGTCAGAGTGCCTGGATTACTTTGGGGCGATACAAAAGGGGATGATGGACGGAACGTTTGAGCCAATCAAACACTCACCCCCAGTCAACTGATCTGGGTTTAATCCATCATCATTCTTTAGCTCACTCCACCACCCCAGTTCAGACATGGCCATATGCAAATCAGTCTGACCCTGTGCCTCATGGGAACAGTCCAGCCCGAACTGCCAAGCCATGTCTTCCCTGGACCGGAAACAAGCATCCTAGGACCGGTTTCTGGCATTTCAGCCGTCATCAGCAAGGCTTGCTTGAATCCAGTGGCAAAGTGAGCAAGGGACCCACGTCTGGGCATACCCCGCCAACTTAGGGCGACCAAGCGATACAAAGGGGATGATGGACGGACGTTTGAGCCAATCAAACACTCACCCCCAGTCAACTGATCTGGGTTTAATCCATCATCATTCTTTAGCTCACTCCACCACCCCAGTTCGGGCTGGACTGTTCCCATGAGGCACAGGGTCAGACTGATTTGCATATGGCCATGTCTGAACTGGGGTGGTGGAGTGAGCTAAAGAATGATGATGGATTAAACCCAGATCAGTTGACTGAGGGTGAGTGTTTGATTGGCTCAAACGTTCCGTCCATCATCCCCTTTTGTATCGCTTTGTTCGCCCTAAGTTGGCGGGGTATGCCCAGACGTGGGTCCCTTGCTCACTTTGCCACTGGATTCAAGCAAGCCTGGCTGATGACGGCTGGAGTGCCAGAAACCGGTCCTAGGATGCTTGTTTCTGGTCCAGGGAAGACATGGCTTGGCAGTTCGGGCTGGACTGTTCCCACGAGGCACAGGGTCAGACTGATTTGCATATGGCCATGTCTGAACTGGGGTGGTGGAGTGAGCTAAAGAATGATGATGGATTAAACCCAGATCAGTTGACTGGGGGTGAGTGTTTGATTGGCTCAAACGTTCCGTCCATCATCCCCTTTTGTATCGCTGGATTAGTTTGGGAGTAGACAGAATGTAAAGAAATCAATATCTCCCATTGGATATACCTAGAATTCCGAAATGCACTCCTGCGCGATCCCATGCCTTTCCTTTCCTTCCTGGGTAAATATTTTCACATTTTGCTCTTGATGCGCTATCTCCAGCCGGTTATTGCCATTATTCTGGGTTTTCGGTTGCGAGGCATACTACCGGAATTGCCAGAATTTGGTTTTATTTTATCCCTCACTTGAACTTTAGTTAGTGAAGAAGAGTAGGAAAACCGCCCATTTTACGTTACTCAGTGAACCACCAGAGGGCAGTACTCGCCCACTTATTTATATCTGAAAAGCAGTCAAGATATTGCTAATTATTTGCAGGCCTGTCTCCTATTTCCTTCACTAATAGATGTGACGGATGAGATGCCAAGAATTAAATTGAAAGTATTTACATTCTCAGATGTCAAGCAGTGCTCCCCACACCCTCGTCCATTAATTTCTTCCATTGGAATAGAAGTCATTTTTTTTCTCTTTCGTAATTCTGAATTCCCAAGCGCGCTCACCAGATCTAAATGTTTCCACTCGCCTTAAAAGTCAAAGAATAACCTCCTCAGCTGTCAGCGAATGTTTGTGTAAGCCTATCCTGTTTGTAGATGTATCATTCTCACACTACGGGCTACAAACCTTAGCCCGTCTCCCCCGTCTAGACCCTGGTGGCTGACGCTCTCTGACATCATCAGCACGCAGGCGCGTCGGCCCATCTAAGCTGTGAGGCTTATCAGCCCTCTGCATTTCGTGCTCACTGGCACCCTGCACTGCAGGAAGGAAGGGCCTTCCCACTTTCCATTCTCAAGTAGGCAATGTCTTATCGGAGAAATGTCATGCGCCTTTTCTGTGTGCCTAGTGAGCAGCATAGGGGGAGTGACTGGTGCTGCCAGAGATGCCAAGAGTCTGGTGCTACCCAGTGCTTGAAATAGAAATATAAAAGTGCAGGTACCAGTGCTTAATTTGTTAAAAAATGAAGTGCTGGGGCCCTCATCAGGAGGCCACTGCAGCCTGCATCATCCATTGCCCCTGCTAGTGCTACCAATGACAGTGCCAAACCAGCTACTAACCATCTCTATCTTACAATTGTGGCAATTCAGCCTATTCCAGGCCCCAAAGCTATAAGAATAGCTTGGGCGGCAGGTATTAGTCATTTTAACAGATATTGAATTAGTAAAAAACTGTTGTTCTGCTCATCTCTAAATTATTCAAGCAGCGCCACCTTATGGCAGACGGTCATAAGTGCCGGTGCTGCTAATTAAGCGGAAACCACCAGCTCAAATTAAGCACTGGCAGGTACTCACTCTTTAGAGTACCTGTTTGCTGCTGAGAAGTGCCAGTACTCTCCCATCAAACGCATTTGAACAGTGATGAGAAGTGCCAGTACTATCCTTTCCAAATTAAAGAAGTGCAGGTACTCAGTACCTCATTGCTACCCACTGTTGTGAAACAGTTATTATCGGAATTCAAGGACAATGGCGGCGGCTGGTATGATGAGCCTCACCAGCTCCCTGCATACACTGTAAGGCTGCTTGATCGCTCCTTTTGTTTTGGGCACCCATGCGCAGGTTTACATTAGCGCCACAAGCTGCACTTTGTAGTACTAAGTGCCACAATTATAATATAAAAACTATTTTGAGCGAAACTTGAAGAAGTGCAGTGCAAGGGAGTAGCCAGAAAATTAAAATACCTCACACTTGAAACATAACTCTAATCAGACTGAGAGTGCGAAGCTAGCAAATGTGGTCCACCTTCGAAAAGTTCCTTTCATCGTCCTTCCTTCTATCCATCTATTTACCCTTCCATTTACCCTTCCATCTAGTCATCCATCCATCCGTCACCTTTCATCGACCCATCCACTGCCCCATCCATCCATCTTTTCACCCATCCACCCAGCAATATGTTCATATGTCCATCCATCTTTTAACCATCTACCCATTCACTCTTCTCCATCTGTCCATTTTCCTGTACCTCCATCCATTCACATTTTCACCTATCAATTGTTTCACTCTTCCATCCAACCTTTCATCCCTTCCATCTATCAATCCTTTCGCACTTCCATACATTGATTCACTCTTTCATCCTTTCTTTCACCGCTCCTACAATATTCCTTCCATGTTTGCTTCCTTTCTGTCATCCTTCCCTTCTCTGGTCATTTTCCCCCTTTCTATCAACCCATTTGTTTCTCTCATCCTTCTTTTTCTTTCAGATCTTCGTCTCTGATGCTCATTGTTTTCCTATGTGTTCCTTTCTTGATTTAATGTTTTTCTTTGTGTTTCCTTCCCTGTGCATGCCAGCTGAAATCCCTAAATCCTCTCTCATGGTAATTCCTAGTGGTGTTCTTTAATATCACTTTGTCTGCATACCTGCAGACGTAAGAGATTTAAAAACAACTAATTAATGTTTATGTGGATCCAGCTGACCAGCTTATCAGCCTTAGTTGCAGCCCCTGCTTAAGCTGCTAAAGTCGGGGGTCCCCTCCCCACTGGCACAGTGCTCAAATCGATTTGCGTCACTATGCACAAACCCAGCTATAATATATGTAAAGGGGGAATAATTGGTTAGGACAGTGGTAATACTCATATATTTTCATATAAATCCAGATCTACTAAAATAGTGTAACTTGTCTTTTGGTGAGAATATAACACCCAAATAAACCAGCAGAAAGGAGGGACAACAGGAAAATCTTTTTATATTCCTATGCGTAACGTGTAATTTATACAAAATTACACATTTTGTATGCTTACCCTTGGACAGTTGATCTTGCATTGATATTTGTGTTCACGATTGTACCTCGGCTCCAAATCTCATGCAAAGTAGTGCTGTCTCACCTTTGAGCCACAGCACAACACTTAGCTTTGCACTAACAGTGCTTTTTAGGTCGAGCCTATAGCGGCAGCGCGCATGCGCTGCTCGCTTTGCGAGGCATGCAGTATTCAGTATGGAGTGGAAGCTCCGCCCACTCTCAGCACATCTTTTTTATTGGCTTGAGTCTTAAATGCTGCCTTCCGATTGGTTTTAGGCTTGTTAGTCCCTCCTTATGACGGCCATGTCGTCATTTGTGTCCTTCCATGGCTACTGGCCCCTTTACTTCGAGTGTAGCACAGCACTACTTTCTTCCCGTGCCCCCCCCTCGCAGTCCGTACCTTCTCGCCTGCCCCCGCCCCCGTTGTTCGTGCCTTCTCGCCTGCCCGCACTCTTGTTTGCAATGCAATAGGTCTCGCGTAAATGCGAGTCCTATTGCATTGCAAATGCTTGTTGCTGTTAGTGCCCACGGCCTAACCATAGGCCTTTTGATCACCACATGGGTGGACCCCAAGCCCCGCTGCAGTGCATTGTCTAAACTCCACTCTTCATTCTTACGGCATTCCAAGAAAGGGCTCCAGTAGTCTACTGGGTGCACTTCATTGCTTTCGCTTTTAACTGCCCCGCCCAATTCTGTCATCCTCTTGGACCATTAACAGCGCAGCTCTTCACTTGCAAATGACGCACGGATGACTCACAGTCAAAACGTTTGAGTCATGTGACAAAACGTCATCTGTTTGCGACAGCGCGACTTTCAAGGGATCCACACGTAGCTGTACATTGCCTGTGTACAACACAGAATCTCATCAGAACACAGCGAAACAGTTCTAACACCAGATCCTCTTAAAATAAAAAAGGTGGGTGCACGGTTAAACTTGCTTTATACCCCGCATGATACGTTTGTCGCCGTTCAAACCGCGGTGCACATGGAAACAAGCATGAATGCACAGTATGTTGTTGACTGTAAGGCTGGCTTAAAACTCAATGATCCTAACCTTCGAAATAATGTATTTTTATGTAGCTAGGTAAGGTGTACTAGGATTCTGTGTTGTTTGCATTGCTATAGATAATAAGTGTTACTGCTATTTAAATTGGTGGTAGTCCATTTATTACAGCTCTGTGATACTGTGTACTCGCACAAGTCAATTGCTGAAAAGTCGTACATGTTCTTCACGCTGCACGCGCACTTTAAATAGACGGAATGAATCAGCGGAGGAGCCAGCAGCTCTGCCAGTAACTCAAACCGCTCGGTGAACCCCGACCGAGGGACCTTGGCATTGGAAATCCCAGCCTATTCCAAGAGGCAGATTGACAGCAGCTCATTTTCATTCTATTGGGGACCATTGCAAAAGCCTGACAGAGCGTCACACTCCGTCACAATCTTTTCTCCTTCGTGTTCTGTTCTACTTGTTGTGTCGGCAGAATGGCTAGGAGTGTCCGACATTTGTGTAGTTTGCTTCTATGCAATTACGTGGAATTCTGCAAAAATTACATCAAGTGCAAAGGCAGCATGTAACATTCCTTTTTTAGCGCAAAATGCATCCTCTCTTTCATTTTGGATACGGAAATGTGTTTCATACTAAAAAATAGTTCAAAAACCACAAGAGCCATGAACAACAGCCGCTTTCGTTCTGGTCGTTCACAATGCTCCTGGGCTCTCACACAAAATTGTAACACGAACAAGGAGTCATTACAACATCTGGCCTAATGGTGTAAATTTGAATAACACGCTTAAGGCAAAATTACACCAATAACCGTAATAATGGCATGTGGTGAGTAATCTGTAGGTCATGGTCGACAGCAGGGCCCACTTATCTTGTCATCCTCCTTAGGTCAACTCAAAGCAAGGAGTTCTGTTGAGGTGGGCATTAAAAATGCATGCTTTCTTTTCAAACACCAAGGGGGATATTACCAAGAAATTGCGATAATTATCGCAAAGCGCGCTTAGCGCTGTTTTTTTTATCGCCGGCTATCGCTGGATTTCATCGCGGAGATAACGCGTTATTATCAACGCTTATCTCCAAGGCGATAAAAATCCAGCGATAGCGGCGAACCCAGCAATAGCGCGAGAAATCCAGCGATAAATTCTACGCGCTAATGAAAAGCTTGCTAATAGGCAGGTGAGGACTTAACCTTACAATCCACCTCCCATTGTCTATAATGGTTAAGTCAGGTTTTTAGCAGGTGTTAGATTCCAGCGATAATCGCGGTTAGCGCAAATTATTTTATCGCTTCGCGGGCATTGCTAATAGGGGGAAGTTGTGTTTGCGACTGTTTTCAGTCGCTTTTAGTTGGAAACGCCTACTTTGCATGTCATTAGCGATATATATCGCTGACATGCAAAGCGGCACCAAAACGGTAGCTTTCACCATAAAGCTGTCGCTAACAGCTGTTAGCGACAGCTTGCTGATAGGGCGATAGAAATATCACCGCTTTAGCGGCAAAAAGTGCCGCTAAAGCGGCGATAAGGCCCTTGCTAATATGCCCCCAAGAGATTATGTAATTTTTAGTTTGCGATGGAATACATATGATTGTGACAGAATTGCGCCCTATGACTTAATGCCAAAGCTCATCTCTAGCCAGGTTTACTACATCATGCTACTGCAGTCAGCACATGAAGAAAATGATAAGGCACGGTGAAAAATAGAGGAAGCTATTTCATGTGTGGCTCCCAAGAATAAACATACTTCAGTTGTGCATTTCATTATAAAGATACGAACAGTAAAACATTTGAAGTGGAAGTTCCCGTAGTCTGACATTCCTGAACTTTCGCTTCATCCTTGGAGCTAAAAAGTTAGCATTTCAGAATTTGCATAGCAGCAGCTTCTGCACGTGCCTGCGTTTTGAGGTAAAACCATTTCATGAATAGCGGTAGGTGGATTTTGCATGGATATGTCTTCATAAGATAAAGTACCTTTCTTACTGAACATTTATTAGTATTTAAATAAAAAGAAGGATTCCCATGTTGCACTTTGTCGTCAGTTATATTGGAAATGCCCCAGTATTTTTCTAGTTAAAAAAAATAATCTGGCCGACCTCGCTCAGTTACTATTCCATCACAAGGCTAGTGGCAGAGAACGAGTCACATAGAGAGTCCTCTTTGATGAACAGAGTCCTGAGATCTTGCATTAAAGTAAATGTTCTTAAAGAAGTTTTGCAGCGTGAATCTTTCTGGATTCACTATGCTGTGCATTATTCCGCGGTCTAGTGGTTGGGTCCGGAATCGTAGTCCTTTTTCTCTTTTTTTTTTTTTTTCGTGGCCCAGGTGGGCGTCGACGTCCCACCATTTGGTGTCCTCCCGTGACGTCGGCACGCTTCCTCTGGAAGCTCCCACCTTTGGGCGCCATCTTCAGATTCTTTTTTCCGCCGTTGGGTCTGGATCGTCACCAAGGAGTTCCAGAGTTTTTGGAAAGAAGAAGAGAAAATCAAGCAGAAAACGCCAAGAAGTTGGAGTTTCTTCATCGCACGACCAAGGGCACAGAGCCGGGACGACGAAGAGGGTGAGAAGGATAAAGAACTTCGATGTCCAACGGAGAATACGCACACAGGGGGCCCCCTGAGCGCAGGAATGGACAAAACCCCATTCAAATTTTGCCGTAATTGCCACCACAAGTACACGCAGAAGGACCAGCACCCAGTCTGCAACCTCTGCCTGCCAATCGACCACGAAAGCAAGGATTGCAACGCCTGCTCGGCATTCACCCCCAAGACCCTCAGAGTGAGGTAGAGACAGAGGAGAGCGAACTACGCCATGCAGGGGCAAGGACAACCTCCGTCGCTTCGGGACTTGGGCCTCTCCAGCGGGGAAGAGGACAACATCGCCGAGGGACCAGAGGACTACACGGTCGCAGAGACCGATAAGAAGTCGACAAAGGAGGTAAGAGAGACGTCGACCCTTAAAGCCCCGACAGACTCTCGAAAAACTGAGCCAAAGTCCTCGAAAGGAGCACTGGCGTCGAAGCAATCGACGACCACAGCTGCGTCCATGGACAAACAGCCCAGCGGATCCTTCGAAAAGGACTCCCAGCCGGCGAAAGCTCTAGATAAACCTAGGTCGTCGAAGCACGGTCCCGAAAAGGCGTGCTCGACGCCGAAGGAAAAAGAGCTGAAGGCGACTTCGACGTCAACATCGACGACCTCGAAGAGAAGCGCCGAAACTCTCGACGCCGAACAAGCGGCAGAAATGGAGAGGAAGAAAAGAAGGCTCGAGGCCGAAATGGACAGTATCCTCCAGAGGAAAAAGGACTTCGACGAACGGATGAGCAGATATACCATCCCTTCGAAGCCCTCGACGGTAGTCGAAACAGAAGTCGAAGAGGAGTTCGACGCCGCCGACCTGCCAAAAACTCCAGAACCAGCAGAGCAACAGGACGAAGAGGGCCTGTATTATTACGAAGGAGAAGGCGAGGACAATCAGCAAACAAACTTGGGCTCGACGTCCTCGGAGGCGCAGGACCTGGAATGGCAGGACCTCGACGCCGAAAGCCCGGAGGAGGGCGTAGAGTCATATCCGTCGAGGCCTTCACCGCCAGACGACATTGGCATCTACAACATGGTCATCAAGAACGCTGCAGCAACTTATGGGGTTAAATTAGAGGAAGAGAAACCAAAGGCTTGTTTCCTCTTAGAGACTCTGCTCCCGACTCAAAGTCAATTCCTACTCATGCTTCCAAGTGTGCTGGACCAGGCAGGGAAGCTTTCAAGGAGCCAGCAGTCTGCAGATCTGTCACCCCTAGAACAGAGAAAAAATACAAGCATTCCTCCAAGGACCCAGCATATATCCAGGGATCCGTACCAGCTGACTCCATTATAACATCAACAGCCAGAAAGAGGGCCAACATTCCCACGAACTCAGGGCCACCTCCAGACAAAGAGAGTAAAAGAATAGACCTCACGGGGAGGAAAATAGAGAGGAATGCGGCGATTCACTGGCGCATTGCGAACTCCAATGCCCTAATAAACAGACATGCGTACCAACATTGGGAGGAGGTCGGGCAGCTGCTCAAACATCTCCCAGAACAATACCAGCAGAGGGCAACACACCTGGTGGAGGAAGGCAAGAACATGGCCAACACATGCCTAAAGTCGGCCTTGGACGCGGCAGACACATCCGGCAGACTTATGATGATTGGAGTGACGGAGAGAAGGCATGCCTGGCTGAGGATCTCAGGTTTCAAGCCGGAAGTCCAGAACAATATTCTGAACATACCCTTCAACGGGGAACAACTGTTTGGCACACCAGTGGACGAGAAGCTGACACAGCTCAAAAAGGATAATGAAACTGCAAGGTCCATGGGAGCACTGCAGTTCAGAGGGATGAGAAGGGGCACCCCCTCAAGGAGACCAAACGGCAGAGGAGGAAGCCAGCCGGGAACATCGCACCAGGCCTTTCAGCAAACTTATCAGGGAAACAACCAGGCGCAACAAGGTCAGCAACAGCAAAGCTGGCAGTACCAACAGAGGGGCCAGTCCTTTCGGGGGCGACCGAACGGACGGGGACAAACGAGAAGAGGGGGACAGCAACCCGCCTCCAAGTGACTCCGCTGTACCAAACGTGCCCACACAGACAACATCTCTAGAGGGGCGGCACAACAAAAAAAAAAAAATTTGAAACACACAAAGGAGAAATCAACGAACATGTAACACCGGTAGGAGGCAGATTAAAACACTTCTTCCAGGACTGGAAGAAAATAACAACGGACAAATGGATACTCAACATCATACAGTTCGGATACTGTATAGAACTGGGAAAAAAGCCACCAAACAGGAGGCCAACCAACAAAACGCGCTCAACAAGAGAGCTCTCACTCCTCTGGCAGGAAGCACAAGAACTCCTCCACAAGGAGGCAATAGAAACAGTGCCGTACAAGGAAAGAAACAAGGAGTGTACTCCAACTACTTCCTCGTACCAAAAAGTGGACGAAACGTTAAGGCCCATCCTGGACCTACGGTTCTTAAACAAATACATAAAAACTCAAAAATTCAAAATGGCGTCCCTACAGGAGAGTTATACCTCAAATAAGGGACGGGGATTTTATGTCACTATAGACCTCAAGGATGCCTACCTACACATTCCCATGAACCAAAAACACAAACATCTACTGAGATTTGCCATCAACAAGGCGCACTACCAGTTCACAGCCCTAGCCTTTGGGCTAAAATCCACACCAAGGGTCTTCACAAAATGCCTAGCTGCGGTAGCGGCACACTTACGGAGGCAGGAATACAAGTATATCCCTACCTCGACGACTGGTTGGTAAAGCCGAACTCCTACAACCAATGCAAACTACATGCTCAGCGGGTCACGCACACGCTGACAGAACTAGGGTTTTCGATACACTGGGGAAGTCCTCGATAGAACCAGAACAGGTGAAGATCTTCCTGGGCGCACAGATCGACACCATTCAGGGCAGGGTGTTCCCCAGCGAGAAGAGAACCTTCGCCCTGCTGAAGGAGACACGTCAATACCGGAAGGGGCAACCTCTGACAGTGAGGACAGTGAGCAAGCTCATGGGGATGATGGCGTCCTGCAGACACCTAGTCCCCAATATTCGACTCCACATGAGACCATTCCAGGAATGGCTCCAACAACAATGGTCACAGGCAACAGGGAGTTGGGAAGATCTAGTGGTTGTAACGCACGCAGTGCAAGAGGAGATAGCGTGGTGGAACAAAGAGAACATAACAAGGGGGAAGCCATTTACACCACCAACTCCAACAGTGACCATCACAACAGACGCATCCCAAATGGGGTGGGGAGCGCACATGAACCTGCTCAAAGTGAGGGGGTTATGGACACAAACAGATGCCATCAAACACATCAACTACCTAGAACTAAAGACCGTGTTCCTTGCACTAAAAGCCTTCCAGAAACAGCTGTACGGGCAAAGGGTGTTAGTACAAACAGACAACACCACAACGATGTTCTACATCAACAAGCAGGGAGGAACACAGTCAGTGGCGCTGTCAAGGCTAGCGCAGGAGATATGGAGATGGGCAATCCCACTACAAATAGACCTCCTGGCGATACATCTACCAGGGAAGGACAATGTGGAAGCAGACAGACTCAGCAGACAGACATCAGCATCCCACGAGTGGGAGCTCAATCCGCAGGAAACGCAAAGGCTATTCAAGAAGTGGGGGACCCCACAAATAGACCTGTTTGCAACACACCAGAATGCAAAATGCCAATACTTCGCATCCAGACAGCCAGGTCAGCAATCCCAAGGAAATGCCCTATGGATAAGCTGGTCGAAGACATTTGCCTACGCTTTTCCCCCGATACCGCTGATGCACAGGGTGCTCAGCAAGTGCAGAACAAGCAACATGACGCTGATTCTGGTAGCACCACAGTGGGCCAGGCAGTCCTGGTTCTCACAAATAGTGGAAATGGCACAGGGGCCACCACACAAGTTCCCAAAAAGAAGAGACCTGCTCTCGATGCAAAACGGAAGGGTGCTCCACCCAGAACCAGAGAGCCTCAGCCTAACAGCTTGGCTCCTGAAGACTTAGAGTTCGCGCACCTAAAGCTCCCAGAGAGCACGCTGGCGGTGCTGCGGGAGGCAAGGAGACCCACCACACGGAAGTGTTATGTAGCAAAATGGAAAAGGTTCACTCAATGGTGCATCAGGGAAAAGCTCCAGAAGAGAATCACCAGGGAATCAACAGTGCTAAAATACTTAACACACTTGCTAAAGAGTAACATAAGCTACACCTCGCTAAGAGTACACCTAGCAGCAATAGTAGCCTATACAAGAGGAGAAACAGGGAAAAGTTTCTTTACATCTCAGGTGGTAAAAAGATTCCTGAAGGGGGCCAAACGAATCGCCCCCCCAAAAAGGATGCCACCGCCGGCATGGAACCTCAATGTAGTTCTAACGCAACTTATGAAGGCACCTTTCGAACCCATTCACAAGGCCTCTCTACATATGCTCACAATAAAGACAGCCTTTCTGGTGGCGATCACCTCGCTACGCAGGGTGAGCGAATTGCAAGCGCTAACACTACAAGAACCCTACATTCAAATTCACAATGACAGGGTGGTAATGAGAACAGACCCACATTTCATGCCAAAGGTGGTGTCAAAGTTCCACATAAGCCAGACAATACAGATACCAAGTTTCTTCCAAAAACCATCCACAAGCGCAGAGAGGGCACTGCACACTCTGGACGGTAGGAGGGCAGTGATGCATTACATTGAAAGGACTAAAGATTGTAGGAAAACAAAGCAATTCTTTGTGTCTTTCGCAAGCAGTTTCTTGGGAAGACCGGTAACTAAAAACACCATCGCACGATGGATCGCACAGACAATCCAATTCTGCCACAAACAGGCAGGCCAAGAACTACAAGGAGCAGCACAAGCTCACTCTACCAGGAAAAATGGAGCAACAATAGCTTTCCTGGCAAACACACCCATCCAAGACATTTGCCTGGCGGCAACATGGGCTTCAGTGCACACGTTCACTAAGCACTACTGCGTGGATATACAGATGAACAAAGAAGCACAAGTAGGTCAAAAAGTGCTTCAACATATATTCAACAACCAACGCTCATCTTCCACCCAGCCGCCACAAACATAGCAAACCGCTACAAAGTCTATGCACAGCATAGTGAATCCAGAAAGATTCACGCTGCAAAACGAATAGTTTCTTACCTGTCAGTGTAGTTTTGCAGCTTGAAGACTTTCTGGATTCACTAGCAAACCCACCCACCTCCGCCAGAAAGATGAGACAGGAGGAAAGGGATTAAGAATGGAAAAAGACTTTGAAAAAAGAAGAGGATAAACAAGAATAGCACAAGACAAGAAAAAAAGAATCCGAAGATGGCGTCCAAAGGTGGGAGCTTCCGGAGGAAGCGCGCCGACGTCACGGGAGGACACCAAATGGTGGGACGTCGACGCCCACCTGGGCCACGAAAAAAAAAAAAAAAAGAGAAAAAGGACTACGATTCCGGACCCAACCACTAGACCGCGGAATAATGCACAGCATAGTGAATCCAGAAAGTCTTCAAGCTGCAAAACTACACCGACAGGTAAGAAACTATTCGTTTCTGTCCTCCCACTAGTAGGCTGGACACGTGTTGAGCGCGGGGTCCACTTCTGGGACACTGCGCTCTGTTTTTTTTTTTTCCACAATAATAGTGAGCGCTGGGCCTGCTTCAAGGACACCACGCTCGGTTTCTTTATTTATTTTTTAACTTTAAAACTGAGCGCGGCACCGCTTCAAGGACACGGCGCTCGGTTACTTTATATATTTTTTTAACTTTAACACTGAGCGCGGCGCCCGCTTCAAGGAAACCACGCTCAGGGTTAAAGTAAAAAAAAAAAGCGGCGCCGCGCTCAGTTTTAAACTTAAACAACCATTTGCAATGCAATAGGTCTCGCATTTACGCGAGTTTAAGCTATTGGCATCTTAAATGACAATGCCTTTTATTTGCGTTTTAAAAAACAAAACAAAAATAATAGGCATTGTCATTTACAATGCCAATAGCTTAAACTCGAGTAAATGCGAGACCTATTGTATTGCAAATGCTTGTTTATCTGTGCGAGGAAGTGAGCATCTTGTATTGCATGAGGGGATCCAGAGATATTCTGAATGTATAATAATGGATGACCATTCTAGGCCTAGAGCCATCTCCCCTTTTGACACCTTCTTTACCTAGCACAAGCTTTTCTCGAGGAAGTTCCCAGCTGTAGTCATAGGGCAGCTGCATGGGGTCCACATAGATGTATTCATGTCCATCAGAGCTTACTGACTCGATCACCTTCCAGCGGATCTCATAACGTGGCTTCTGCAAGAGGAAAGAAGGGAGAGTTCAAACAATAGACAGCCACACAACACACCCACCCCACCCCACAGGGAAGCGGTCAGTATACTGGTAGCAAGCACCAGTGGGCAGCTACACTGAAAGTTTTCTCAAACGAAGTTCTTGATTCTGGCTGAAAACAGAGATATTGGTGGAACCTTATCACTGCGGTGGCGGTAGGCATTGAGTGATTGACTGAGGAGCTCAGATTTTGATTTTTTTTATAATTTCTCATGAAATGTATGATAATAAAATGTGTTACTTCATGACTTTTCCCCCCAGCTTCTTGACGTTACAGGGGCAAAGTTTCATCATTTTGCATGCCTTTGATTCCCACCAACATCCTGCTCAACCCGGATGCACATGAAACCTGTCCATCATTTCATGGTAAGAACAGTGCTTTAAATGGGCTGGTACTCTCCGGTACTGAGTACCGGTACTTTTTTATTTTGAGAGGGGGAGTACCGGCACTTTTCAAGAATGACGTAATGCTTTTAATTGGAGAGTACCGGCACTTCTCAGAAACAAGCAGGTACTCTGGTTCAGAGTGGGAGACAACGTGATGTGATAGCATGCGTAGTAACATGCTATATTCGTTCAGAGTACCTACACTTCTATTTTTCCATTTCAAGCACTGAGTAAGACATGCCCAGGTGGATCTCCCTGCACCTTCTTCAAGGACAGGCGGCATTCCCTTCTTTGTGGGCCGCATGGAGCAGCCCCCAGATACGGTTACAAGCTTCCCCGGAGAAGCAGGCTCACCTTTCGCCAGAGCGCGATGAGGATAATCAGAAATATCACCACCAGGAACACCAGCGCCAGGGTAGCAGAAATGAGCGCCAGCTTGAAGGGCAAGGCTGGAAAAGAAAACCAAACACAAACCATGAGTAGTTGTGGCCTGGCCTACAAGACGCTCTGTTTTATGTTAAGAGACTCATGATACTGACTGTAACATCTAGCAATTTGTTTGGCATGCTAAGAGATAAGAGTTGGCTGTATTACCTCAAAGCTGTGACTCTATTTGTTGGTCTGAGCAGAGAGGCCAAAAATGAAATGGGAATAGAAGCTGGATTGTGAGCTCCAGATCCGGTCTGATGCACACAGGCAGACCACATGAAGAAGCTCACACTGATCTGTGGGGACTCAGATCAGTGTTAAAATTCTGTAGTTAAAATGTATACTGGTGCTTAGAGGCATCCTTTTGACAGTGTGTGCAGTACAAAGGTATTCACTCATTCACTTCTTAAATCATTTTGACTATGATTTAAACCGAAGCATTGATGGAGTTGATCAGTGGATCGTTAGAAAATGTTCATACATCTTCAATATGCATGTAAGCTAATTTTGTTTTCCCATGAACAACTCTACGACTCCCTGAAGCGGGGAGGTTTGACCCAGGACAAACCCCATGGATAAAGGGATGTTCTTGAATCCTCCTCAGATCCCTCAGCGGATCTGATTGATGCTGATGGAATGTGTCTCATGGGCATTAGGTGCTTAAAAAGCAGCCACTGAGAACTCTAGCGTTTCGGTCAACATCTACGCCTTCTGCGGGTTTGCCTGGGCCGCAACGGCCTTGTAGCAGTTGCCCACATGAATTCTGGGTGTGTAGCCGGACCCCGTTTATGGAGAAACTTAAGAATCAGTCGAATCTGCACCTTGTTCTCAAACCTCCTGGATATTTGTGAGTTCCCCCACCCAGGCTGTCCCTTCACTAACACCTGAGATGTGAGGACTCACAGTTTGGCACTAATGTCACCTCCAGGTTGTCGGCGCCCAGATAGTTGTGTGCCAAGCAGCGCACCGACAGGGTCTCTTCCACACTCAGGAACTGCAGTGTGCTCTTCACCAGGAAGACCTTCTGCTCCTGCGGCTCTATGGCGGTGTAGTTGGTCTCCAGCTCCAGCACACTGGAGCTGTTGTCCAGCACCTTCCATGGCTCGGATCCATTCCCGTTGCACCTTAGAAAACACCGAAACACAAAGTCACAACTTCAACAAAGGAAAGGGTAAAGTGAGATCAAAAGCACGCCTTATCCCCAAAAATAAAATGTCAACCAAAATAGCAGATCAAAAAAAAAACCACAAGAATAGTACTTGCAATTTTTTTAACATTAAACCAAAAAGCATGGAGTCAACCTTAATTCCAGAATTCAAACTAAAGGCATAATTTTAACTAAGAAAACATGTTGACGCCTAAAATCACCACATAAACCAAATGCACCTCAAGCACAGATAGCACAAAATGAACCCAAAAGCACAGGTTCTGTTGAAAAACCCCAAAACAGAAATTCAACCCAAAAAACATCAACCAAAACCTAAAAACTGTTTGGCCCTTGAAACATATTACTTCATCTAAAAAAGTTCTGCAGAATAAAGCATGTGACTTCAAAAGTAACATTTCTATCTCAGGGTCTTATCAGTCTAACAGTAATTGTCAGCTAAAAAGTTCAAAAATATAACAAATTTAACGTGAAAGCCAAAATGTCAGGGCAGGCACACAACTCTTAAATAAATGTACAACGTTACCCAGACTACACCTTTAATGCAAAAAGGCACAACATCAAACCTAAAATCAAACACAAAATGCACAGCATTTCAAAAGTACAATTTCAGACGATAAAACCACTTCTAAGCACAACTTTGTCCAGATTAAGTAAAAGTATAGAGCACACAATACAGTATGTGTTCCATCTTATTCTGTAACATAAAGCAGAAGTGTGCCATAAGAACATTTATAATTTGAAAATATTTTAAATAACGGTGTGAATAAAAAGATGTCTATATGAAATGCTGATATGCAGCTTACCATGGCTACGACTTTCCTGATACACCAGCCTGTAGTAAAAACTCATAATTTCCTGCCAGGGAAGTCCATCTATGTCTGATAAACTATGCTATTTTATATACTTACAATCGATTGACCAGACACTTGGTTAAACATAACTAAATTCCTCCAGCAAACTTAGGCTCAGATTTACCAAAAATCACGTCCAGAATTTCAAGATTGCTTTGTGGGAGCTATAAAAAATTGGACAGTGCCATTTTTGAAAAGGGTTGTGTGCTACTGGTGTCATTTGCAAAGCTAGTGCAAAATAAGCCTTAAGGGATACCCTTAATACAAATTTGACTGCGATGACAACTGCCCAAGAGTAAGCCAAGTAAAATGTGTAATTTTACAGAAATTATGCATTACACAAGAGAATATCACGATATTCTGTTTACCCAAGTTTATGCCTAGCGTCATTTAGTGCTAGGTTTTCTTGCAAAGGCAAGGCCCGCTATGTCAGTAGACCTGGTTTCATCGGTGCTAGAATTTCATGCTAAGCCAGGGCGTGCTGTACTAGTTTACCTGACTTTGTGTGGAAGCATGGAGGTGATTGCACTGTTCCTGAACCATTGCACCCGCTTTGCACAGAGTATCAGGGTCTGCATTCCATAAATCAAAGGAATTTCTGGCTATGATCGTGTCAACTTTCAGTGCAAAGTAACTTTTGAATGTGAACGTGTTACCGCTTAGTGTCCCAGAGGATGCAGTACACATGCGGCGCATTTTCCTATATTGCACAGGGCTCACCATTAAAAAGGTGTGCCAGGTGCAATGAAGGAAAATGCGCCGCATTATTGGGAATGCGCTGCCCCCAGGGCAGCTGCGAACTAGTGCTGCCCTGGGGGCAGTGCATTCATGTGAAATACAGAGCGGCTGCTTTACAGCCGCTCCGTGTTTCACTGTGCAGGCGGCAACCTCCCTGAACTTTAAAGGAGAATAGAGATCCCCTTGCAGGCGGGTGCAGTCAGGGACTGCACCCGCCTGCAAGGGGATGTCTGGGGGGGGTCCATAGGACCCCCATTCCCCCCTGCAGAGGGCTGCTCTCAGGAGGCACACTGACAGTGCTCCACCTTTTAGGTGATGCACTGTCAGTGCGCCTCCTGAGGGCTTCTTTGCCTCTGCGCCCCTGTCGGTAATACGGTGCACGCACAGAGGCAAAGGGATTCCCTCATTTGTATGGGGGAATGCCCCCATGCAATTGAGGGAACGCCCCCTTGAAGATAGTGTTGGCACTTTATGAGCTAAGCATCTGCGGCCCTTTCAGTAATACCAAATTGGCCCACGGGCGAGCAAAGCGGCGCAAACGCCCGGTGTGCCCCCGGGGCACTTCATGTAATACGGCCGCTGGAGCGCTAACGCAAAATGTTAGTAAATCTGAGTCATAGTCTGTCACTAAATCACAAGTAGGCCAAAATAGTTGATTCACTATAAACTACAAAAAATGATGAACCACTGTCTTTGCTAAGCCTTAAGAATCTGGTCTGTGTGGTCAAATATCAGAACATTAGTTCAAGCCATTAGAAACAGGCTTCCACAAATGGAGCCAGATCCTATAGTTACATTGCACTCTAGGCTCATGACACAACAAAAACTGAATACAATAAGTGTAAAGTATCCCTTACCTCTTCATGTCGCGGCAGGTGTACCACGAGATTTCCGGCAAGGGCATTCCTTTGCTGATACAGGTCACAACTACCTGCCCTCCACTGGCATCATGGTGGAAATCTTTCAACAGCAGGACTTGGGCCGGCACTGCTCCCAAGGGAAGTAGACAGAAGGGAGGCAGGTCAACAGTGTTACAGGACTCGATCAACCTAAAGTTTCTTTTCAAATTGGTTGTCTGCCCTTTACGTAAGTGGTGAACTGTTTTCTTCCCCCCCACACGTTTCTAGACTTATGCGGTAAGTGAAAATTTGCATAAATATTACAGAAGCACACAACTTACAACTTCCTAGAACTTCAACTTGGAAAGATGAGAACCCAGCATGGGTCCTGGTAATGACTTTAAGTATAGCAATTATGCCAAGCTTGAGAAAGGAACCACATTTTGGGGATATTACTGCACTATACTTGTAGCACACTTTGTCCACAGTCTGTGGCAACAGGAAATCTTGCTATGGTAAAAGTTTGGGTGGCCAACTAGAGCACACAGTGGCTGTAATCTGTTTGACAAGGAGAACTATAGACGTTTTTGGTGCCCATCTAAGACATAAAATTGTTTTTGGAGCTTGGGTAAAGAATATGATATGGATTATGTTTGTCATCAGGAATATCAGCGCCCTATAGGCACATTACAAAGGACAATGTGACGTAGGGTGAATTTTTACTGCCCACTTAGAATGCACTCCACGTATAACCCATGGGAAGAGAGTTTTAATTTAATTATGTAGAGAGCTTGGGAAAATAAATAGAAAGAAGTCTCTGTGAAGCGCAGAACATGGTATGGATTGTGTTGCCCACATGGGGCCGTATTACACAAAGTGCCCCCGGGGTGCAACAGGCGTTTGCGCCTGCTTTGCGCACCCCGGGGCACTTTGGTATTACAGAAGGGGCCGCAGATGCTCGTGCGGCCCCTTCTGTAATACCGATAGCGCTGGCGCGCATAAAGCGCCAGCCTATCTTCAGTGGGCATTCCCTTACACGTCCCATGCAAATGATGGAATCCCTTTGCGTCTCTCCCCACGCCGTATTACAGATGTGGGTGCAGAGGCACAGAAGCTCTCAGGAGGTACACTGACAGTGCAACACTTAAAAGGTGGCACACTGTCAGTGCTCCCTCTGAAAGCAGCCCTTTGGAGGAGCGAAAGGGGTGGACCCCCCAGACATCCACTTGCAGGCGGGTGCAGTCACTGTGAAAACACGGCACTGCTTCAAAGCAGCTGCTCTGTTTTTCACATGAATGCGTTGCGCCCAGGGCAGCGCGAGTTCGCGGCTGCCCTGAGGGCAAGGCATTCATCATAATACAATGCATTTTACTTCATTGTGCTGGGCGCCCAGCTCAATGAAGGAAAATGCACCGCATGTATAATGCCACCCCTGGAGTATCTGCTTGTTGTAGACCTCAGAAGTGACATTTGGGCACATACAGATTATGAGACTTGAGACGAGAATCATGGGTGTGATTCTTTAAGTCTGCCTCACACATACACTGGCTTTAGCCTCTTTAACACATACAGTATTTGTAGCAAGTGAAGAGAGAAATCTAGATTTACACTGGCTTTAGGTCAGGGAGAGAGAGAGAGATATAGTGTGAATTGTACAGATAACCTCAGTGCGCACATTAAAGAAATATGGACTATGTCAAGGCAGAATAAAGGCTAATCCAGTGTGAATCCTCCACCCTGCCTGGACCTCCCACTAAATGTACATTTGCTTGCACTAAGTTGTTTCTGTGAGGGATGAAGTGCGACACAGCATCATTTGTTTGTCTACTCTACTTCTACTTTCGCTGTGCCATATTGAGCCTATGCGATGACTGAAATGTATATTTGATAAGAACTTGTAGCTGGAATGCCTTAATGACTTGAAATGCATAGATGTGTACCGTTAATCTGAAGGTGAAAGGAGAACTCTTGTGCGTCATCTTCGTTAAAAACTTTAAGTGTGTAATGTCCTCCTTCGTCTTCCTTCACTCGCACGAGGGACAAGTTACTGTGATACCTGGAAGAAAAAGACAGTTTCTGAACATGCTTGATTGGGATACATGGTGCAAAATAATAAGAATACAAATTCCACACATTTTATTGGGGGTTGGCAGACAAAAGGTGCCATCTCAGTAGCTTCCTAACCCTGCCACTTTCGAAAGGAAAGAGCCCCTAGTTTGTTGGGTATAGACGTCAATGCACAGTCTGTCTGTCTGTCTGTCCGTCCGTCCCTCCCTCAGTCCATCCCTCCGTCCATCCTTCCATCTCTCCGCCCGTCTGTCTGTCAGCATATCATGTGTACAGCAGGCACGCAACACCCATTGGGCTCAAAGGGCTTCAGCCCCCTCCCCCGTCAGGTTCCGTGGACCGGGCTGAGGCTGCTGGTCTGACTGCCCAGTCCACTCCCAAACATGTCGCTAGCCTTTCTCTCCTCATAAGGCCATTATTTGTTTGTCAGGCCTCCAAAAACCTTTCCCGCCACTTTCCTTGGCGCCTGCGGTGCCTCGACTCTCATCAAAAATCAGCAATGCTGTGTGCTAAGTGTCGGGGCTGGGAGAGAATCCCATCCTCATTGATAAAAGACAATGCAGCGCACGTCAACCTGTAGATTAGAAACAGGGCTCTTGCAGGAAAGCATGGCACAGGTTTTGCCTTTCCAAGAAAAGTAAACAAAAACATACCTGTAAACGGAACAAAAATCAAAGTTGTGATTTCTCTTTTTGCTTTACTGCTATTAGGATATTACTTACTTGCAGCACTATTTAAATATGTGCTATATGAATACAATTTCAATGCAACATGAACGAAAATCAATGTTGCATTTTGACATTGGAGTACGCAAATGTTTTTTGTTGAGTTTAATTTTATAGTGCCTCACAGCACATTTCTAAGCGCTGTAAATAACAGTCCTTGTGATAACCTAATTTAATGGCACTCTTGGAAGGATGGCAGGTAGAATTTACTTTTGAAGCTTCAAAACAGAACCTGAAGAAAACTGGATGTTTTTCACGGTGAGCATTTAGGGCCAGATGTATCATTATTCAATTCGCAAAAAGGGGTTGCAAATTGAGTACAGACTTTTTGTAAATGGATTCGGATTTTGCAAACCACCTTATGTACTAATAGGTTGGTTCACAAAATAACGAATCATGGGGGTCACAGAATGGCCTGCCTAATTAATATTCATTAGACAGGTAGCAGTTTGTGACCGCCTGCGATTGGCTGCAAGCATAGGGGTATGGCCTGCAAGGGATAGCACACCACCATCCTTGTGATTGCCTTCCAAAACTGAAACTGATTTTCTAAAAGCCACTAATGTCCCTTAAAGAAACTAGAGAATCTTTAATTTAAAAAAAAAAAGTTTTGAGTTTTGAAAAACGTTTTTGTGACAAGTCAGTGGTTTGAACCACTGCCTGCTCTCCCTGAGGCTGCCACCCCACTTCCCAATGGGGAAGGGGTCCTAAGGAGATCCCTCCCACTTTGCAAATCATTTACCATCTCCTTTGAGGAAGGAGCAACTTTTCAATGGTTTGCGACTAGAATTGCAGTTGCAAATCATATTAAACATTTTAAGCCAAATTTCTATTTGGAAGAAATGCCCCTTTCATGCCACTTTCAAATTGCAATTTGGTACGGGTCACAGAACCCATTTTACGAGTTGCAAAAAGTTTTCCAACTTACAAAATGGGTTCTGTATGTTACAAAGGGATTTTGCGGTTGTAAACCTGGTGATTTTACAAATTGCTGAGTTTACCATCCCAGAACTTTTTCATACATTTGGCCTTAATTCACTGTTCAATCTGCCTAATGCACGACATACATATACCTATTTATAGGTATATGTGCCAGTATTGCACCTTGTGCAGGCAAGTTTGTGCAATTTGCAGGGTGAGGTATGAATCCCTGCAGAGGCATCTCATCCTTTCATCCTTCTGAGATTGATTAAATATGCAGCACTTAGATGACTGAGGGCCTCATTTAAAGTTTGGCAGATAAAGACCACCTGCCAAAAGCGGCATATGTCCAGTACCCAAAAGCGTGAATCCACCACTTTATTTAAAGTTGGGGGAAGCACCAGTGCAAATCTTTGACCAAGAGCCCATCCTCCAGTCAGTCAATGTATATCAAACTACTATACTTTTTAAAGCGGTTGTTCCTTCGTACTTTTTTCCTGGTTGGACGATTAGAGAGAGTCTGGGGTTGCCTCACATCACCTCTCTGGCTTGGGATGCTCTCCAGAGATTACAGGGCATGGTCAGGCACCGCCTCCCCTGCCAAAAATGCAGTGTAGGAAACCCCAAGGAGTGATTGACTCCCCATTGAGTTTTATGTTTGTTGCTCTTGCTACCTAGCTCTACCTGGTTCACGGGGGAGGGGTGTTTGAGGAATAGTTGTCTTAAAAAGAGACTCCCTGATTTTCTAAAAAAGAGGTGATGATTACTGTAACCCCTAAGCCTGGTAAGATTTCATGTCATGTCAACCTTTATCGATGTTCATCATGAAGGCCGTGCACATAAGAAGGGAGGAAGCCTCGCTGTCATCCAGGTTGTGCACAATAGGCAAGCAAGTGACACTCAACTCTATTGAGCGTGACATGCCATTTCCCACTCTGAAACTCAGACCACCACCTTCCATCTCATCAACAGGCTTCTTGCACAGAACAGGACTTCATTGAATTTTCAGATCTCCTCACCACCTCATTTATCCGACATGCCCACACCATCTTCTTGAGGGACTTCAACGTCCCAGACACAGCAAGCCCAAAACAAAGCAAGAAACACCCTTTTCAACCATATCAATACACTCAGTGTTGTACAGCATGTCATACAACTAATGCACTCAAAATGCCACATCCTAATTCTTGTCTTCTCTCTATATCACTGACAATCCAATGGAAACCACACATACCATTGGACTAGACTGGACACTTTGCCACACCTAGCTCCCTGCTCAGTGTGCTACGAAGAAACCAAGGCCAACACCAAAGAGAAGACCAAACCTTCATATCCTTCAGAGACGTCTCCATGGGCAATCAAATGTTTGAACCCATTTGTCACTCCATCAACCCCATGTTCAAAACCAAACACCCTTCCAAACAACTTCAACAATTTTTTTGAACATTCACACCCCAATTACAACATGCAAGAGCTAACCAAATCCTTCAGCTCTCTTGTATTCTAATGACCCTGGTGACACAAAACAGTCAATCTGAAGACAGGAAGGATAGTGGAAGAAAAACAGAATTTGTGGTGACACGTGTGCAGGATGTATAGGTAGAGTCGAATGTAAGTAAAGTTCTGGTTGGGGTTGTAATTCGCTGCCCTTCTGGGCCAGGCTTCTTTTACCAATAATTGGCAGAACTGTATTCATTAAAATGACAATCCTTCCAAGATGCCTTTATGTGTTTCACAGGAATTTATACTGGTTGCCAGGACAAATTTTAGGGAGCTGGGTACATTAATGGCAGGATTTGGGCAGCCTTTGGAACCTGGCTTCTACAGTCAACTCTCAAAATCACAGTTCAAGGAAATGGTCTATGCACATGATTTAACTGGCTCACTATCAGATTCATGTCCCTTTCAAATGTGCAAGGACATCCTATTTTCAATGATTGTTGCCACCTGTACAAGGGCTCTCTTCAGCAACTCTATTACTTCAGAAGAAGAGACCAGCAGAGAGAAAGACCAAGAGAGAAATTGTAAGACCAATAAGAGAGACCCAGAGAGACTAAGGGCCTCATTATGATGTCGGATGAACCACCACCGACAGGCCATCGGTGGTGGTCCCACCGACAGACAGCCCTTCGCTCTGACCGCCGCATTACAGTGCTGGCAGACCGACCCTTATCTGTCGGGGGACAGAACGCCACCTCCACCAGGATCAGTGATCTCGACGGCGAAGCGGTCGGAATCGTGATCCTGAATGGAGGTGGTGCCAAGGCAGGCACTGCCGTCGGGATTACGATGTCCCTTTCCGACAGCCTTTATATGGCGGTCTGACCGCCATGAAAAGGCTGTCAGAAACAGACTTTGGGGGCATCAAATGGTGCATGGCACACGGTGCATGAATGTGCACAAAGTGCTCTTTTACACGGTGGCTTGTGCTGTGGCCCTTTTCCTGGGCGGCAGCAGAAGATGCCATGAAAAAGAGCACGTTGCGACCGCCAGACTGGCGTTCGCTTTGTAATTGGGCAGTCGGGCCGCCGCCTGCTTGTCGGGCGGTCTCCAGACCGCCTTGAATAACGGGCGGCAGTCTGACTGCCTGCTATCATAATAAGGGTCTATGTGAAAGAAACCCAGTAGTAGGATTTAAAGTAGAAAATGTATTTCTAAGATGTCATACCTTGATCATCAAAAGGTTTCCTTAAAGCAGTAGTGGTGGAGGAAGCATGCAGCCTATAAAGAACCAGGGAAAAGAGAGACGAAAAAAGAACAAGGAAAGAGCTCCGATAGAAGGAATGAGAAAGAATCATTTTCAATGTAGTGCCCTTCACAAAGATACTGAGACCCACACTTGATGCAAAGCAATGCAAAAGATAGACTAAACTGTGTTGCGGTATGGTGCAAGTGCAAACTATAGTAAATGTAGACCTCAGTTCTTATTGGACAAAGTAATAGGGCCTAAGAGTAATTGGCCTGAAGCATCTAAAGAACAGGTAGGCATGAGAATAAAACGAAATACAAAAGGAGACAAGAGAGGGCAAGAGAGATCAATTGAAACGGGTGGAAGAGAGTCATAAATAAGGGTGGACTGTTAAACAGGTTCGAGAGACGTCCATTGAGGCAGAAGCTTGTGTGCCTCCAGCTTAAGAGGGAGGAAGAGATTAGAGAAGCGGGTAGCAGGAAAGCTTCCAGGAGGACAGAGACAATCTGGGTTAGAGGTTGCTTCTTTAACAAAGACTAATGGGGTGTGGGTAGAAGAGTGTTCAATTACCATGGATGTCAGTGCTTCGAATGGAAATAGTAAGTGGAAGAATTTACTGTCATATCTGCTTGCTGATGAGAAGATCCAGTACACTGCCCCTGAAAATTAAATGAGGTTGGGAATGAGCTTGCCAAGCCTATTTATTTTGCTCGCTTATCTGCCTGCTGCAACACAGTAGACTCTATGTCTAACTCTCACTCACCCTGATCATCACAACGAATACTCCCATTTGTCCAAAACCTTTTTAAATTCAATTTCTGATTTTATCCAACCATCCCTGCCTTTAGCTGGTTTCAGACATTTACCTTTCTTTCACCAAGAAGTCTGTAATGCTGCCACTGATCATTCCCTGAAAATAACTCCTAGTATGATACCATGCCTCTCACGTGAATTCCACTGAAATGCACTCATTATGGTAGCTGCGAAAATTCCAGACTTAAATGTTAGCAGAGTTGTTCTTCACGCACTGTTGCAAAATATTTGCACAAGGAGTATTGCTATGTCACGTTTTGCTGTTATCAATGCGCATGGGTATGGTGCAAGTCTGGGAATTGATTCTGTCATGTGGTGGCACCTTGGATGATCCTTTGTGTTCAGTAATGGTACATCATTGTGTTTCTACAGCAAATATCTTTCCGGTTGTGGGCTACATTTCTGTGAGATTGGCCAAGCATACGACTACCAAGAATACCTGATGGCAATTGAAAGCCAGATTTACTATGTAGAACCATTGAGCACAGTTTCAACATTCTAAGTGTTAGATAGTTTGGACTTGAGTCACCCCCTCCGCCCGGCTGCAAAAGAGATGTCTCCTGCACTAACATTTTTTCAGCCACCATAGTTGTACTATGTGCTGATAAATGTAGTATGAACAGAGCATTAACCAAATGTGCATGAACACCAAGATGTTATGTCTTGTTAGACACGGCCAGTGGCCATGTGTTTTAAAATACAATATTTCGTGCATTTTTCCAGAAAAAATGACATTTTATAGTAGTATTGTTCTCGTACAGTAAAAGGGACCCCCCCAAGTAATTCTGACTAGTCTCTGAAGATGGTTTCATCCACACTTTTCGAAGTGTTAGCCCCCGAAGCTTGATTCTAGTTGCGCACCTGGTGTACAGTGCACAATTTAACGAAGCCCTGCTTCTATGTGTTCCGTAGGTACAGTGAAGACAAAGCCTCCATTGATTGAGGAGAAGCTTTGCATAATTAACAAGCCACCTACGTTGAGCATCGTAAAAGTATCCTTTGGAAGCCAACCTTAAATCCAAGACAGACTATGTGCCACTGACCTTTCTGACAACAATGTGAGCCAACCACACAAAAGGCCAAGTCTGATCGTATGGCTTATAACTACACAAATGATGCACATGAATGCATTCCGACAGGTTATCTGTGACTCGGATATGAATTGTGCCCTAATTATGACTTAAACATTGTTTATCGAGGCCCCTTCATGACACAAGCGTGAACAGGTCAAGGTTGCCTTCACACGCATTACTCCTACACCACAGGCTTCGCTAACCTCACCTGTATTCTGACAACTTCCGGTTGGAGATGGAGATCTGGTTCTTGTTGTCCTCAGTCAGGGTGACATTGTCCTTTTGCCACACGATTGTTGGTCTTGGGTATGCCTCGATCAGTACCTCAAAGGATCTACTTTTGTGCACATCAGCAAACTGGGTGCTATTTCGGTTCATCTCGAGCTTCACAAATCCACGATCTGAAATGACAGCAGCAAGGAGTGGTTTTTGAGGAGTGGTGTTCTGGAAGTACCCAGTGGTCGCATGAAATTATAGCTACAAAGTGTAATGCAACAACAGGATAATCCCAAATGGAGAGAGTAGATAATGAATGCCCTCACTAGCAAATCTGAACTCAGCATCTTCAGGGGGTGGGGCTTGTACAAGTTCTACACCAAAGCCCAGCAAAGGGAAATCTCTGGCATAACACACTCAGTATAATAAAAATGTGCCCCCAGCAATCTCTTGGGAGAAGTTTTGACAACACACCCAGCAACATTTAATGACATCCGTGCTATGGTTTTAGTCAATGGTGAATGTTGATGATTGAATGACAGTAGTTTCAGATTAAAGCCAAATACACAAATCCAGTATGCTGGAAATGTGCGCTGGGCCTAGAAGGCTGGCACACTTAGGTGGGAGGACACAGTTAAGCTATTTAACGTTATCCGGGTGCACCATCCAACAAATTTCTAAGCCTAACCAGGTGACACCAGCTAATTACATTTAGCAGTGTAACAAACATCCCATGTGTGTAGTGCTACAGCAAGTAAACAAAGCCACCATTCTCTTAACGCCCCATTGTATTTTTTTTAATCTTCACACACATTTGATTCTGATGTGGCACCCTCTTGCTAAGAGAGAGGCTGAAGGTATCCTTAGCTAGAATTTTGTATGACTGAACAATGATTAACCTCTGAACTAAGATCTGCCAGCTCATCTCTTGGGATTTGGCATAATTCACAGCCCGTTAGGATTCAACATACAAAGAGGAAATTCATGAGGAGATTGACCACATGCTCGTGCGGATAGCCTCTCCCACCATATGTGGATATAACATGTACTTCATGGTGGGAGAGCTGGTGTTGCTGCTTCTTCAAAGGCAAAGCCAGACTATGCCAGTAGGATCTCACTCATTACAACCAAAATCCACTAACTAAATGGGGCACAATCTTGATCCTACAGTGACACTTCACAGCATGACCAGCAAGCCTTTTGCCAGAGCACACAGTGCTACCATAGAGTCTGGCTGCTTGTAGCTCACCGGCAGCACCACCAGTGTTACCAGCCTTATGGAGCCCTGCGGCCAACAGCATGTAGCGCTTTGACTAAGGTAAGACTAAGCACCAAGAGTGAGACTAAACACTATGCTGAACTGTGGGGTTTGCAATGCACAGCAGGCCGCATACATTTCCGTATTTGAATATCTGGTATGGTACCTTAGAGTGAACAGAGTGGGCATGTTCTGCATGCAGGTATGATGGTACCCTGATTGAACACCATTGCAGAGTTGCGGCCTCCTTACATAACTTGTCCAATCACGTAATGGGTGCACGGAGCGGGGCCAGCCCTGCATGGATGTGAAGAAGCAGAACCAGCATAGGCTATCTGGAGAAGTGTCCGGGAATGGAGAGGGGATTGGATAGATTAAGGTGAAGTGTACTGTGGCAGTGTAGAGGTTGTTTGTGCCTGGCTCCTTGCCTACTGCGGAGTTAGTGTGGGAAGTGCCGTACCAACCACAGTGATGTTGATGCTCTTTGTATCTTGAAAATCCTGGAGGACCTCAGTGACATTGCACGTGTATATTCCAGAGTCCATGAGCTCGGCGCTGTCTATGGGAAGAATGGAGTGGATATCGCCCAGGCTCCCGGACTCAAAGTCTGTCACAGGCTCCACAATCAGACCAATCTGCAGGAAGGAAAGTTTACAAAGGTTACAAGCCTTCTTCGGCAGGGGGAAGTCAGAAGTGGGGCATGCACTGTACCTCATAGGAGCTCTATGGACATATCTGGCAATATAAAAGTAATGTGGTGAGCACTTTAGTTGAATGTCAAACCGAATCTACAGTCACTGTCTTATCTCTGGGTCCATTCAGCAGGATATTCAGGGTGGTGTCCCAACTTCCAGCACATTGAATTCCAGTGCTCTTCCTTGGGTTCAGCCGGTAATTAAGATCTTACATACAAAGGCACACCAACCAATGATGACAACCATTTAAACAAAAACACGGAGGATGAATAGTAAAATGCTGATTATTAACAGGGCGTTCTAAATATCTAGGACCACTTAGTACCAGTATCTGTGAAGCAAGACAGCCCAAGCCTAAAGTGCCACTGAAGTTTTGAGTCCCTGCAAACGTCTAGATGGAGTTGTTTTATCCTTAAGTTAGACTATGCAAGTCTTCAGGTGCGGCCGGCACGATCAGAGGTCGTGGAGCGGGGGTGGAGAGGGAGGACGCGTGAGGTAGGGGGGAGGATTCGGGAGGGGGAGGACACAAGGGAAGCAGCTGTGAAAAAATTAAATTAGAAATTAAAAACTTACCTTTTCGCTGCTTCCTTGCCCGTCTCTTCTCCGTAGTCCTCCCTCGCTCGGCCACAGGAAGCACACCCAGGTTCCCAGTCAGCCCATCACAATGCTGCCTTAGCAGCGCTGTGATTGGACGCTGACTGCAGGCCTGGGCATGTTCTCCATGTAGGCTGCAATGCAGCCTGTATGGAGAACATGCGAAGTGAGTAAGGCTGTTTGGGTGGCCAGAGAGGGCTGTCCAAGCAGTCATTGCACACTTTAGAAGGGTGCTACCACTCCTCCACTGCCCCCACTCCGCCCCGCCCCACCCCCTCACGCAAAGCTGTGGGCAAAAGTAGGAGAAAATAAAATGATAATAACGTGAGTTATTATCATTCTATTTTCTCTGTCTTTCAATGCAAAAAAGCAGTGGGGCGACGCTCCTCTGCCTTAGCGGAGGAGCCGCCACTGCAAGTCTTCAGGTCTACAGAGTCCTGCTTCTGAGGGAGACCGTCCAAGTTCCTAGTACTAGTGAACTTTGCTTCAATGAGACTTTTTAGGCCTCTAAGAGCACGGTGTGTGTGTGTGACTATGAGTGAGGCACCCCAAGTGTGTATATGGTCAGAGTATTTGTCCGTGACACTCTTGCTCACTGTAGGGCCAGTGAGTCTGTCCTTTAGTGAGATTCTGCATGTGTCTAAGGCCACTTAACACACAAGTAAATGAGATTTTCCAGGTCTTTAGCATCGGAGTATGTTCATATTTAATAGACATTTGACCAGCAGGGTACATCAGCTGCCCTCAGTGAGCACTTACCTTGCTTATTTATTCATGCACTTAGCTTGCCTCCTTATTGAGTAAGAAGTTGTATACAGTGCCATAATTTACTGCATCCGATGAGATATGTAGACCAAGAGACATGTAGCAGGCCCAGTCTTGCATCCATTCCAGATGGATGAATGGACTGGTCCTGGATCTGAAATTTTTTGATTGCTTCTGTTGCCATGGCCGTTATGTAGTCAAATGGTGGTCTTGGTAACTGACTTTTGAGGAGTTTCTTGAGTTAAAAAAGCATTGGTAAACCATTAGGTCTGGCATTGACTGGTAGCCTTTTGGCTTTGCTAATGCTTGTTTTGTTTTGATATGGCTTTTCCAAACTTGATATTTGAGGAACCTGATGGGCCCTCATCAATCTAAAAAGAAAACATAAACATTGGCTTTTTTAAACGAAAAATATTTTTGGTCTAAAAAAAGCACACATTCAATAGTAGTCCTTGGCACTTAAAAGAACTACTATTTGTGTGGATGTGCTTCTTGTGAAAGGGAAGAATGCCGTCACTCACAGTGAAGTTAGCCAACGGCTGAACTGGGCTAACCCACCGCCCCAAGCTGTATGCTGCAGTGGGCAAAAAAAAACGGTGAATGTCACAATAACAGACCACTGGATGAAGAGAGCTGGCGGAAAGCCCCTATAAAAATGAGGACATTATGCATATAATTTTAGTCAAATCAAGGGGTTTTGGCTAATGCACGGCCTAAAAATTCTGGGTTCAAGGAAAATCCGCGTGGTGATTGTGCACATTTTGCAGTTTTTTTTGTCAGCTGGTAAGGATTACATTGCATTTGTTCATTGTTGCTATCACCGTGGCATGTTTCACCTCTATTCATTGAATAGTTTGGAAGCACAGGAGAATTTTCCAAAGCAGAGAGTTGAAAGTTTCCTCCCTTTACAACCACGATGATTTGCAGGATAAAGTACGGTCTGAATGAAAGAGGATTTACAGACTTGCTGTGTGTGTGAGTAGGGGTAGGACCCAGAATTGTGGGTCAATCAAAATAGTTTGAAGGCAACCCCTCCAGCTGTTTAAGACTGAAGTATTTACTTGGCTCAAGAACAGAAAGCTCCCTGTCATCCAACAGCAGGTGTGGTCGAGGCATTTGGCCTCCTTGCAGGCTCAAGAATTTGTCATAGATTTGAGGACAGTAGGGAACTCAAAGACTGATTTTGAGCTTGCTTCTAGATGAATATGGTTTTCTCCAATAATTGGGTGTAGACTTGATGTGGATTTTACCTTTGGCGGCTCCAAAAGCTACCTTACAAGTGAATTCTCATGAAAGAAATCGTCATAAGCATATCAAATAAAATTGTTTATAAATCCCCTGAACCTTGTCAAAAGGGGGTTGTATTTATAAATATTGAGTTAAAAAATATAGATATGCTAAAATGTAATATAGCCATAATAGTGACAACTATAATAGCGTGAAGGCAAGTATATATTGCTAACAACTAGATTTACCATCACTAAAAAACCAAAGGTTACAGGGACGTTATAATTAGGTTCACGCCCTCACCATGCACTGCTAATTCCCCACAGCAAATGCTTCAGGGGTATTATCAATGATGTCATAGAAGATGCCATGAGTGATTTAATATGTGGGGAATTAGCAGTGCATGGCGAGGGCGTGAGTTATAGTTACATTAGGGCACAAGTTACTTGAGATAACTTGTAACTATAACTGCTGAATTTCTATGGTTTTGTGCATGTAAATTGTGAACCTAACTATAACGTACATGTAACCTTTGGCTTTTTAATTAATTTCTAAATTTTTTAAAATTGTATTTCCTAACTCGAACGTTCCTGTAACCTTTGGCTTTTTAGAGAATTTCTATGGTTTTTTTAACGTAAAGTAATATTTAATTCCCCTACCTTAATCCGATGTCAGCCATGCTTGGTCTTTGGCAGTGCACAGTGGGAAGTTGGCCGCAGTGCTTGGCCTGTGGCCAGGCCCTGCGGCCAACCACTGGCATGCAGCCAACACCTCGCAGAGCAACTATAATTGCTCCCCCTGCGGGCGGGAGCAATTTTTTAAATCTGTTTCCCTGTCCACTTAGCAGCGGGCTGGGAAACAGATGAAAAGTTCACTCCCAGAGGGCGGGAGCATTTTTCATGCTCCCGCCCACTGGGAACAGACTTACTGTTTGCTCTCGCTTGGTGAGAGCTTTAAATTGCTCCCTCCGAGTGAGAGCAAACCGAGGTTTCCCTGCCTGCACCAGTGTGGGCAGGGAAACCGCTATGTCCCTGGGGTGGGCCCCCCGGGACATAGCAGGAGCCCGGCCCTGGGGGATGGGGTCACCACTGGATCGAGAGGCACCGGTGAGTGCCGCAGGAGCTTGCACTGTGATTGGCTGGCCATAACATGAGAGAAAAAAAGAGGGAGTGTAAAGGTGTGTGGTGGGTTGGCTGTATTCAGGTGGTTGGCCGAAGGCTGTGTGCGGCGGGGGGTGGCAGCCCACGGGGGGAGTGAGGGGATGCAGGGCCTGGCCAGCGGCCCTGCAGCTAACCCCATGCTACGCATGGCCTAGAAATTCACTGAAAAAGCAAAGGTTAAAGTGACATTATAGTTAGGTATGGTAATAATATGATACTTTGCATTGTAAAAATACTCATTCACTGAAAACACCATAGTTAAAAGCGAAGTTATAATTAGGTGAAAGTGTCAGTTTAAATGTAACAATTTAAACAAAAAAAACACTAAAATTCACCATGACATGTTCTATGACATCTGAAATGACATAATTCATGACATCACTGTGCATGGTGGGGGTGCGAGTTATAGTTACTTGAAATATCTATAACTGGTGATTTTCAGTGGGTTTTTTTTCCAAATGTTACTCTGGCCCTCAGAGTTTTATGTTAGGTATGCAAGTTCATCCATAACATGGAGAGGGGGAGTCCTTGTTGTCCCTGGAAGAGCCCGTTAGTATCTGTAGCTAGTCTATGTTTCCAGAAAGCCGAGGGCCCGAAGAGAAAAGAGGTAGTGACGTCTAACCCAATTAGTTGAGCTGACAGGACAGCTCAGTGAGTTAATTGCTTTTTTGTAAGATATGTGGTGATCTGGAGGTCTCAATTTCAAATCCTGACAATACCAACTCAGCCTTCCATCCTTTCAATGTTGCCAACTTGAGTACCATTGCACTGGATAACAGTAGCACCCGTTATGATGAAGTGGATGAAGAAGCGTTTAATATTAGCTTGAAATATTAGCTTTCGAAGGAGTATGGTTTGAACTCAGAACTTATAGGATGTTTTGAAGTAATAAAGCACGTTAATTGTATTTTAGCTGCAATGCTGTCTTCCTGGGTGCATTGGACTCGCACTAAAAGTATCCTCCAAAACTACAAAATTAATTGTTAAACAAAGAAAGAACTCATGTGGATAGTCACTCACATGATTCATGTGATTCCCAAAGAGTTTGCTTAAGAGCACAGTGCTTTTCCGCGTGGTTGAACAGATTTGTAAATACCGTTTGGACTGGGGCTATGTCACCTATTGTAGTTTGTTCCATAGAACAATATTGTTTCATTGAACTTTCAAAGTTAAACAAAATTATACAATTCCCATCGGTTACTTCAATCTTTGTTTATCCAATAAACACACGTGTTTCGCTCAACTGGTATGCTAACCCTGGAGTTTTTACAAGACATTGTCTAAATCACTTTTACACTATCTTTATCCTTTGCTAAGGCCCCAGAGTTGTGCCTTCTCATTTGTGGTTGGCTCAGAGGCGTAGTTTCAGGTGGGATGGGGTGTTTGGGTGTTACATCCCCCTAATAAATGTATTATCTACTAAATAGTTGGGTACAGGTGCTCTCAGTTGGGTATGGTGAGGTGTCTGTCGGATTTCGCCTAGAATTTTTACATGCACACACAGATTAATAAAAACACACACACACACACTTTCTCTCCTCTCTGTTTTGAAGTTCTAAAAAAATGTTGGTGATTTAAAAAAATATTTTGTTTAAAGTACCGCTAACAGGGCACGCTGCTCTCCCTTTCCACTGCCCCTTAAGCCTCCCTCTTGTCCTGTTTCTCAGATAATGTATTTTACCATGTTACCATGATATGACAGTGTGATTGTTGGGGAATCTGAAGCTTCCCCCCCCCCCGCCACCCTATCTCCCCCCTAGTCTTACTGACCAAGCTATGCCCCTGGGCTGGCTTTGAGCAAGTCACCAGTGTGCACATGGCTGGGTGTAGACATACCGTAAGAAACATACTCTTACAGAGACCTCTATATTACACATGCCATAAGATGGATGAGCAAAATGCCTTTATGTCGCTGCCCAACTCAGAAAGAATGCTACTCACCTCCATTCGTGGGTACTCCCAGCTGAAATGCACAAGTTCGTTACCGCTGATGGCACAGATGACCGTAAAGTTATCGCCCTGTTTCACCAGCGTTTGAGATGCGCTGACGGAGGCCGTGAAGGTGGAGACTTAGGAAGGCAAGAAAGAAACAGGTCATTAGTTGCAATTCTGGAGCTGGTGGAAGCAGCCACTGTGGTTGACACCTGGATAAGTGCTGCTGTGCTGCATCAAGCACTACTATGGGCCCCCGTTCCACACAAAGGCTGGATTTGAGAGGGAAAGATAAATTAACACAGAAATGTGTTGTGTTATGTTGCCTTCACACCGAGCCACACAAGTGAATCTCAGCCTCTAAAGATGAAATTAGTTTGGTGGCCCCAGAGCAGTTCCTGGTGGATATGCCAAGTCTCTTTGGGTATCAGTCTTCACCCATCGAAACAAAGCATCGCCAACAACCATAGTAATAATTTAACTTTTGAGTGATGAAGAAAAGAGCATTTTCTCTGAAAACGTTTTTACTCATGTATTGGACTCATTCTGCATTCATTCTATAATCAACTCAAAGGACATTACAAACAATTTATGAATAGTCTGTGAGGTGCAACACATTTTTCACAAGCTTTTTTCTACATGTAGCGTTCTATGTTTTTTACCAAATAAATTGTATTGGACCCTAGATTAAATACCTGATTGTGGTGTATTCGATGAGTAAAGGTATTTCTTTGCAAGATACGAAATTGTAAGCATTTGTGGTGGCTTGACAAGCTACTGAAAGAAACATCTAGTGACAGCTAAATGTAAGATACCTTAATAAATCTCCCAAGTACAAAAGTAAAAATTCATCTGCTTAGAGCCTTCTTGAGAAATCCCCAGTGCACCCTGATTTATCAGAGATTACAACTGTTGACTTCTTTTATGATGCACCTGTAGAGAGTAGGAGGAACCTATGTCTGGGAGGAGTATACAAAGTTCGGAGACCCTAACACAGATGATGTCACACCTTGGTGAAAGGCACAGGCATAGACTGACCCAATCAGAACCCTGGATGTCATGGAGAGTAGGCATAGCCAGGAAGGGAAGTGTTCCCCATCTACTGAGCGGCTGAAGGATGGGGAGCAGCTCCTGACATGAATAAAGCGCTCTGATATCCTTTGGGATCTGGTTCGCGCTATATAAAACTTTATAAATAAATAAATAAATGAATACAATACAATACAATACAATGGGCCAGTCTGTAGTTGAAAGTCAGGATAACAGAAATAGTAAGTCAATAACTTACAGTCTCGTCATTTCTTTAGGTTCAAAGTGGCGGATGCCATTGTTTCAACGCTGTGATGAAGGACATTGTAGTGCGTTGTGTTTACTTGTGCCAGTGTCAGTTTCTTTTTAAGCTGTGGGGTCCTGTGCAGCCTGCAACGTCATCAGTGTTTGGTGCGTCATTGTGTGTTTGTTAGTGCTTTCAGAGGACTGACATAAAATGCTGTTCATTTAATAAGGACCACCTTTTCCCATACTAGGAAGGAGACGTGAAGCTCACTCACCCGGGATGGTATACACATAGTAGTGGTCGGAGTACGCCTCCTGCCCATCATACTCCGCCTTGCACAGGTACACCGTGTCTTCAAAGTGTCCCCGGAAACCAAGCTGCCTGTCGTAGATGACGGGGATGTGACTCTCCCTCGTACGCTCATGGAGGCTGACGTGTGCTTCCGGGTTGGTCACGCGGCATGGCAAGATGGACTCTGAAGTGCTTGTCTGAAAAATGAATTCTCCATTGTCCTCATTGGGAAGAAACCAAACGGCAGGATCTTGGGTAAGATTGAAGAAGAAAAGTCCGTTAGTAGTGAATGAGGGGCTATGTCATACATATATAGCCTATAAGCAACTGGTTGATATCACTGAAGGCTAGTGCATGTATTGTGATGTCACTGAAGTACTTTTAGTGCTCCAGTTCTTCCTATTCATTCTTGCGTACTTTGTCCAATTCTTTCGCATTTTCAGTCTCCATTCTCTTATTTATTTCCCATATTCTCTTCTATCTCTGATTTTTATGCCAATTTCCCCTATTTTTCTCATTCTTTCTCATCCTTTTTTCCATTCTAGCCCCCTCCATTCATTCCTTCCTCTCTTCTTTGCTTGTGAGCTAAAGAACGATGATGGATTCAACCCAGATCCGTGACTGGGGGTGAGTGTCTGAAAAGTTTCAGTGCTCTATCCATAATCTCCTTGTGTTTGCTTTATTCGCCCCAAGTTGGCAGGGTATGCCCGGACGTGGGTCCCTTACTCACTTTGCCACTGGATTCAAGCTAGCCTGGCTGATTAGGGGTGTTACCCCAAAACCGGTCCCAGGATGCTTGTTTCCGTTCCAGGGAAGACCTGGCTTGGCAGTTCGGGCTGGACTGTTCCCATTGGGTCAGGGTCAAGACTGTTTTGCATATGGCTGGGTCTAAACTGGGGTGGCGAAGTGAGCTAAAGAATGATGATGGATTCAACCCAGATCAGTGACTGGGGGTGAGTGTCTGAAAAGTTTCAGCGCTCCGTCCATCATCTCCTTGTGTTCACTTCCACCAGTGCCATTCTCTTGACTGGGCGGTAGCTGCTACTGCTCAGCTAATGCCATGCTTTGTTGATTACTTGGCATCAGTACCACTACTAGAAGTTTTTCTGTTTCCTCCATATGAAGAGCAGAGGGACTGTGATGACCAAGGAAGAGTCTGCCATGTATCAATGAAACAACATGCATCACTTTCAGTGGGAACTTTGGACAATCAGTGTACACTGCCAGAGCCCTCCTCTTCATCTGCCGCTCTGTTTCTCCTCACAGAAAAGTGTGCAGCCTTTATCTCCTTGGTCCTGCCCACTAACCCTCTCACCTCCTTTAATTGAAAATCTGTGGTGTCAGAAATTACCATAAGTCCTGACTCGGCTACACTTACTGCATCTACTTTGGATTTCCAAAGTGCCAAATTCAGTGCCTTGTGGCAACTGGTTTTGCAGATGCACTTTACAAACCTACTCACTTGCTTAACCCCAGGTTATCTGGAAAGAATTATGCAGCAACACGTGCAAAGCAGAAAGTAAGACTGCCCCCCAGTTAATACACATTGAGGACACCCACTGCCGGCAAATACCTTAGTCACTTTCCAGACCCTATGCAAATCTGCAAATTACACATAAACGCACCTGCAAACACACCTTAAAATTAGCCTCTTATATCTCCACCAGGGCAAGACAGTTCTTGCCGCTGCTCAATGCAAACCTTCATTCATTCATGTATTCACTCACTCACTCATTCATGCAGTGTACGTCTACCGGAGGGTGTTATTGAGAATACCTGCATGCCCAGTTCCTGTATCTTGCCTAGTATTTCTTCCATTATGGCTCCTAGAGCCATTTCCTCTTTGCACTGAGCTTGTACAGACTTTTACCTTACTATTCACTTGCAAAAAGCACCTAATCTGCTTTGTGACATAGTTTTCGGAAGTGGAAACTTGGTCACCTGGTACGAAGATGTAGACCACGTCAGCCTCTCGGTGCTCTTCATCCTGGGAGTGGTTGTAGAAGCAGGTGTACCTTCCTGAGTCTAGACCCGTCAGGTTTTTCAGCGTGAGCGTGCTGGAGAAGACGCTTCCCCTGCGTTTTACCGGCAAGTCCAGTGGATTCGTGTCATGCTCCCAGGCCACCACCTCCTCTCCCTCACACATCAGGGAGAGGGTGCTGGAGAGATTCAGGACCAGCTCAGGGGGAGTGCTCGGAACGATGTGTGGCCTGGGGTTTCCAGGCACCACCAGCAAACCTTCAAGAGATGAGAGAGTAGGGGATGTGAACAACATGCTAACAGGTTAACACAATTCTCCAAAGAATGAGTCAGGTCCACCAGCCACAGTCCTATTTGGGATCAATAGATTGGGGAAGAAATCTAGAGTAGGGAAGCCATGCACAGCCAATGCCCACCCCCTCTTTCTCCCTTCGAAGTGCAAGTCTGTATGAGGGTAATGGGGTGTTCTTTGTGTGGGGGCAGAGTGAGCGGAAACCCTTGCTCCTGCTTGACTATGGTTTAAGGGCTGGTTCTGTTTCACAGGAAGAACCTATAAACAAACTTCCCAAGTGTGCTCGAATTGTCTCTTTACCGTGACAAAGACAGCCATACAAAGCATCTCGGAGTCAAAAGCATCCACCTCCAACATGAACAAATCTATAATAATACTTTTTAGCTTGGCAGCAAAATGCCCATTAATGCGCCAAAAATGGACACCATATAAGTTATAATTGGCTTATTGACTTTAGTCAAGACTGGCCACATTATCTGCTGTTGAAAGCATAGTGGGAATTAAGTGCACTAGTCTTCATGTATTTCCAGTGACAGGTCTTGGTCATTCCCCATGCCTACCCCCTGACCACTCTGCAGATATTCCAGATATTATACTAGAACCCTCCCGAAAGTACGAAATTGAACCTGATTCAAGGACCTCATCCCAACTTCTCATGTAGGACACAAAAAGCAGGCATTAATGGAACACTCCACACATCATGGTGGAGATTTGCCTCATAGATGGCTATCACATTGCTTCCAACAGTACGTGCTGAAAAGAAACACCACATATAAAGGTGTAAAACAACACATTAGATCAAGTACTCCATATGTATCCAACACAACTCGCATATGCTTTACAGTTGCCAATCGAGAGGGCTTCTAACTGTACCAACTATCAACACGTCACACAAAAAAACAAAAGCCAAGATAAAACAGAACAACTTACATATAGTCAATACTTTTAACATATGCCATAATGTTGACTGTCGTGATTAATAACCCTGTAACACCATGTAGAAAGCAAACCCATACTTATACAATCTCTAACTGCGAGACAAGGCAATAGGTAAATTACTGACGAGAAAAACACAAGCAATCAGTAAACCTGCCAGACCTGATTAGTTTGACAGCAACATTATACACGTACAGGCCAATGATGCCCAAGTGCCTTTCAAACCAGCCAGCAGGATAGCAAATATCCCTGGAACAACTTAGTTAAATGATCAACGTGACGCTAAGTGAGTAAAACCATCCCTTATTTCTGATACATGGACAATATCTTCCCAAGAAATTTCAGACTCTGGCCGGTGATGGAGCTTGATATAACATTAAGGATGCCACCAGACAATCGACAGTGCTAAGAGGCCAAAGTAATGAAAACATATGCATTAGATAAATGCCATCAAGATAACATAGCATTTAGGTCCAGATTTAGAGCTTGGCGGACCGGGTTACTCCTTGCCAAACGTGACGGATATCCCATCCGTCATATTACAAGTCCATTTTATCCTATGGCACTTGTAATACGGCAGATGGGATAAACTTCACATTTCTGATGGAGTAACCTGTCCCCTAAACTCTAAATCAGGCCCTTAGGGGCACATGCATCAAAGCTTTTTGCGATCGCAAACGGTGCGATTTGCAAAAATCAGCCGTTTGCGATCGCAAAATGGGCTTTTGCGATGCATGAAACAATTTGGCATGCGCAATTTCGGTAATCGCAATTTTTTGCGATTTCCCAAATTGCGATTGCATTTAAGGAATCGCAATTTGCGATTCCTTAAATGCAATGCAACATGCACTTCCAAATAGCGATTTCGCTAATTGGGCGCGCAATTTACCGTAAAATAAAACAAAACGGTATTTTGCAAAAACTTTGAAAAATGCACTAAAGTGCATTTTTCAAAGTTTCATGTCACACACACACATACCCTTGGGGCATGTGTTTGCGCAACATGGGTGCACAGTACAATTTCACGGGTGCAACAGGGTGTCCTTTTGACACCCTTGCACCCTTGAAATTGCATGCGCAATTTGCAAGTACCAATTGGTACTGTAGGCCCATAGGAATGAATGGGAAGCCATTCCTTAATTGCGTCTCGCAATTTGCGAGTCGCAATTAAGGAATGTATAGGAATCGCAATTTTTATAGCGATTCCTACATGCATAGGCTTTTGCGAGTCCTTAATTGCGATTCCTTAATAATCGCAATTAAGGACTCGCAAAATCCTACCTTGATGCATGTGCCTGTTAGTCTTTAGTGTTTTGATGGGACCTACTTGAATTTATTAGTCCTATTGAAAAACTGCGATTTGAGATTTCCAGTAACATTTATTGTGTTATATGGATGCTATCCAGCCTAGAAAATATATGTTTATGTCCTGTTCTGTTATGTTATATGTTATGTTAGAGGCATCAGTCTAGAGCCATTCTGCCATTGGCATGTCCTTACAGTGCTAAGCATGGGAATACTTGTTGTGTCTCTACTTGAATATACAAACACTTCATTAATGCACATGATGCTGTTTGTCCTGGACCAGATTTACTTTGAGTTCTGAGCATTATGACCCCCCTCCAACAACAAGATGAGGAAGTAACAGTACTACACAAGACACTGACTTGACAGGAAACAAAAAAAAATCGACACCATATTCGAAGCAATCCACTTGTAAGTTTTCCTTTATGGTTTCCTTATTGATTTCCTGCTGAGTTACTTGCCACTTCCTGTTGAATTGTGTTGGTTGCTTTCAGGCTTACTATGATCTGTTTGTTTTCTGAAAAAAAGTTGTCCAAGAAACCATCAGGCTAGCAAGGAATCAGAGGTGTTCTCCTTTACCAACCTTTAAAAAAACTGAAATTGAAAACTGAAAGAATTCACCGATTTCACAAAAATAGATTGCTACTTCAGTAGTTCAGCAATTAGATGAATGCGGTTTGAAAGTAAATTGGCAAAAACATCTGGTAGCAAGGTGCCAAGTGACCCCCACATAGAGTGAAAAGCACTGTGAGAAAAGGCAGTATTTACCGTAAAAATGTAGGAGCAAAACTCTACAATAGTCACAGTGAGTTTACATTACTGTTGCAATTATTGATTTGTTTTACTGGTTACATTTGTGCTGCTTAAAATGTTAGCTTTTCAGCGTGGAGATGCTCTCTTCCAAGTGACTCCTTTGGTAGATGTATACCTTAAGAGGTGCAGAATAGAATAATCTACACCCAAGCATGGACAGGGTCGGACTAGGAACCCAAAGCAGCCCTGGCAATTTTCTCGGACCAGCCCCTGGTGAAGCACTGCCTGGCCCCGCAAGACTTGAAACGCTTGCTTGCTGCTTTTGTTTCTGGGGTCCTATATTGTAGCACTGCTGCAAAACCTGCCCCCACCGCTGCAGAACCAGCCCTCACCCTTCCAGCCTCCCAGGGAAATGCCCGATGCCCGCTATGGCCAGTCCGGAGCCCGAGGATAGAGCACTAAACTTTTATGTCCTTTTTACTGAGGCATGGTCAGTTAGTCTGTACATGAGACGTAAGCATAGATTGTGTTTTTCACATCAATTTCCATGCACTTTGAGGTGAAGAAGTTCCTGCTGCTGCGCATTGTTTTAACCTTTGCCCAGATATAAAATGCCTATGTTGGTCAAAGAGTCTAGCCCACAAAAAGAGACTTATTCACCACAAATCGCAAAAAGTAGCACAAATGTACTGCCATAGATGTGCTCCTCTGCTTGAAATATATTTTCTCACTACCTAATAATTCACAAATAATTCCACACCTATTCATTTGAATCTATGTTATTAACATATTCCCAAGATTCATTTTGCCATTATTTTGTAAACTCTGTTAGTTACAAGTGATGCTATTTCTACGTGTGTAAATGTACATAATATACGTTTACACATATTTAAATGCAATTTCAAAGTGCATTTGTTCTTTTAGCCTTTTTAGGTCGAGCCTCGAGTAGCGCGCAAGCGCTGCTCTGGCGAGACTTTAAGTTAGGGGGTTTCGAAAGCTGACCAGACGCTCGTGCGTCATGGCCTTTTCCCTGCGGTTACGCGCAGGGCAGACATCTGTTTCCAATTATCGTGCCCAGACGCGGGCGCGATAATTGAAAACACATGGCCATTGTGCACTGAGCGTGGAAGCACTTTCTTGTCTTTATGGGGCCATGTGTTTAAACACTTGGCCCCATAAAGATAAGAGATCCCCATGCTCCGGCGCGATCCTCTTTCGCTTTCGGGACTGCGCTTGTTTTCTCCTCTCTCTCTCTGCTGCTGCCTCTCGCCTCTGTCTCTCCATACATCACTTCCCATCGTTCCTCTCACGGTGTCCCTCTTCTCTCTCCACTGTCATTATCCCTCAGTGATTCCTTAGACTCTCCAGCCCCCTCACTTTCACAGTCTATTCTGTGCGCTCGCCCCCTTCTTAGTGGGAGCACTGATTAGCCGAGCCTGGCAGGCCTCTCCCAAAGTGCTGCCGTCAAGGTCTGTTCAGACTTGTCGGATGAGCTGAGCGCGAGCCTTCCCCGCCCCCTGCCTCCTCTTGGGTGTTAGATTCCGCCTCCCACGTCAGTAGTTACTCGCAGGTTACTAATACTCTTTGTCTACTTGCTCAACGTGTGACCCCGACAATTACTTACAATCACCCACGCGTCTGTGAAACGTCTGGATTTTACATAGCGCTTAAAGTGAGATTTGAAGCGCTCCCGTTCTTTCGATGCAGAGGGAATTGAGTTTCATGGAGATTAAGTGATTTGCCCAGGATGAGGCACTTTGGTCAAATGGAGAAGGTGGGATTAAAGAAAGATCGCCTGACCTGAGCTCGCCCCGCTTGAGGTCACCCCTGCGTCACGTGCTCACGCGTGAGAGCCTGTTGGTGCCCTTGCCTGGCTGTACGGGCACAGCCTGGATAACTTTTCTATGTCTAGTGTACGTAATGAGTAAGGCGACAGGACGGTGGGGGCATGCAGATGTTGACCCCGTCCACAGTTGACCTCTAAAAGAGCAGGTTGAGATGTACTGGAGGTTGGCTTTAGGGAGGGTGGGTGGTGGGAGGGGTGGACCTTTCATTCACTATGTCAGGTGCGACACTTCCAGCGGGCAAATGTGTAAAACCTCGCCTAATCCAAATTCGGTGTCTTTCCAGTCAAAATGTGACCTTGAGGACGTGAAAAAAAAGAAAAGTGGATGATAAAACCTGAAAAAAGTAACAAAAGTTTTTTTGGGCATAATTTTCCCACTAAAACATTAAACAGGAAATTACAAGAGCAAAAAGTTCACTTTCAATCAGTAGCGTGAGCGGAGGTGAGTGGATGAAATGTGGAAGAAATATGCAGCCCACAGTTAAATGAACTCTCAGAAGTCGAGAGCAAGCAGACCCGCAAGCATCATTTCACCAAGAGAACTGGGAGCCCACCTCTGACCTGTGAGCAATGGCGCTGCTCTAATCGACGGTTGAAGAGGCAAACCCTCCGATCCTTCTAGCCTGGAAGGGCGCCAGCGCGAGCAGCTCTGGCAGCGGGAAAGCCGCGTTGGAAGTTCTCAGGTGAGAGGACGGGCAGGGGAGGAGGATATTAAAAGAGAAGGCACAGGAATGATTTCCTTTTATGAATCTTAAAATGTCTGCTGGAGACATTGACTACCTAACCTAAGTCTGCTTTATTGAAAGACTATAAAAGGGAGGGGTCTTCTTTAACATTTGATTCTTGATATCTGAAAAAAATCAACTTTTCTTTCAAACTAACCTTGGATGACAGAAAAATGTTGTTTTTACCAGGGAAAAACATCGATGTAACGGATTTCAACGACTGATAGAGACTTTCACCACATATTAGAGGGTTTAAAGCGGAGAGGTCTGAGGTTTACATAACTTTTTTGCTGTGGTCTTGTTTTAAAAAATATCTAAGAGGCCCAGGCTATTCTTCCAAAGAAGGGGGATCAACATGCCAAGTACTTTAAAGAAGGAAGGAGTCAGAGGCCCTCACATCGACCCTCATTCTGCACCTTCTCAAATTAATCATTCTGATGGCACTGCCACCGGCTGACTCTGAAGCCTCTGAGGCACTTGAAACTGTTAAAAAAGCCAATACCTTATGTGGAACTGCCATGACAGGGCGGCCTCAGGTAAGAGATGCCGTAGGCAGTGCTTTAAATGGGAAACATTAAGTGCAGGTACTCATCAAAATGAGCTAGAGGTGTAGTGAGGGGGCGGGGCTAGGGGCGGGGCTAAGGGCAAGACATGATGATACTTAACAACTTCTATATTAGTGTAGGCACATACCAAAACACATGAGACATGTGTTTATTTAAACAAAGCAGGTTAACTCATTACACCAAATGAAATAGAAATGCGATAATATGTTAACATTTCCTTTTTTTTGCAATAGTTTCACCTTCTTAATGTCACACTGTTAATTGCTGTTTGGCACAATACTTTATATTTTTGAGCACGCTAGTAGGAAGAAACTGAAAATACCCCCACGTCGAACCAAATCTCTTATGGCACCGAGCAAATGAAGCAACTCATCATGACCCTCCCCAGAAGATATCTCTTGTCTCTTCCATCGATCTATCCATTCATCCTTTCATCCTAACATTTACCTGCTGATGTCCACCATTTAAACTTTACATTCTATCGTCTATTCAGTCTTTCATCAATCATTCAGTTTTTCACCATTCCGTCTGTCCACCCTTCATATCCAAACCTATCCATCCACCCATCCATCTCCAAACCTGTCCATTCATCCTTTCACTCATCCATCTCTTTATCCACCCTTTCCCTCATCCATCAATCCTTTCGCTCATCCATCCATCAACCCTTTCACTCCTTTATTCCATCCACCCTTTCACTCAATCCCTCCTTTCACTCATCCATCATCCACCCTTTCATCCATCCTCTCTACCTTTCATTCATCCATCCAATCTTTCACTTATCCACCCATCATCCGCCCTTTTATCCAATCATCCACCCTCTTTCACCCAGGCATGCTTTCACTCATCCATCCATCTATTTATCCATCCATCTATACCTCCACCCTTGCTCACTCATCCATCCACTCACTCATCCACTCACTCACTCACCCACCCTCCCTCCCTTTTACGTTATTTATGAATCTTTGTCGCCAAGCAGATATGTACAAACAAAGTGCCACCCATTTTCTTTAAAATAACTCCTGAGTGTGTCTGGATTCTCTCTCTCTTTCTCTCACTTTTTTCTTACATAAACAGGCATACACACAAACATAGCAGACACACAAAAGACTAAGGTCTGATAAAAGCCATCTTTTCCCTTCACCTACCATGGCTTTTTAATTGCCACCAGGGCCGGACTGGCCGTAGCCTGATTGCCACAGCCAGGGAACTGACATGATTCCTGTGCTTGGAGGAACGCACAGGATAGTGTGAATGTGATTGACAGCACAGGGCCTGAATGGACCCTGCTCTGTCAAGCACAGCGTGATGGTGAGCACCCGGAAATTATTCAAATGAGCCCTGCTGAATAGCTCAGCTGGGGCTCAGATCTGGCTACAGAAGCAGCGCCTTGGCTGCCAGAGACACGTTCCACTCCTGCTCACCAGCACAGCCAATGAGCCTACCTTTTCATGAGTACCGGTACTCTCCAGGGCAGTAGAGAAGTGCCGGTACTCAAAGTGATAAATCTAAGAAGTGCCGGTACTCAGTACCGATGAGTACCGGCCCATTTAAAGCACTGGCCGTAGGAATAAATTCAACACAGTTGCAGCAGCAACAAAACTGTCATATCGCCAATAAGATTACTATGGCGAGCTTAAAATTATATGCCTCATAAACTGTTCCTAATTAAACAATAAAGACTGCCAAAGGACTTTCCCCAAAGTTAATTTCGAACCAGTCTTAGGAATCAGATTTGTAATTTGAGTCTCTAAGAGCGGATGGAAAAGGGGATAGATAAACTAACCTATAACCTAGCCATTTGCTTTGCTATACAATACCATTAGCAAAGCAAATGGCTTTAACTTAATTAAAGGCGAGACCTATTGCATTTGCCAATGCTTGTTCTTTTCTTGACCGGGATCAATATTCTCTTGTTGCGAACTTCTCCCTTAGGTCCTCTATATTACGACAGTGCTCCCTCCACTTCACCTTTGTGAGTTAGGCCTTTGAATGTCAAGTCTGACAGCTTAAAGGAGTTGCCCCAGGACGAATCTGATGTCTGTAGACTCCTCCCCTAGCAAGAGGTTTTCAATTGTTTTAGAAATTTTGAAAATTCATCTTCTGGATTCCAGAGGAACTCAAAGTCATTACTGTACTTTTAATAAAATACATTTATATTATAACATTATTGCAAAAATTACAATTTAGTGAAGATAATTATGAAAAAAACGAGGAGTGGCACTTCCGTGTGCAAACGTTAAAAATAAGTAAACTACAATCCTGGCGGCAAGCCATACAAAGGACACCCCAAGACACAGAAGTAGGAGTTCAACGATCTATTAGATCCCTACCATGTTCAGCAGATATAACTGCCTAACCACACTGATGGCATGTAGGAGATCAGGTTTTGTAGCATACATCCATATGTTTTGCTGCTACAAATCACAATCAAGAATTGTGTTGTTATTGAAACATGTGCAAATTATCAATTTAATAAGAAATCTAATGCCATTTCCATCTAAAGAACATATTTTTTTTTAATTCACTGTAAGTATTTTGATTTCAAAGAGAAAACACATATTCAGCCTGACAAAATATGGGTACGTCTATTCTTCTTCCTAACCAAACACTTCAGGTGCTTATTATTGAGCAGTTATTTGCCGTAGAGTGGAGTTTTCTCTTGTCTGATCGCATGGCTAAACCCATGGGTGTTTTAACAGGACACCATCCATATCCAGTACTTTTTTTTTTTTTCCAGAGGTTTATATAGTGCGACCTTGACCCGAAGGTATCGGGTATCAGAGCGCTTTACATGAGCACCAGTTATGTTACACAAGGAGACATTCATTTTTTTTTGGTTAGGCAAGGGGAGATTAAGGGCCAGATGTACGACCAGTGTAAATTGCGACTCGCAATTTGCGCTCGATTGCGAGTCGCAAATTGGGAGTTGCAATTTACAATGTACAACAGTGTCAGAGACACTGATTGTGATTCCCAATGGGGTCGCAAAATGCGAGCCTCATGAATATTAATGAGGTACTCGCAATTTGTGACCCCATTGGGAATGGCTGGCCCTCCCAGGGATGGTGGCCTGCTGGGCTCAGCAGACCTCCATGTCTGGGACTGCTTTTAAATAAAGCAGTTTTTTTTTAATGCAGCCCGTTTTCCTTAAAGGAAAACAGGATGCGTTTAAAAACAAAAAAAAAAAAAATGTTTTTGTTTCATTTTTTAAGGGCAGGTAGTGGTCCCTGGGACCACTGCCTACCCCAAAAAATATTTCCCTCTGCATTTGCAAAGGAGAAGGGGTCCCCTGGGGAACCCTTCCCATTTGCGACTGCATTACCACCCTCTTGGAGAGGGCGGTAAATTGCGAGTGTTTTGCGACCACAATTGCGGTCGCAAAACATTCGTACATGGCTTGTGAGTAGCTATTAGGAAGGGAACGCCCCTTCCTAATAGCGAGTCGCAAAACACTATTTTGCGAGTCGCAAATTATTTGCGAGTCGCAAAATAGTGTTTGTACATGGCCCTATCAGATTTAGCATGCGCAAACGGGTCACAAATCCGTTTGCGCGTGCTAAATCTCATCTTACATCTGGCCCTAAGTGGTTTGCACAGAATCACAGGATGTTGTGCGTTGTTGCTAAGACTCGAACCCAGTTCCCCAGATTTGAGGGCGACCGCCCTAGCCTTTAGGCCACATGCTCTCCCCACAGTAGCTACCTAACTACTGAGTGAAAATCATCCAGAAAATTGACATTTGTACATAATAGCTGCTTTTAACCCATATAAACACATTTAACAGTCAGCTCAATGTAAAGACTCATAGTGGTCTCCTGTATGATTTTAGTGAAGCAACTTATTATTGTCTACGCAGTTCTCTATTGTATGTAAAATTCTCTTTAAAAGCATTTCCCAGCAGGTGAAACAACATTGTAATATGTCTATAATTACCCTATAACCATTACCCGGCTTATGAATCATTTACATATGCCCTTCTCTCAGAGTCTGGAATATTATTTGATTTACAAGTTAGAGTAAGAGTGGGTAGAGCAGAGCATATTGCTCAGTTTGTTGGGATCTTCTGCATGCAATTCATCTGTTCTACTGTTTGGACAAGAGAATTTGCCTCTCTTGAGAAGTTCAAAGTTACCAATTTTTACCTTACAGATAGGGTTGTGAGAGACATTCACAATATCTCAATACAGTGGTCCCTAGCATTAATGCCATTAAACTAAAAAAGTGCAGACCTTTGGTACAAACTGCGCAAGTTGGTTTCTTATAATTACTTAATGGGGCTCTTGCTTCAAATTTCTGGAAAGCTTGCACATCACATTTTCCCCTACGATCCTTATAGAATAGTATTTTTATTGGCAGATGCACTCTTTAGATATCTTTAGCAACTCAAATCAGCCAACGCCCTACTTCACATTCAATCCCTTTCACGGTTTTCTGTACATTGCTCTGCATTTTCTTTTCTAATGATCCTCGTAACTAAGGATTCTTCTCCTCTGCATATATGTAAGACAACCTTCTTGTAGATTTCAATAAATTACTGGTTTTCACATAATACCTTGGGTGCAGTGTCACAGTTTTCCAGCTTGTCTGCCTTACTGAACTAATACTCTATTTCTTCTACTTCTGAACTACCCACAATTTTAATTCATCTATTTCTAGGATTTAAAGTAGAAACTGTAAAAAAAAAATTTTTTAATCTGTTTTTCCAATAATACATATGCTTAGTAACTCCTGGTATGTGTGTGCACTATAAAACCAAAAATCAATGATATCAAATCTGCACCCATCATTTCGGATGCCTATGCTGCCCAGACAAATGAGCTTATACTGCTGCAATGGGACGACTCTGTCCTCTCAAAGTGATCCAGTCTTCAGCCATGGCCAGCCAGCACTCTAAAGCTGCCAATCCCTCGGCTCCATATGTTCAGCTTCGCTTCGCTGATATGATCAATAAAGTTGGACATTATTTGGAAGCTATATAGCAGTCAAGGTCGTCTCTTGAAAGCAAAACAGAAGCTGTGGCATTTTATGTTGACTTGCTGCAGAACAACAACAACAAATTGTCCAACAAGGGGTCCCAAACGAAACACACACTGATAGAACCACAGCCTCAAACATTGGAAGTACAGAAGCAACTCCTTGACTTCACAGACAGAGGGCACTTTTTGGAATGTAGCGCTGAGGATACATAGGGCTGCGCACGATGATGCAATATCTAAATTGTTGTCCTGCCTGAAGGGTCGGAAGGTCAAGGCCCTGTATCCTACTCAGAACCATGATTTAAATGCTTTGCACTTTCTCTTAAACTAACTCCCTTCTCCTTCATCGAAAGAGCCTACCTAGTTCCTGTCAGAGACTTCCCTCTGGTTCTGCGCCAGACCAATTGCTGCCAAAATGCTGCATTTCAAGGATTACAATGAAATTCTACATGCTGGCAGACAAACCACTCATCTTGAAATTGGCAAATTTGAATAGGCAAATTCTTCTATTAACAGACTATACCGTGGTGGAGCAGGACCAATGTACCTCTTCTGTGGGAGTAAAACACTAATAGAGAGAGATAGGGTTGAGATACTCTCTTCTTTCCCGCAAAGCTCAGAGTTATATCTGACCAGGGATTGGGTGGAGTGCAAAGGAACTAATACCCAGGCAGATACCCCCAGGAAATGGAGCCAATAAGCTAAGTCACACTCACAGTAGCAAGAAGAAACATGCCGGACACAAGACTCACTTCAGGGTGTCAAAGGAAGAGCAAGCAATTAATGACAGGCCCTCAGCCTTGGAAGTGGCCGCCTCATTCTGAGACTGTATGGTGGGAATAGAGCTTGATCAGGACAGCTCCTCAAGTGACAAAGACACCTTTTCTTCACAAGCCTTCTCGCGAGTCCACTCCCCTTCCAGTGGTGAATCTGCAAACGGCTGATGAATTACTTTTAGTTTTTGCCCACGGGCCTTCTTTCTGTCTGTTGCACAACTGATGGTTGATATTTGCCTCTGATGGGTTGCACCCCTGTGGTAGCCACTTATTATCTAATTTTATTCACATAATTTACCACAGACAAGGTCACTACAGCACCCTATCTGTGCAGTACACCCAGCTGCATACCCAAACCAATCCACATATAGAAAATGTGTTGCTACCTAAAGACGAGAAGACCCACACTCAATACATTCGTAACTGTGCCCCTATTTAGACAGGCGAACCCACATCACAGCAATGCCAGGGCGGCAGACAGAACTCCATAAGGCCCTTAATCTCCCCGTGCCTAGCTCACTTTCCAAACAATGTTATCTACTTGCTTTCATGAGTTTGGACGGGGGGCTGCTTGCCCCTGGCCCATGTATTTTGGTCTCCTTAGTTAATTTGCGGGCTGGACCAATTTCCCTTCCAAGGCTGTTGGAGTTGGTAGTGTTGTCCCTTCACAACTACACTCAATAGCAGATAAATGGAGAAATGCACAAATCAATAGAGAACACCACTAGCTCATCTATCAAATAATGCTACTGACTAATTATAAGTTATAGAGGTATGGACATCGTAAACAAGAGATACACCATATATTCATACATTAAACTCAGAGGGGCACACATTGCATTACTCCAAGAATCCCACTGTCAGAACCCCTTTCAGAGGGCCATGGGGAAAGCAGGAACTACTGAGCCCAACCGTGGTGGTTGAGGCCTTTTCTCCGGATACCCTTGGTCCTGGCCTATAATGAGCTCTGAGCAACTGGGCCCCTTCAGTAGCAGCACAAATCGAGCAGTCCATGGCTTCTTGGGGAGGAGGTAGCTTTAAGGTGAACACAGACTCACAACTCAAAACACATCTAGCAACACCAATAAATGATTATCCATTCAAATACTTGCTTTTATGCAAGCTCCTCTCCCACTTCCCCCTCTATGGATGATGGTTATTTCTCATTCACCCGTGGCAACATTCAAGCTAGGCCCCGCTAGTGAGTTCAAGTCTTAAAAGTTCTACGAGGGCTTTTAGAAAAAAGTCAACATGTCTCTGCATCTGGGTGCGTCAGTCCAAACAAGTTTCCCCTGGGCCCGATGCCCTGGTACCAGTCTTACCTGCAGTAAGTCCAGAGTCCCTGGGTGCATCTTCCTGGCCCAGTGGTGTGCAGGACTCTGGAATCTGCGGCTGCGGTGAAAGACGTCCAAGGTGCTCCTCCAATCCGGCGGGAAGTCTTCTTCTTCATCTGGGGCTGGTCTTAGGTGCTCCCAGGCTCAAGTAGGTGAAACTTTGTTCCATCTCTGTGGATCACAAATTGCTGGCGTTTCCAGCTGCATACTGTCCTAGGGTGACAGCCCCTTCCTGGACTCTGGTCTTCTCATGACATGAAAGGAGTCTTCACAGTGCACATGGGCGACGACCCTTAGTCTTCCCCCTCAAGACATATAGGGATCGCTTAGCAGCATCGGAAAGGTGACAGTCCTCTTTGGGTCCCAGCACTACCAGGGGCAACAGCCTTCATTGCAATACGGCACCAGTGCAGTGACCCCTCCTGGCCTTGGAGGTCCTGGAATAAACATGTGCTAGTGGCCCGAATGGTGCGGCAGTCCAGTCCTCTCCGGGGCTCCCACCTGGCAAACAGGGGTCGCACAGCACAAACAGGCAGACCCAATCGGCATGCTATTCTTGACAGAACAGAAGCACATGCTCTGCTCCTAGGATCTTCTTTGTAGGACTCCAGAGAGACCTCGCTCCCTTCAGGCAATCACCTTCTCCTCACAGGACCCACTGTTCTTGAGTCAGGCAGAAGTTAGCGGTCCAGGCAAATGTTCTTGATTCTCCTGGGTGATGTCTCCTCCCCCAGCATGGGAGCCTGGCAGACTCTTAGCCCCAGTCCTGGTCATAACAGGCAGAACTAGTGCTGAGCTTCTCCACGCTGATGTACAGGTTCAGTTGGATAATTTGAGAGTCTCAAGCTGCTGATTTAGTGTCTCTGTCTTTGAAGTTTGTATTCTGGATATTGCCCACTTTTGAAGCCCCCACTAGTTTGTTGTGCTCTTCCTCCAGAGGGCAGTCTGTCACAGCAGGACAATCTCCAATCTTGATAGTCTCAAACACAGGCCATGGGGCTGACAAGAGGTTCACACATGCTCGCTCATGACCAAAAATCATTACAAATGATCCAGATATCACTGAAGCTGGGGCACTAAGGTCAGGGGTACATGTCTATCACTGTGCAAAAAGACTTTTCTGTCCTGACACCCACATTATAGAAATAGAACCTTTAAGACTCCAGAAATGCTTGAGAGGGCAGATATTGCCACATATGCCAGTGAAGCCGTAATCTGGATAAAAGCCGGTATTCCCTTCCAACCACATACTGTACTGTTAGACAAAGATGGTAGAAATGCATTAGTCGAGGGTCGATTATGTGGATGCCCAATTGAGCTGGGCAGCATATATGCTTCCACTTTGGAACAACCCTGTTTGCTAAACTGAATGTCAGACCATCTAGTACAATGGCCTGAGATCCCCTGGATATTGGGTGGTGACTTTATCTGTGTGTTGGATGTATCCCTTGACAGATCATACCTCCCGTCCCTCATGCACCAACATCACTCAATTCCAAGTACTCACTGGTTTCAGCAATGGTCTCTGGAGGACATACGTAGGAAGCCTAATCCAGGCATCAGAACCTACTCATTTTACTCCCCTCCACATGACCTGTAACTAGACTAGACTTCATTGCATGCCCTACGTCCGTATGTCCCCTTGTAACCCACACTGACTACCAATGCTGAAAAGTCACAGATCACAAGCCACAGCAGGTGGGATTCAGCTGGGGAATGGCGCACTCCCCCACCCCACATTCCAACATGGAAGTTGCAGAGCTGCACGCTCGAAGATACAGCATTTTGAGACAATGCAGCATGAGAGAATTGATGACTACTTTAAGTTTAACCAATGTGGATATAATAAATATGGAACTACAAATGTGAATCTCACAATTCCGCTATAAGAAAAGCACTTTCTATAGCTATGATGTATATTCTTCCTATCCCATTGCACATAAATGTCCGGTCAATCCCAAAATGACTATTCACCATGAACAGGTGATTTGACAAAAAGCGAAAATAAATATACTCTTCTCTCTTATTCATCAGCTATGTCGGAAACCCTAGTGCTAATCTTCCAAACTCCTTCCAAGAACTGAAGGGCAGGTTCCCATTTCTCTCTCTCAGCAAAAATCCCCAAGCTGAACCATCCATATTCATAAATGTGTCATTTGAATGATATTTCTAGCAGCTTGCTAACTGATACCAAATTAGACAGTATCACATGCTCATCCCCTGTCATTTTTGTTGGTAAATATATGCACTCACAAGTACGCAACTTGTATCAACTTCTGCTAGTACAGATGTAAAGTAGCCATACGGTATTTACAATAAGTACCAAGCTACTCATACATTGTTATGTATGGCGCTCATAGAGAGCCTCTATCGTTCATTCCAGTTTCTAAAAGTCATAACTCCTTGCTATGACATCACAAGAGTTGATGACGAAACTGGTTATCAACTGTTGTGATGTCATATAGGCCTTCCAGGCCAGGTGACAGCGCTCCCTGAGAGCCTGTCAGCGCAGCTCTGCTTGTCTGCTTTGACTGAAAGCAGAAAGCACAGCTGCAGGAGGGGGAGGAAGGCAGCACTGGTAGTGGGCTTTGGTTAAGGATAGCAGGTAAGATATTTATTTTTCACTTTTTTGTCAGGGAGGAGAGGGCATGTTTTGTATAGCTCTCCCATTATCCTCTGCCCCTGCGCAGTAGTTGAAGGCAGGCGCAGAGGATTTTAAAGGTTATAGATAACATAAAATTATAGATGGGTAAAAAGGGAATTACGGGGATGTTTTTTACCTTGGGATTCTGAGTGACATCATAGACAACGCGAGCCTCGCTCTTGTTGTCTATTTGACATCACTCATAACCCCTCTGTGAAAAACCTTCCTATAATTCACTGTTACCCATCTATAATTTTATATACCAACTATTTCACTCTGTAAAAAATTGCTAGTCCTCCCTTCCCTCTTTGTCTTTGTTGCATTATGCATTGACTATCATATTATCTATGCCAAATGTATCCTGTACTGTTGTCAAGCTTAGAAACTGTATTAGTTATACGTCTTATATTAAAGAGTTAAAATACACTGCACCCTAATAGTCAGTTCTAGATAAGTTATGTTCCACTCAGTTTCCACCCTTTCTGATTCCTGCCCTGGTGCACTACAACTTCTCAGGCACACCATACACTCAAAATATTATGTGTACTCATCAGACATTATTCACATATGTCTTCCCTCTCATGAATAGAACTTCTTTCATCAAATACTTCCTTATATATTAAAAGCCAATGGTGCAATGATGACCAGAGGTGTGGAATATGCCAAATCCAGGTCTGATTTTTGGAATTAAAAAATAACTGATCCTAACGAATTTTCTCTAGCTGTGAAATATTGATCCTTACCATTTACATATCCATTTTCGAGGTAAATTCTAATTAGGCACAAGTGAACAAGTGATCAGAGTAAGGGAGTACTGTCTTGTTTAGGTTCCAAAGATGAAATGCAAGTCAATAGTTATTTGGAATTTTGGTTATTCATTTGGAATTTGAAAAATCCAAGGCACCTGCTTAGAAATTCCAAATATTTATTCTGATTTCGAGTTTCTGTGGACTTTGATTTTCAGGAATTCTGAATACCCTTTGAACTACAATTCAAACCAGTTTGGCAATCATCGTTCCTATTGGTCAATCAGGCCATGAATTGACCAATTGATATTGTAGGTGCCTTTGATAGGCATCACAACATGCTAGTCAGTGAAAACTCGAGATTATGAATTACTAATTTGAATTCTGAACCCTAGTGACTGAAATTAATTGAACCTCAAAATTATGTATGACATATCAAAAACTGGGCCATCCAGTTTTAACATCCAGGAGATGGGCGCAATAAAACAAAAATGCGTACTCGTAAAGAAAGAGTCTGGATCTTGTCTGCATGCAAGTGAACCTGCACGCTCAGACGAACAAACATTGGACTCACCTGTGAGAATGAAGAGAGGTGTCATCCAATGTATGGCCATGGCTGGAAGATGCACCCACATGTGGCACCCACCCCTGTGAGAGGGAAATAATTGGCAAAATTAAGAAGATGAAAGACATTATTTCAGAATACATTCTGGTTAATTCCAATTTCAGACATTAACAAAGGGCAGTGTCCAGTTTATAGTGCAAACTTCCGAAGTGCTCCTCTGTTTTTCTTCAGCAATGCATTTTTGTTATTGTTGCACATGACTAGTAGCATTCACAGGCTTGTTGAAGGTTAGATTAAACACCTCAAGGTTTAAATGAGAGTGCTTGAGGTAGGGTGGTGACCATGATAGCTTTGTCGAACCCTGAAGTGACCTTCGTGGGCAGCCTATAAAAAGAGACAGGGGTAACTTGGTATTATAGGAATATGGGGATTTTAGGTCAATGTAGGTTTGGAGGGGTGCCTTCAGATGTATTTATCAGTACACTTTACAAGTGTGGTATCAATAAGTGTATCAACCAAGGCCACAAATGCCACTAATGAAAATCCACAGTATGAATAAAGAGGAACCCACCACAAACAGATCAATGGTTTTATATTAAGAACCACAATTTTCCGTATGCGAGCAAACAATTGGTGTTACATGAAGGTGAAAGTAGCCACGGTGCAGTGTACATGTGGTTAGGGTATTTGAACATATAAAATGGAAACACAGACACCCAAAGGTTTGGCTGCTGGCATCACTCTCCGAAATAACATTGTGAATGTAGCAATTGCAAAATTAGAGTGAATTAGGTGAACAACACTCAATAAGTCAATTTTTGAATCCAGTAGGCAACGTTCACAGGGTCTTCTTCATGACAAAGCTTATCAGACATTTATATGTAGCGCCCAAGAAGAGTATAGCTCCGAGAGTCTTAAAGATGGCTTCAGGAGCAGGACATCAGGGAACAAGAGCAGCAGTGCGCTGGTAACCGCATTTAAAAAAAGATGTAATTTATCCGCAATGTGCTCTGCAGGAGCTGTCATCAGCTCCTGGCACAATAGATTCATTGATTGATTCCTCAATTGTATAAGTTTACTGATAGATAAATAAATCCAAAGGCACTCCTCTTAACTACGAGGGCAGAAGACATAGTCAAATAATGCTTCCTCCTATAGGCAATTGGTTGGCATTCTATACATTATGAAGTTCTCTACCTTGGCCCAGCAGTGCCATTACCTATGTGAAATAAATGAATTTTTCACCATAAATATTAGCTTATGGCCAGAAATGTCCGGATTTGTGCCTGCAGAGTATTTGCAAGAGGGCACCTGGGGTGTATCCATTCACTCACATGTAATTATACACCACAGCTGTGTACAATTACACAAAACGTAACTCCCACGCAAAGTGTAGCAAGCGGTCATTACAAGGTTTTGTTAGCCGTCTGAACTTGAAAACGCCCTCAAATGTGACAGTTAGTGGGAACTTGTAAACTGTTATTTGATCTTTTCTTCTCCTAGAAATACTTAGAGATTGGCTCCTGCAAAGAGCTCAAACAAATCCCTCATCAGGATGGGAGAGAAAGGGAAGACCACCAAACATGTTGGTATGTAGGGAAATGTTTTTCCCAAGAAGAATATTGTGTACCCCAGGGAGGTAAAAAGAAAGAAGATGTGCATTTTCCCATTGGTGCTGGTTTCTCCCAATTCGTAATTGAACACCTCTGGGTTAGGACAGTTCCAGCACACTTTTTCTTTGCCTGCCACTACCAGATCAGAATGCTAAAGTATGCAGGGACAAATGAGTTTGGAATGCTTTTCTGCACCCACATTCCAAGTGCACTTTGGCAATGAGGTGCATTCATATTTGATGCAACAGCCAGCCAGCCGGCCCCTCCCTCCCTTCCTTCCTCCCTCCCTCCCCATTATTTCCTTGTCATCCTTTCTTCCTTCACTTCCTCCTTGTCGTGCCCTTTTGATTTACACACTTAGCTCCATGTTGCCTGAATGTTGTTCTGTAGATCGGGTCACATTTCCATGGACCAGGGATCAGGAAAGGGAATGAATTCAGCAGTTAACGTGCTTTGCTAACTCCCTGGCGCATGCGCCTCTCCAGCTCCGCGGAGAGCGTGGGTTTGCGCTGTTCACATTCCTGGGGAGGTTATTCTGCGGCACACAAATGGGTCACATGCTGTCACATTCCCACACATTGTGTCCCAGTGAGCCAGAGCCCACACACTCAGCTTTTCCCCTACATTCCAAATATTTGCGAGTCACACTAGCAATAGGCCTCAGTGGGGAGGCTGTTTTCCTTCCCCTATTCCCGCACAATAGCCCCTAACATGCCTCTTAATGGCTGCCTGGAGGCCTGAGAAACTAAACAAGTCCGGCCGCTATTCAAGCGGGCCTGGCCGCTGGCCCGGCCTGACGGACTCCCCTGCCTCGAGACAGGTGCAGCGGGCGGGGCTGGGGGCCTCGGGGCCCGGGCTCTCACCTCCCTCCTCACTGCGCTGCTCGGCTGAGCGGTTTATACAGCACCAATATGCTTCTGTTCTACTGCGTCAGAGCTCTTTAGAGCCGCATACAAAAGCGATGTACGTCACACCGCAGCGGTAAGTAGAAAAGAAAGACCTTCGAAATAAAAGGCAACATAGAAACCGCACCCAAACTGTTGTGACGTTGTTTCGTGGTTGTTTTCCAGTTGTTCTTATGATAAATTCTGTACTTATTAGAATGTCCCCTTGTTTCACGTCGGTCTTTCCATAAGGAGCCCAATTCAGGCCAGCCAGACAGGCGGAAGTACAGTCTGTGATGTGATGCATCTGTCCCCTTTCATTAAGAACAGGGTGACGGCTCTAGGACTTAATAGTGTTATATAAACATACATAATCACAGACAAGGCTGAGACTGCAAATAGCATATTTTCGTATTTTAAAGGCGGTACTCACTCCTCTAATAATACCTCATTGACTTCTGGCTGTACATTAAGGGCCTGACTACGAGTCAGTCTCGCCAATATTCCTGGGTGGGATACAGGGCACAAGTCCTAAAAAAAGAAGTGGGGAGACTAACTTAGTTAGGCAGTAATCAAGTACGTCACAGTGCGTGACATCACGGCGCATGACATTACATGTGGCATCAAAGGAAATGACATCACAAGCCACGACTTTAATATGTACGTGTGATGTAAAGCGCTCTGACACTCTGCTTTGGGATGAGTAGCGATACAAGAAAAAATAGTGGTACTTAAATTATTTCAACACCTCAGGGGTAGTAAGCGCTATATAAATTATATTTAAGTTGTGTAAATACTGGGAGAGACCAACACATCTGACATTCTCACAGTGCATGCACATCTAGTAAACAAAGCCTGAACAAAGTGAAAAGCTGCCTCTCTTAAGTATGTGTGAAGTGCTAACCTTTGTTTCCCCTCTGCTGCATTTGCTTCTAGGTGAGAGGGTCCTGAGCGCTCCCAGCCAGGAGACTCCAACAAAAGAAGGCCTGATGACCCCTCAAATTCGGCCTTTGTTATGAGCCCAGCAGGAGTCTAAAATAAGAAAGCCCCGTCCCGCCTGCACGTTGTTGGTTGTTGCAGATGGAAAGCAGACAACGTGCAGGCACTGCTGAAAGTGTCCTGGTGTTTGGAAATTACACTGGTATGAGTTCAGCACATTATTTAGTGGGGCCCAACTTCTTGGCAGGGTGGACGGCGTTCAACCTGTGAAAATAGTGGGTGGACGCCGTCCACCTGCGTGTACCCCCGACTTGTGCCCTGGTGGGACACCTCTGTCTGACCACAACGGGCCTGGTGCTCCCGCGCTGGGTTTTCCCGGGTGCGGGAGGCTAAACTCAATTTTACCAGCTGGTAATTCTGGCCCATAAAATCACACCAGGCTCTGGTTGTAGCACCAGCTAAACCTTGTTCCCAGGCCCCTGCCAAGCTGTTTCTCCGGCAAAAGTATCCTTCCATCCGATAACTTCCCTCCCCCCCTACCCCCCCCCCCCTACCTCAAATCGAGGCCTCGGAGCAGGTGGTAAATATGTGCATTAAACCCTCAGAATACGGACTACTGTGCAGAACTCTGCGAGGAAATCCCGTGTCCACAAAGTTATTCCTCATTCTAAGGGGTTATCTAGTAATAGGCAAAATACCCTGCGGAGATACTGGCCAGTAACAATAATTCTAGCCGCTGGGGATCTCGGCATGGAATTACACCTAACTCGTAATAAGGGCCATAAGAAGGATGATTTTACGGGGATGAGTAGGCCCGACTGGTCTGATAGCTACCTGCATTACTCTGATTACTTAAAAGCATTAATGGGGGGTCCTTCTCTTCCTTGTATATGCCCTTACATTTATAGTGGTTAGTCATTCATGGCAACTGCACTAGCCCTTTAAATGTAACAGTTTATAGTCTCTCCTCTAAATGGCCACTGGTGTATCAACGTTCCAATGGGCCAGGCCCTAAGTAAGATAAATCTCCTTGGTTGGGCGGCAGAAGCTGCTGGTGCAGGTAAGCGCAGTGGGGCGGGGCAGGAGGGGGGATGGGAGGATGTCAACAGACGACGGAATAGTATTTATTTATTTAATTTTCCCTAGTCCGTCGTCTGTTGACATCCCGCCAGCCTCGCCCCGCCGCGCTTACCTGCACCGGCCGCTGCTGTTTGGCAGCGAAATACAGACATATCGAGAGGGACTGGGCCATCATCCCTCTGGACCCCTCTGCCACTGCACCTGCTGCACCATTGATAGCTATGCCCCGTAAATGCCAGACTCTTCTGTTCCAAGTCATGTTTGTAACACAAGACACGCTGCACGGGAAGGCGAGAGCCCAAATCTGTGATGCTGAACAGTAGTACTCTGGGATTGAGATTACTACCAAGCAATTGGGGCATTACCTTTATCATTATAAACGTTTTGCAAGAAGGGACAAGTTTTTAGCCGCCAACTCTTGACTGTCTCCCACAAGTCATGCACAACTCATGATCCTTGTGGGACGACGGGTTCCAAAACTTCACCTAGGAAGAGAAGCACTTGCCCTAAAAAACCATCAGATCAATGGCCACGAAATATTTACACTGCAAGCCCATATGAAATGAGTATGAAATCGTCCACTGATGGAAGACAGTGTTAGTAATGGGCAACAAAATAATGAATAACCAAAGAAGGCCAAAGCAACAACTGAAGGTACACAGCCTAACACATGGCCCTGATACTGCGGCTTAACAATAGCAGCAGGCGTGTTACTGTCCTAAGAAGTCTACGCAATTGATACACACAACTACCCCAAACTCCCTGACAACAAACTTATACACAAACAAAAATACACTGTCACTCAACCTAGTGGCAGTAAATAATATAATAGTCAAAACACACTACCACAAGGCAGCTCAGAAACCTGGCAATAGTGTGAAAAGTCACCCCTGAACCGCCAATACTGACATCACAACCAAACTATTTGATGCACTTATTGCAGAGATCTGTTTTTAATCTGCTGGTCACAGGTCTGAGCCATGATAATGCAGTTTATAGTCTTAATATGGTGTCTGCAGAGGGCAGTGTGTAACCTGCGGGTCACAGGTTAGAATTCTAGGAGGTTCAATGAATGTATGTTTATGTTGTAGAGATCTTTGTGTTACTTGCAGTTCAAACACTTTGATGCTAGTGATTAGCTCAGGGGGCTATTTTCCTGTTTCAAACAGCTGCATTAAACTTGCCCTAAGTATGAATCTTTGCAGGTCTAACTCAATGTTCATCCATTAGAGGCTAATAAAATGAGTGTCATTGTTCTGGTTAGAGATTAACACCTATTAGCAAGAGCCCAAAACAACTTCTTTTGTATTGTGCACTTATTGTTATTCCTGGTATAACTATACAGATACACCTACATACATATAATGAATGAACAGAGCTGTTATTTTCTTTGTCTATACTGAAGACAGGAAACAACATACCTTACATCAATTTCTGCTGTCTCTCATCACACTTATGGTATAATCGTTGATTCTGTACATTGCTCTGCTGCCGTATGGCTTAGTTTGCGCTATAGAAATGCCCCATAAATACATTTTGACAATACAAAATAGCTCCTTCAGGGCAGTGAACCTTGTATAAAAGGATTTCCTAACAAAGTCAGGGGCCTATTTATGGAAAAGTAACGCAGCGCATCGCAGCAAGTCACCTTGATGTGCTGCGTTACAGTTTTATTGCAATACAGCACATTCCTGTCCTTTCCCTAGCTCTGGTGCTCAATGGGATGCCTAGCACTAACGCAGACGCCCTTGCACCATGGTGGAAGGGTGCCTTCGTTGCATGCAGGATTCTTTTTGTGCAAGAAGGGACACCTTCCTGCACAAAAACAATACCCTGATGCATATTCCTCTATGTGTGCTGCACAATGCAGCACACATAGAAAGAGGAAGTAGCGAGGAGAAATGAAGAGATTTATCCTCGTTATGCCTCATCTGGAAAGGCGTAGCATTTTAGCGCATTCACATTCACCAGCAATGGCAAATCTGGTAATGCGTCAAAATCAATGGGATTTGCTTAGGAACACCCACGCAACGCCCATGGAATGCCTTCCCAGGGCAAAGTAATGCAACCAGCGATTTGTGCTGCGTTACTCCTGATTTATCAAGCCGCGCAGGGTCATGCAAAGTGGCCTTGAGTGGCTTGATAAATCGCATTTTAGGATTTGCGTCGCGGATGCACCAGTTTGCGTGGGGCAAACACGACACAATCCCTTGATGAATAGGGCCTATAATTTTTTCCAAAGTGCTATCTGCTCATACATGTTCAGTCCTGAATGTGATTGTATCAATCCAAATAAGGAATATTTACCTGCCTCATCTGTAACCATGTATCAACATATAGCCAATCTCGTTAGTGACCTATATCCAGTCTTGTCAGTGTCATATTCTCATACTAATTTATAGTTTAGCCTCACTTATAGCTTAATGGTAGCAGCATACCAAAAGATAAGTGTTCATCCTTTGGAATGTTCCTATCAAAGCTGTCCGCCAACTAAAATGCCTCAATAGTGCCTGATTTTTTATTGCAAGTGCATCTGCCAATCTTTACAAAATGTATTTACTTTTTTATCTCTTATTTCGGTGGCCTCCAAAGCAGAAACTCCAAGGTCATACCTGTTTGACCTAGTCAGTGTGGATTGCCCTCACATTGAGCCCAATAAAAGTTTACAGATGCAAAGTGATGTCCCAAAGGACTCCACCGTTCACCCCTCTTACTCCTGAACCCTTCACACAACATACAAATCACGCATATGCCACCTACAGATGCTTTACACACATGAGGGTGGTTAAGGACACCATGGGGCATATTCTCAAGAAAGTGTGATAACCACCGCAAATTTAGCTTAACGCAACTTTGCATATCGCAGTCCATCGCGTGAAATTAACGCCTTGTTAACCAAGTATTCACAACACGGCAGCCCCATGCGATACTCCCCAGATAACGCGCCAACTGACCGCGTTAGAATCAACGCCACGCCGCAAAAATGCGAAACACCAACGCAAAAAAAGCTGCGATGAGGCCAATCGCGATCCGAAAATCAGCGAAACCCAGCTACAGGCCTGCAGTCCACACGCGTCAGGCGGGAACAATCACCATAAAAGCAGAAAAAAACCAGACAAACAAATGCCAAACAACAGCGAAGCACAATGGACGTTGCCGGAGCAAGTACGGAGGAGAGCCAGAACCCCACAAGCCCCTCCAGAGGACCATCCTGGGACTTCGGGATCAGGGAAGGGCAAGGACAAGAAGAAGAGGAAGACGAAGTTCAGTCCGCAGGAAAACAGGATCCTGATAACGGAGGTGACAGAACACCATCAACAACTGTTCGTCACCTCCACTGTGTCATTGGCAACAAAAAATACATTATGGCAGTCCATCGTGGACAAGGTGAATGCAGTCGGAGTGCTGAAGAGGACAATGGGCGAGAGTCAAGAGGCGCTGGAATGATGTCAAGCGCAAAACCAAGCAGAAACTCGCCAACAACCTGAAGGCAGCAATGCAGACTGGAGGTGGGAGCCCAGCGCCACAGGAGGAGCTGGACAACATGGAGGAAATGGTGTCCACAGTCATCAGTGGGGAGACGGTGGCAGGAGTTGGGGGCCCGGACACTGCTCAACAGGACCCGACACAACAGCAACAGGGTGAGTAACCACCAGGGCCTGGTGGGACGGGGGGAGATGGGCACAATGGCACACATGCACAATTAATTTGAGCACATCTGCGGACACACCATGCCCCAGACCACCAACTCCCACCAAGAGACCTACGTACCCCAGTATGCAACATGTCAACACTGTACAAGCACAGAAGTCAGAGGCACACCTCATGAAAGTGATAAGGGGCAGCAAAATCTGAGCTGCAGGGGCGACTCCCCAAAAATGCAGCACACCCATCACATACAGAGCACATCTACATTGACAACGATGTGACACAATCCGCAAAACACCTACAACAGAACACAGGACACTACTGGTGCCGCTTGGGTGCAGACACTGGCCAATCACAATTGGCATTGCAGGGATATGTGCGTTAATAATGTACAAGTACAAACACACATTAGTGATGTTGTCGAAATGTCCACTGTCCCCCATCAAATAGGCAGCTCCTCCCAAACAGCCACAATGTACCCAGTCATGCTGTCTGTATGAAAACATGTACAATGCGACAACATACATGTGGACACATTGTTAAACTGCATCTCCCCTTCACATTGCAGAGGGAGAATCAACACCTCCTGCAGAGCAGTCCGACCCTCTCTTCTCTGGAGACGAAGAGGACGACCACAGCTTCGACTCTGACGCCCTCCAACTGCTCGTGGAGAGCCTCCGCAGCCCACTTCCAGGAGCTGGGCAGCCCAGCTGCTACGAGGAGACCCCACCACCCTGCACAGACCACACAGCAGGCAGCACCCACCACCACTGCTGCCTCCCAGGACCCCCACGGAGAACACATGGCCTTCCAACGCCGTGTTTTGGGGTGCCAGGAGAATCTGGCTGAACAGGTGCGGGTGGGCTTTGACCGCATGGCAGACAAACTAGATGCCATACGTGGGTGTCTAAGTCCCATCAGGGACCACTCACGGTCCCTAACGGACACCCACAGTCCGCTCCATGCTCTCCCACGGACCATGGCTGACATCGCTGGAGCCCTGACTCAGAGAATAGTACAACTGTCCAGTCCGAGTGGCTCTAGCGATGTCACACGGGAGTTGGGAAACATGCGGAGGTTAATGGAGACCATGGAGCAGGCGAATGCGGAACGAGCGGCTGCCACGGCTGCACACCAGCGAGAGGTAGCTGGGTTCCTCAATGACCTCAGGACCCTCCTCATGGCATTGCTACCACAAGGCCTGGTGCGGATGCATGCTGCTCCCACCACTCCATCCACATCTCCGCCCCCTGAAGTGTCAGTGCCACACAGTGCGGCAGACCTTCCAACTCCGGCCACAGATGTGTCACTGCCACACAGTGCTGGAGACAGAACACCACCACCCACATGTGAGGCACATGAAACAGCAGAGAACGAAGATGCAGATGATACTGCCCTCGTGGTAAAGAGGACGCAGCAGCATGCATCTCATCAATAGGTCCGGCTTCAGCTTGGTACTGCCCTCTGCATCATCACCTTCCACTGTCCCCCAGATGCACTCTGCGACACTCACCTTGGACCTCGACATGGACTGCCATATGATGTTTGATCACCATTGACACAGCAATCAGACTGCAGACTGTACTCGTCCTCTTCCTTTGGACTTGTCATTCCCTGGAGGACCCTGGCTGGACCTCCACGGGACAACATTGTCATGTGGGCTTTGCATGACCCTGTACTGCTCCAGATGCAACACTCCACTGAATGTGCATTAAACATTCATATACACACAGATGTGTCATGTCTATGGTCTTTTAAGTGTGGAAGTATGGATGAATGTGGGCTCACTGGACTCCTCTTATGTCCATGTGGCTCATGTCGTAGAACAGGGGTCACAGGGTGACACATTGCCCAATGCGGTCCGGGTGGTGCTGACACAACAACAGGGGCACACGCATGAGTTACTTCCTTGTCCAGCCCAGTACGGAACCACGCCCAGGGCCGCGGGGTCATATACAGACCCTTACGCTGGACTGGCATATGCCAGGCCAGCCCACTCCGCTTACGCTCACAGGGGGGGACGGCAACGCTACATGTCCCCTGTCTTTCCTGTGGTGATCTGCTGCTCACAGGTCTAGTTGTCAGCATGCCACAGCCACTCCCTCACGGCTGGTTTACACCCACACCACACCCATCCAGCACACGCGTCACGGGACATGTGACCCTGCCAATGAAAAGGGACGGGCGCACGTGCTCGACGCCATTTCCACTCTCTATCTGGGTGCGTCCGTGTGGTGTTAATGTAGGCATGAGGGTGAGGGCCTCGGGCCCTGCAACATCACATTCCCCAGGACCGGAGGTGACATGATGGCGTCCGCAACACGATACCCAATCATACAGGGACCATGACTTTGGGAAACAGACTTGGTGGCACCGGATACATTGCGGCCGGCACAGGCACACCGGCACGGGACGGTGACTTTGGGTGCACTGAGGTAGGGGCACCTTTAGTGTTGAGCGGGTGTGCAGCCTGCGATGATGCCCCGTCCCGGCCGTCCCGACTGCTCAGGATTTGTGTGCCCTGCTGGACCGCAGTGTAGGCCAGAGCCAGCGGGCAGCGCGGGCCTACCGCCTCGTGGCGTCGCATCCCGGATCACAGAGTTAGTGGCACCTCAAGGGCTGAGCGGGTGTGCAGCCTGCGATGATGCCCGGTGCACTGGTATGTCCTCTGCCATGGCGAAATCAAGACCCAGAATCATATGTGAGACCTGGTGGCCTGCGGAGCGGGGCTGCATGATGTGGAGAGTGCCATGTCCGCGGGCTCCGGGCATGTGGCTTGCAGCGGCACGTGGTGGGCCCTCATTACTACACGCCAAGGGCGGAAGGTGAGCAGTGACGCCTGGGTGCGCAGGGGCAGGCATGCACCGCTGGGCGGTGGGAGGGGCTGGGGTACATCTGCCTGGGTGCGCAGGGGCGGACAGGCGATGATGTCTTGTGCAATTGTGTGTACTTTGCCATTCATGTCTCTGGACTCTGTTTCAGATGACGGATCTGTTTCAGATGTGTGACCCGGTGAACTGCACTACATACAGGCACGTGGTTGGAGACACACCTGTGGCAGCAGGTGGGCAGTGTGGCCTGGGTGTGCATTGTGGGCACTCTCTCTCCCTGTCCATCTCTTCTGTTATCTGTGTCTCACTCCCCCTCTCTGTCCGTCTTTCTCTCGCTCCCTCTCTCTGTCCGTCTTTCTCTCGCTCCCCCTCTCTGTCCGTCTTTCTCTCGCTCCCTCTCTCTGTCCGTCTTTCTCTCGCTCCCCCTCTCTGTCCGTCTTTCTCTCGCTCCCCCTGTCTGTCCGTCTTTCTCTCGCTCCCCCTCTCTGTCCGTCTTTCTCTCGCTCCCCTTCTCTGTCCGTCTTTCTCTCGCTCCCCCTCTCTTTCCATCTTTCTCTCGCTCCCTCTCTTTGTCCGTCTTTCTCTCGCTCCCCCTCTCTGTCCGTCTTTCTCTCGCTCCATCTCTTTCTCTCTCTCTCTCCTTCGCTCTCTCTCTGTCCTTTGATGTGCGCAAGACACACCTTCTCATCATGATTTTTGTCTTGCAGGCTGTGACCTACGGATTGTCCCGAGGGGAGCCGCCATGTGTCTTCATTTTTGTTCTGTGTTTCTTTGAATAAATTTTCATTTGTTACATCGAAGGTGGATGTGTGATGCTCATTTTTTTGACGACACATGCATGCCACCAAATGTGATTGTGCGACATCTGGTGGATTATTTGGTACATGATCCGTATAGTTGATGTGGCATGTCTTTGGCCTGGGGGGGGTCCGGGGGAGGGGTCCTGGGGGTGGTGGCGGTGGGTGGTGTGGCCCTGTTGGGGTTCCGAGCAGCATTATCAGTGGCTCCATGGCATCTGTTGCCCTTCAGGTGTGGCTCTGGGTTGGGCTCCATTTTGTGGTGCAGGCTGTGGTCCGTCTTTGCACCAGGTCAGAGCAGGTGTTAGTTTCCTGCTGCTAACGGGCCTTATCGCCTGTTTTGTGGTCTTATCGCCGATCTGGCTGCTCGTTGAGAATGTTGCGGAGTGGTGTTTTCGCGGCTTTTTGCACGGGTACGCCTACTCTGCATCTCATTAGCGATAGTGGCGGGGGTCATCTGTGGCGATGTTTTTTGCGGATGCTATCGCGGGTAAAATGGTGTTCTGGGCTGTTAACACCAGCTTGTGAATGGTGCGATGATTTTATCGCCACTTTGGCTGCGATAAAGTGCCGCTAACTCGGCGATAAGTCCTTGAGAATATGCCCCCATGTATGTGGGGCTCAATTAACCCTTACAGGGACTGCTAGAAGGTACTGTCTTCACAGGGTTACAGGTAAAAAGGCCTGCACTCCTGGACTAAAACAGCACAGCCACCACGACCACTGGTTCCCCGTAACCAGCGAGAAAGGGGCCGGACTGACCCCAAGCCACCATGAGGGTACAGTCAAGGCATTTTCTAGCTAGAAAAGTGTAACTGTGCTGATGAACAGCAAAATGTAAAAAGTGGAGCACCTTCAGTGATTAATTTGAGGTCCAGGTCACTGAAGAAAAATAATAGTGAGGGCCAGACAAAAAAATTAACAGGCTAGACGGTAAATATTTTGTCCGCTAAATAGAGGACTTTCAGCCCAACAACTAGTGCAGTGCATGTGCCCAGCAGGGTAGCGTGGGTTGCCAGCGCCGGGGGCAGGCAGTATCCTTCCACTTTTCTTTTAAAAGTTTGCGCCCCTAAGAATGCCCCTAAAAATGTTGCGCCCGGTGCAACTGCCCCTCTGGCCTCCCCCGTGCTATGCCACTGCATGTTCCCACCGTATATTCCCAGCTGTGTGGTCTCAAGAATGGAATACACCCACTTGCAACTTTTTAATTTTGGACACCTACTCAAGTTTCTGCCACAACATCTAAATCATGACCCGCTGCATCAATTAATTCAGAACTTGAGGCTGGACACATTTCCCAAATGTGCCTACTTTGGTTTCCAGTACCACATCGATACTATCACCGTTCAGCTAATCCTTCCGCTTTCATTTTATGTTTGCCCTGCATGAAGTCTATGAGTGAGCAACTGGCTTGTAGAAACAGCTCCTCAGGGTGCCGTACCTTGTGTTACCTGCTAAATAGTCTGTGTACCATTCTTCTCCAACATGGAAGTGTATACTAGTCTCCATGGCTTCTGCCATGGGTGCTAAAACCTGACCACAAGATTTCACAGCATGTGTAACAACATACACGCATGCCTAAAGCCTCTAATGGTCTTGCCTACAGGCACCTTTAGCTGTGTGTTGTTAAAACAACTATTGTGCAGAATGCAAACACTTACAGAGGAATTAGAATCAGACATTGTTTATCATTGGTTGTCTTACTTGTCAATGGCATTTGCTTGTTTCTTATTCAATAGCTTTCCTGCCTCTTTTTGTGTTTGCTCCTCCCCTGGGGCATAGCTTCTTTACTATACTTTGGATTGGATTACTTTTTTCCTTCCACTGCTTACATTCAGGGAACTACTTTTTTTATTTTGCTTTCAACACTCTATGGGAGTGCTTTTGTTTTCTTGCTCTCTCCCCTCACTTGTGCTGCTTCTCCCTTCACATCCCTTTACTCTTGGTGTTGCTCCCCCCACCCCCAGTTTGTCAGTTGCTTCCCTTCCACGTTCCACTTGACTTACTTTATTACTCTCCCCCCACGGCTACTCCATCACTCCTCCGCCTCTCCATGATCACCTTCAGCTCTATGCTCATCGTCAGCATGGACACGCTCCCCTCATCCTTCCATTCCATCTATGTTTTTTTCCCTATTTTTTTTAAAGAGTCTTGCAGCTTCAATTTGCTTTCAGGTTGCTTTTTTCCCTAAATGCACGGCTATGCACCTTTTATTTTTATATATAATTTACACCTCAAAGATGGATGACTGCCATCTTAGAATGGCAAATTAAAAAAGCAAAATAACTGCTGAGACATGACACATCTATACATGCCAACGCTGGGCCCAAAAAAACCATGGCGTCATGACACACATATGCACATGCATAATGAAGCATGCATGCGTATACATCATGATATCATCATGTTATTTTTAGGTCTCGCCTAGCGTTGCAGCGCGCATGCGCTGCTCGCTCTGCGAGGCATATTGTAGTAGGGTATGTTTTAGAAGTGGAGTGGAAGCCCCGCCCATCTTTTTCATTGGCTGGCGTCATCGTCCATGGTAAACGCTGGCTTCCAATTGATAATGAGGCTTCTTAGTCCCGCCTTGTTACCGCCCGTTCTCCTTTTGGGACCGCCCATCGTTTACTTGTGGCGTTACACAGTCTCCTTCATACGTCGGTAAGCACTCTTTTATTTATTTTTTCAGCGCGGTCTGCTTCAGCCGCGCTTGTTTATTTATTTAATTTTTTTTTTTATACTAAGTGTATTAATATCCTGCTGTCCAAGTCACACGAGCCTTGGGGCATACTAAACTCCTCTGTGATCGCGGCTACGGTTGGCACGAACCAACTGTCCCAAATGGGGGTACCTGTGTAAAAGCATTGGAAGAAAACTCCAATCGCAAGCATTTTGTTAACGCTCAGCATTTCTGAACTCTTAACTAAGGTTTAAAATGTTGCCTTACATGTGCCGTTAGGGGTAGCTGGTGATACTGCCTGCAGGGCGCACCGATGTTAGAGTTGCTCCCCCCTTCCATGGTGGATGGAGGCGGCCGCTGAGGGGAAGCTTCGTTGCTGTCCGGTCAGAGCTGTCCGGGGCTGCCGGGGGGCGATGCGGCCAGACTGAGGAAGCAGCAAGAGGAGCCGGTGGACCACTGCCTGCCCTCGCTGCTAGCGCTCGCTGCCCCGGGCCTCTCGCTTGTGTACAGTGAGCCGGGAGGCACCAAAATGCCGCTCCGAAGAAGCGGAGGTCCCCGGCCACTGCTCAAGGTAGGTGTCGCCTTGTTTTTTGGGAGTTGGAGGGGCCCCGTCGGTCGGCGTGATACTAACCAGTGTTCTCACACTGCCATAAAACGTGCAGCGCTGACCGACCGTCACTACGCAGTGCAGTGGCTCATGTGATAACAGCAAGTGCTCTGTTCAGTTCTCTCTGAAATGGGATGAAAAAAGAAAGAAAGAGGGACGGACGGACGGCTCCAGCCAAACTTCCCTGGAACCATCCAGCTGCCTTCTGTAGTAGTCTACCAAGGCGACGTTCGCATGCATGTATTTTTAAATAATTACTTAGAGAACTTTGCACTGACCCGTTGTGTACCTGCAGGTCTGACTGCGCACTTTATCTTTACCAGGTTGATCTAATGAGTGCGATTTCGGTGTAGAATAACACCTACGGACCCGTCATTTCATGCTGAGAGCCTAATAATTTATAAAAGTGATTGTCGAACATGCTCCTCCTTTTTTCCTGCCCATCACCTTCATTTCTGAAAGAAAAAAGATATTCTCGCCTCCATACGTCTTTACTATAGTCAACATGATTATTATCTGGCGCTTCCCCTCAATTTGTCTTTCCAACTCACGGATGGTGCCATCTACTCGGCTTCCGAGACCCAGATTCGTTGCGGAGTGCACGAGGCACCAGCTGCGGAGCAGCTCTTGCTGTGTGCACTCTTGTAGCGCCTACAACCGGTTGGCGCGCACAGGGTCGGGACTTGGGTCGCATTTGCAGTCGCTTTGACATTTAATGCGTTATTGTGCATTTGATGTTTCTCATGTTTGTTCATAAAAGTTAAAGACAAGACCTGTCACTGGGGCAGTCACCGATGGGAATGAATTTGGACTTGGAGTGTGTTGTCAAAGGGGAGCCCCTTTTATTTGCCATCAAAGGGCCCGCTCCCCTCGGTTGTTTAACTGAGCATGACGTGCCAGTGTTACTTTTTCAATATCGGCCCTTCTAAGCAGGGCTGCTTTACCAATAAAGTGTATATACTGACTCTTCTCACTTCTGCTGCTGTGTATATATATATGTATATAATCAGTTTCTAGATACAGACTTGGATTAACTTGGTATATTATTGATCTGAACACTCAAAGCCATTTGACCAAATGTTGGTTATGTTTATTAATTCACTCTCAAAATGGCCCGCACATACATCCAGCGGAACCAGCATATTAGTAGAACTGCAGGTTAAATGTGACAAAAAAGTGCGAGCATTATCCAGGGCTGACCACTGGACGATCATATATGTATCTCAAAAAAGCGCAAACAACAAGCGCTCCAATTAATAGATTTTTTTATTATGGAGCATTAATCAGTATAACTGTAGTCTGTTTCCATTTACTCCTAGTTTAAAGCAAAAGTTAACTGAATGCAGTGCTTGCCTGTCGAAACAGTTGCGTCAGAGATGACACGTATAGTGATATCCCTGTGAAAGGGTAACGCAAAGTCAGGCAGCGGGAGCAGGACTGCCCATGTGGACCCAGTTATGTCTCAGGCCCTTGTGACTAGGTGTAAAGAACAATGGGGCATATTATCAAGAACGGCGTTAAAATTATTGCCGCTTTAGCGGCAGAAAACTGCTGCTAAAGCGGCGATAATGGGCTTGATAATATGCCCTTGAGAATTCCAATAGAAGCCCATGTTGACACCAGAACATGGGCTTCTGTTGGAATTCTCAAGGGCATATTATCAAGCCCATTATTGCCGCTTTAGCGGCAGTTTTCTGCCGCTAAAGCGGCGATAATTTTAACGCCGTTTCTTGATAATATGCCCCAATGGGGGATATTAGCAACAACTTGCGATAATTATCGCAAACCGCGCTTAGCGCGTTTTTTTTTATCGCCGCGTGTCGCTGGATTTTATTGCGGAGATAACACGTTATTAGCAACATTTATCTCCAATGCGATAAAATATCCAGCGATAGCGGCGAAATGCGTGAATATCGCTGGAAATCCAGCGATATTCACGCATTAACGCCATGGGGGACTTAGCCTGACAATCCACCTCCCATTGAACAAACAGGTAAGTCATGTTTTTAGCAGGTGTTAAATTCTAGCGATAATCGCGCTTAGCGCGAGTTTTTTTATCGCTTTGCGTGCGTTGCTAATAGGGGGAAGTTGTGTTAGCGACTGTTTTCAGTCGCTTTTAGTTGGGAACGCCTACCTTACATGTCATTAGCGATAATTATCGCTGGCATGCAAGGCGATAGGAAAACCGGCCGCTATCGCCAGAAAGCTGTCGCTAACGCCTGTTAGCGACAGCTTGCTGATAGGGTGATAAAAATATCGCCGCTTTAGCGGCAAAAAGTGCCGCTAAAGTGGCGATACTGTCCTTGCTAATATGCCCCTAAATTGTTTCCGCTTCGTTTATCTTGAAAAAGACACAAGGAACTTTCATGTCTTGTCCTAAAAACAGATAAAACAAGCATTTGCAATGCAATAGGTCTCGCATTTACGAGAGTTTAAGCTATTGGCATTGAAAATAACAATGCCTTTTATTTATGTTTTAAAAACCAAAACATAAATAAAAGGAATTGTCATTTACAATGCCAATAGCTCAAACTTGCGAAATGAGAGACCTATTGCATTGCAAATGCTTGTTTAAGTGATGCTGTTCAGCTTTGCCAATAGCCATTTTTTTTCTTTTTGTTGATTCTGAAGAGCTTCAGCAGAAACCATTGATAAAGGTGCGACCTATTGGCTTTACCAATGCTTACGAGTGTGCCCGGATACCATGTATGTGGCCGGATAGAGCCATCTCAAGAATCTGGACATGTGGTGTAGAAGGTAATTTGTAATTTACTGTGTACGTCTCAAAAATGAAAAAATTATTATTCTGTGCATGTTTCAGTAATTTGAACTTTGGAAACTATGCACTGACCCATGATTTGAACATCAGAAACTGGAACATTGAGAACTATGCATGTACCCATAAGTGTAACTTCAGGAACTATGCATGTACATATGAGTGTAACTTCAGGAACTATGCATGTACACATGAGTGTAACTTCAGGAACTATGCATGAACCCATGAGTGTAACTTCAGGAACTATGCCTGTACCCATGAGTGTAACTTCATGAACTATGCATGTACCCATGAGTGTAACTTAAGGAACTATGCATGAACCCATGAGTGTAACTTCAGGAACTAAGCATGTACCCATGAGTGTAACTTCAGGAACTATGCATGTACCCATGAGTGTAACTTCGGGAACTATGCATGTACCCATGAGTGTAACTTCAGGAACTATGCATGTACCCATGAGTGTAACTTCAGGAACTATGCATGTACATATGAGTGTAACTTCAGGAACTATGCATGTACCCATGAGTGTAACTTCAGGAACTATGCATGAACCCATGAGTGTAACTTCAGGAACTATGCCTACCCATGAGTGTAACTTCAGGAACTATGCATGTACCGATGATGTAGATGCCTTGAACCCTGATAAGCACACATCTACCAATTATTAGTACGCTGGGACCTGTGCATGTGCCCGTAAAGGGCAACGTGGGGAAACTCTGAATGTCTCTATGAATGAGGGTGTTGGTGAATCCTATAGAACTGTGCACATACAACAAACTTCATTGAACCCTATCATGCCACATAACCAGTGAGTCTCCATTAAATCTTAGGGTGCCACCAGACGGGCCAACCGCTAGACTGCTATTTTGTTCATAAATATTGCAATATACTTTGCCGGGCCAAATAAACTTCAGTTGAGTTTTTACTGTTGAAGTCTACAAGGCAGGCCTGCCGTCTGTCGGGTCACTTAGCATTGAAATGAGCAGCGATCCGTCCCAGCCCATGATGCCCTGCAGACAGTTCATGAGGCAGCCTCCAGTAAGGCTCATCTGAGGCCACCAAAGGGTGCACAAGGAGAGGTCCACTTGAGCACAAAGATCCAGGTGTGAGGCTATCTTCCATCTTGTGCCCACACAGCAAGGCCTGTGTTACACCCACTCCTGCCACACAGCTGCTTTTCCACAAGGTCTGATTCTGAAGCCCCCTTTCCTTCGAATTTATCTTTAATAGAATTCCAGAAACAGCTGTTGGCAGTGATGTAACAGACACTGCGCGCGCCCATGCTGCTCAGAGCATTTAGAAGTTACCCCAGGACACTAGACACTGCCGCACTGGAAATACGTAATCATTTAAAATATACGTTTTAGGTGCTACCTCTTACGCTTGAGCAGGTATCTCATAAGTGGAAGAAATGCCTGGGCCATCCACATATTTTACAAGGTGGACCCATCATTTTGCGTTATGGCGCTCTCTATGGAGTCACAGGGACCCTCCTACTAGATCCCTGGCCCTCAGTGTCTCCCTCAAAGGATGAGCCCTGATTACATGAAACACTTACAACAGCCTTACCAGGGCCAGACTGGCTGTACCGTGCAACAGGCGTTTCCCCAGGAGGCGTGAAAGGCGGTTTTGTAGTGGTGGGGGCCGGTTTTGCAGCAGTGTTGCAATATCGGCTCCCAGTAACAAAAGCAGTAAGCAAGCTTTTCCAGCCTCCTGGGGCCTGGCAGTGCTTTCCTATGGGCTGGTCCAGAAAATTGCCAGGGCTGCTTTGGGTTCCAGCACGGCTGTACTGGCCGTAGCGGGCATCGGGCGTTTCCTCAGGCAGCTGGAAGGGTGGAGGCTGATTTTGAAGCGGTGGGGGGGCGGGCTGTTTTTGTTACAGGGGGCCGGTTTTGCAGTGGTGCTCTTATATCGGCCCCCAGTAACAAAACCAGCAGGGGGGCTGGCCCGTCAAAATTGCCAGGGCTGCTTTGGGTTCCCAGTCCGGCCCTGAGTCTTACCCTGCCTCCGATCTCCTTGTCCTCCACTCAGCCCATGCTCCAGGCTTACCCCTGTGTCTGTAATCATCTCCTCTCTTGGGGGCGGCCTCATTTCCTCTGCTTAACTGCACGTTGCAGCTGACCCCCTCCCCCAGCCCCAGTCGGCTCCATATGTTAACATTTCCCACCCTTTTCATTTGCACAAATCCGAGTGGATTTTGCAGGGAACTTCCCAGGATTGGCACATACTCTTAGCGACCATGACTCAGCGCATACTCATGGCGCCTGTGCCCTTCTGCAGCTCATTTTCCCATCACAGTGGATAGATTCTACGGAGGTGTGATGTTTAATGGACAGACAGAAATAATACACAGATGTTGGCAGTCTTAATGGCTTTATACGCCCATATTGCCCTCATTCACCCAAAAATGTTCCTAAGAGAACCCACAGCTTATATCTGTATCATCTACCTAGACTGGCAACAACAGTCTGTACAGCGCTCACAGTTCTCCAGTAACTACCATCTGCTCCAGAGAATTCCTGGTCTCCTCTCCTGGACCAGCACAACAGTCCTGTAACCACTCCGGGAGGAGGTAAAAGCATCCACAAGAGGGGCGCTTTATCCCTTACAAGAATCAGAGGCTGGGAACCCCAGCCCGAGGCAGGGAAGGAAAAGGGGCACATTGGGGACCAGAGCAGTCAGGCCCCAGAGTGACTCACAAGTAATAGATGATAGAAGGCCGAGTGGGATGAGGCCCGTGCGGGATGTGGTCAGAGAACGTCCTGTGGGACCTGCTTCTTAAGTGTGCTGGTCATGAACTTGCGAAATGTTTTTCCTTACAAGGCATGTTGTACTGCGCTGCTGCTGTCCGCCACAGCTTTTCCCCCTTACAGATATTGTTTGTTGTTTTGCTTTCTCAGACACTCTAGTGACAGCAAGCATCTGGATCACAGTTTTTGGCCAGTACTCCAGTAAGCCCCAAACGAATCTATGAGCATCAGCTTCCTTTAATCCACCACTATCTGGAGATGAGACATGCAAGGGTCGTTCTTCTGGGCATCCACACAGGGTACTGATTTTGCTACAGACATTTAAAACCCAGTGCAGTTGAATGGGCCTCTAGCCGTTAGTAAGTGCTATTCAAAGAATACCATGAAGCGAACTATGACAGTGCGTTTTCCATCACATGCCATACAGTTACAAGAATAAAGCACACTGTGGGTGCAACGCTTTGTTGGCTATGCAACAAGGAGCTTAGCGTGTGCATACTCTCACTCCTGGTTGTACCAGACACAAAACACAGGCCCCTTACTTCTGGTTTATTCTCTTTCTCAGGGATAGCAGTAAGGGGGTGATGTATAGTTGGGTGAATAGGGTTTAGTTTTGGGAGGACCATCAGCTTTTCTGTCGACTGAGCCTCCGTTAGCTCCATTAACGGAAAGCCTCCTCCCATGGTCCGACGGAGTAGGGGCTGTTAGAAGAAGGGCGTTACACCGCCCACCCTAATCAGGATGGATGATGCGATGTATTTTTTTTCTGTCCCTCATCACCAGATTTTACCTGATGGTGAAAGACAGAAAATAACAAGTAATGACCCCCACACACAGGGAGATTAAGAAGTATAAGCTTGCAGGACTGAGCAGTGTGATAAGTCCTCAATTGTCCTTGGTGTAAGAAGCTTGCAGTAGTGGGTAGGGGCAAGAGTAAGCAATGCTATGCAGTGTTAGAGTTTGTCAGCTGTGGCCCTGTGTGGAGCTCAGACTGGAGAGCAGAGTCAGGAATGTGTGGGATGTGTGAGAAGCATGTGCTGACGTACCATGGGAAGCGGTGGAGCTACTAGGTAGCATGAGAAACTCAAGAAGGGAGAAACAGATGAGAAGTTGGCACTGATGGACATAATGAAGTGGCCTCACTGGTGCACACTGACGCTTCTAAACATGGGCTAGTAGTTAGTGAAAGATGCTTGTATGGTTAGCAGTTTGGGAATCAGTCACAAGTGGGAAGTTTGAGAAGTTGACAATGGTGGAGAGTGAGTAGCTGACACTGTTTTGCAGTAAAGAATTGACCCCATTGGGAATCATGAGGAGCTGACATTGCTTGGCATATAGAGAAACTGGAATTTATAGGCTGGAACTGGTGGACTGTGGCAGGAGTTTTTGCTTTCTCTTTTCTATTTTACACATGATTCACAAATCTTTATGTACTTTCCATCCACCTCCTAACTTCCCGATGGCACCATCTCCAACTTCAGCACTGCTCTCACTTCGGGTACATCCTCCAGCTGCCTCCACCTGAACCCAAACCCAACAAAGGTTCTATTTTTTCTGCCACTCATCACTGAGCTGTTTCACCACCAACTTCTATTGCCTAGCCTTCGTCTTCCTTAACAATGCATCTCTCTGCACACCTTCGTGTCATCTTGGGCACTTCTCCATCTTACTCCACATACATTTTATATGTATCCTTCGTTTGTGCTATTGTCTGCGTAACGCGTAATTTTGCAATGTACCCCAATCACAAAAATGCTCATAGTCGATTAAATAAACGGCCTGTTATACCCAAAATGCCTGTGTAATTTCTATATGACTGTAAAGATGACCATATTCATTTGTTAAGGACGGAAATCCTCACCCACCCTAAGGTGGCATGCTTCATCATAGGGTCTCTTCTCACAACACCCTATCCCTTGGGGACACAAAATAAGAATTGTCTGGTTCCACCAAGAGATAGGTTTATTTATATCCTGTTTAACTTTGGACTCTGTCCCTCACACCCACAACTTCTGTTCAACATAGTACCATCTCCCACATTCCAACTTCTTAAGTGCTCTTCCCCACTTTGTGGAGAGTTGTATTCCACACCACGAGCAAGTGGTGTGAGGGGAAGCCTCCAGTGCTAAAGTTTTGATGAAACTATATGGCGTAATGGCATAATTTTGGCAATTTTGCATAACAATTGTAACACAATATTTGTGGAATTAATAGAGCTTACACCAGTCAAAAAGGAAATTTTGCATGTGCCTACTTTTTGTGAAACTGGCAAAGGTTTGAAAAGACTTCACACTGTGGCAGAAGGCAATGTTACACATCACCAAGATTGATGAAACCAAGCTCTCCCTCAATGTCACTGGAAACCAACCCAATACTCTAAAGACCATCAATGTCTACCTCACAGGCATAAGATGCAGACAGAAAATGGCCTCTATGCGGCTCAGGGCGGCCCGTTTGGTAACCAGTGCTCCCCCCCGAACTCCTTCAGGTCCCCTGTTACGTAAATTACACTGGCTGCCCATACGTAAAAGAATAGAATTCAAAATTGGTTGTTTGGTATTCAAAGGCCTTAACAAAATGGGACCTAAATATCTAGCAGACAAACTGGTTAGATATACACCTTCGCGCACCCTTCGATCAACAGATAAGGGCTTTCTTACTGTCCCGCGCATAAAACAAACCAGGCTAGGAGGCAAAGCATTCTCCTACATAGCCCCACAATTATGGAACCAGCTATCTCTGGATATCCGCCAATGCACTAACTACCTGACTTTCAGGAAAAAACTTAAAACATCACTCTTTTAGTTTCTCGTGCCTTTCTAGTCGCCCTTAGCGCGGAGATACCCCATCCGGGGTGATTCATGCGCTTTATAAATGACATAAATAAATAAATAAATATGCAAAGCAATGGAGCTGTAGCTAGACACAGTAACAACATAAATCTAAATCCCATATTTGTAAAGTGCGACTTATCACCCAAAAGGGTACCCAGGTGCTGGCGGCCGTCAGGGAGATTAAGTGAGCTACTGCCCAGAGTCACATGATGCTGAGCTGAGCTGCCACCGGTGATCAAACCGCGAGCCTCAGGCTTCTGCGCCACACCTCTCCCACATGCAGGAACAATCGTAACACAAACTTGAAGCTCAAGATCAAACACTGGGGTTCACTATGATTTGGAGCTAAATGTGAAATAGGTATGTCTGCTCACTGCCAACCACACAAACGTGGGAATAGACCTTTTCACAACAGACCAGTTTTCTGCATGGCTCCTCCGCTACGGTTTTCTGACAGCAATTAAAGACATTCAGTACTGACATTCATCGCATTGTACGAAACGAAACAATAACAGTGTAGGGTTTGACTGGGGTTGTGGGATTTATAGACTACTAAGAGGAATTCTAAATTCTGCAGATTTGCAACTTTTAACCCTCAAAAGCTCAACACCACTTACAAAGTATGGGCATATTATTCTGCTAATACATAGGTATTCTAAGTTACAAGGCTGTAGGCAGTTTGATCTAGACTATGATGTAGGGTTTATTAGTAACTTTGACAAACTTGCACCCTTGCACTACTTACACATTGTGTTACCTTGAAAATGTGGGTATTTATTACAGTGCATACACCCCAGACACAAAAGACAGCTCTCCTCCCTGACAGCAGAACATGGAAACTGCAGTTCGTTTAGCTTTGCGCAGTAAATTCATTTTGACTTGATGCCTTGAAATAGCATAAATAAGTTTCTAGTCACACGATACAGCTCTGTTTTTTAGCCATCCTTTTCTCTTCGCCACCACGTGCTGAGTGTTGACTCGAAAGCTAAGTTGAAGTTCCATTTTTGTGATCTTTTCGATCAATACTCCTTGAGGTTTTGATTAGACATCTCTGAAACTAAACCCACCAACCAACTACTGAACCTCGTAGGTGTGCAGGAATTTGTGTAGCGTAAACCTAGCGGGAGAACAACATAGCGCTGGTCAACAGTACGCTTTCAGGATTTCATGCACCAGGGTCGGTCTTAGGGATTGAACACTGGCCCTCAGGACCGTCTGCATTCTAAGCAGAGTAAAAGGATGAAGCGGAGACAAGAGCCAGAGCCGGCTTGTCTATCTGCCTGTAAGGGGCGGGGTTGGGGAAGGCTGCTAAGATTCTTATTGGCCACATTCTGTCAGGTGTTAACCACCCTTTCCCCGTTATTATGCTTTTTTGCCTTCAGCTTGGTGGCCACAATAGTGGGCTGAGTAATTAACACCCAGAGCAAAGGATGTTAACAGCTTTGAACTCCTCAAGGAGGACAATTATGTTAAAAAACATGAGAGTATAATTTTATGACCCTTTTGAGATTAATGATTTGTTTTTTGGACTGTGGCTCTTTACCACCAATATTTATGCAGTGTCTGATTGCTGTGCCATAAACACCAGATCACAATGCAGCAACAATCCAATAAAAGCCTACCCCTCTTATCACTCGTTGACTGCATGCTTGCCTTTGATCCCGCACAGCAAGGTTAGTGCCATACAAATGCCACATACATAACAGAACAATGCTTGTTTGATATTGTACCTATGACTTTCACTATTTCTTCGTACAGCTCTTTCGTCCCATAGCAAATGAGCAATATTTTTGGCGCTCTATAGTAATCATAACAAAAAAGAACCTTTGTAGGGAAAACATTTTTTAAAACCTGAAATGGTTCATCCCTTAGAAGTAAGGAAGCACTACAGAGTTCCTAATTCAGGGCGACTTTCATGGCAGTAGCAGAAAGCCCGCTTGTGGACTCCAGTCTTTCTAAACTAGATAAAACAAAGTTGAACACGAGGAACGGGTTCTTTTTCCTTATGTTGGAGTAACCACCAGATGGTCTACTATGGTGTAATCCAGACACTGAAGGCAATTCTGGGAAACCAGTCCAGTGAGAGTCTTTAGGCAAACTGTGACAAAAAACACACATGTACCAAACCCCGGCTTTGTACTCGATGAGACCTTGTCCTTGGAGCAGCAAGTGAAAAGTGTGGGGAAAATCTGCATGTTCTGCTTAGTACGTCTGAGAAAAACTATCCACCTTAAAGGGGAGATTCAAAATTCCACTTGATTAGTCAAAATTCTGAATACAGAAGAATTAACTGGGAACAGCAAGGTAATATCTAATTTAAAAATAACGCACCAATTATTTGTCATTAGGTATTTTAATTCTGTTCAGGAAATTGCCATTGGGCAATACGATTTCTAGTAGGCCATTGCAAACTGTGATTGGTCCTTGGAAATTCTGATGCGTCATCCAATTCTGATGGTCATTTTGAATGTGTCTGTGATTCTGATTTACACATAAATCAAACGATTGAACACTGGCCTATGTCAATCTTGAAAGCTTCCGGTAATATTACATCTCTGCAGCAGATTACTGAGCAGAAGGAAAGGAGTGGCGAGCTGAAGCCAGGAACAGTTGTTTCCTTGGAAGAAGATACTGCCGTCGCTTCCAGGATCAGCTCGTGGCAGAAGGCCAGGCCCGTGGCAATGCCGAGGGCATGACGAAGCGTAACATCCGGGGTCCAGAGATTGAAAAGTCAAAACCCTCTGATGGGGAAGAATGCTGGCCTGCAGCCAGTGCCTGACAGGAATGGGTGGGGTGGGTTCTGGAGAGGAGGCCACGAGCCTGCTCAGGACGGCTGCTGTGGTGACTGTGGATTACGGGCGCTGCTTAAACAGCTGGGTCTGCTCTCACTTCCGGTCTTGCAGCAGAGCAAGATAATTCAGAAGAGAGCAGCAGGGGAGCTTGCCAATAGACAGATGCTCAAACATGCAAAGGACTCATAGGTCAGGGCTGGGACAGTTGGTACAATTAGGGCTTCAAGTGAGCAGGGTTCTGCCGGTGCTCAGCACTCACAGTTCTAAAAAGCAGTTAGTGAGGCGGGTCCCTATTGGGCTCTCCATTTTTGTCCTCACTGTCAGGGTTCTTAATATAAAAAGCTGACAGTGCCCGTCTGAAGGTCTGCCCACTGCTTCCCGGTATCAACATGAAACTAGAGAACAGGCAGCGCTCCAAACTACGTGTTGATATAGTGACGAGAGGTTTATTTCAGTTGCAACAACCGAGAACTCATTTGTGCAAATCGTGAAATGACTGGGGAATAAATATAAATGCAGAGCGCATTTGCATAACTATACTTATTTCAATGACAAAAAAAATTACGTTTTTACAAAGACGGCAAAGAAAATGCCCTACAAAATCGTTTTTGCGCATGGAAACACTGAAACTAGCATTGATGTGGCTACAGAAGGGAAGGGATGACAAATGCAAAAAGAACAATTGATGGACAGAATGCAGAACAATGTCATACATTCACCCCAGTGCGCCAGGTATGCCCAGACGTGGGTCCTGGGCTCACTGTGCCACTGGAATAAAGCTATCCTGGCTGAAGAGGGGTGAAACCCCGAAACCGGTCCTAGGATGCTTGTTTCCGGTCCAGGGAGGACCTGGCTTGGCAGTTCGGGCTGGACTGTTCCCATGAGGCACAGGGTCAAGACTGATTTGCATATGGCCAGGTCTAAACTGGGGTGGCATGGTGAGCAAAAGAATGATGGATTTAACCCAGATCTCTTGACTGGGGGTGAATGTTTTGATTTGTTCTGCATTCCGTCCATCAATTGTGTGGGAGCATGGCTCCACGCGTGCGTGAGAGTTTACTATTTATAAAAATAATGACTAATAAGAGACTGAGAAATATATGTGAATATTTGTGACCATCAGTACAGAAGAATAGAGTTGACACAAAAGAAGATTTTTAACATGTGTTTTTAAGCCACGCCTTTAATTACATCTGCCACGCCCCTTTGAGAGACCCCCACCCCCCACCTCCCCTCCACCTAGAGTTTTTTCATCTCACTCATAGCCCTGGGTACAACGCCAGGCTTGCCACAACACTTTTCCGGTGAAAAGTCAGCAGTGGTTGGGCAAAGCCATTCATAATCGATTTTCAGGCGACAGGGTGGTCACGTGCTCTGCCATGACCCTTTCCATAGTTATTAGTACCTTGTCAGTGGTTGTGTTTTATCCCCAGAGCCATGCTGCCAGCTTGAGGTCTGTTTGAGTCTGACACTTCGAGGTCATTGGGTTGGGGTACACCCAGGCCTGGCCCACTTTCCAGGCTCTAGGATTCCAAACTCCAGGCCTCTGTGTTGTAAGTGCACAAAAAGAAACACGGGGCTGAATGCCCCGGATGCTTTAGGTTGTCAGCTAAACGAGACAACATGGGATACATGCAGGGCTTTAAGTGGGCCGGGTCTCACCGGGTCTGAGCACCGGCAGTTTTTTTACGGAGGCCTCGAAACTGGTCTCTATCGGGCTCTGTTTTGTGCCCTGGCACAGGCGGTCCGTTTTTTCCGGACTGCAGTGACAGCAGGCACATTGATGTGCGCTGCTCACACTGCTCACTTCTCACTAGTGGAGAAGTTAAAAAGGCATGACATCACGCCAGGTGAGCGTTGTAGGGGGAAGGGAAATCCTTTAAAGAGAGACATTTTCTCTCTGGATTTCCCTTCTCTTTGAAACTCAGGGGCAGCAACATTGTCGCGGTGTCACCAGGGCTTTAAGTGGGAGCCTTTTCAATAATATATACAAGCCATAGTTGCTGTTTATTTATCTTATGCAACTAACAACCATTGACAAAGCCAATAGTCCTGACTTGTTGTAGATATTATGTATCTTGTATCATATATCTAGATGCAATGACAGAAACAGCAAAATACAAGTCGGGCGGCACACTATGCTCAGCACAGATTTTTACATTAAGTGCTTTAAGCCACGCCCTTAATTACACTGGTCACGCCCCTTTGAGAGACCCCCCAGTTTTTTCATCCCACTTAAAGCCCTGGATACATGTGAAACGTTACTCATGTGAGATACTACGACACTAGAGCTCACTAGCTCCTTACAGCCCAGAATTGCCATTTCCCCAAAAATTACTTTTCCAGGCAAAGGTAGGACTGGAAATGAATGATATCAACTATTTTATAATGTCTCGCATTTTTACGTATTTGGATTTGTTATAATCTTAATTCTCCCTGGGAATTTTTAATTGTATTTTTCAGGGCATTTTGAGATAACGGTCCTATTGCTGTATTTTTGGGGTGATATAAAACCAACATGGGCGAGTTATGTGAACAGAGACTCCCGCGAGTTCAGGGAGAGTTGAGCTTTCCTCATGGCTGGGAAGAGCACGCACGCGACCCCAGGACCCTTCCCTCCCCAGCAGTCACCCACCGCTCCCCCAGGCCCAGCCTGTCTTTCGTTATAGCAGCATTGCCTGCTGTGAGGCAATGCCACTGATAGCATCGATCTTGTAAAGAGGCCGTTAGCCTTATAATAACATTCCCACGGACAGAGCCTCTCTGCGGTCCCAGGACGGCTGCCCACGTGGAAATGATTCCAGCAAAGAGCACATCCTTCCGGTGGGAGCATCTTTCGAAATCTACGGCGTGTCCCGTAAACCCGGAGTCATTCTTGTGAGTGAGTTTCTTAAACATTCGGAAATTCACATCTGCAGCGCCCAGAAGCCGGTGCTTTAAAATAATTAACGACCTCTTAGGATGAGCTTGGAATAACCCGGCGTGAGATAGAGCATCTCCCCCAGAGCCCTAGCCTGTCTCGCGCGTACCGGTAATGACTCTCGACTTTGTGCGGGGCAGTACTCACTGAAGGGAAAAATGCCATTAAAGTGAGAGAGATTGTCAGCGCACAGCCATGTCAAAATAGGCACCATGGCATGAAGCTTCTTGTTTCCAAGGCAGAATCACGTGCACAATTGGTTAAGCACCACGGGTCGGGTGAGTGTACACCTTTGTGGAGGCTTTGCGTGGGCTGCGGGATGCTATTTTTAGCCTACGGGCAGAAAAGCAGTCATACAACGCCCCCCCCCCCCCCCCAGCCCCTCGAAAAGCCCAGGAGACCCCGTGGGAACCAGATGGATGGGAACTGCATTTCGTGTACGCTTAAAATAAAATAAAACATCTGTTTGGAGGGGAGCCAGTCCTATTAATAAACCCCCTCCGCTGTCCCCCAAGGGTCAGAGCCAGTGGCCCCACGCGCCATTCTCCCGGCTCAGACAGAGCCTCTCTCTGAATCTACTGGAAGGGTCCACAGGGGGGAGCGGGGGAAGTCAGAGGCGACGATTCTGATGCAGACCGAAGGCATCTGTGGGAATAAATTCCGAACCCATTTATTTATTGCATCCAGTGAGATTTAGGGGCCGGAAGTGGGAAAGGAAATGTGAAAAGATGTCAATTCATTTCTCGCGCCCACGCGAACGCGAAAAAAATCCAACCACCGCGTTTACTTAAGTCTCCTTACACCCCCCCCCCCCCCGGCGTAACACACGCCCCTGTAGTGCAGGCGGGCCCCCACCCCCCAGGGGCCCCTCAACCCCTCAGGGGATCCCTATTTAGCCCATGACCAATCACTGTCTGTGAGATATGGGAGACTAAGGACCCCTCTTCACACTGTGCAGGGGGGCCACATCATTTTCCTTTACGCCATCTTCTCCCCGCCCTGGACTGGGGCTTTAATGAGAACAGAGGGGAGGATGGGCAGCGGAGGGGAGAGAAGAGTAGGGTTGCACAGGGAGAAGCACAACTGGCAGAAATAGGAGTCTGTGCCACGGTCTCCGGCCATATCGGCAACTTGATCCCCGCCGAGGCCTTGTGTGAAGTAGTAATGTGTGCAGCTGGAGTTTTGTACCTGTTCTGGAGTCCTCATCTGCAGAACTGTGGGGCATATTACCTAGGATTTGCGATAATTATCGCAAAGCGCGATTAGCGCTGTTTTTTTTATCGCCGGCTATCGCTGGATTTCATCGCGGAGATAACGCGTTATTATCAACGCTTATCTCCAAGGCGATAAAAAATCCAGCGATAGCGGCGAAACCCAGCAATAGCGCGAGAAATCCAGCGATAAAATCACTGCGCTAATGAAAAGCTCACTAATAGGCAGGTGAGGACTTAACCTTACAATCCACCTCCCATTGACAAGAATGGTTAAGTCAAGTTTTTAGCAGGTGTTAAATTCCAGCGATAATCGCGGTTAGCGCGACTTTTTATCGCTCGCGGGCATTGCTAATAGGGGGAAGTTGTGTTTGCGACTGTTTGCAGTTGCTTTTAGTTGGGAACGCCTACTTTGCATGTCATTAGCGATAATTATCGCTGACATGCAAAGCGGCAACAAAACGGCCGCTATCCCCATTAAGCTGTCGCTAACAGCTATTAGCGACAGCTTGCTAATAGGGCGATAAAAATATCGCCGCTTTATCGGCAAAAAGTGCTGCTAAAGCGGCGATAACGCCCTTGCTAATATGCCCCTGTGTTCTTCCTGGAGACGTCATCGCCAGGTGAATTGTGTCTGTGTATGGGGCCTCACTGAGTTCACCGTGCACAGGCCTGGAGGTCTCCCCACTCAGAACCCCCACCGAATGGTATAGTCAGAGATACTACAACCAAGCCAAGACTCTCCATCTCGGGCACGCTGACCGGTTTTCCGCGGCCATAGAGGGCAGTAACACGAGCCCCTCAGCCCCTGCGGCACGGGGAGCCCCCAGCCCTCCAGGGGGGCCTCCAACACCTATGGGGGCCCCCACTCAGTATAGGCCAGGAAATATCTGCAAGATATGTGTGTGCCTGGGAAGTAGGCATCGTTTTACGTTACTCCACCGGGCCATACTCGTCATTCACTTGGATTCTTCAGTCTAGAGCGGCAGTGAGTGACAGGCAGTGGCAAAGGTCAAGATCTGAGGTGCTTTGGCAGAGCTGTATGTGAGAGTCACGATATTACAATGGCAGAATCAGAGAACTGAGATAACTTGGCAGGGCACATTGGACCCAATAATGGAAAGGAAGAGTGTGTCGGGGTCAGTATTAAGGGACAGGCGGAGAGTTGTTGTATGTGGGTGGAACTCAACTTCAGGACATGAAATGTTCTTCACTAGCCAGAGCTGAGGTGCCTTCACAGAGCTGTGTGTGGCTCCCACTAGAATAGCAGAGCGCACTAAGGTCATGAGTGAGCTCTGTTTGACAGACCAACATGTGGGTCAGAGCGATGGAATAACAAGCATTGGCATAGCCAATAAGTCTTGCCTTTTGGATCCGCCAATGCAGACCTCTTGGATTTGCCAAGTCTTTTTGCCCATGCCGTTTGACATCAGCAAAAAATAAAATACTTGTTTGGTGATAGTGAAAGGATCGGCAAAAAAATAAATAAAAAAGTTTGGTGATGTGCTTGCATGCATGTGCCATCAAGAATGTGTGCCTATGAATCATGATGCTACTGTGGCCAAGAGTGATGGCATATATGTGCACATGCATCACCACTAAGGTGCATACAGATGGCATGATGTGAGTGCATTTTTTTTATTTACCATTCGAAGATGGTGGACCTCATCTTGGAGTGATAAATAAAAAATGAAATAAAATGTGTGTGAAAGCCTGTTTTTTAGGAAAAGAGCAGCCTTGCTGCAAATTGCATCTGCTGGACCCAGCAATGGAGGAGTCGGTTTGGGGGATGAATCGGTTGGCGAAAAGTAGGAGACTGCAGGGTTGAGGGAGCAAAGAGAGCTTTGGAGTAGGACTGGATGTTGAAAAATCATAATAAAAAAGCCAGGCTTGGGGGGGCTGAGGGAAACAAGCAACAACGGCATGGAGAATGGATATGAGTGGTTTGAGGGCGATGCAGCAGCCGAAGGAAAGAGCAAGAAATCCCATGAAGTGTTATAAGCAAAAGAGAAAAGTAGTTCCCTGGATATGCTAATGGTTAGAGGGTCGACCTCGACGCTGGGGAACCGAGTTGAGTCTCGGCAGGGACACTCAACATTCTGTGATTCTGGGCAAATCACTTGATCTCTCCGTGCCTAACAAAATGAATGTGTCCGTCTGTAACGCAACTGGTGTTCATGTAAAGCGCTCTGATACCTTCGGGTGGAGTTCGCGCTATATAAAACTAAAATAAATAATTAAATAAGCAGTGAAAAGATACATGTCATTCATTCAAATCAATGGCAAAAAAGCTCTGCTCCAGGGAGAGGCAAACACAAGAACAGAAAGGAAATCCACCAACTAGGAGGCAAGCAAATGAGAGTGACAAGAAAGCCAACCTATGGTAAGCAATGGGTGGACCCATAGCACACTGTAAGTTTTGGCATTGCCCAGAATAGGTCTGCGCTAGTAGACAGCTAAATCTGTCTATGGGTGAGACCTAAAGAAGGGTGGTAGACGAAGTCGGGCTTGAGATGTACCAATAGGTTTGTCTGCATCATTGCAGTGGAATGACAGGGGCTGTTATGGTACAGGATTAGGGTGCGATGGTACAGCGTCTTGGATGAAAGACAGGGGTTTACACTATTATATTTTAAAGCGACCAGTGACACACCGATGAGTCAATAACAGGACCCATGTGACCACATTTATTTCTGATATCCGACCCTCTGGGTATTCAGTTATTTATCAGACCTATCGTCACAGGGTTTCCTGGAAATACAGAACTTTGATGAAGCAACAGCTGAGTCTGTTTCTGCACCCCTCCGGCAGCACGCAGCCATCTTACACTTCTGTCTTACGTGCCAAGCAGTGGGCCATGCACATTGTTTTTCTCCTGAAGCAAAGTTAATGAATGCCACCCCTTGTCAATTCCACCTTTTTTAAAAAGAAAGTCCTTCCGCAGAAATGTGTTTATATCCATGAAATAGTGCTTTCTCATCAATTTTATAACATTTCTTCAACTTTGCACGCCAGGGTGTGTGCAGAAAATTAGTGTGGACCACTGTTCTGCTAGTTTAGGTAGTGATTTTGGCCTCTGTGAGCCATTCCTACCCACCGAAATTGCGCTGGCAACTTGGTTTAGATGAATTTATTTGAAATAATTTCCATGATCACCTGGAGAAAAGCTGGCACCAGAGCAACAGGTGATCTGATTCAGGATGCTGCATGAGGGAGGCCGAAGTATGAAGCCCACCCTCGCCTGCCCCTGTGTTTAGTGCCACTAATATAACCTGTACGGGGTGCCAAAGAAAGGAGTTCAAATCTTTAGCACCCGTTCCTCCTCACCACCACCACCACCCTCCCCCCACACACACACGCAGATGCGCCAGGTGGCCTTTCTCTTAGCCTCTTTTGTCCTGCCAACCCCTCTGTGACAGCTCAGACATTCATGCAGTTTTTGATTTGGAGAAACTGGCAACTGAGAGAAAGGAGCTAACTCTGGCGTGAAAAAGGCTTACCAACCTCAAAAGGCGTTTGGCTCATAAAAAAAGCCAATAGGTCTTACCTGTGCGATATACATTGGCTTTGTCAATGTTATTTTTAGATATGTTGTACAACAGCATGGTTGCTGTGCAGCATGGCTGAAAGTAAAAAAAGCGCTCTAACGCAGGCCCATCATAGTGCTTTTTTTGTTTTATCTTTCAAACATGTTGCCAATTAACATGACAACGGTTGTTAGGGTGGTGGTGGGTGTCATGGGGCAAGCAACATCAGGGAGGAGACTGGAGGAAGGAAGAAGAATGGTATAAGCAACAACAGACAAGCAACGAAGGACCAAGCAACAAGGCAGAAGGGTGTGACAAGTTGGCCTGGCATATGCTGTCCACTAGTTCTAGTGGGCACCTTGCACCAGTCCAAACGACCTTTATTGATGATAGGTTTAAAGACAACCTTTATTGAAAGCTATCCTAGTGGTAGCTATGGAGAGCAGCCTTCAGGCTAAGTCTTGAAGGAATGTAAAGCAGCTTGGTTTACCAGATTATAACCTCTTGAATAACTAAATGAAAGGAGAACCACACAAGATATATATAAAATATGTGTATTTATTTCTAAACACTAACTACTAATCCCTTTATGAGATTAGAGTTCAAGATACACAGTATCACAGTATTAAAACGACAGTAAATAGCACAATACACAGTGGGCTCCAGGGGGAGACCAAACCATATACTAAGAAAGTGGTATAAGAACCACGACTTGACTAGACACAGTGCCTAGAGCACGTAGAATCGCTGGGACCCCAAGGAACCACCCAAGGTAGTGACACAGGAGACCCATGGGGGACGTGTGCAGTGTGAGAACACAGCCGCGAGCGCCGTCGGATTCAATGCGGAAAGTCGCGGTTGGAATTTTAAAGTTAAAGGACACTTAGGAGAGGACTTTGAGCAAACCCCTTTAGACTTAAGGGTTTCTAGGGCCAACACCCACGGGAGCACCGGAGTACTCGAGTTACCTCACCCAGGAAGCCGGGTGCATAGGTGCCAAAGGTGTCGGGAATCGTCGTCGTTTTCAATGGCGAACTGCTGCAAAGTGCTGCTGCCGTGAAGGAAAAAAGTGTCCGGTGTGATCCAAGCCTGGATCGAAGATGTGAAGAACCTGAAAGCAGAGGGGACAGAGTCTGGGTCACTAGCCAGTGACCATGAGCGGAGCAATCGAATGCCCACCGATGTCGGGTGCTTCAGGTGCGAAGAGGTGAAGCTTGACTCCGCAGCCACGGGGTCCCGGAGATGTCGACGATGACCAGGAGCCGGATTAGAGCTGTCCCACGAAGGATGTCGAGTGCTGGGGTGTCGGTGATCGGATTGACCACAACAAGCCTTGGCAACAGCAACCCATGCAGGAAGAGAAAAGATGCTTCTGTGCGGACCAGCAAGGTCCTGGGGACTCCCCAAGCAATGGAGAGTCAGGGCACGTCTGGAGCAACTAGGGAAGCCCAATAAAAGTTAGAGTTGCCTTCTTGGGGACCCACAGGTCAACGGACCAGGGATCGCGAAGGGACCTTGAGAGGAATCACAAAATGGCGGCCCACGGAACACTCGTTGAGTGTAGGCCTACAATCTTCAGTGCAATTACTGCTCGGGGTCAGGGCTACAAGTAACCCAAAGCTCAGCCTCAGGGGTCGCCGGAAAGCTGATGCTTCTGCAATGGTCACAGGGGTTCAGGTTGCACGGTCTCCACGAGGGATACGGGCCTCAGACTTGCTGTGGGCACAGATCGACCTCAGAGACCTAGGAAAACCCACCTCCTGTGTGGCAATATTCTTCAGAGTCCGTCGGAGCTTGGAGATGCCAACCAGTCAGTTGCTTTAAAGGTGCCTGCCTTGCAGGGAAGTAACTCCTTTACTCCAAGGGAGATTCTTCAGTCGTCCAGCGTCGTGCAGATCGTCGAAGTACTTGGTTTCTGGGATCAGAGTTTAGTCCAGGTGTAATCTAAAGTCCTGTAGTCGGGGTTTCCTACTTTATACCCAAGGAAGGGGTTGGACAAACTCTGGGGACCCACCTATGGGAGGGTCAGGAAAGAGGGGTGGCTACACCCATTTCCTTTGTCCAGTTTCGCGCCAGAGCAGGGGCTGCGTGCCCCTGCAACCGGTTTGAGCTGGACTATGCACAGGGACACCAAATGTGCCCCCAGTGCAGACTTCAAAGCACTCTGAGAGTGCACCCACCCAGCCCCAATACACTAAAGCCTGTCTGGGAGGTGGTCACACCTCCCTGTGACAGGAAACCTATTGTCCAGGCCTCCCCTGCTGGAGTTTCGTCCAGCAGCAGGAGGGCAGACTCGTGTCCGTGGCTGCAGCATCCATTTTGTGATGCCAGGGCTCTGTTAGCTGGTACCGGGTATACCGGTGCTGTCATGTCTCTCCCTCTAGAAGGGTGGGATCATACACTACCACACCAGTTACTGGTGTGGGGGTATGATTCCAAGGTGTTTGACACCAAACACGACAGTTTTCCATGCAGCCACTCCAAAGTTAGCATTTACCGTTTGGTTATAATGCACTTAAGAGTATATGGTCTGGCTGCATCACAAACAACCCGGAATGATGATTCCGAAAGCTGCAGAGGGCTCTGCTCATGCATGGGCACCCTCTCACATGAAACCCAGCACCCTGCCTTCAGGATTGTTAAGGCCTGCCATAGGGGTGACTGATAGGTTTACACGTGCAGTGATTCAGAGAGATATAGGGAACCTATATCTCAGTAAGGGGTGGATACACCACCTTACACAGGCTGCTGTAGCAGACCTGTTGTCTCATTTTACAAGGCTTCCCAGGGGTGGCATAATACATGCTGCAGCCCCTGGTAGGCCTCTGGGGTACCTATGCCTACATAGTACACCATATACTAGGGACTCACAAGGGTACCCCAGAATCCAATCTGGATTGAACCTAAAGTACATACAATCAATTTAGAGTAGAAAGCAGATAGACTGGGGTCCTGATTCGCAGGGCCACAGTCTGGCTCAGTCGAAAAACAGTGAAACATCAGCAAAAAGTGGGGGTAACTATAAGAAGCAGATCCTACTCTCCTACACAACCCCCCCCAAACGTCAGGACATTAAACTAACCTTGACCAGTTGAGTCTTCATGTTCTAAGTGGAAATATCTGGAGAGTCCATCTGCATTGGCATGGTTACTCCCAGGTCTATGTTCCACTGTATAGTCCATCCCCTGTAGGAAATGGACCACCTCAAAAGTTTGGGGTTTTCACCCTTCATCTGTTTTAGCCATAAGAGGGGCTTGTGGTCTGTCTGAACAATGAAGTGAGTGCCAAACAAGTATGGCCTCAGCTTCTTCAAGGCCCAAACCACAGCAAAGGCCTCCCTCTCAATGGCTGACCAACGTTTCTCTCTGGGGGTCAACCTTCTGCTAATAAAAGCTACTGGCTGATCCTGACCTTCATCATTCAATTGTGATAACACAGCCCCTACCCCCAACTCAGATGCATCTGTTTGGACAATAAATTGCTTGGAGTAATCAGGACTTTGCAGAATGGGAGCAGTGCACATGGCCTGCTTCAGGTCATCAAATGCCTTTTGACAGCTAACTGTCCACTGAACTTTCTTTGGCATTCTTTTAGAAGTTAAGTCATTCAAAGGGGTCACTATGGATCCATACCCTTTGACAAATCTTCTATAGTACCCAGTCAGGCCCATGAAAGCTCTGACCTGAGTCTGGGTAGTTGGAGCAACCCAGTCCATGATGGTCTGGATCTTGCTCTGCAATGGTTGAACCTGGCCTCCACCCACAAGGTGGCCCAGGTACACAACCTGACTGTGCCCTATCTGGCACTTGGTGGCCTTGATAGTTAGGCCTGCTTTCTGCAGGGCCTCCAACACATTTCTCAGGTGGACCAGGTGATCCTCCCAGGTGGAGCTAAAGACAGCAATATCATCTAGATATGCTGCACTATAGGCTTCCAGGCCTGTAAGGACTTTGTTCACCAACCTTTGAAAAGTGGCAGGTGCATTTTTCAAACCAAAGGGCATCACCACAAATTGGTAGTGCCCACTAGGAGTAGAAAATGCTGATTTGGCTTTTGCATCCTCAGCTAATCTGATTTGCCAGTAGCCAGCTGTCAGGTCAAATGTGCTGAGAAACTTGGCTGAGGCCAAAGTGTCTATGAGCTCATCTGCCCTTGGTATGGGATGGGCATCAGTCCTAGTGACTGCATTGAGACCTCTGTAGTCTACACAAAACCTCATCTCTCTCTTACCACCCTGGGTGTGAGGTTTAGGCACTAAGACTACTGGACTAGCCCAAGGGCTATCTGAGGGTTCAATCACACCCAAATCCAACATCTTCTGGACTTCAGTCCTGATGCAGTCCCTGACATGGTCAGGTTGCCTGTAAATCTTATTTTTAACAGGCAGACTGTCCCCAGTGTCCACTTCATGAGTGCACCAGGTAGTCTGACTTGGAGTCAGAGAGAACATATGTCTGAACTGATTGAGAACCTTTCTGCAATCAGTTTGCTGCTGGTCAGTGAGGCTGCCTGCCAAGGCTACACCATCTACTGATCCATCATCAGGGTTCTGAGAGAGCAGGTCAGGGCGTGGATCACTCTCTTCCTCCTGTCCCTCATCACTAGCCATGAGCAAGCCCATGTCTGCCCTGTCAACATATGGTTTCAGTCTGTTGACATGGAGCACCCTGTGGGGGCTCCTGGGAGTTCAAGGTCTACCAGATAGGTAACCTCTCCCTTCTGTTCAACAATGGTTTGGGGGCCACTCCACTTATCTTGGAGGGCTGCTGGGGCCACAGGCTCCAACACCCATACTTTCTGTCCTGGCTGATAAACAGTCAACACAGCCTTTTGGTCATGCCTGGCTTTTTGTAATTCCTGGCTAGCCTCAAGGTTTTTAGTTGCCTTCTTCATGTACTCAGCCATCCAGGAGCGGAGACCAAGTACATAGTCCACAATATCCTATTTAGGGGGTTTGAGAGGTAACTCCCATCCCTCCTTCACTAGACACAATGGACCCCTAACTGGATGTCCAAACAGAAGCTCAAATGGGCTGTAACCAACCCCCTTCTGTGGAACCTCTCTGTAGGCAAAGAGAAGGCAGGGCAAAAGTATGTCCCATCTGCGCCTAAGCTTTTCTGGGAGACCTTTAATCATGCCCTTCAAGGTTTTGTTGAACCTTTCAACTAAACCATTGCATTGTGGGTGATAAGGGGTGGTAAATTTATAATTTACTCCACACTCCTTCCACATAGCAGTTAAGTAACTAGACATGAAGTTTGCAACTCTGTCTGATACTACCTCCTTAGGAAAACCCACCCTGGAAAAGATTCCCAGGAGTGCCCTTGCCACCACAGGGGCTGTGGTGGTCCTGAGGGGAATTGCTTCTGGGTACCTAGTGGCATGGTCCACCACCACCAGGATAAATCTGTGCCCAGATGCTGTTTGGGGGTCTAGGGGACCAACAATGTCCATCCCTACCCTCTCAAAGGGAACCCCCACCACAGGTAGTGGTATCAGGGGGGCCTTTGTGGTGCTACCTGCCTTACCACTGGCTTGACAGGTAACACAGGAGCGACAAAACTACTTGGTGTCTTCAGACATATGAGGCCAATGAAAGTGAGGGACAATTCTGTCCCAAGTCTTGTTTTGGCCTAGGTGACCTGCCAATGGGATATCATGTGCTAGGGTCAATAGGAAGCTCCTAAACTTCAGAGGTATAACCAACCTCCTGGTGGCTCCAGGCTTGGGGTCTCTACACTCTGAGTAAAGGAGTCCATCATCCCAATAGATCCTATGGGTACCACTAGCACTCCCAGCAGCCTCAGCAGCAGCTTGCTGTCTGAGTGAGTTCAAGAGAGGGCAGCTCAGTTGCTCCTGGCTCAGATCTGCCCTGGAAGGGCCCCCTGTCCCCAAGAACTCAACCTGATCAGGCTCAAGCTCCTCTGGGACAGTTCCTTCTTCAGGACTGAGATCATCTCCCTCAAGAGACTGATCTTCTTTCTGAGGCAGGGGGGAAGCCACTGCCTTAACCCTACTGCTCCTCCTCTTGGGAGGCACCTGGTCCATTATTCCAGAATCCAGGGCCTGTTCAGTTTTAGACATTTTTGCCTGTGACCTGGTCATAGCAAACACATCTGCAGGGATGCCCAACATTTCTGCATGGGTCCTGAGTTCAACTTCAGCCCAAGCTGAACTTTCCAAATCATTTCCAAGCAAGCATTCAACAGGGAGGTCTGCACTTACCACAACCTTCTTAGGGCCAGTTACCCCTCCCCAGGAGAAATTAACAACTGCCAGGGAATGGTCTGTCCTGACATTGCTAGCATTGATCACTTGGTACATTTCACCAAGTATGATCTGCTCAGGGGCTACAAGATCTTTTGTCACCATTGTGACACTTGCTCCTGTGTCCCTGTATGCCAAAGCCTCTCTTCCATTAATTAAGGGCTGCTGTCTGTATTTGCCCAGATTACTGGGACTCACTTAGGAGGACATATCTATGTCTCCATCACAGATCAGTACAGCCTGAGTTGGAACTCTGACTAGGCCAGAGTCCATCTCAGATTCCAGGGTTAACCCTACTACACCCTTATTTGGAACACCACCACTTGGAGCTGAACTAGGGGGAACAGTTGCCTTAGGGGCAATGGTGGCTGGAGTTAAGTCTTTGGTCTTTGTACAATCACTAGTCCAATGGGTTTTCTGTTTACAGATTTTACACCATGGTTTCTTTTGGCCTTTTCCTTTGTTAGATTGGGACTCCCCACCAGATGCAGATTTTTGGGGCCCTTGAGAAGACTTCTGGTCTTTACCCTTCTCCCCACCCTTATCAGAGTTCTTAGAATCTTGCTTCTTAGAGTCACCACCTTGGTTCTGAACCTTCTGCCTCACCCTGGTTCTGACCCATTTGTCTGCCTTCTGACCCAATTCTTGGGGAGAGGTCAGATCAGAGTCCACCAGGTACTGATGCAACAGTTGATTTTGACAGTTGTTAAGGATCTGCTCTCTCATGATCAAATTATACAATCCTTTGAAATCACACACCTTACTGCCAAGTAACCAGCCTTCCAGAGCCTTAGTAGCACAATCAACAAAGTCAACCCAGTCCTGAGTCTGTGCCTTTTGGGTATCTCTGAACTTTAACCTGCATTGTTCAGTGGTTAGGACAAACCCTTCAATCAGAGCACTCTTCAGGACCTTGTAATTGTCAGCATCCTCTTCTCTTATAGTGAGGAGCTTGTCTCTACCTTTGTCTGCAAAGGAGAGCCACAAGATTGCTGCCCACTGCTCCTGAGGGACCCTCTGTACCTTACAGGCCCTTTCCAGTGCAGTTATCCATTTGTGGATGTCATCCCCACTCTGGTAGGGAGGGACAATCTTGTTCAGGTTCCTATGGTCATGAGTATGATCTCTACCTCTAGGGACACTGTTGCTGCCACCATGGGGCTCTAGCCCCAACTTTTGTGAAGCTTTCTGAAGCTCCAGGGATGCCCTGTCTTAGCCCAATTGCTCTCTCTTGATTCTAAGCTTAGCTTTCTCAAACTCAAGCAGTTGGCATTTCTTCTCATAAGAGGATGCCCTTTTATGAGATGCAGAGGACCCTATAGAAGTACCAGAATGATTAGATTCCTGAGAAGGAGATCTTGATCTTCTTGGTAGACTATTAACCCTTCCTGGGGGAGTGAAGAGGGGGCCACTGAGGCCTTCCTCTCCTTCAGGAAGAATTGGATTTTCCAGGTGGGAATCATGTTGATCCCCCTGGCCAGCATCAGAGTCTGGGTCACAGTAGTTTTCACTACCTGGCCTTTCCTCTTCTACTGCCCCACCCAACTTGCCTGCCTCATCAGACCCTGGTGTCTTTCTGAGGTCATCTAACAGCAAAGCCTCTATGAGGCGTTGAGTGCATGCATGTCTCCCTGTTTTCAGAGGTACACATATTTCTCAATTCCTGGAATGTGAGATTTTCATACCTAGTGGGCACTTACTTCAGGCCTTGCAGACATTCTAGTGTGGTGTGGTGTATGCACCTACCTACTCTAGTGGGAACTGAAACTCTCTTGAGTTGTAGAAAGGGTGTGCTAAACCCTTGACACACAACTCTAAGTTCAGTAGAACTTACTGTATTCTAAACTTGATTTATATGTACCTATATAGTGGTTTTCAGTTAGTCACTTCAAAGAGATTATCTGGTAAAGCAATAGCAAGCTTGAATCCAACCGCTGCACACCAATGTGAGAAGTTGGCCTGGCATATGCTGTCCACTAGTTATAGTGGGCACCTTGCACCAGTCCAAAGCGACCTTTATTGATGATAGGTTTAAAGACAACCTTTATTGAAAGCTATCCTAGTGGTAGCTATGGAGAGCAGCCGTCAGGCTAAGTCTTGAAGTAGTGTAAAGCAGCTTGGTTTACCAGATTATAACCTCTTGAATAACTAAATAAAACTAAATAAAAGGAGAACCACACAAGATATATATAAAATATATGTATTTATTTCTAAACACTAACTACTAATCCCTTTATGAGATTAGAGTTCAAGATACACAGTATCACAGTATTAAAACGACAGTAAATAGCACAATACACAGTGGGCTCCAGGGTGAGACCAAACCATATACTAAGAAAGTGGTATAAGAACCACGACTTGACTAGACACAGTGCCTAGAGCATGTAGAATCGCTGGGACCCCAAGGAACCACCCAAGGTAGTGACACAGGAGACCCACGGAGGACGTGTGCAGTGTGAGAACATAGCCGCGAGCGCCGTCGGATTCAATGCGGAAAGTCGCGGTTGGAATTTTAAAGTTAAAGGACACTTAGGAGAGGACTTTGACCAAACCCCTTTAGACTTAAGGGTTTCTAGGGCCAACACCCACGGGAGCACCGGAGTACTCGAGTTACCTCACCCAGGGAAGCCGGGTGCATAGGTGCCAAAAGGTGTCGGGAATCGTCGTCGTTTTCAACGACGAACTGCTGCAAAGTGCTGCTGCCGTGAAGGAGAAAAGTGTCCGGTGTGATCCAAGCCTGGATCGAAGATGTGAAGAACCTGAAAGCAGAGGGGACAGAGTCTGGGTCACTAGCCAGTGACCAGGAGCGGAGCAATTGAATGCCCACCGATGTCGGGTGCTTCAGGTGCGAAGAGGTGAAGCTTGACTCTGCAGCCACGGGGTCCCGGAGACGTCGACGACTACCAAGAGCCGGATTCGAGCTGTCCCACGAAGGATGTCGAGTGCTGGGGTGTCGGTGATTGGATTGACCACAACAAGCCTTGGCAACAGCAACCCACGCAGGAAGAGAAAAGATGCTTCTGTGCGGACCAGCAAGGTCCTGGGGACTCCCCAAGCAATGGAGAGTCAGGGCACGTCTGGAGAAACCAGGGAAGGCCAATAAAAGTTAGAGTTGCCTTCTTGGGGACCCACAGGTCAACGGACCAGGGATCGCAAAGGGACCTCGAGAGGAATCACAAAATGGCGGCCCACGGAACACTCGTTGAGTGTAGGCCTACAATCTTCAGTGCAATTACTGCTCAGGGTCAGGCCTACAAGTAACCCAAAGCTCAGCCTCAGTGGTTGCCGGAAAGCTGATGCTTCTGCAAATGGTCGCGGTGTCCAGGGGTTCGGGTTGCACGGTCTCCATGAGGGATATGGGCCTCAGACTTACTGTGGGCACAGATCGACCTCAGAGACCTAGGAAAACCCACCTCCTGTGTGGCAATATTCTTCGGAGTCCGTCGGAGCTCGGAGATGCCAACTGGTCAGTTGCTTTAAAGGTGCCTGCCTTGCAGGGGAGTAACTCCTTTACTCCAAGGGAGATTCTTCAGTCATCCAGCGTCGTGCAGATCGTCGAAGTACTTGGTTTCTGGGATCAGAGTTTAGTCCAGGTGTAATCTAAAGTCCTGTAGTCAGGGTTTCCTACTTTATACCCAAGGAAGGGGTTGGACAAACTCTGGGGACCCACCTATGGGAGGGTCAGGAAAGAGGGGTGGCTACACCCATTTCCTTTGTCCAGTTTCGCGCCAGAGCAGGGGCTGCATGCCCCTGCAACCGGTGTGAGCTGGACTATGCACAGGGAAACCAAATGTGCCCCCAGTGCAGACTTCAAAGCACTCTGAGAGTGCACCCACCCAGCCCCAATACACTAAAGCCTGTCTGGGAGGTGGTCACACCTCCCTGTGACAGGAAACCTATTGTCCAGGCCTCTCCTGCCGGAGTTTCGTCCAGCAGTAGGAGGGCAGACTCGTGTCTGTGGCTGCAGCATCCATTTTGTGATGCCAGGGCTCTGTTAGCTGGTACTGGGTATACCGGTGCTGTCATGTCTCTCCCTCTAGAAGGGTGGGATCATACTCCCACACCAGTTACTGGTGTGGGGGTATGATTCCAAGGTGTTTGACACCAAACACGACAGTTTTCCATGCAGCCACTCCAAAGTTAGCATTTTCCGTTTGGTTATAATGCACATAAGAGTATATGGTCTGGCTGCATCACAAACAACCCCGGAATGAAGATTCCGAAAGCTGCAGAGGGGCTCTGCTCATGCATGGGCACCCTCTCACATGAAACCCAGCACCCTGCCTTCAGGATTGTTAAGGCCTGCCATAGGTTTACATGTGCAGTGATATGGAGAGATATAGGGAACCTATATCTCAGTAAGGGGTGGATACACCACCTTACACAGGCTGCTCTGTTGTCTCATTTTACAAGGCTTCCCAGGGGTGGCATAATACATGCTGCAGCCCCTGGTAGGCCTCTGGGGTACCTATGCCCTGGGTACATAGTATACCATATACTAGGGACTCACAAGGGTACCCCAGAATCCAATCTGGAGTGTACCTAAAGTACATACAATCAATTTAGAGTAGAAAGCAGATAGACTGGGGTTCTGAATAGCAGGGCCACAGTCTGGCTCAGTCGAAAAACAGTGAAACATCAGCAAAAAGTGGGGGTAACTATAAGAAGCAGATCCTACTCTCCTACAAAGGGGGTAGAGGGCACTGGGCAAGCAAAAGCAATGGGCAAGCAATGACGCGGGAGACGGAAGCAACAACGACGGAGCAGGCAATGACAGGCAAGCAATGACATGGGGGGCAAGGAACAACGGCCCAGCAATGATGCTGGAGAGGGGACATGGGAACAAGCAACAACAATGACGGGCGAAGAAGAAAAAAAAGTATCTCAATCCCAGCTTACATATCTGAAGACAGAGGCATGGCCTTTAGTATGAAACTGATATTGTCCTCATATTTGTATATTCGGTTAAATTGATCTTTTCATGGAAAATGCCAAGATTTACTAAAAGGTATGCAACGCATTGCTGCATTACGTGAGTGGTGACACTTTACAGGGTATTGTATTGATAAAGAGTTGCATACTGAGAAAAAATAAAGTACCAGCGCGAGCAGCAGAAGAACAGTAATCAAAAAGAAGCAATTAGTATTTGGTTCCTGCTCAATGGAAGAGAGAAAGAAATGAATGGGAAAATGAAACCGGCACGCGCTGACCAATCAAGAGCCAGCAAATATCATTGGCAATGAAGCCAATGAATGGTAAGCAATGGGCGGGCTCCAAGCCCCCTTTTGGTTTTAACAAAATGTCTTGCAAGCGACAGCACGTGCTCTGACTCAGGCGAGGCCTAAAAAGTGCTTGTGACACAGCTATCTGAAGAATTGCCTCAGATCCCACCCTCTGGAGAAATGCCATTGATTTTACCATCTGAAGATGTGTCTTTGATGCTGGCAGGTGAAGGCGTGCCTGCCATCCTGGAATGAGAAAAAGTGTGCACCACACTGGCATTGGAAGCAGTGCCTGTGTTATTTCCAGTGGAAAAAGAAGTGCCTCTGATATAGAAACTAATGAAGGATACCAGTGAGGAGGCATCTGCAAAGCTCACCTGAGAAGGCTACACGTGTGTCGGTGAAGCTGCCCTATGAAACTGTCTGGGAGTACTAAGCCTCTGTGGCGCTGGTGCCTGAAGTACCAGTGACACCGCCATCTAAAATGTATTTGTGATGCTGCCATCTGAAGAAGTGCTGCTGATACTGGCATCTAAGAGGCAGTTATCCTGACACCTATAAAAGCAGCCTCTGTGGTGCGTAGTCAGCATACAATATGTACCATTTTCACGGTAGGGCATTCAGTCAGTCCAGCAAAAAATATCACAACCTGGGGCGTTTCGATGTAAGGAGGGCTACAAACCACATAACCAGCTATCAATAGTCAGGGCCACTGGAATTATGTGATTGTGCGGCAATTTTCGCATATTTATACATTTTCCGCATTTGCCACATAATCCATCATCTGCTGCATAATCTGCAGATTTTAGCACAAAAAAAAATGTTGTCTCTAGCTCAAACGGTTCAAAAGTTACTAAAAATGCAGCCACACGTGTTGCCGAATGGTGGAAGGCCTTTTGCAAAGCTGGAACAGTCAACTTTCTGTTGCTTATTGCTAAACTTGAGTGTTAAATTGGTACTAATGGGGTGCAACAAATGCCCAAACAGTGTTACCACGTTTAAAAATGACAAATAAATGAAGTAATACTATTACAAAATGTGACGCATTATGCGCATAATTTGTCCTTTCTTGCCACATAATTTACTCAACCCTGCGCATAATTTGGCCCACTTCTGCTACATAATTCCAGTGGCCCTGATAATAGTTAACGGCACGACCCCCACGGGCAGACGTTGAACATTGACCATTGCCCCCGCCTTTGTTGCGCTCTGGTGCTAACATGTCGGGACACTAATTAGACAGAGATGCTACGGTGCTCGCAGCTTGTTGGCAAACAAACACAGTTTCACGTATTGAGTGCAGGGCTTCGCACGGCCGAGATGGCTGCCGACCTGGGAGTTGCAGAAACCGGGAGGGCCCCAGCTCTGCCGAGCATCAGCTAAGGGTGTATTTTTTGTCCTATATCACACAGCTAATCAGTGAATAGACACAGGCCGCTGGATAAAAGGGGGAGCTCAGAGGGGAAGTTTGTCTCATGCTTTGGGGGACTGCTGGGTCGTGTGATAAGATAGAGCCAGTATTTCTGCTCTCCCAGTCTGTCTCCTAGTAATAGGATTATAACGACCTAAGCGATCCGCTAATGACGTGAATTCTCACATCAAACCACGAAGAGAAGAAATGCTTTTCCCTTCAGTGGATTGTCAGCATAAACGCAGACATCACACACGCACACGCCTCCCACTTAAAACATGTATGTTTGTGACGATTTCTAAATTGTGAACAAGTTGATTTTAAATGTTACATATCTGATGACAGAGGCATGGTCTTTCGTATGACATTGATACTGTCCAAGTAGTTCTATATATTGTTAAATTGAACTCACGGTGTAAATGCCAAGATTTACTAAAATGTGCAGCACTGCTTTATGCGAGTGGTGAAAGTTTGCAGGGTACCTTCTTGACAAAGAGTTGCACATTGATAAAAAAAAGTACAATCATTCCAGCATGAGCAGCAGAAGAAAACTCATGAAAAAAGAAGCAATCAGTACTTGGTCCATGTTCCCAGGAAGGAAGAAACAAATGGAAGAGAAAGTTAAACGGCATGTGCTGATCAATCAGGAGGCAGCAAATAAGAGTGACAATGAAGCCAACGAATGGAAAGCAATTGGTGGGCTCCAAGCCCCCTTTTAGTTAAGAAAATGTCTCGCAAGAGACAGCTCATGTGCTGTCTGAGGCGAGGCATTATGAGCTGAAGTGAGTAGAACTGCACTCTCAGAGAATCCACTCCAATGGCGCCATCTGCAGTAAGGCCAGTCTGGCTCATAACTGAGTTTCACCCTAATATCTGTAAGAAGATATTTCTTATTTACAATAAGGTTGTGATGCTCTGGCGAGACTGAGTCTATTTGAATTAGCTTGCAAAGCACATCTGGTTTCAGAGTAAAGTTGGTATGCTGTATTTGAGACGTTTCGGGTATGTTGTATGTGGGTGTCACAGAAGCCATTTTAAAAGTGGGGGCAGATCTGAGAAATGCTTATAAGCACATGAAAGGAGTAGTTATGATAATGTTTATCAAAAACCCTGAGCAGCTTCATAAGGGATAAGGAGAATAGATGTAACAAGCTCTTCCTTCTGAGAGGTGGGTGCTAGCAGTTTATAAAAATGCAAGTAGTCAAGCCAAAGTGAAGTCCATCACAACATTTAAAACAGTGCAGCAAGGCCTACAAACAACCTCCATGTGGAGCTGAAACAACATGCAAAGGACAATCCAAAGTGCTAGCACACTCAACCCTTGTCTGTGTTTGAGTACAACAGTAATCAGTACACATATGAGGATTAACAAATCGCATTTGAATATATTTCTTTTCATTTTCGGCCCATTGGCCTCTTCATTCATTTTTTTACCCAGCCAAAACGTTTTTCGTCATATGAGGGAGTGCCTTGCGACTTCTTCATGGCTGATAGCTTGAAAATCTGTGCTCTAAAAGAAACCTGTAACCCGGTTTTAATTCCAACCCGGATATCCTGTATTGAAGTCTATCTCCTCGGAATCCAAGTCAAATGGAAAATCCCTGTCGTGTGAAAACTATTTGCTGACATAAGGCCGTTGCATTGCTGGAGTTCATGCAAAGCACTTTAAGGTTGCTGACCACTATGCTTGTACTTGGATGTCTGCCAAGATTCAGGGGTAGGCCACACCAGGTCAAGGGCAAATGGGGTTCTTGGGAGGACACAGGGAATGTTTCAATTAGCACAACAATGAAACACATGGCCACCAGAGTAAAGTTGGCCAAGGGAAGTCAAGCTGCACATTATTTGTCCAATCCACTGAATCAACGAGGCGCTGAGGTTGTTCACTTGTTTTTACAAAAGAGAGGATCCAGAGTGTTTGAAACCCAAGCCCTAAATTACCAAGAGGGCTAGTGTAGCGTAGGCCGTGGCTAGTTCTCAGGAGAAGGAGAGAGTACGCCAGTGTTTCTGTGCAAGTTAAAAGGTACCTACCTGCAGTGTATTGCAACTAATAGGCTCAAGGTCACTGCTTCCATAGGTACTGTGCTGAGAAGCATCTTTGTGGATGAAAGGTTATTTCAGAGAAGGGAGTGTGGTTAAGGGGAGATGCCCTTTCAGTGAAAGTGGGCCACAGCAATGAGACCAACTGTTGTATGTCTGGCATTAGCATCTTGGGAAAGAAGCCTTAAATTCAGAGGCAGTGGTAGCTGTGACGTCGTCTGATACTGCTAAACAGAGTCCCTAGTGTACAGAGGAAGAGCATGGCACACACTCAAAGAGCCGGAGAGAGAGGTAAACTCACGGCTGAGAGCAGCACTAATTTGTAAAATAAATAAGTGGAGACGTGGTTATGTTTCTGAAGTGTGCTGCCAATGTTGCTGAATGCATGGGTGGCTGAAAACCAAGGCTGCCTTCTGTTTATTCCACATCATCTCTCCTTCTTCAGCTACTATACACTTACTGTCTTTTCATCAATTCCTTTTCCCTTTGTCACTATTTTCCTATCTTACGATTCTTCCTTTCTTTGACTCAAGAAACTAGCAATGGGATGGACAATACCTTATTGTAATAGTTGGTCTTCAGTTGGGTGCTGAGCTCAGACCCCCAACACTACCTCACAGAGAAATCTGTGACTCCGCAACCTCGCTACCCTGTGATTCAAGTGTGGAAAAAGTTATCCTTGGCCCAATTTGCAGAACCACAGTAGGACAGATCCCAGACCACCAGTGGTAAATGACCTCAAACAGCATGGTTGGGGCCCAGCATCCCCTGTGTGCCCTGTGGCTTCCAGAACAGGGTCTGACACGTGTCACACGTGTAACAATACGAGTCAAAGGCAAAGTGAAAGAAAAGTCAGAGGCACGCCTAGTTCTACTGCAGTGATGGCGTAGATTCAGTGCTTAATTTGAGCCGGTGCTTTCCGGTGCTCAGCACCGGCACTTAATTGGTTTCCGGTGCTCGGCACCGGCACCTAACTGTTCTAAGTATGGTGTTGACAGTCTACCACATGGTGGTGCTGCTCATCTGATTTAGAGATGAGCAAAACAACGGTTGTTTAGAAATACAATATACATTAAAATAGTGCTAATACCTGCCTCCTCAGCCATTCCTTTAGCTTTGGGGACCTGGAATAATCTGAACTGTTGCATTTACATGCGAGAGAGATGGTCAGTAGTTGTTTTGGCAGCGATGACAAGGGCGATGTGTGGTGCAAGCCACAGTGGCCTCCTGGTCAGAGCCCTGGCACTTAATATTTTACAAATTAAGCACTGGGTAGATTTGAGTGATTGGGTGGACTTTGTACACGTATGTTTGGTGAAAGTTGATAGTTCACAGGTTACTCCAAGACAGTGCTTAGAACAGTGATACTCAAAGTACGGCTCGGGGGCCGCTTGCGGCCTTCTTGACCTTTACATGCGGCCCCCTTGGTGAACAGCAGCACCAGCTGCTGTCTAGTTGCTGAGCACTAATATTCAGAAATAAATGTTAAATAAACAGGCAAGCATTTATTAACCTGCAAATAAATGCTTGTCCGTTTATTGAACATTTTTTAGACCTCCTTACACAATCCCTGACCCACCCAGACCCACTACCGCCACCCTGCTGGAATCAGTGCGGCCCTCGGTCACACTACAGACCGTACTTTGTGGCCCCTGGGCAAAAGTTTGTGAGTACCCATAGCTTAGAAGCAGCACCACTGTGACTGTGGGTTCCAGGGCACTTATGCCGATTTCTGCTCACAGAGGGGTCTTTAAAAAGCTTTTCCTGACGGTGGGAACCTATCTGAAGGTCATAAACTATGGAGATTAAATGTGTATAATCAGTAGGTTTTCATGTGAAGCAAAAAGGAAGAACGACTCTGTCAGTTGCCTCTGAACCCAAAATCGCACAACCAAACATTCTAATCCTTCAGGCTCCTGAGCGCTGTGAGGTAAAGCCAAAATATAAAATATTTCACCAGGTGAATTTGCTTCAGTGATCTGTTTCAGATACTTACTGTTCCCGAAACATACCTTGCAGTCATTCGGGTCTTTCTCACTCTGCATTTGGACAGGATAATTTTTGTAACTTTAGTTAGGGATAAATCCCCATGTCAGGAAGCATTTCTAGTATTTCCTGCTTCCCTGTTACTAAATGATAATAGGTCAATCATCACTACAGAAATACTTTGTGAACCCCTGCTCGGGTTTCCTTTAATTATAGCTTTTGGTTTAGATTGCTCTTTTGCTTGCTGATTTCATTATCTAGACTGTATTTTTCTGACTTATGACATGCCTAAATGCTCACTCTGGTGAATTGTAATGTATTGCAGTTGAATTTATATAGCATGAATACCCCTGACAAGATGCTAGCACTTCTAGTAGACGGATGCCATGCAACTCCATTGATTGTAAGGGTGTGGTTTTGTAGTGTGGCCTATGTGGAAAGTGTTTTGGTGTTGTATGAGGAACAGAGAGAGTGGTGCTATTATTGTGTCACATGTAGCCATGCATGTGACTGGCTGGAAAAGGTGGGGGTTGTGTGTGTAGCCAGGAACAGGAAGTGTTTTGATGTTGTGTGTAATGAGCAGAGGCTTTCTCTTTTTCTACAGCCCTTATAAGTTTTGTGAATTGAATGGGAGTTTGTGATAGATGTACACATGACCATGTCTGTCATCTTTGTGCGTGATATTTGTTCTGATTCTTTAGGAGTCTAATCTTGAATCATCTGTTTGTCTGTTGGGGAGGACCAGGTCACTACTGCTTTACAGACTAGCTGGTTCTTGTGTTTTACAGAAAGGGGGTGGGAGGGCACAAGATGTTGCTGTCTGTATGGAGAAGGAAGTTCTACTACTACTGGCACAACTTCTTGTAAAGTGAGATGGATGGCAGGGGTGCCAGTCTAAAGTGAAGGATTCTTTTCTGGAATTATCTTTGAAGTTTTATTTGAATGAAGGATGGACCACTGCCACAGATGGCCCTGTGGGCAGGAAGAATGACTTGTAGGAGAAGCGCCTGGCCATGGTAGGAGGGCCAGTGAAGTAGTCACACTGGCATAGGCATTATAGTTGTCTGGCTGCAGCATTTTGGATTTTTTTAAGCCTTCTGTGTAGGAACAAGGGTTCTCCTAGGAAGAGTCTTTTTCTGCACTCTTTTTGGACAGGTCGAGCTCAAAGCTACCCTGGACCTACTGTGGGAAACCAAGGCATGAGAAGATGTGTCTAGAAGAGAACTGATGTAACTTGCTCGCTTGAGAGATTAGAGACAGGCAGAAGTCCATGACCACTCCTCGTTTTCTTACCTCATCCGGGGTTGCAGGCGATGGCTTAGTTCCTGAGCCCAGATGGCTGTAGGTTTAAAACTCTTCCTTTTTCCACAGGTAACGATATAGGCGAGACAGAGAGAGGCATGGAGAAAAATAGAGAGAAAACTGAAAAGTAGAGGTATACAGAATGAGAAAAAGAGAAATAGAAGGCCTCTAAATTTCTCCATATTGTGCTGCAGGAAACAATTCGGCTTACTTGAACTGTGCCTGTGAATGAGCAGTTGTGTCACTGCTGCCTGGTTAAGGATGCACTGGCACTGATCACCAGTGCAAAATATAATTGTCAGCAGGTGCTATGTTATTCTTGCACTAAGTGATTAATGCAAAAGTCATTTTGATTTGGTTGTGTGCTTGCACATCATGGTGAAAACCTGTCCAGCGGTCACCCGTGCAATATTGCAGTCACCACCATAAAGCATGTAGTCTGTCTCCGGGTGTTCAGCGTTACTCGGATCAGTGAGCAAGGCTCCCTGTCTGTCTCACTTGACAGCAAAAACGTGCTCTTAATCAGTCGATGCCCCATCACTAGAGAGATGGAGTCATCAAGCCCCTGTTTATCATGTCTTTTCCCTTCCCACCCTCACAAAATGTGGAGCAGCAAGAGGAGCGAAGACATTAATTGTGGAATACTTGATTGGGGACAGAAGGCAAGAAAGGCAGAGAAAAGGGACAAAGGTGAGAGAGAGAACTCAGGCCCGAACTAGACGCCCACCTACAGGGTACTAAGTGCACGGCCCATGCCTACCACAAACATGACGGTCGGGTACATTCCCGGCTCCTAAGCAGCCCTATTTTGGCTATAACATAGTTTGTACTGTTTTGCATGAGAAGAGTTCTCTGCTGTATCTGTCCTGTCGAGGAACCATATAAATGCTGCTCCTACTTACTGTATCGAAATCATTCTACAAAGCTTTGTATCCAATGCCTTATGTTGGTATTTGTTGGTTTCTAAAATCTCAATAAATAAATTTTAAAAAAATGGTGAGAGAGAGAACTAAAGACAGATGGAGGGAGACGGACAGAAAGAGGAAGAGAGATAGGCAGGGAAAGGGAGACAAAGAGTGGGAGAGAAAATGAAAGAAACAACTAGCGAGAGGAAGTAGAAATAGGAGCGAGTGGAGTGAGAGGGATAGACAAAGACGAGAGACAGCGTGATGACGAGAGAAAGAGCGAGAGAGGAAAAAAGAAACAGAGAGACAAAGAAAATAGAAAGAGAGTGAGCTCGCTCAAGAGACGGTTGTGATATAGAATTGAAGAAGAGGCAGAGGAAAGAACCAGAGGACAGAGTGGACCGTGTTCGGTTCATTGGCGTTCAGTCACAGCCTAGTGATGAGATAGGTAGAAGTGAAGGATGAAACATAGAACTGGGCTAGCAAAAATAGAGAGCCAAAGATGGATGTAAGACTTAAAACCTCAGAATACTGCCAGACAGAAAGAGGGGGGAAAGATGTGCATCTTAATGTAAAAAAATGACACAGTTAGAACTAAAAGAACATGGAAAGAAAGAAAAACATAGAAAAAGAAGAGGAACATTATGAGAATAATTGGATTTAGTAAGGAGAGAAAGCGAGACGGTGAAAGAGAGAGAAGCTAAAACGTGAGAAAAGAATAAAAGAAGGGGAAAGAAACAGGAAGACCCTGAGCCTGAACAGAAGCCGCACTTGTGGAGTCGGGTTTCCTGAGTCTGATGCAGTTCAAGTTCTCAGGCTCCCTATCTCCCCAGATGGTGCTCCCTTTATCTCCCTCCCTCCCTCGGGTCCTCCCTGCTTCCTGCTAGTGTCAAACCTCTGAGCGCCGCAGTATGGAGCCACCAGGGGCACAGGGGAGGAGGCCAGTGCAGGGGGAGGCGGCGAAGAGTCCCAGGGGGTGCACGGAGCCAGGGGGCTGTGTGAGCCCGGAAGGAACCGAGAGTGTCGACCCTGGGAAAGTTGGCCTAGCGGCAGAGAGGAACGAGAGTACACGGATAGGTTTATATGTGTGCTCTGTCTATGTAAACCATGCCCAGGCAGAGCCAGGGCTATGAGTCTATGGGGAGTTTGGACTGATGGTCCAGGGGAGCTTGAGTCCACGGGTAGCATGGAATGATGACTCGCAGGGAGAGTGTAATGGGACTCCATGGGGAGTGCATAATGGTGGTCCAGAGGAGTTTGAGTCTGCATTGAGCATGGAATGATGGTCTCCTTTGGGAGAGAGAAATGTGCATCTATGGGAGCATGGAATGATGGCCCATAGAGAGAGTGCAATGTAAATCTATGGGAGACTGCAATGATGGCCCCTAGGGTGAGTGGAATGAAGGCCCAGAGGGGGTTCAGTTCGTTATGAGCATGGAATGATGGTCCAAAGGAAGAGTGGAATGTGAGTCCACATGGAGTATGAAATGATGGTCCAGAGGGAGATTGGCATGTGAGTTCAGTCTACATGAGCCCCAGAGAGTGTCTGGAGTGTGAATCTACGGGGAGCAAGTAATGATGGCCAAGGGCAGACTTTAATATGAATCCACAGGAGCATAAAACCATTGCCCAGAGAGCTTGGATTGCACAGGGAATATGAATGATGGCCCAGAGGGAGAGCTGAATGTAACCAGCAAGCTTGAAATGTGGCCTCAGTCTATGGGAACCACCCTCTGAGAGAGTGTGGGTGTTAATCTATGCGGAGCCTGAAGTTATGATCCAGAAGGGTTTGTGTCCGTTGGGAGCATAAAATATTGGTCCACAAGGTGACTGGACTGTTAGCCTTGTGGAGTATGGAATGATGGTCCAGAGGGTGACTCGAATTTAAGCATCCAGTGAGTATGAAATGAGGTCCCAGAGGGATTCTTCAATTAGAGAATAGAGGGAATCTGAACTGTGGGTCAGACCCTATGAGCCCAGAGAGAGTCTGGGGTGAGAGTCCAAGAAGAGCCTGGAATGATGGTCCAGATGGAAACTGCAATACGAGTCCACAAGGAGCGTGGAGGGAGCGTGGAGTGATGGTCCAGAACAAAAGTGGAATGTGAGTACAGAGGGTCTGAGCCCAGACCGTGTGAGACTAGAGTGAGTCTGTGGTGGGAGCATAGAATGATAGTCCAGAGAGAGTAAGTACGGGGGAGGTTGGAATGAGGGTTCAAAGGTAGACTGCAATTACTTCAGAGGTAGCCTGGATTGATGTTTCAGGTGGATCTGAGTCTATGGAAACTTGGAATAATGATCCAAAGGGAAAGTGGAAATGAGTACAGGCCAGTCTTGAAATGAAGTCTGGGCCTATGTAAGCCAGCCCCAGAGAAAGCCTGGGACGTTAGTCTACAGGGAGCATTGAATTATGATCTAGAGGGGTTTGTGTCCACAGAGAGCATGGAATGATGGCCCAGAGAGCGACTGGAATATTAGCCCCAAGAGAGCATGAAACTAAGGGCCTCATTATGATGGCGGAAGGACTGCCACCGCAGGGCCGGCGGTGGCAACCGCCGGCCCTGCGGTGGCGGTCCTTCCGCCATCGAACGGAATTTTCCCACCGCCGGATTATGATGGCGGTGGGAACATGACAGCGTCCGCTGCGGACGCAAAGACCGTCCGCCGCCAGCAATCGTACCGATTGCCTGGCGGACGGTGCAGGGGGCCCAAAATGGTGGCGGTGCCTTGCAGGCACCGTCCACCAGATTAGGATGCATGCCAGATTCTGCCTTTCCATGGCGGCGATGCCGTCATGGAAAGGCATATGGAGTTTTGCATCGGGGCCCGTTGCGGGCCCCCAGGGGTTGGGGGGGGTGGGGGGCTGCACTTGGGGGGTACCTATGGTACCGCTTACATTGCCATACACAAGGTGGCAGGCACCGCGCGGTGCCTGTCACGTTGTGCATGGCAATGCAAACCATGCACTTTTAACATTGCGGACGGAGCTGCACCCAGCAGCACCGTCCGCAATGTTAAAGGCCAGAATGCGCCCGCCACTGTGGTGGGCGCATCCTAATTGGCCTCATGGGACTGCCGCACCTCTGGCGGTCGGTCCCATTTTCCGTTACGGTGGCAGGCGGACAGAGTCCGCCCGCCATCGTAATGGGGCCCTAAGTCACAGAGGCAACTTTAGGTGTTGGCCCAGGGGGAGTCTGGGGTGTGAGTACAGGGGGGCATGGAATGATGGCCCATGGAGAGTGGAATGTGAAAGTACAGTGAGTTTAGCTTATGAGCTCAGTTATGGGAGTCAAGGGTTTTAAGTCCATGGAGCACATGGAACGACCGTTCGTAGGGAGGCTGTCATAGGAGTCCACAGGAAATTAAGTGCTAGAGAGGGGCATAAAAGTGAATACAGTGGGAGGTTGAAGCGTAGGCTCAGATTGTGTGATCCTAGAGTCAGTCTGGGGTGTGAGTCCAGGGGGAGTATGGAATGAAGGTCCCCAGGAAGACTTTCATATGAACCCATGGTGAGCATGGAATTAAACCCCGGAAAGGAAAGGAAAAATGTGAATACGAAGAGAGCCTAAAATGTGGGCCCAGACTATGTGAATCCTTAGACCAGAGAAAGTTTGGAGAGAATATGTATTGAAGGTCGATAGGGTGACTGAATAAGAGTTCATGGGCAGCACAGAATGGAGTCACAGAGAGCTACAGGGATGTGAGCTTAAAGTGTGAACCCTGTCCATGAGCACCCAGAGTGAGACTGTTAGTGAGTCCAGAAGGCCATAGAATGGTGATCCATATTGAATGAGTGCAGAAGGATAAAGAAATGATGGTTCAGAAAGAGGACAGAACGGGATTTTCGAGGAAGGCTGGAATTTGAGCAGAGAGAATGGGATTCTTGAAGGAGTTGGGAGCGTGTGTTCACAGGAAAACTGGAATATATGCTTAACTTGAAGTGTGAGCCAAGAACACGAGGCCAATTAGAATCTGAAGCCAGGAGGCCACTATTCCACACACCCTGACACTTGAATGTGAGTTTATAGCAAGTTTACATGCAAATCCAGACATATTCTAGAATCTGAGTCCATTTAGACCAAGGAAAAATCACCCACTGAGAGAGACCAGAATGTGTGTTCATAACAAGTGTGAAATATGGGTAGCTCATAGAGAATTTGGAATGTGAGCCCACTGGAAGCATGAAATGTTTATCTGAGGCAGTGCTTAATTTGTAAAAAGATAAGTGCCAGGGCTCTAGTCAGCAGGCCACTTCCGCTTGCATTGCCCATTGCCGCTGTGAATTACAGTAACAGCATAACTAATAAGTCACACTCCTACAAGTGTGACACTTCTGACAATTTCGGGGCCTCAATGTTAAAAGAATGGCTTTGGCAGCAGGTATTAGTCATTCTTAATGTAGATTGAATTAATAAAAACCAGTTGTTGTGCTCATCTCTGAATTAAAAAATCAGCGTCACCATGTGGCAGACTGTCTTAGGTACCAGTGCGGAGCACGATAAACCACCAGCTCAAATTAAGCACTGCCCAGGGGGAGACTCAAAGGTGAATTCTGAAATAACTCGAATGTGATCCCAGGAAATGAGAGTGCAGAATAAACAAGGAATGAAGACCAAGAAGGAGCCATGAAACTGGTCCAGAGAATGTGAGCATAAATGGAGTCTGGCGTATGTCAACATAAACAACTGAAGATGGCCTGGGAGAATGGGAGCCAATAGGTGCAAATCATGTGGGTTCAAGGAATTTAAGACGAGGGAGTGACTGGGATGAGAATCTATAGGGAGTCAAGATTGTGGACTTATACAATGTTAGGTGCAGACATTGAATGGAATGCGAGTCCCTGAGGAACCTTGAATGTGGGTTCTGGGTTTGTGAGTCCAGGAAGAGATTGAAACGTGGATCTAGAGTGAACCGAGATGAGGGTTGAAGATCTTGAGAACAAGGGGGACTGGGAAAAGATCTCAGAGAGACCAAGAATGTGTCTCATGGAATGTGAGCCCAGACGGATGTCCAAATCCTGCTCTCTTGACTGGCGGGACTCTGCTAGCCTTTGCTCTCTTCATTCGGTACCTGCTGCCCATGAGGACCAGTTTAGCCTCCTCCCTTTGGGCCCTCAAAGGTCATCATCCACTGTTCCTGAACTGAAAGTTATGTAAGTGTGCACCTAAGTGAAACATTGAATCCTGCTGTAATCGACGCTTGTTACACGTCCTCAAGATCAGAGGAGAGCAGGGGAGACATGGGGATCGTTTTCCTATTTGGGTGCTTGTCCTTAGAACACTGGTCTAATTTCCAGATCTCACGCTTGTTTCAATAAGGTGTAACACACTTACTTCCTTGCAATCTGAATTTTTTTTTATCACACTCAGTTTTGCAGTTGCCATTGTTTAATTTAAGCTTCAAGAAGCTAACATAACATAACATAACATAACATATACTCTGTGTCAAACCTGAGGATGAACGTCAGAATCTCTTTTTCAATTTGTACATTATTTCCCATGTAGTTTCTCTACATATGCGCCCAGCCATCATATTTCGCTTTCATCTCTTGAGCTGATCACTGACCTGCTGGAAGTGGTCTAGCAGTAGTCTCGCAACATAGAGATGAATTACCTGATTCTAGTACCTATTAAAAATGTCTACTATAGCACAATCTTCACAACTAAATAATGCCGTTTCTTTCTACATTCTTGCATCCTCAAACTGCATGCTGTCTCAAAAGTATTCACTACATTTCTTAAATCCGGCATTAAAAAAAACTGTCCTTTAATTAAAACCTCTGTTTGACATGTGCACGTTGGACTACTCTCTATTTCGGCAAATTTCCCACAACTCATTTACAAGATCACAATCTCTCCTCCTTTAGCTGAAAACCATACCAATGCAACCTAACAATAATACATAATCTCCTTTAACTCATGTATTAATCCCACCAACCATGTGCTTGAGCTCACCTCCCCCCTTATAATGATTACAACCAACCACTATTACTTTAGTCCACTATAAAGCACTGAAATGACTGCATGGCATGGTTTGCTTTATGAGCACAAAACTAATCCCAATAACAAACAGTAACCAATAACACTGAACTAATCATTAACCTTGGGTTCCAGAGCAGCGTGCTGCTTGGCGTGAAGCGCTTCTATGCCTCGTCAGGGGTAGTAAGAGCTATATAAATACAATTACAATACTATAACATAACAGACTGATGTGAGCCCACAGGATGCTGTGAGTGTGGGCTCGCTCATAAGGGAGCTTACTGGGGCCGGTGGGCAGGAGTTGGAGGGTGCGCGGTGTGTCAGAGGGTGAGTCGGGAAAGTGAGCCAGGCTTATCTGTCCGGCTGCGCGTGTGAGCAGTGAGACAGGCAGCCGAGGAGCTCTGACAATGTGGGCAGTCCGATCCCTGCTCGGGGAGGGGCATCTCTCCCCGCTAATTAAAGCAAAATGTTTCACTGGTGAGAGAGAAAACATCTTGCAGCGTAGGAGGGAGATACTTCCTTTCATCTGTTCCACTCGGCGACAGGTTTGGGGGCCTCCTCCTGTGCACTCAATTAAAGGAAGTCGCCATCTCCTCCATGTCGCATCCCCCTCCCCCTCTGAGAATGTGCATCAAGTTATTGAATTTACATGCGCGCATTCCATGAAATACAGGGTACTGTAAAACACAGCCCCAGAAGCTGTTCACTTGTCTTTAAAACTTTTGATAATACAACTCAAGTACACTAAAGTGCCATTAAGGCGCTATTAGTGAGGAGGGGGAGGGGAGATCGAACAGTGTTTAGAGCAGGGGTGGGTACATGTCACTATTGTGACCTCATTATTTTTTAACCACTGCGGTATTACCGAACGGTAATGCACAGACTGTCTCATAATTTACGCCTGGTAATATCCAAAACACACATGGAGCTCTGTTAATGATAACACCTATATTCATCTATCCATAGTGCCTTATGCACAGATTCGCAGACACCTGTGACCTTGACGATGCCCCCATATAGTGACTAGACCTAGACAGAATTTCAATGACTCTGGAGTAATCGGAGTAAATTCTGTGTTACTCTTTGACGCGGAACTATCAATAATGATGCGATTATGCCCACTAATGTAATTAAGAGTAATGTGGAGGAGAAAATCCAACTGCAAGAGCACATTTAGCGAGCATGAAGCGGCTTGTTTGCACTGCTGTTTATGTTCTTTTGCATTTACTGCTATTTTCCTTGCACAAAAAGCATCCTCGCGTTCAGTTTGGACACAAGGGTGCATTTTGCGCTAAGAAACTAGAATAAATGCTAGGAATAAATTACTGGGAAAAGCCTGCCCCAAGTGCACATTTAGTACGTTTACATGCGATTCCAGGCATATTCTATAATCCGACGGAATTTACTGCTCGCGCACGCTAATCATGTTCGGTTGCATTTAGCACTATTTCTTAGTGCTAAATGAATCCTCGTGTCCATTTTGGAAGCGTTGGGGCATTTTTGCATCAAAACAATAGCGCTAAATGCAGAAATACTTTTCTTGCATAATTCCCCGTAATCTTGCTGATTTTTTGGGTAAATCTGCATCATTACGCTACACAGAATTATACGAGTTATGCCCGCCCCTAATGTTGACCTCACAACAAACAAATGAAATACGTAATAGTTCTCCAGAGTGCAGCAGGCACAGCACCAAAAGTGTGAATACATCCACAGAAACGAGATATCACCCTTGAAGCACAAAATAAGAAAGGGTGTGTGACAGCAGAAAAGTTAATTTACTGGAACTCTGAACAACAAGCATAACATTCTGGGGTGGACTGGGAACCCAAAGCAGCCAAGACATCTTTTTAATACCAGCCACTAATCGCACCAAGAGAGTGAGCGCAGCAGGCAAAGTGCGGTCTGAGCATTTGTGTTCCCCTCAGCCTTTTGAATATTGATTCACCTTGACCGTTGTAGAAAACTTTCTATCCATCATTCTTCAGTTTTCAGAAGTAATACACCACTGTTGTAATTCTACTGCAGATCCTGCTTTCAAAGCATTTGTAGACCTCGGGAATCAGAACGCAAGGTGTTTTTTGCATGATTTAATAAAGATATGTCCTAACTGTCACCTTTCACCCTGCATTGTGACCAAGCACAAAATCTAATTCGCTGCAAGGTACAAAATTAACACAGTTTGTCACTAGGCAAACATTATCCTAGGTCTGTGTAGTCCCAAAAGGCAAAGTTGTCACTTGTTTACTGTTTAGACAACTGACTGGGAGCGGTAGGCCTTTGAACAGACATTGCAAAACAACCACTTTAAAAGGCAGCCTTATGTCGCTTTCTTCTTTCGGACTCAGGGGTGATGCAGCACTCCCGCACCCCCAACTCTAGCGGCGCTGGGGGAATGACCGGGTGCGTTGAGCGCTCACCGCTGAAACATGAGGTGATCTGAGGGCCACAAGCTCGAATCCCGGCAAGGCAAACTCAGCCTTCCTTCCTTCTAGGGTGGTAAATTGGCAATACATTGAGCAACAGTAACACCTCTGATTTATGAAGCACTATATCATATTGTGATGTGATTTGATAAATTGAGGGCTAACTCTGGGAGCCAAAGCCACCTTGTCTGTAAATCCACAACTCGACTCGCTGGGCCTCACACCAGAACCCTCACATTCCTTTAAACATTTTCCAGATCACTAACAATTCTTCTGAAGCAGCCTGGCTGCAGAAATGGCACACACATAAAAAATAAAGTAGTACAGTGTCCACAGGTGAACAAAAATTCGAGTTGTGGGCTGATTACGACCACATACATTACGTTATAAAAACTAGGGGAAAAGTTAAAGCCCTTAGCACCACCGGAGCGTCACTTTCTTTGATGCTCCAATGGCGCTCCATGCTAGCCTATATTTACAAGGCCGCGCTAAGCCACTTTGCGTGGCTGAACACAGCCTTGTAAATATGGCCCTCACGCAGTTTTCTGTGGCAAAGGAACATGCAATGGGTGTTGCTGTGTGCGTTCCCAGCAACACCCATGGCTTTTTGACACTGTTCCAGATGTAAGAGGATCTGTAAATCTGAGGCAGCGCCAAAACTAAAGCCTTTCAAAGGGAGGCGTTTATGTGGCGCAACGAGGAGAAATACTTTTATTTCTCCTCGTTTTTTTAGGTCGAGCCTGGGCAGCGCATGCGCTGCTGCGAGGCATGCAGTAGTGGAGTATGGCTTTGAAGCCCCGCCCACTCTCCGCCCATATTTTTAATTGGCTTGTGTCATTGTCCTTCATAAACGCTGGCTTCCGAGACGTTATTAGGCTTGTTAGTCCCTCCTTGGTACCGCCTTGTCTGCATTTGTTACCTCCCGTGGCAACTGGCCCTTTTACTGGTGTTGTTTCATGGTCTGCTATATAAGTTGGTGAGCACTATTTTCTTTAATGCTCTTCCCCTATTCCACCTGCGGCATCGCAGCACCCACCCACATTTATTTTAATAGTAATGTTTTTATTCAAATTACAGCACTGTCCGCTTTCAATATAGCGGCTGCGCTTACTTATTCATTCTATTTTCATTTTTTGTTTACTAGTGCCCATGTGGCGCTTCACATTCATAGAGGCCGCGCCCCTTTCTTTACACAAACTGCGTCTAAAGACAGGTGCGCGGCCGACATTAAAGTGAAAGTGCGGCATGGGCGCTTTTATAAAAAAAACATCTGTTTGTCAACTTGACAAACAGATGCTTTTTTTTGTCAAAGCCCCCATGCCCCGGTTTCACTTTAATGTCGGCCACGCTCCTTTCTTTAGATGCGGCTTGTCTAAAGAAAGGGGCGCGGCCTTCATGAATGTGAAAGAGCCGCATGGGCACTAGTAATTTGCAATGCAATAGGTCTCACATTTGCAAGAGTTTAAGCTATTGCATTGCCAATAGCTCAAAGTCTCGTAAATGCGAGACCTATTGCATTGCAAATGCTTGTTGCTCTTTCTATGTGTGCAGCACACATAGAAGGAGCAAAATGTCATTAATGATTGTTTTTGTGCGGGATCCCTGCAACACAGACAACCTTGCACCATGGTGCAAGGGTGCCTGCGCTGGCGCTAGGCAGTTTTCTTAGCGCTGGCGCAGGAATGAGCACAGGGATGCACCGTATTCTGGTTAATACTGCGCATCCCTGCATTTTGAAAATGACGCAGCTCAGAGCAGCAAAATTGCTTGCAGCACCGTGCTGCACCATTTTCATGTAATTATGCCCATATGTTTCTTGACCTACTCTCTATGCCCCTTTAGTGGGATGACCACACACTGCTTGCTTTTGTTAGTCACAATATGACATGTGCACCTTTTTGGGGTTGTAGCATGGGGACACTTCAAGATGCTCTTTTCAGCATCACTATTATCTTGTTGATGTTTAGTTTGTGTTTTATTATGTCCTCATTGTGCCCTTAACAAATTACCTTAAACTTATCCACAGTAAAACTCACCTACCAAGATACAGCCAATGTTCCAGTGATGTCCAGATTCTTTTGTAGAAGAAGTATGTCCTGTTCTGTACCTGTTCTCCAGCACGAGTGTGAACCAGCAGCAAAGGTGGAAACAATGCTTCATCATGTGTGAATGTGTTTAATAGCACTGAATGCAGTCGAATCAGCGGCACACAAGCCCTCTTATGATGTATTTCATTACAGAACCCCCCCCCCAACCAGTAACAAAATTAACCTAGATGTCAAAATGCAATTAATTACATTGTGCTTAAATTGTGTCATCCACATTTGGATTCTCAGAAGCATTTTCAAATAGGCTGACATTCAGTTTCTAGCTATGTGTTGTTTTGCTTTCAGCTGTACGTTGTCGAAGACCTATTGTGTACAGTGCCAATACTTAGAGTGTACACCATCTTTTGAATTACTTTTGGTGCCTAGTTTAGATGAGTAAGCCAAAGATATGAGGGTGATTTATCCAAAGTTAAACAGTCAATATGTTTGAATATTGTCTGCTATTTACAATACTTATAAATCTTGCAGCTACTATTCTGTTTGTTTTTTTTATAATAGTTGCTACACCTACTGTAGGCACTTGGATAATATTTTGATTTTTAAAATAAATCTTTAAAATATATTCATTGTTTCCTAGTGTTCTTGAGTATGCTTTTCTATTACGAAAGAGAGTTTGAGTTCCACTAATCATCCCTGTGATAGTTCACAAGATCGATTGTCACCTGAAACTCATCTCACTCAAGTACTGCTCAGTGGGCTGTAGGGTGGTTGCAGTCCAGCTAGCTTTCTGTCTTATGCTGGCACATTGACAAAGTCCTTAGTACCATGGAGTCTAGAAAGCCTATTCCTAGGTTGTGTTCTAGAGAATGTAGAAGATGTATCATACTAACCATCTCTCTAGCTTCATCACTAAAGAAATTAAACTTAAAAAGTCCAAATGCAATATTTGGGTGTTTGACGAGGTAAAAGAGGCTCCGTAATGTTATGAAAAAACCTCCTGTGCTGTGATGTCGGTCAATGGCGTAGCACCTTGATCCAGGAGATGCTGCCCACTATACTCACATAATGTTTATCAGAGACGATGTGCTTAATGCAATTTCTACATCAGGTTACTCTTCTAGGATAAAGATGGACATCATGGTCAAGAAAAGAAATTAGGCTTCTTTTGATCCCATACCTGAAATGCAGGGCAGAAATACCCCACCCTGCCTTCAGCTGAACTGGCAACGATCTTGAAATTTATAGACAGTTACAATCTTCATTAACAAGACCAAGGGTGCGAGTTATAGGAAATTGTAATAACTTGCCCTCTCTGATAAAGCCCCTTCTGCAGAAGAGAGAAATGGATACATGGACAGTAAAACATGCAAAGTGCATAGGTTGATAAAAGGTGGAGGATGAAGTGAAGACAGAAAAACAGAAAAAAATGTAGAATTGAAAATTATTGCTGAAATTATAACATTCATTAGGTCGTTATCCCTGAGCCTGCAGGGAATGGTCAAAATATTCCTGAGCTATCTGAGAGAATTTCGAACTCTCTTTTTGGAAATTGTAATATTTTTGACTGATGCTAAGATGACATTCAGAAGGAAAAAAGTCATGCTGGTACAAGACAGGCTATAATGCCCCTTCTTACAAACACCACAAAGGGGTTTGCTGTCAAATTCTCTGTTGAAAAGGGGATATTTTTCATAGAAATGGATTTGGGTTTGTTATATTTGGATTTTCTATAGTAAGTTGAGGATATGTTAAAAAAAATTACAGACGTTTAAAGAACAGGGATACATTTCAATACTGAATCTATCACAAAGAAAGTTACCTCTCCTTACATTTTTTTCCTAATAAGGTTGGATTCACAGAGAACACTTCACAGGCTAACTTGAGGCTAAAAGACTATCACTCTTACAAACATTGCTCTATGATTGGTGGGTTTGAAGATTGGATGCGCTTGTGTGGAAAACTCTAGTGCCCCTATGTATTAGCAGTAATAATTGTGAGAAAATATATTCCTGTAAAATATCTTTGTAAATATTGCAGCACCAATGTGTTCATAAGGCTCCAAAACACACATCGCACCAGATGAAAATGTTGGCTCCAGGACGTCTTTGTGCCAAATATAATATGGGGTAAAAATGGCCACAAAATTTGAACTGACATGCAGTTTTACCAATAGAACTATATAGCGCACAAATGATGATGTGTGGCAGTTGGTTTTCAGAAAATATTTACCATTTGTACATCACCAAGAAAAGTGTCTTGATTTGTTTTGATCCTATTAAAATGGAGTGGGATAGACTTCAGAAATGCAGACGAAATGCGCTTTATTTGTGCTTTCCTATCTGCTGATATATTTTGCAATATCTGTACAGTTATTTTTGCTGGTACTTAAATGTTGTGTGTTAGAAAAAAACCGGACATCTTACATTCTTTTATTTCACACACCCTTTACCCCAGCAAGATTGTCAGATGGTTTACTAAATCCTCTAACTTGGCAGTCAGAGAAAGAGAAATAAACACCAATCTCCATGTTGAAAGAATAAGTAGCAATTTTTCAGAAGACATAGTCTGATATTTGACCTCTGTCTTTGAATGCCCAGCAAATATGACAAGATAAAAGCAACAAGCACTGGCAAAACCAATGACTCTAGCTTATGCAAGACTATTGGCTTGTAAGTTAAATATGCCAATCAAAAGTAGACCATAAGCACATTATCACTGGTTAGCAGAGGAAAAGTCCACAGAGCTCTATAGCCAGCAAAAATAGGGTCCAGCAAAAAGGCAAAACAATATCTGGGGTGATCCTGCAGAAAGGGCAACATTTCTAACAGATTCTATGCACATATTGATTCACTGGTAGTTGTACTGATTAACATTTGCATTAAGGTGCAAACATACTATGTAATAAATGAAAGGAAATGGCAACTCTCTTCAACATCGGTGGCGAAACCATTCACACCCTCACTGCAAGAGGCCAGTAAGTGCTGATGCGGCTGGTAACATGAGTTAAATGCCTGCGTCAAGAATTAAAAGTGTCATGGTAATATTGCGGCTGTGCACACCTTTGGGCATATGATGGACTTGTCTGACTGGGTATATAGGGTTTTACGTAGCCACATGAAGTTGGACATGGGTCTATGAGGCTTTACTTGTGCACATAAGGGTTAGCTTCATGTGCAGCTGCACCTCGGCCTACGTAGCTGTGCCTGGGTATATCACGATCTGAGGCATATACGACTTTGCTGTGGAATTTAAGGGTTGAGACTGTGCTTGCAAGGATATTCTGTCAAATCTGCCCATTCTAGTCATGTGAGGTTGTACTTAGGCATATTTGGGAAGTGTTGAGCACATGATATGATACTGGGACATTATGCTGTACTGGGTGCACAGGGATGTACCTAGACATAGGATGACTCTAACTGGGAATATAAAGATTCTCTTGGAAATAGGAGACTCTTTCTGGGAAAATGATGTGGTGCCTGGGCCTGCGAGGCTGTACCTGGGTATGTGAGGGTGCACCCGAGCTTTTGACGTTATACCTTCACATCTGAAGAATCGTATACACAAGCCTACACCCTCTGGAGCACCCTCCACTCTTCCTCGGCATGAAGAAGACTTCCATACTCAGGCATCAGCCAGAGCCCCTCACTTCTCGCTCCGCTTATGGCATGGAAATGCACATACTGACAAGAACACCCCAAGTACTCACCTCTGATTTCCCTACTATAATACCAACAGACTTAAATAAATCCTTATCATATAGAAGTTTTGAATGTATCTGTGGCTACAAGAAGAAATGCTACTCAATATAAATTAAAATTTCCAAACAAAAAGGAATGCCACCTGCTGGAATTAACCCGGAACAGTCCCCTTTAAGTTCAGGTTACTCATGAGACACATTTTGTGTCACAGTCCATCACCGACATCAGGGCTGGGCACTTTTTTCATTTTCTCGATTTGAGGAACACTACCAGAATTGTGGGCATAACTCTCCAGCACCTCTGATTCGCCGCACTGCACACTGATGAAGGTTGTTTCACGAATTCAGGGTGGTGATTTTCGTGACTCTGGATTGTGAACCATGGATTGGTTGGTTCATTCTAAGACTAATAAGAATATCCTAAATGATTTACCCTCTTCATTGCAGAAAAAGTGAATTGTGAATCTCTGTTTGGCTCATTTGCGCCAATAGAAATCCTAAATAATTCATTCAGGATTTCGTAAGTGAATTTGTGCAAACAATGTGAAACACAAATCACTGCATGTCATTAAATGCTTCTCCAAATTCAATTTTTTTTTTTTAAATCACTTGAAACAGAGTTTGAATCAAAATTCCCTCATTTTTTGGCTAGTAGATTCCTTATGCCTCAACACAACTTAAAGCAGTTGTCATCTACATTCGGTTATTTCACAGTGCACACTGCCGAACATCTATCCTGCTTGTGTGCCTGAATCAAGTCTTCAACTGATTGATTTGTCGATTTGTTGATTGTTGTCAGGCTTTTTCTGTGAGTCGAGGGTAGTCAGAGGTTCATGATCAGTATATGTGGTAGGGTCTGTCGTTCATTACTGGTGCCCAAGACCTCAGGCATTATTACTCTCAAACTGGACCACCAGTTTACTCCTTTTGTTCACTTGACTTTCTAAGGGAAGCAGGTCAAACAGTCAAGGTTACTCCAGGTGTAGTGGAAGGTTTGGAAGCCAGATATAGGGGCCGATTCCGATCTCGGCCGGTAGTGCTCCGAATCGGATTCGGCTTTACCGGATCCGATTCGGAGCCCTGTTTCCCGACCGAACCGTACGCGGGTCCGGCCGAGCGAGTACGATGCGAAATCGCCGACCGACTCGTCCGGGCGTCCCGACCGCTCCGACCGACTTCGCTCCCGGCTCGAACCGCTCCGACCGACTCGCTCGGACTCCGACTCGCACCGCGCAATGGAGACGCTTCCCGGCCGGGTAAGTACGATGCGCGCCGCGAGCAGTCCGACCGAGCCGCGCACTCCGGCTCGAAAGAGCTGTCGGAGCCGTACTTTGGGGGTCCGTGTCGGACCCCCAGTACGCGTAGCCGCGCGAGTCGCACACAGGGGGGACCCATGGGTCCCCCTACCTGTGCGTGTACGGCGCGAATCGCTTCGCCGCGTACCCGCTGTAGGGGGCGCCCTTGTCCGACTCGCACCCATTGAGTCAATGGGAGCCCGCGTACGCGTTGTACGACCGGCTCCCATTGACTTCAATGGGAGTCCGACCGACTCGAGTCCGATAACATACGGCCGCATCGTACTCGTTCGGTCGGACTGCACGGGTCCGATTCGGTCGGAAATCTCTCCGGGTCCGGCTCGGTCGGAGAAATTTCCGGCCCGAATCGGAATCGACCCCATAGTCTGATCACACTCAGGCTGAATATGCAGGGCAGTTAAAATAAAGAACACTAGTAACAGAATGGCATCATATGTTCTGGATCCAGCACATCATCCCAAACCTTTACAGTGATTCACCATTAAACCTTTGCTGTTCACACAATCTGGGCCTCTCTGAACAGTGTTATTCTTTAATGGCCAGTTTGTGATTACCCGGCAATTCTTGGCAACCTTTGGAACTCAGGCGTTTTACTATGGGTATGTTAACACCTCTCATTCTATGGAGCAAACAGTGCCCAAGAGAATGATACTATGCTCAAGTATTGTTCTTTGTCATTTGTATGGCATAATTGTCCGCGCCATTAGTATGGCATTAGAGCACTTTCAGTACTCTGAAGGTGACTTTCCAAACAGTTCAGAATCTGCAATATGTCTGGTCTTATCCTAGTTTCTCAGCAACCATAGGTGCACGCAGGGGCGTAGCTTCAGGGGTGTGTTTGGGGTGTTACACCCCCTCCTCCTAAAAAATGTATTTGTATTTTGTTGTAAATAGTTGGGTACAAGTGCTTTCAGTTGGGTATGGTGAAGTGTCTGTCAGACTTCATCTTGGATTTTTAGATTGCCACTCTGACAACAACAACAACAATACACACACACGCACGCAGGCACACACACACACACACACACACGTCTGTTCAGAAGCCATTAAAAATGCTGATTATTTGGAAAAATGTGTTTTAAGTGCCTCTAACCATCTGCATACCTCTCGTTTCCACTGCCCCTTAATCCCCCTCATGCCCTGCTTCTCAAATAATGTGTTTTAACAAGATATTCCAGAGTGATTGTTGGGAAATCTGACGCTCATAACCCCACCCAATCTGGGTGCAAGGAGTCAAATCAACTAGTAACATATTTAAACAAGCATTTACAATGCAATAGGTCTCGCACTGACATTATTTTGAGCTAGTGGCATTGTAACTGTTATTGTTTTTTTCCCCTTTGTGAAGCATTAATCAAATGGTGTAATGCAAAATGGCAATAGTTCACTTTGTTGTAATTGCGAAATCTATTGCATTGCATTTGTACTAGTGTGAGTTTTGTATTGTAAATGGTAGTGGCTTTTAGTAATGTTTTTTTTTGGTGATCCCATTAATCTAATGCATTAAAAAAGTTAATACCTACTCATTTTTGAATAAGTACTGTGAGTGGATATTACAGTAAGTGCAGATATACGTGTTATATTAGTATCACTGCATATATAGGTGGGAGATTAGTATTCCTGCAGATATAGGTGTGTGATCATTTTTTGTTTAGATAGGTGTGAGATTACAATCACTGCAGATGCAGGTGTGAGATTACCATTATTGCAGTTATAGGTGTGAGATTACTGTCACTGCAGCTATAGGTGTGATGTTACCATTACTTTTGGATAGGTGTGAGAATAATATCACTGCAGATCCCGGCTCTTAATTGGGCCTATGATGTTTCTGAGGCTATCATGATAAGTTGCATTGTGTGGTGCAATTGTTACGCCCACTGTTTAAGCGCCAAGGGGCAGTTCAGTTTGTAGTGGGCGCTACTTAGAGCTTCTTGAATTGCACGAGCCAGGAAAGAGGTGAGGCTAGCCTGATGCGGGAAGGGGTTCTTTGTGTAGGAAATGTGAGGGGGGGACGGGGGAGAGACAACAGACGCCCTACGGAGATGTTTATTGAGAGGGGTTTGCAGGAAGGACTGAGGGGGGCTCTGTGAGGAAGCCCCGCCCCTGGACACCAAAGTGTGAAATTCGAATGGAATGTGGTAAACGAGCAGGAGGTAAAGAGGGCAGCAGCGAAGCAGGTTTGTGGCCACGAATAACTGCCCTAGACCACTCAAACCAGGTAATTTCCCACCTAAAAATGTTGCCAGGTTCAAAGTTTTACAGCTCGGAAAGAGTTGGAAAGAGTGATGTGCAATGACTGTGCTATCCCTCTTTTCAACCTGCAGAACTCATGATGGAATGATAATCAGGGATTTAAGTGGATCGGGTCCTGCCGGTGCTCAGCACCGGCAGTTCTAAAAAGCAGCTGCTGAGACGGGTCCCCATCGGGCTCTCCCTTTTTGCCCTCACCCTCAGGATAAAAAAAAATCGTAACTCTGCGTCAGTACCACCCTTTACTGCCTTTGATGTAACTTCTAACAGATTCGTTAAAGTTCTTTCACGGTCTCATCATTTCAAAATAGAAGCATTTTCAATACTATATACAACTAAGTCATAGTTGTTGCTAATTTTATCTTATGCAACTAACAGCCCACCCTCCGGCGTCTCCCCAGCTCTTCCGGCCTCAGGCATGTCCAGTAATGTTACCCCGTAGCCCACGGTCCCTTCGTATACCTTCTTGTACCTTCTTGCCGTCGTGTGAAATTCCCCTCTCCCCGGGAGCCAGTGGAATGCCCCAAAAGCAATGTAAAGTCTCTGGGTGCACGTGCACGCCCTGTGGCCGGAAACCGAAAGCGAATTAAATAAGTTACAAATGGAGGAAGGCCACTGCTATAACCTACTGTTTGCCATTCCTCTTTTTAACGTGCTCCGGCTGATTCAATTAGAGCCGCAGCAGTAATTAAAATAATACTAATCGTAAGAGCGCACTCTTTATGAGAATATCCCTTGTCCTGCTCTTCCGAAGAAAAGCAACGCTGCCTGGGGTTCGGATAAAAAGATATCCACGACACACAAGACTTTGGACTGGAAAATTGCGCGCGCGAGTGTCGAGGAGTGATAAATAACAAGCTGCCGCGCTGCCTACCCAAAAAAAAGATGTCACCAATGCGGCCGTAAACCGAAAGCGAATTAAATAAGTTACAAATGGAAGAAGGCCACTGCTATAACCTACTGTTTGCCATTCCTCTCTTTAACGTGCTCCGGCTGATTCAATTACCTACTGTTTGCCATTCCTCTCTTTAACGTGCTCCGGCTGATTCAATTAGAGCCGCAGCAGTAATTAAAACAATACTAATCGTAAGAGCGCACTCTTTATGAGAATATCCCTTGTCCGCGCGAGTGTCGAGGAGTGATAAATAACAAGCTGCCGCGCTGCCTACCCAAAAAAAAGCTGTCACCAATGCGGCCGGAAACCGAAAGCGAATTAAATAAGTTACAAATGGAAGAAGGCCACTGCTATAACCTACTGTTTGCCAGTCCTCTCTTTAACGTGCTCCGGCTGATTCAATTACCTACTGTTTGCCATTCCTCTCTTTAACATGCTCCGGCTGATTCAATTAGAGCCCCAGCAGTAATTAAAACAATACTAATCGTAAGAGAGCAATCTTTATGAGAATATCCCTTGTCCGCGCGAGTGTTGAGGAGTGATAAATAACAAGCTGCCGCGCTGCCTACCCAAAAAAAAGCTGTCACCAATGCGGCCGGAAACTGAAAGCGAATTAAATAAGTTACAAATGGAAGAAGGCCACTGCTATAACCTACTGTTTGCCATTCCTCTCTTTAATGTGCTCCGGCTGATTCAATTACCTACTCTTTGCCATTCCTCTCTTTAACGTGCTCTGGCTGATTCAATTAGAGCCGCAGCAGTAATTAAAACAATACTAATCGTAAGAGCGCACTCTTTATGAGAATATCCCTTGTCCTGCTCTTCCGAAGAAAAGCAACGCTGTCTGGGGTTCGGGTGTGCGAGTGTCGAGAAGTGATAAATAACAAGCTGCCGCGCTGCCTACCCAAAACAAGCATTACACGGACTTGAAAAAACAGATGGCCCCTGCGCGCGCCGACTCGGACGCAAAACGAAAACAAGACAAGTAACCTGATACTGCTAATTAGAAACAGATGGCCCCCCTAAAGATAAGAAATTGCTTCGCGACAGCCGCAAAGCAGACGATCCTGTCCGGATGGGCCGGATGAAAAGGGGAAAGGGCGGCAACAAAAAAACCTCATTTCCAATGGCAGGCCACCGTTTAGCATAAACGGTGACGCCAGCCAATGAAAAAGAGGGGTGGGGCTTCAAGTCCCCTTCTGAAATCTCCTCATTAACAATATGTCTCGCCGAGCGAGCAGCGCATGCGTGCTGCAACGCTAGGCGAGACCTAAAAATGCTAAAAAGCAAAGCAATGTTTCAAATTCCCATAAAGCACCGCCCAAAAGTGAATGCTGATTCACACCCACAGAAAAATGGTCCATTTACGGTGTCTCAAAATCAGTCCAAATTCAAAGTTCTACTGTTCATCTAGAAGGACCACTGGGTTCTGTAGGTTGGTGACAAAGGAGGCACTGGGCGCAGTTCAACGGAGACAAGTAACTGCTCCAACAGGCCCCCTTTTCGAAGACATAAACAGGAGGTCTAAAGAAGCTAACAATGGGCCATCGGTAGCCGCTCCCCAAGGGTAAAAGAAATTAGGAGTCTGTACATTACACGTTGCTGGCCAAGAAACAAGGTTACATTTTTTTTTAGTAGGAGGCACTCATTTGACTTTGGTGTCCGTTCAACCCACTAGTTTCTAGTTTTAACTGGGGAAATGTGGCTGTGCACATCGCTTAAACTGCATTCTTATATTCTATGTTGATCCTAGGGACACGCTTTGTAATGAGGGAGGAAGAGTTCGTACCCGCAGAAATTCTGATGAGCAGCGCGGTTAAGCTGATCAAAGGCACAAAACGTCCTCAGGCATTGGCAATTACTCTAAAGTAGCAGAAAGGGCTCATAAGGGCTTATAATGTAAATGAGCAAATGGAACTTTAAAAGAACTCTCAGCCTGATGGTGTGGCCATTGACCTAGTATATTGACGCTCAAGAATGAGATGTGTTCCTGGTCACTGGACCGGTGCAGAACGTCAAACTCAGTTTGAAGACATGTCACCAAAATAGAATATTCCCTGAGTGTTCGGATGGAACAAAATGTGCAGTAGCAATCTATTATTTTAGTTCCACGAGAGTCCACAAATTTGGGACTGTCCTTGGTATAAGGCTGAGGGCCAGGTTGGACTAGTAAATTCCTTCAGTTCAGGCGTCCTTTTGCATCAAAGATCATTTCCAGCCTTTTCTATTTGCACGAAGTGTGTCCTTCACAGTTCATCTGTGGCCTCTCTAAAGAGTGTGCAACTGGTGTGAGTACCATCAAAGGAAATAGACACCATCTCTTCTGCTCAGATAGGGAAGTAAAATCCTTTTCTCAAGAAAAATGCATAACAACATGGCCTTTGACATGGTGATAAATCAATCCGATAACACCTTCTCAAACCACTCACAAGTAAAATCATCTACCTGCTAACTACCTAAAAATGTGTACTTACAGCCCATCAGCCTATAGCGGTACAGAGACTCTGAGTGGTTCAACATAAGGAAAGCACTGAATTTGCTACAACCTGGACAGGATGCCATGTGAAGAGGCATTAGGATGGTGGATAAACACAAGTAGGTTTTGGGTAGTGGTCATGGGTACAGAGGAGCAGAGAGAGGGCGCAAGAGCTGGAAAATAAAAATAGCACTTTATTTTAGTGTGGCATCACATGATGGTGGGTAGCTAGTGACCTAGTGACGCTCAACCCACTATTTATTTTTTCAATACATTTTAGACCGACCTTAGGAACAACAAATATGGATAATTTGGACACAGAGCAAATTTGAGGCCTAGCCTACCCTGTTTGGAAAAACAGGACACCATCGGTCAGCTGATACTCTTAACAGCAATGATTAAGCATATGGAGAGCATTTATGGGTACTCATTTTGAGGAACATTTTGAGATGAGTACTCTTAGAATTCAATGGGCTGAAATGCAGCAGGCATGCACTTCTGGAGTACCCGATAATATTCAAACCTACGAGCCACGGACTAGACATAGAGGACTTCCATGGCTTCGTTTAACAAGAGGGTAATTACATGAACTTATTTACCCATTTTAAAATGGACTCTTGTGTGGTACACCAAGAATCCACTCACTTTAGGGCAAGTTACATACCATCCACAAGAAAAAGATGTTCCCCGCAGTCGATCGCCAATTCTATAGTGGGTGAACCCTATTCTTAAAGTTCAATCACACTATTTATTGACACTGCAGTAATTGCCAGTAAGACAATTCTGCTCAAGAATGGAAAAAAAGATCTACTTAGTAACTTCTCGTATAAAATTAGTTATGATGCAACTTTTGCTCCTTCTGTATTGTAGGTGATCAGCTATATACCTGCTTATAGGCAGACAGCCTTGCAGGCTTACGAAGAATTTACAGGGGTTACAGCTCATCCATTGCTTACCATTAGTTGGCTTTATTATCACTCTCATTTGCATGCTTCTTTTTCAATGGCTTTTATCCTCCCAGCTTGTCCATTCTTTGTTTGCCCCTCCCCTGGAGCATAGCCTCTTTACCATCTCTCTGACTGGCTAATTTTTATCCTTTTACTGCTCACTTTTAGGGAACTACTTTTTAGATGAGCATTCCACATGAGTCCATGTGCTTTCCAGCTCTCTCTCTCTTTTGTGAGCTTCTCTCCCCCACCAAATACCCATCCTTCATGTTGTTCTCTCCCTTATGTTGCAAGCTTTCTCTTGTGTGCTTCTCGCTCGTCATACTCCCTGACTTTCCCATACTCAGTGCTGCTTTCTTGCCTATGTGCTTCTCCCCAACCTAATGTGTCACTCTTACTCATGTGCTGCTTTTCCCCTGCCCTGCCCCCTCTCCGCCGCTTCCTCCTGACCCTAAGCTCCATTGCTCCCCACCGGCCATTTTCTTTTTTTTTAATTATGAATTTTTCGGGTGCGTTGGGACACAGCATGAAATTGCTGCCGACCCCTCTGCCTTAAAAAAGGTGTTTTTGTGCTACTACTTTTTAATTTTTTTAATTTGTAAATTCTTCTCAGATTGGTTAACAAAAAAATTGGCAACAGTGTCATTTTGTGGGCGAGCAGGCATAATGCATCCACACGCACACATCATCACACATGTGCACGCCTAGAAAATTATATGGCCATGTCATTGCGCTTTTTTTTAATATACTTTTAGCTCTGCTGCACCGCATCCTGCAAATGCTGTTCAGCTCCACCAAACGGCATAGGCAAAGCCAATAGGTCCCAAAGGCGAGACCAATGGGCTTTGCCAATGCTTAGCTTTATCTGCGACCATAGACAGGGACTAACCATTTGCAAATATGAGTAATTGTTTCCCAAAAACTAGATCTGGCTGAGGGGTGAAGAAGCAATTGCCAAAACAGGTGATGCTGGCAGTGCAGAGCTAGAGAGATGGAAGAGGAAATAAAGGGCCTTATTACGATGTAGGGTGGAGGCACCGTTTCGGTGTTGGAACAACCGACAGTAGGTCGGCGGTTCCGGCCACCTAATTACAATGCGACCGAACATGGTGCGGTCGCAAACTCCCATTTCTCTATAGGCGCTTGTGCTGCAGGTGGTTTCCGCCCACAGCACAAGCTCCCATTGAGAAATGGGAGTTTGTGTAAATCCCTGCACCGTGTGGCAGGCACCTCATGGTGCCTGCCACGCGGTGCAGGGATTTACAGGGGGGCACCATAGGTGCCTCCAACTGGAGGCATGGGGGCCAAAGGGCCCCCAAAGTCGCTTTTTGACAGGCTTTTCATGTCGGAAAGCCCAACATGAAAAGCCTGTGGGAAACAGACATTGTAATCCCGACAGCAGAAACGCTGTCCTTAAGGGGTTATGTGCCAGTTCCGACTGGCCGAAGGGCTCTTGGAGCCCGTTGGAAGCCAGCCGGAATGACCGGCCGGTTTGACTTCCAACCGCCTAGATTGTTATTAGGCGGTCGGAAGTCAAATCTTGGATGCTTCCTACGGACATCCAAATGAGGCCCTAAGTGATGAAAAGAGGTGAAGTAGGGAGCTCGGAGAAAAATGGAAGGAATGAGTAAGAGGGGATTCGAGAGGTCAGGTAGTAAGACTAAAGCTAGAGAGAAAGAGGTGTACAGGATAAGCAAGTAGTGGAAGTACAGGAGAGGTGTTTATATTGCTTAATTTGAGCGGGTCGTTACAGGTGAGGCTCACCACTACCAATTTTTGGGGACCGGCACTTATTTTTCCTCATCAAACTTTGAACCTGAGCAAGACAGAGGAAAACACAAACAGGGTGAGAAGGAGGTATAGAAAGTTGGAAAATCTGCAGCAAAGGAAAAAATTAAGTATGAAAAAGAATTTGAAAGAGTGAAATAAAGGGTTAGGCAGAGTCTAGTGGTGGAGGAAAGAGGTATGTGATGGAATCAAGACTAAGCGGCCTTGGGATTCGCATCCCGGACATTCTATAGCGCCTGTCGCAGGCTTCTGAGCAAAACTCTGGGCACCAGCACTTGTTTTTTTACAACTTATGATAGAGAGAAGTGGGAGGGTAGAAATAACAAAATAAAAGACCAAGTGAAAGAGGTGCAAGGAGAAAGCTAGAGACAGAGAGGAGAGAGAAGGGTGTGGAAAGATGGAAAACACAGAGAGGCAGGGATGAAATGAGAAGGAACGATTTGGAAGAAAGTTTGGCTTAGAACAGGGTGAGATGAGAGCACAGAAAATGAAAGCACATTGAGCGAGAGACGGGAACTACAGGACAGGAGAAAGGCGGAGTGAGCGGGAAAGGGGAGCAGAGACAGGGAAATGTTTTGAGCAAAATGGCTGCTGGCATCATTTCACAAAAACCCACAGGCAAACATATTTCTGCATAAATGAGACCGTGTGTCTAGCCAGGTTCAGCCGAATCCTGCGTGAATGGAGCTGTTTAGCAGTGCCAACTTCTGCGTCTTGTAGCGCCAGCCTTCTCCTCTAAGCCCTTGAGCAGAGCTCGGAGACATCCTGAGCCGCCAGGAGCTGCGGTAGGAACACTGGGCGCTTTTCAGCCCAGAAAGGGCAGGCAGAGCTCTTCAAAACTGAGTTGGGTAACTAGTCGCCTGACTGCAGTGTTTGAACATGTGCATTTCTATGGGTGTAGATCGGTAAAAGCGTGCACGGACTTGCAGGTGGCGGTGAAGGTGTACACCGACACCTAATGACGTTTTTAGGTTGTTGTGAATGTGAGCACTGACGTGCATGACATCGAGAGGTGTGTACTTACATTAATAACGCATATGTGCATCAGTTGCTCAGCGTGTCCACATATATGTGCAGAAGGACTATAATTAGTGCAGCAGGTGCAGTGGCACAAAGAGGTGTAAAAGGCCCACTGCACCCCAACTATATATTTGTAACTACACACCCGGGAAGCTGAGGCCATTTTCTACCCCCCTCGCCCGCTCCCAAGCCCCGTCTCACCACTGTATGTCTAGAGCCTCGCCTTTCTGATGCATTGGGAAGCATGACCACTTAATGAATTCCAGCTGGTTCAATGTGGACTCTCCCATATCAGTGTCCTCTCCTCTTGGCTCTGTTCCCAAAATGGACTCCTCCCAACTCTATCAGCTGTGTATTAACCAACTTGTAAAGCAACGCCTGGGGGACTTATATGCACAAGTCTTGCTGACATTGTATACTTATACCTAAATGTACAAGTGAGTGTGGGCTATTACATGCACATAGCTTGGTTAATTTGTGCATTTAAGTGTGCATGGCTTGTTGTATGCAGGCACTTACATGTGATGTTCTGCCTTATGAATGCATGAATGCACATGTGCCTGACCTGGTGAATGCATACACTTACATGCACCTGACCTGTTGAGGGCATGCGCTTACATGCACCTGACCTGGTGAGTGCATCGGCTTATATGCACCTGCCTCGGTGAATGCATGAGCTTACATGCACCTGCCCCAGTGAGTTCAAGTCCTTACATGCACCTGACCCAGTAATTGCATGCGCTTACATGCACATGACCTGGTGAATGCATGCGCTTACATGCACCTGATATGGTGAATGCATGCACTTACATGCACCTGAGCTGGTGAGTGCATACTCCTGAATGCAATCCACAGGTCTGTGCTTTGTCCAGCTGGCCTGCCTCCCTCCCTGTGTCGGATTTACAGACTTATAATGTTCCTTAACTAAAAAAAAACTACTGACTTCTGAGTAGGTTATACTTAGCACAAGATGTTTATCACAACAAAGAGAAGAGCTGCGACAGAACGTGTCTGAAGTGACAGCTTACTTGAGAATATACAGATACAAAAATAACCAGTGGAATTTCTTCCGAGAATACAAATACCACAGTAACCAACATTATACTTTTTCAGTTAATAATGAATATAAAAATGTATTAAACCGTACAAAATCTAATCCATTCAACTTCAAGGGTTAATCTTGGAAAAAAATGATCATAGAGTACAAACCCCATCACAGATTATACAAATCCGTGTATGGGTTATACATATTATTATTTATTTATGTGTATAACCCACTGTTAAGTAATGTTTCACTATTAATACCAAAGAAGTAATTTTATAATAGCATACTTGTTGTGTCTCGCTATATACCCCAACTTCACATAAAACTATAGTATTTACTTGTAGATATCTACTAGTTTTGCTAAAATTATGTGTCTGGTGCATTTTGCTGATGTAGAGTGTTTTTACGTCTGGCATTAGCCAAGACCTTTTGGTTTTACTAAATTTATATATAGAATATTTTTAGTTATAGGGGTTTCCAGTATGGGTGCGCGGAGCCCGTGGAGTTTTACTTCATGAAATTCTATGCGGTTACATAAAAACTCCTGCAGATTCCCGGAAGTTCTGAGAGTGGGCAGAATTCGGCACGCTGTGCTGCTTATGCTGAATCTCACCAGGAGGTGTTCTAGCACCCGAAAATCACGCTACGGGACACAAATTCTCACTCATGCTCAGCAACTTACAATTGGTGAGCTGTGCGCAAGAAAAATCAACACCACGTGACACTTGGCGGAGTTTTTCCAGAACTCTGCGATACTCCCATTGCGCGGAGTGGGCAAAACCCTGTGAACTCTGTTGGCGGAGTGGAATTTTCCACCCACCCCTAGTTTTCAACCAGCCCTCTTCATCCATTAGTCTGTTTTTTTGTCATTAGATTTTTCTTCCACCCATTACAGCTACAGCATGAAGCTGTGGGTCAGCCCACTTTAGTTATTCAGTCATTTCACTGTGAATGACAGCAATCTGTCCTTTCACAAGGAGCAAATCCACACACAAGCAGTGTTTTCAGTGCCAGGACTACAACAGCAGTATGTGTCTTGTGAGACCGAAAAAACATTTTTGGTTTTAGCGATTTTTAGGTCGCAGCCTACCAGAAAGCGCAGTTGTGTGGTATGTGAAAGACATCTTGGAGAGTTTCAGAAAGTTGACCTGGGAATGTGTTCTGCCCGTTGCTTACCATTGGCTTTGTGATTTGCAACTTACGTTTTCTGGCTTTATTTGCTTTAGGCTATACAGCTCGAGTACGTACCTCCCCATGCCAAAGCCGTGTTTACAGTATTCTTCCATGAACTCGTTTTCTGTCATAAACAGGCCTGTAAATCTTGTTCTTATCTCATCACATTTGCTGGGCATTCAAATTCCGAGGTCAAATGTCAAGCTGTGTCTTCGAGGGAGCTTGGTGTTTATTTTGCTTTCGGCTACAGGAATGAGGAATGCAGCGCACTTTCTCTATGAAGCCTGCTTATTCCCTTTTAGAAAAAATGTATTTAGACATCGCCAACTCAAAAGGTATCTCATTCTTCACCTGCACAAAACATATGCCTTTCATTCATGGGGCATGAAGTTCGTTATTGGCATTGCCAGGGTGGGTGGAAGCATGAATGTTTCAAAATTCATGTTTGAAAACTATTCCTTAAAAAAAAATACTTGTAATGATTTAGTCTGATGTACTACTTCTACTAAGATGAAACAGTTCTGTATGTAAATAAAATAAATTTCTGAAAAAATTGAAGAGACTTTTTCAAATTTTACATGTTTTTTGCAAAATGTCTTTGGAAATAAAGGTGGCCCTAAAGTTAACTGTGCAGGGCACCCTAGTTCCTTGCTTTCTTTCACATCGAATTAACCTGTAAATAAATGCTTGCCTGTTTTGAACAGGGGGGCACATGCAAAGGTCGGGAGCGAGCGTACGGCCCCCAGAATATAGATCTACAGGGACGTTATAGTACTGATAATACAGCAGCACTGGCTTAAGTGCGGCATAGCTGCAGGTAAAAACAAGCATTGAAAATGCAATAGGTCGCGCCTTTGATTAAGTTAAAGCCATTTGCTTTGCTAATGGTATTGTATAGCAAAGCAAACGGCTTTAACTTAATGAAAGTTGAAGACCTATTGCATTTTTAATGTTTGTTTTCAGGGCAACTAGGGGACCCCTTAGGTGCAAAGTCATCTGCTCGAGTGAGAAGTAATACAAACATCGAATCAAGGGTCATTGCAACCAAAAATAAGTTATCCATCCTTTCATCTACGCTACGTTGTTATGACTATCACTTAGTTATGGAGTACTACCACCAATATGAGAATAACAATAATTACTAAGATACACAAGTAAGGTCTTGTCCATTCCTATGCGAAATATCTGCATAATGGGGGGAAGGGGCGGGTAAATAATAGTCAATTTTGCCTAGAAATTGAGTTTCTCAAATGCTCCCGTCGTATGATCGCATAACTTTTATAGAATACAACAAACACCATTCTTCTTGTAAACGTCCCGCTCCCAATCCAGGACAGTTCTGTGCATCACGTGGACTGGAGAATCATTGGTACATGGTGGGGTACTTTTACAACTCTGGTGTAAGAATGTATGGTGCAAGGTATCACGTGCATTTATAATTGCAGGTATTGTGCACTATTTCTAAATTATACACAACAAAATGTATTATTTTCACTACATTTACAAAGCAAAACACTTAGTAAATGAACCAAGCGGAAAAAAGTTCATAGTTTAGGTACATGGGGAGTCTGCTCGAGCCAGGAAGAGAAAGGGGGTGGTTTACCCCTGCTCGGGCAGTGCTGCTGCAGAGATTGAATACTCACTGTTCTGTGTCTACGGCTCTCCTTTAGTGAGAGCTGGTACCGGGATCTATCACGAGGAGCTGCTCTACTCTTAAAGGGCCCGCACCCGGTTTGTGAGGCTGCAAACACTGCGAGCGCCTGCACTTTCTTCCCCATGGCAACCACTGGCATCTTATTCAGACCCCCGCTGCAGCCGCCCGGACATCGCCACCAGTGCTGGAAAGGCACACGCATGCCATCTCGGCATTGTTCTGGTATGCTGTTTTCTGTTAAGGTTTGTATAGCACCCGTGGCAGCATGGGACTGCTTCTAAGCGCTGAAGACCAGGTCGAATCGTCAGGTGCGCGCCAGAGTGGAGCAGCTGCGGTGTTCTTCTCGGATGAGTGCGTAACGTGCTGAAAATTTGCTATTTTGAAACGAGCAGAGCACTGCAATCTGCAATCATGAGCACAGCAAATATAATGCGAGTCTCTGCCATTCTGGGAGACACTTCCTTTCACATCGAATTGATTATTAGTCGGGGGAAGTGACGTGAGAGGACGGGAACTTCTGAGGGGCAAGCAGGAGGATTATGCTGAATCTCACCAGGAGGTGTTCTAGCACCCGAAAATCACGCTACGGGACACAAATTCTCTGTGACACTAACTACCTGCACTTTCCATTTCAAGCACGGGTGTAAGCAAACAACGACATTTCCCACACCAACCACGGGGGCTCTCAACTTTAGACTAATGAAGAAGGCGCGCGTCTAGATCAGCGTTTGACTTCCAAAAAATGATACATTCTGAAAAAGCAGAAACATGAACAATAACCATGATAAGAAAGTATACTTAAGGGAACATGGGGGGAGGTGGGAGACTTCAGGGTGGAGGTGAAGAGGACTGGGAAACATAGACGAGAGCGGAGAGACGCAAGACACTTTACTTCCAGCTTGGAAAAAACACAGCTACTTACCCCGTGTCCATTTGGTGGCAGCAATAACAACGTCTGAATCATATAAGATTTTAGTATTGATTTCCCTTTATCACAGCCTCCAAAATCTGCTCACTTGAGTTATAGTTGAACTTCAGTCTTTCAAATTATAAGTTAAATAAATATCTGTACCACCAACACATTTCTTTGACAACTAGAGCACGGTGAGAGATGTGCGCTTGGAGAAAAGCCTGAACTACGCGAGGCTGCGAGCTGCACGTAATCACAGCTGATCCCCGGGAGACATGTGCGGGTGGAACGAAAAAAAGTGCTTAGCGGCTAATTAAGAGACACTGTCTCCCGCCGCAAGTAAAAGATCCAATCCCGGTGGGCGGGGCCAAAAGTGGACAGGGTGGTAACCAGGAGGGACTAAAAAGCCTCCTGGACAATCATAACACCCGGTTTTGCATAATTGGTGACGCAAAATGACGCGCACCAATGGAAAAGACGGCCGGAGCAGAAAGCGAGCTTCTGAAATCGTATTGATTCCAAGAAGCCCTCGCATGGCGAGAGCAACGCATGCGCGCTGCTAACGCCAGGCGAGACCTAAAAAAATGCTATCATGCAGTCAGCGCTAGCTTTGTCATAAAGATTTTGTCTTTTCTTTCAGTCATTTGCAACATGGATAAAAACATTGGCAAAGCCAACAGATCTCGCATAGGCAAGACAAATTGGCTTTGCCAATGCATCTTTTTATATTGGAGAGGCAGCTGCCCCTACAAAAAAGTTTTACAAAAACCATTACAAAACTGAATAAGCATTGACAATGCCAAAAGCCTGGCTGCTAACACCAGACATATTGGATTTTCCAATGCTGGTTATAAAATGGCACAGATGCTTGTATTACGCACAGGTATCTTTAATGCCACTGGACTCAGCAGCAAAGACGGACACTTGGCAGAGAAATGCCACAAAGTAAATGTATCCGCTATAAGCAGAGCCACTGGAATTATGGGATTCTGTGGCAGCGGCTTTGTTCTGCATAATTATGGATTTTCCACATTTGCCTCCAAATATATTATCAGATGCATAATCTGAATTTTTTAACAAAAAAATAGTTTTTAGCTCAAACGAATCAAAATGAGGCGATGTGTTCGTGCGCAATGGAAGACATTTTGCAAAAGTAAACTGCTCATTTTTTAGTTGGTTTTTTCCGTATTTGTTGTTACACTGGTACTAATGAGGGGATATGTTTGCTCAGACAGTAATACCAAGTATAAATGTTACAAAATAATGTAGTAATACTATTAAAAAATGTGTTGCATTAATCCTAAAAATGTGCCTTTTCATACAACATTATTTGGCCAACCAACCCTGCTGCATAACTTGGTGGTTCCCTGCTGCATCCTTCCAGGGGCACTGGACATAAGATAGGGGAGGCAAGACAGCTTCCTTCTATTCATCGTTCATGGATAAGTCCTTGCTCATTTATGTTGGTGACTCTATGTTATGATTTTAGATTATTTTCCACATTCACTTTCATATTGTTAAACACCACTCTTTTCTCTTATTCAGTTTGTGGAGTCATAAATTGCAGGCCTTGTCTTGCCCTTTGTCTTTCTGGCAAAGTTTGCTTCTCTGGCTCTGTTTGCTTTCTCCTTAGCCACGTTTTCTTTTCTGTCTTGCTTTAATTGTTATTATTTGATTTTACTGTGGATTCTTAACAAAAGCATACATCTATGTTTATATGAAACGATTTTGTTCACATTTTATAACGCCTTATGCCGTTTTAGCTGCTTCTTCTTGTTGTTACGGGTTTCCCTGGCACAGTCTCCAAGAGCAGTATATTTTCTTTCTCCAGGGAAGCGCCATTTACGTTGGCTGTGCTGCGGTGCACCCCATCAGCTTGCGGCCTTTAATTGCATATTGTAACACTTTAGTTCTTTTCCCCGTGTAGGATGTGCGATCGGTCCAATATCACACCAGTAATTACAGATCATATTTTTTGTGGTGTGCATTTTTCCTGCTTTCTATTTACAAACATACCATGTTCCTGAATTACAGGCTACCAGGCTACTGCATCCTTAAACGTAAATTATTTTTATATTTTTTTCACAGAGGCCATTTCAAACCACCTTGCCCCACGTGTTGTAAATTATAGGCTCATGTAAAAAAACAAAAAACATTTGCACATGTAATTCAGAATTACAGGCAGAAGTGGCTGGATTGAAGACTCAAATGTATTCCCAAATGCTAAACCTTTGAACACAAATGTGTGATATTGACTCAAGGGCTGGCGAGTGAAGGTTTGGGCAGGGCTTCTCTAGTAAGTTTGGGAACACGCAAGAAAATGTAGAATTTGTCGCTATTCATAAACTCCTTTCTTATCCTATTCCCATTGGAAATGATAAGAGGTTTATTCCTGCCAACAGCGGGAGTATGTCTCTTCCTAGGGTTTAAAGGGAACACCCTCAGAGGTGGTGAAAGGGCTGTTGTGAAAAGGGGAGACAGTTCCTTACAACATTTCCTAAGCATCTTTGAGGAACACTTGTAGCCTGGACAAATCGTAGCGTTCATATATTTCTTGGCTAGGATAAACACTTCACTGTCACTGCTCTAAAGAAGAAGGTGTCCTGTCTGGCTGTTCTATTAGTCACTGTTTCTGCTTTCTCCACCCCTTTCTGAGTGTGTCCGGCTCTGAGTGTGTGATGGTCTTCCTAGACTAAACAATCATCACATCAAAGTACCCTTGTACTGTCCAGCACAGCACATCTGAATCACCGTTAGTTGTGATGCGCTAGTCAGATCAGACTTCTCTTTTAGCATCATGAACAATTCCTTTGATGCATTTTCTGCTTCTTGTATCCTCTCAGTGAAGAAATTTCTTAGTTTGGAGTATTGAATACATATATTTCCTTCTGTGCTCTTTTTGTTTATTCCCTGGGTGGATTTGTTTCTATCAGGTTGACTTTTTGTCAGACAGTTTCTCATTGCTTTTCATATCCTCCAATCCGCTGTTTAGAAGTTTCATTAGTGTGTTATGGGATTTAGATTTCACCATTTTTCGGTTGTGTTGCATTCATGAATGATCGCATTGCCCTCTTATATTTAGTGAGTGCTTTTTCTCAAAGCGCAACTGACTTAAATTTAATACAGTTGTCTTTTCAAAATGTCTGCCTTTGTGATCGGGTCAGATTCTTTAAATATGTCTGTAGTGTCTGCTGGCCACTTTCAGCGTGACTCTCTGTGTATCAGTGATTAGTGTGAAGGGGACCGCTTTACAGCTTCCCCAATGTAAGTTTTGATATTACCTTCTCCTACTCATTCTGATGCGTCAGTAACTAGTCTAGTGCCTCGCCTCCTGATGCATTGGGTAGCATGATAATTCAGTGAGTCCCAGCTCCTTCAATGGGACTCTCCCTTACCAGCATCAGTGTCCTCAGGGCTGTTCCCAAGATGGACGCCTCCTAACTCTATGAGCTGTGTATTAGCCAACTTGTAAGGCAATGCCGTTTCCATTAGCTCCGCTTTCTACCTCACCGAAACTCTTTGTTGGGCAGTTTATCCGAGCTAGTGACACTGTTTTATTTAGTCTACACATAACTTTAGATGCAGGGTGCTCAAAAGAATTTGTCGGATTTGATTTACAGATCTGCAGAATCAATTCCAGCTCGTGTATTTTTGCCAGACCCCCTATATCATTTGCCCTATGACCATTACCATGTAATATCTGGAACACCTTGCCTACACCATGTTTCCATAGCCACATCTAGATTCATTTGTTAGTCAAGTATTAAACTATACAGCCTAGTGCCATGAGCACTAATGGAAGGCTCATTGTCTCGGCCATATTTGAGGGCTGCTTTCTTGTTCTTCAGTTCCTGCTTGGCACTTTGTTAGCTAGTAACCTCCCTTTACCTCTTTATAGTTGCCTACCCCGCCAGAGGCATGTGTCTCCTGTTTCATGTGTCCTATTCATGCCGCCTAGTTCAGAAACACAAGGGAAATAGTAGTATACTACAGTAGTAAAATAATTGCCTTTCTCTGATCTACAACTCCCAGTTCAATAAACAAAGGAGGTGAAATAAAGTGAGCGAGAAGCACCTGGTTACGCTGAGGTGTTTCTAAGATAGAGAAAGCACTGAGAGAAGCAGGTTAAATAAAGGTATATGATTGTGTGTATACATTACAGCTTTATGACGGATTCTGATTACATCAATCATTCGTCATAAATAAGTCCTACCTCCTTTGTCAGCTGTCTGCTCCTTTGCTGTAGGGGGGCTGCTTGTTGTGCACAGATATCATGAAATGCCCTAACCAATGCCCTCTCTCACGCTGTCAGAAGCACTACATCCCTCTGTCTAACACCACCTGTACCCTATTTACTCCTCACTTATACCTTATTTTTCCTCTGACAGATATCCTAACTTACTCCTGGCACATGCCCCAGCAGGTGACATATATTACCCCTGATATGTACCCTCTGTTACCTATGACAGATTACCTTTCTTACCCCTGGCACATACCTTTTCTTACCCCTGAAAGATATTATATTTATTCCCAGCAAATGCCTGTTTCTGACTTTATCATCTACACTCTCTTACCCCTGCACAAACCTTTTCTTACCCCTGACAGATACCCTGGAACATAGCTTATCTAAGCTCTAGCTGGCACACAATCTAACCCCAGGCACATACATTTCTCTAACCTCAACAATGTACCTACCTTATCTACACACTCTTTGCTGCCCCTATACTACCCATAGCTTACGCCTTACTTTTGTGGGCCATGGCACATGCCATATGCTACCGCTGACTGATACTATGTCTTTCCCTTGGAGGATACATCACCTTACTCCTTCATATACCTATGCCTTTCCCGGAAGACACAGTTACTTACTGTTACCCGTGAAAGAAAACCCTTTGGGAGTGGCTTACCAAACCTGGGACAGTGTCGCTGACTCCCTGTTGCGTATGGAGCCTCTGAGTGCTGAGTTGTAGTCTGGGGCAGTGTCACTGACTTCCTGTTGCGTATGGAGCCTCTGAGTGCCGAGCTGTAGTCTGGGGCAGTGTTGCTGACTCCCTGTTGCGTATGGAGCCTCTGAGTGCTGAGTTGTAGTCTGGGGCAGTGTCGCTGACTTCCTGTTGCGTATGGAGCCTCTGAGTGCCGAGCTGTAGTCTGGGGCAGTGTCGCTGACTCCCTGTTTCGTATGGAGCCTCTGAGTGCCGAGCTGTAGTCTGGGGCAGTATTTTCTGATTACCTATTGAATATGAGAGCATTTGATTGATGAGCTGTAGTCTAGGGCAGTGTCGCTGACTCCCTGTGGCATATGAGACTCTGAGTGCCGAGCTGTAGTCGGGGCAGTGTCGCTGACTCCCTGATGCGTATGTAGCCTCTGAGTGCTGAGCTGTAGTCTAGGGCAGTGTCGCTGACTCCCTGTGGCATATGAGACTCTGAGTGCCGAGCTGTAGTCGGGGCAGTGTCGCTGACTCCCTGATGCGTATGGAGCCTCTGGGTGCTGAGCTGTAGTCTGGGTCAGTGCAGCTGGCTCCCTGTTGCATATGGGTGGCTCTGAGTGATCAGTGATGAGCTGTGGTCTGGGGCAGTGTCTCTGACTCCCTGTTGCATATGGAGCCTCTGAGTGATGAGCTGTAGTCTGGGGCAGTGTCGCTGACTCCCTGTTGCATATGGGCGGCTCTGAGTGATCAGTGATGAGCTGTAGTCTAGGGCAGTGTTGATGACTCCCTGTTGCATATGGGCGGCTCTGAGTGATCAGTGACAAGTTGTACTCTGGGGCAGTGTCGCTGATTCTCTATTGCATAGGTCTTCAAACTGTGGGGGGCGCAGCATCCCCTCGCGGGGGCGCGCACTCCACCCCACCACTTCACCTTCCATTGTTGCTTCCAGGCGAGCAACGTCCATTAGGCTGAAAGGGCTTCAGCCCCCGCCGTCCTGTGTCTCAGCCCGGGCTGCTGCTGCAGCTCGAGCTACTGTGGGCTCGGCTGGGCAGTGTCTGGAGTCTTATCTCCGGCACACCTGAGTTTTTCACAGGTCTTTAAAGGCCATTTGCATATTTACATACCTTTGTAAACTGATTACAGAGGCTGTTTGTTTTCTGGTTCCAGTGCCCCCACTCCGCCTATTCCTTACATTTGGATTTTACTTTTTACTGCCTTAGTGTGAGAATGCATTTCATGACAAGGAATATATAAAGTAGGGTTACCAAAAGAAAAATGCCAGCCATGTGTTGTTTGAAGAGCCTGAAAAGGCCTTGCCTTGACACTAAATAGTGTTATAAATAAAATAGTATGTATTCATTTGCAATGTGACTTTTCAATCTTTGTTCCCTTTAATTATCAGTCATGGATCATTCAGGCAGCCCTAGAACACCATTAAAAATGCTTTCTATTTATTTTTGCTGTTCCAAGTATGCACAGTTAAGTGCTGAAAATAGGCTTTAGGGGACTGCTTATTTTTGTACCGTCTGGGACATCAATTTAATGAGCTGGCAACCCTAATCGCAAGACTGGAAGTTTGTTGCAGGCTGAGCACAATATTTATTTCCTCCACCCTCGATCCCTGGACCCTGAATAATGCCATAAAAGCAATAGTTTAACTTATATCTGAAACCCTATGCCAAGCCTCAATAACATGCTGAGTTATTTCAAGTGTCTGGGAATGAACCCTGCATTCAGACAACTCACTCCTCATTCTCGCCCTTCACTTTCACACTCACCCTGCACTCACAGGGATCACAATGTACTCACACTGATCACCATGCACTCACACCACCCGCTCACCCTGCACTCACAGTGACCACACTGCATTTATGCCACTCACCATGAACTCATACAGTTCTCCCTCCACTTACCCTCCGGTCACATGAGCACACCGCTCACTCTGCACTCACAGTGATCACTCTGCACTCAATGCTCTTGCACTGTTCACCCTGTACCTCACCCTGTAGTCACACGAGCACACTACTCACCCTGCTCATGTGACACTTCACTCACTTATCCCCCTCACTGCTCACTCTGCAATCTCACTCAAACAAGCCCATCACTAACCATATATTCATTTGTCCCACTCTGCACTTACATCCGCACCCAAATTCATATGGTCACCTCACTCACCCTGCAGTTACTCCTCTCACCCTACTCTCACACTGTTGCATTGCTCACCGTTCACTCACATGGGCACTCCTGTCACCCACACAGTGCAGAGGGCTAATGTGCCTGCTTTAAGGAACGTGTACCATGCAGATCACAGAACTGAGTGTTAGTAAACTACGGGAAGCCCTATAAAAAAGTGAAATGTTGGTCAGAAAGGGGCTATAGAGAGATGAGGTGCATTGTTGGTGAGTGGTAGTGAGGGAATTCATGGAGAAGGAGAAAATGGGAGAGGGGGTGCACAAAAAGACTGTTGCACTGCGCGCAACCAGTGTTAGGGCCAGCCCTGGCTGGGAGTCTTAGCCCCCCCCGAAATTCGGGTCTAGTTGCGCCTCTGGTTGCTTCCCATGTCGAAAGTACGTTTGCTGCCTGTTTTTCATACCCCCATCTCGAGTTAGGGCTCTCTGATTGGTTTAGTCATTCAGAACCGCCAATCAGCATGTAGTTCCTGAAGCAGAGCACTGCTTTGACGTCAGCACTGACGTTCCTCCAATGAACGGGACAGCAGGACCAGGGACTGCCGCGAATTTTGTGTACATAAAGCGGCAAAATTCTTCAACTTTGCTGATGAAACAGCACTTCTTCACTGTTGCCTTTTGCCTCATGTTTGCTGAATTGAACATCTGGTTGCTGCCGTTTGCCTCGCTCTTGCCCCTTCCCCTTCAAGGTTATCCTGGTTTGTACCCTCGCAGCTACTGCATTTCAGTGCAAGGAATTTACAACGGTTGTATCCTTCCTGAAGATTCCATTCTCTGGCAGATAAGAGTGAAAAGCTTTTTATATTATTTTTTTAAAGCCTCGCTCCTTTCCCCTTCGTCCCACTACTAGTGGGAACGTTGGATGTTTCAAGGAGGAGCAGATTTTGCATTAATGCCATAGGTGCTGACTTTGGTTCAAGTCCTGGCATCGGCTCAGCATCCTGTGATCCTGGGCAAAATCACTTAATTTACCAGTGACTTACGAAAAATGAATTTGACCTTGATTAAAGTCGCTGGTGCTTGTTTAACATGTTCCAATCCCTAGAGCTGAGTCCACAAGCCTAATATAACAAATATTGTGAAGTATGCCTACCATCTGTCCTCACTTCTTTCGTAGACCAAATTTAAATGCTTTCTTGTTCAGCTATTTCTGCTTTGGAAGGCGATCTTCTTTATAAGCCAACTATGCTAACAAATTGACTCTTTATGCTGCTAGAGAATAACGATGTATATATCCTCTTGAATCACTTATATCACATGTGTATGATGTAAATGTCCCCTAGGCCTTCCTGGAAAACTGTGCCTGGCCTACTACTGGCATGGCAACACCTGGCCATACTCCACATAATCATGGATTTTTCAATTGTGTCAGAAAGCCTGTTTTGTGGAACCCCTTTTTCTGATATCTTGTTTAGGGGCAAGGATGTGGCGCAACAGCCAGAGCTGATGACTGTGGAGCTGGGGAGCCAGGTTCAATTCTTGGTGTCTGCTCAACATCCTGTGATTCTGGGCAAATCACGTAATCTCCCTGTGCTTACAAAAAATGAATGTGTGCTTGTGTAATGTAAAAGATGCTCCAATACCTTTGGGTCATGTACACACTATATAAAACTGCAAAAAATATATTACAAAATTTTGTGAGCACTCCCATTTACAGGTACTGCTCAAGACTGGAAGTGGAGCACAACCAAAGGATGGCAGAAGCAAGAATCCATCCACACATTCACTGTCTCTGTGGAGACAACAGGCACGCCCCTCACCTATGTTTTGGGAGTGTTTTTACTAATCTATCCTAAATGTTGTGTTTTATGTGAAAAATAATCCACCAATGTACTTTTTTGTGCAAATTTTTTCTTGGAGATTTTTCATTTGAACTTTATAATAAGCAAAAGCACTACAAAAACTTCAGTTTACTAAACACTCTTACTTTATTTAATATTCTTTACCCTATACGACCTGGGCTCTGCAGGAGGGAATGGCCATCAATGATGCAGAGTACCACCTTCCAGAACTTTTTTGTCAGGTGGTGGTGGTGGGGGGGCTCGACGTGTAAAAAGGTTTAGATGGGGGGGCTCAGCCGACAAAAGACCTCTGTTCTACTGTATATTATATGGGCGGCTCTGAGTGATCAGTGTTGAAGGTTATTTTCATTTTGAACCACAGCCAAATGGGATTTGCAGAATCAAAGCAGTAGCCATCTATGTGCGTAGCCATGTGCCCTGTATAGCAAGTCAACACCTGTCCTAGGAAGTAGCAGCTGAGATCTGGAGCAATGCAGGACCAGCTGAAGAGTGTGCTCTTTTGAGTGTTTGAGGGGGTGTCAATGTGCTACAGTACATACATGTTTTCATTTATATTGATGGGCGTGTTTGTGTGCGTGTTGGAAAGTATATACATTTGCATTCATTAGCTAATTGTATGTTTACAGGAGATTGTATGTTCATCTGTGTTTGTAGGTGTACACAGGAGAATACATGTTTAAAGACTTATGCAGTGGCGTAGCAAGGTCAGGTGGTACCCGGTGCGGAAAATTTCTTGTCACCCCCGGCTTGACAAAATGGTAAAAATATGTGTTTAAAACACATATTTTTGCCATTTTGTAACCCCCTCAGTGATTTCTTGTCACCCCCGGCTTGACAAAATGGCAAAAATATGTCTTTAAAACACATATTTTTGCCATTTTGTCACCCCCCTCAGTGATGTCACCCAGGGCGGCCTGCACCCACCGCACCCCCCTTCCTACGCCACTGGACTTATGCATGTTTGTGTATTTGGGATGTGCGTGCTTGTTTGATCTTAAAGTTTGCATGTGAGTAGTACTTGTGCAAATGTGTGCATTTTTATGTAAAGGGTGTGTGCAAGTACAAGGATGGATGTAGGTGTTCTGGGTGTGTACTGCAATAGTGTATATTTGTAATATTTTGTGAACTTGTGCTTTCAGTGTACGAGGTCTGTTTTTGTACATGTACTTGTAGGGGGTGTGTGCATCTAAACGGGTGCATTTGTGTGTGCACTTGGAATGGTTGCTTGAGCACTGGCGTATTCGTGTATTTGGTGTGTGTGAAGAATTGTGTCTGTGTACACAAACATGACGGCCTGTGTGTGCATTTATTCCTGTGTATTTAGGACTGTCTGAGAGAACATACTGATATGTTTTGGGAGTTCACAACGTGTGTGCATGGTATAATAGTCTTTATTTTTTGTGTGTGTGTGTGGGGGGGGTGTCTTTAAACAATGATGTTAGGCGACCGCTAGTAAACAATGAACTTCAATCAAGGACTGGGGGACAGCTGTCCCCAATGTTTGTTTGATCTTAAAGTTTGCATGTGAGTAGTACTTGTGCAAATGTGTGCATTTTTATGTAAAGGGTGTGTGCAAGTACAAGGATGGATGTAGGTGTTCTGGGTGTGTACTGCAATAGTGTATATTTGTAATATTTTGTGAACTTGTGCTTTCAGTGTACGAGGTCTGTTTTTGTACATGTACTTGTAGGGGGCGTGTGCATCTAAACGGGTGCATTTGTGTGTGCACTTGGAATGGTTGCTTGAGCACTGGCGTATTCGTGTATTTGGTGTGTGTGAAGAATTGTGTCTGTGTACACAAACATGACGGCCTGTGTGTGCATTTATTCCTGTGTATTTAGGACTGTCTGAGAGAACATACTGATATGTTTTGGGAGTTCACAACGTGTGTGCATGGTATAATAGTCTTTATTTTTGTGTGTGTGGGGGGGGTGTCTTTAAACAATGATGTTAGGCGACCGCTAGTAAACAATGAACTTCAATCAAGGACTGGGGGACAGCTGTCCCCAATGTTTCAGAATTACATAAATGTAATTAGTTCATATTCTTATGGGGTTCTGCTAGGGATCGTCTCCTGGCAAAGTAAAACATTATGGAAAACAGGTGTGACGTATTGCCTCGTGTACAGTGAATATGCTTTCTCAAGGTTTACTAAGACTAAAGAACGGGTACGGTATGGCCAGCAGCAGTGCAAGCTTCTCTCACACAGAACAGATGGGGCACGGACAGAACAGTACAAACGAGACAGATACATCACTGACAGCAGCAGTGCAAGCTTCTCACACACACACAGAACAGGTGCAGCATGGACAGAAGCAGTGCAAACGAGACAGACACATCACCGACAGCAGTTGACGCTTCTCTCACACACAGAGAACAGGTGCAGCACAGACAGAAGCAGTGCAAATGAGACAGAAACATCATCATCAGCAGCAGTGCAAGCTTCTCTCACACAGAACAGGTGGAGCACAGACAGAAGCAGTGCAAACAAGAAAGACACACTGACAGCAGCAGTGCAAGCTTCTCTCACACACACAGAACAGGTGCAGAACAGATAGAAGCAGTACAAACGAGACAGACACATCAGTTCAAGCTTCTCTCACACACAGAACAATGCAGCACGGACAGAAGCAGTGCAAACGAGATAGACACATCACCGACAGCAGCAGTGCAAGCTTCTCTTACACACACAGAACAGGTGCAGCACAGACAGAAGCAGTGCAAACGAGACAGACACATCACCAACAGAAGCAGTGCAAGCTTTCCTCACACACACAGAACCGGCACAGCACAGGCAGCAGCAATGCAAATCTCAGTCACATAGAACAAGTACTGTAAAAAAGGAACCAGTACATTTCTCAAGTAGGCAGTGTATGCATAAACAGTTCAAGCTTTCATTACGCACAACAAACACACATATCAGAAGCAGCACTATAAGCTTCCTTATGCAAAGACAACAGATATGCCCCAGAATGGAGCAGTCCAAACTTTCATTACCAAGCGATTCAACTCGCTTTGCAGCAGGAAATACTTTCCTCAAGCAAAGATCAAGTACAGCAAATGCAGCAGTAAGCCAAGTTTCCTTATCCAGACAAGGCAAGTAGAGCACAGGCAGCAACACAGCAAGATTGCCTCACAGATGTGGCAGGACAGCACAAGCAGCAGCAGAGCAAGCTTACTTCACAAACATGGAATGTACATAGAATGGCATCAGCATCAGCAGAGCCTCAAACATCCACAGAAACAGAAAAGCACAAACGACAACAGTATAGACACCCCTCACACCAGAAACAAGTACAAGAAAGCAAGCTGCATTAGTCAAGCTTCTGCCACGTTCAGTGTAGACAGTAGATGCACAAGGCCAGGGCATCCTTCCACAAAATGAGAGGAAACTATGGCCTTGTATGTGGGGAACACAGGGAAAGAAGGAGGGCAGGGAAAAGAGACTACAACACACCCTTTCATAAGTACGGAAAACAATACCTAGCGGACGCTGGGGCCTGTCTGTATAGCAGTCTTCTGGAAGGGTCTACTCGACTAATAGGAAAGAAAGGCCTTGGGGTGGGGAAGACATTTTTTCTTGAAAATCGTTACTGTATGGGCACAGCAATGCAGGCAAACCTGTCATCGCTACTCTGTGGCTGCTGGCATCTTAAATAGAGTGTAGCTGCAGCAGTTGGGCATTAATGAAACAAACATTGGCAAAGCATTTTGTCTTGCTTGTTTTAGGTCTATGTGTTGTTTGTTGGAATGGGTGCATGTTGTTGTTTGATATTATTAGACACAAAATCAGAAACCACACTTCCAGAGATGTATATGCACACATACCACACCCAGAAGCAAACATACCTGCAGAGCAACAAACACACACAGATGCACATGCAGTCAGAAAACCCATATTGGCACTAGGTGGATGCTGGTTAGATACATGGATGGATGGATTGATGGCTGAATGATTGTATACAAGGATAAACGGATGGCTGCCTGAGCACAAAATGGATGGGTGTGGTTGTACACATGAATGGATTCCAAGTATGGATGAATGGATATATGTTTAGTTGTGATTTGTTGGCAGAATGGGTGGATGTGAATTGATGATTAAGTGCATGGGTAATGAACACATGGGGATGAACCAAACAAAAGTATGATCAGTTTTATATACTATCACTTCATGTTCAAGCAATATATACATGCATTTAAATACGAATGATAAAATCAGAAAATATATATATAGCACTAACTATACCAAAAAATGTAAATTGGCATAAACAACGGACAGTGACAGAGCTATTAACCCAACAGAAGAGTCCTTGAGTCCGGAACCCACAGCATGGCTCATGAATACACTTTAGTCTCCTCGCCCCATACCCTCTGATTTCATTGACAGCTCGCTTATGTGTCCTAACAGGGCAATTAAATGAGTCACTTCTGGGCCTTGTTCTACTGAACCCAGTGTGGGCAACTTTAATGCAAAAATGCACAAAGGAGCATTATCAACAGACAGGGCCTTCCTCCCCCTCGAAGATGTGCCTCTGATTGGCTTAGTAAAAGGCACTAAGTGCCACGTGCCCTGAAGCTCTGCTCAAATAAGTATACGAGGAGAGGGCCTGGTCGAGTTTCAGGCCGTGTGATTCAACAACTACCAATCAGTGTGCAGAGCAACGTCATCCAGCCTGTAACAGTGGGTTATACAAGCTGGCAAATTCACTACTTACTCATTCATTCACTCACTTGCTCTCTGGCTGAGTCACTCACTCATCTTCAACCCGTTGCATTCAAACAACGGAGCGCAGTACACTTTTGGTTCATTCTGTCTTTCCAAAGCACACAGCAGTGCCAGGAAGTCCTACACGCTTTGTTGTGGTGAGTAATAGGTCTAGCAACATTCGGGTGTTAAAGCCACCATTGTTATTTTGTTGCCTCCTCTAATGTTGGTGTCAGATATGAATTCACTGCTTTGTCCTATATGACGTCAGAGCGAATGAGAAAGCAGCGTTCATTCATTCAAAGGGTACCAGTCGTGGAGCTTTGATCGCTATGTGTAGCATGCAGTGGTTTAATGCCGAAATTCTGCACTCTCGTGTTATATCCATGACTTTTTCTAAAGTAAATTAATCCACATATTTTATTTTCAGTTTTCAAGGCAAAAGTATTTGATTTCATCATGCTTCATTGCACACCACAAAGTTTTAAATTACATTATTTTGCGTTTACGGAAGGTATGTGTCATGTTACTCATGCATCACGCTACTACTCTCTGCTCTACCCTGTACCACTCTACTCTATGCCAATGCACTCTTCGCCACTCTACTCTACACAACTGCAGTCTTCGCCACTGCACTCTACACCACTCCAGCCTGGGCCACACTAATCTACTCTGCATAACTCCACTCTATGCCACTGTGCAAGACTGCACTCTATGCCACTGCACTCTATGCCAATACACCCTACGTCTATGAACTTTACTCTGTAACACTCGACTCTATGCCCCTGCGCTCTATGCCAATCCACTGTGCGCCACTCTAATCTACTCTGCACCACTGCAGTCCATGCCACAGTCCTCTACACCACTTTACTCTACGCCATTACACTTTATGCCACTCTGTGCAACTGCACTCTACCCTGCACCACTCCACTCTACGCCACTTCACTCTACTCTGAAATAATCTACTCTACGCCACTGCACTCTACTCCACTCTGCGCCACTCCACTCTCTGCCACTGCACTCATATGCCACTCTACTCTTAACCACTGCACTCTACGCCAATGCACTCAACACAACTGCACTCTATGCCACTGCACCTACTCTGCATCACTGTACTCTACACCACTGCCCTCTATGGCACTCTACTACACTCTACACCACTGCACTCTGTCACTCTACTCTGCAACACTGCACTCTCCACCACTGAACTCTATGCCACTCTAGTCTGCACTACTCTTCTTTACGCTACTCGACTCTGTACCACTGCACTGCACAGCATTATACTTTCCTCCGCACCACTCTATGCTACTCTACTCTGAACCAGTACGCTCCACTGCACTCTATGTCACTCGACTCTACTCTGCACCACTGCCCTCTGCATCACTCAACTCTACACCACTCCACTCTGCACCACTCTATGCCACTCAACTCTATGCCACTGCAGTCTACGCCACTGCACACTACGCCATTCTACTCTGTACCACTCTGCGCCACTCTTCTCTGCGCCACTCTACTCTGCGCCCCTTCACTCTGTGCCACTTCACTCTGCACCACTGCACTCTACAATGCACTACTCTAATCTATGACATTGCACTCTACAACGCTGGATTGTATGCTGCTGAATTCAATGCCACTGCACTCTATGCCACTATACTCTACAACACTCTTCGATAGTGCACTCTACACCAGTCCACTCGATTCTATGCCACTTCAGTGTATGCCACTCTACGTGACTCCACACTATGCCCCTCCAATACACAACGCACTCTGCCACTCCACTCTACAACACTCTACTCCACTCTTCGCCCTTCCACTCTACGACACTCCATGCAACTCTTGTCTACCCCACTAACTTTTAGCTAAGCTGAGCAGCAGCCACGCTGGTGTACAACTTGTCTGAAACATATTGGCAAAGTCATAGGCGAGCCCTACTGGCTTTGCCAATGCTTGTTTTACTTGGCCATCCTTACTTACCCATAGGTGCTATCTTCTGTACAGTTGGTATTGCACACTGGCATACATGCCTTTCATGCTTACGCACCTGCAGCGCTGGCTGTGTGCGCAGAACAGATATTGTTCTTGTTCTCCGTCACTTACCCCTTATTTTGTTCGCTTAGAGGCCATGCCAAGGTAATTCTATCCACCTACAGTATGATGTAAGGGAGGACCAAAACTTATATATTTCTACCCATGCATAAATCCTAGCTGATAGCGCCCTTTACTTGTTTTTGGATATTTTTGTGGCTCGAGATGACTGACCAGTTCCCATTGTGAGCGAACAAATGAAATTAATAATGTCAATTAGATGACTTACCATTCACCTATAATTGCACTGGAATATTTTCATAGATCATCCTCCTGTTATCATTTGCAGTGCGCATTGCACGTCTGCAAGCACAGTCAAGTGTTACTTGCCGTGCATTCTGTTGGTTTGTTTAGCTTGCCTCAAATGCAACCATGTGTTATCTGTGCACAACAGAGATGGAATAGGAAAAAATGCTCTCTGTGAATCCATAAATTAGGTGTCAAGGTGTGGCAGAGGAAAAGTAGTGTAGTCAAGGGGGAGGGGAGGTAGTGTTATGAAAGGCAGAGTCTGCAGGTCAAGTTATATGTTTCGTTTTTTAAATTATGCCCCAAAGAAACTGGCAAAGAACAAATGTGACAGTAGATAAATTCTGTCTCACTTAATTTGTCTCAAAGATCTGCGTGTAAAAATGTCTTACAGGATTAAAAAACCTGCAGCACAGTGCTTGAACTGGAAATATAGAATTGCACAGTTGCAGGTTCTCCTTGTCCCAGAGTACCTGTTTGCTGCTGAGAAGTGCTGGCACTCTCCCATTAAAAGCAGCAATGCTGAGAAGTGCCTGTACTATCTATTCCAAATGAAAGAAGTGCAGATACTGAGTACCTGCTCGTTATAGCACTCCTGCTGCGAGATCTTTGTGTGGCCAACAATTTTCAGGGGATTATAATAACAATGGTAAGATAACTGAGCAATTGACATCTGTCTAGGAATATGAGTCAATAGTGGTACTTACGTAATACTGCACCAGGATACCCGTGGGGTGATAGTGCGCTTTATAAATAGATATAACATAACATAACTCTGGTGGTTAATGCAGTTCCAGGAGAGTTCTGTCCAGTCACAGTTTTAACTCATAAACTAGCAGAGAGAGTTAATGTTCCTCCTGCAAAGCAGAACATTTAGGATGCAAATCTCAGATTTGTATTTGATGTAGATAGATAAATGGGTTACTGCTTCTTACACAGCGATCCTTTGTTACTTCCAGCTCGTAAGTTGCAATCCTAATATAGTACAGTGAGCTATGAACCAGCATCAAGGAGCTGCATGCAAACTGCAAGTCATGGGTTTAGATACATATTGGTTTTTTTTCTCAATCTGTTGTTATTCTCAGTTTGTAAAGAAGGGTTCCTTTGGGCAGTAATATAGTCTTGTTAGTACAGACACACCCAATCACCAATCATTGTGCTATGTTTTAAATCCTGACTTTGTGTTTCTCTTGATTACGCACTCTTAACATTTAATGTCTAGAAGTATAGATGATATGTGACTCCTACAAATTATAATCCTCATTGTCTTTTGAATTCTGTCCTGTACATTCATTTGCACACTTGTATGATTTGTTGTCTCTTGGTGTGTGATGTAAATCTCTCTGAAACTGTACTCTGAGATGAGTGGCAATGTAAAAAAAAAAAAAAATAGGAATAAATCAATAAGTACCATTTAATTTATTTGTTTATTACTCATACACAGATGCAAGTGACATTATTACAGTACATGCACAACTCTTAAGGGAGTGGGGGGGGTTAACAAAGGCAAAGCTGCCTAAAAAATCATAGTATCTCTAAAATTCTTGTGAAGTGATGAGCTGTGTGCCTTTGTTTCCTTCCATTGCATTGGCGTCTAGGTCCAAGGCTCCAGCTGGTTCCCAGCCAGTCTGATACTTCAACAAAAGAAGGGCTGATGGCCCTTTAAATCAGACCTTTTAGATCCACCTGGAAGTGAAAATAAGAAAGTCCCCTCGCCGCACATTGCTGTTCTGAACAGACAGCAGACAATGTGCAGACACTGCTGAATTGTGTCCCGGTGTTAGAAAATGTCACCAGGACAAATTCAGCATATTTCACTAGGTCGGATGAATCCCAGATCTGACTCAGAAAAAGCTGCTAGAACCAGGATCTGGAAGGATCCCGTTCATTTCCTGCACTGGTGCACAATAAAGCAGGATACTGGACTGTCACTGGTTGGGGCCAGAGGCAGAGCCACAGTGTCACCACAGACATCTGAGCCATTCCAAGACAAGATGACAGGAGCCACTGGGGCCCCATCTTAACCCACAACAGACGCATTGCAGCAGCTGCAGCCCTGGTCCTCCATGGTGCAGGAAATATGACCAGGCAGGAGTGGAGTTAAGTATTAAGGCAGAGTGTGAGAGAGAGCACAAGCATCCAGGATAGGAACCGTGAGCAGGCACGCAGAATGGAAGCAAAGACAATGAGACCAAAGATGTTCACTATGCGCATGTGAATGTGTATGTATATCTGTGTACATGCATGAGCCGCTTGGTCTTGTCATACCGGTGGTAATTTTTTTGCATGTTTGGGGACCTCCAGAGAATGGTAGTGCCCACTCTGATACAGTCCTGGCCCTGATTTATTGGTGGTCATTCTTGGCCTCTTGTGAGCATCCATGGTATTGTGATTCACACCCTTAGCATACTGCTGACCCAGCATAACAGTGTTCATTCTTGGCATATTTTGGGCATCCTTGGCAAAGGATGGTAATATATTGGCATACAAGACAGAATCCATCCATGTGTGTCAGGTGTACATGTAAGTACCTGAAGGGAATGATAAATTGGTATCTGGGCACAAAACTGGATTTACTAAACATTGAAATATGATATTTCAAGACAAAAACTAAAAGGGCCATTTAAAGTTTGACAGAGAGAGTACCCCGTTGTAAATTGGCAGGGCTCCTGCTGGGCCAAACTTACAGTTCCATTTGCTTATTTAGAGATGGGGGCACCAATAGGCTTTCTATAGCAGAGTCTGAGCTGGCTTTGCCGTTTGAAACCTACGACCAAGCAACCCACGCTCCAGAGGCCCACCATTTCAGTACATCTGAAAGCCCACCCTGTTTCGTTCAGGTCTTCAGAAGTACATTTTTCCTATCCGTGATTGTCATGCAAGACATTTTTGTCCTGGGACTCTAAAATAATTAATGCTCCCAGTTTTCCGTTTTTACTGATTTTTTTACAGAGAAATACAGACAGAAAACAATGAGCAGGTTCTTAAGATCAAATATGCAGAAATTATGAGTAACCATGTATGTCATTGGTATAGATATATTGATGACCTGTTCCTGATTTGGAGAGGCCCTGAACATCTGGCACTCCAATTCATCGAACAGATCAACTGCAATGATCTCAACTTGCATTTCTCAGCGCAGTTAAGTAGACAAAAAGTGTACTTTTTGGATGTTGAAGTATATATCAGTGATAACAAAATCTCAACTAGGATGTACAGAAAACCAACAGCCGGCAACACAATATTACATGCTAGCAGTCATCATCCCAGACATCTCATTCAAAGTATACCCTATGGGGAAATGCTGCGAATTAAGCGCATATGCAGCACCCCTGATGAATGCAAATTGGCCCAGCGAGAAAGCAAGCAACGGTTTATTTCGAGAGGTTACTCCGCTAAGGTAGTTGACAGAGCGATTACCAAGACTGGCAACATTCAAAGGGAGGACATGCTTTTTACAAAGGCTGTCCATCGGAGCCCAACTAAAGACAACACCAACCCAGTAACACGAATGATTTTAACATATAATAAGCAACATCAAATCATTCGTAAAATATTTAATAAAAACTGGGGCCTAATACAAAATGATCCAATACTGAGGGAACATGTATCTAGAACCCCGGATCTAGTATTTAGGAAAGCTCGGTCCATGAATGATATGTTGGTAAAAAGCAGTCCAGAAGTTACCAATACTAAAAATTGGTTGACCTCCCGAAGAGGTTTTGTGAAGTGTTCAACATGCAAAGCATGTAAACATGCTAACAGTAGAACAACATATACTAGCCCATTTAGAACTGAGGCAATATATATTAATAAGCTGTTGACATGTAAAACAGAATATGCTATATATGTGCTGGAGTGTCCCTGTGGTCTGCGTTATATTGGTAGTACCAAATTGCAGGTCCACAGAGGATACTCCAGCACATAAGAGCTATTAATAACAGTGACCCAGCATATCCTGTCGCAAGACACTTCAAGGACACACATGGTAACAATCCAGAACATCTACAATACTATGTGATTGATACAATCCTACCTTTACGTAGGGGAGGTAACCGAGAATCACAATTACGGCAACTTGAAACCAGGTATATCCTGGAGTTAGACACAAAGTTTCCGTCAGGTCTGAACTCCAGTGAGGATTTTTTTACCTGTTTATAATGAAAGCCAGCTTTATTTGCACTATTTCTCTAACAATATTTATTTTCTCTATATTTGTATAGATTTTAATCAAAAAGTTTCATGTCCATGTTCAGTCTGTTTTAATAATATGAAAGAGATGCCTCCTTAATCCTTTAAATTTTATTAACACTTATCACTTTTGAGCCGTGACCGGTTCGAGTGGGTGGCACATTTAGCACTAGCACTTTATGTTTTTAATATGAGAATGAGTTGCTATAAGGCCCATTATGGGCATTATTAGTTCAATAGGCATTAAACCAATGTAGGACTCATTATGATAGAGGCTCTAGTCTTTCTAACCGGGTATATACCGGTATGTTTAGGGCCATCATTAAATTGTTTACAGATCGGTACATTCACCTTTAAACTGTGAAAATATTTCCATTTATGGTTTCATCATGTACGCTATTACTTTTACATATTTTTATAAACTTTTATGAAAATATAGTTTGTACAAGCGATTTAACACAAAATGTAATGAATTGTTAAACTTTTTTTCAAGTATAATGGATTTAAAAGTTTTTTAAAGTTTTTTAGTGATATGTCATTTCGTGCTGTAAATATAACAATAATATAATAATATATATATATATGTGTCCTAATTCCAAAAGGAATTGCGATTGGTCAATGATATTATCATGCCTTTGAATCAACTCCTCTATGTCTTTTAAAATCTTGTCATGTGTTTGGTCACGAGACTATGCACGAGCACTTTAAATGTTTGGGACACTTCGCATGCGCGTTATGTGAACAAGACCTCTTGAAGGTCGAAACGCGTCGTGGCAGAGGTGCGTGGCAGCAAATAAACACTTACGCACTGCAATTGGGTCCATTTTCGTCTTTTGCCTCTGGAATGGAAGGTGTATGGCGAAATTCTGGGAATATATATATATATATATATATATATATATATATATATATATATGTTTATCTGCCTGAATAAACAAACTTGATTAACACTCACGACTGGTGTGGCTCGTGGATCTTTGCTGCAAATGCAGGGAGTTCGTTTTCTGCATATATATATGTGATCAAGACCCGAGTGGGGGTCGAAACGCGTAATGGCGGACTTGCTGGCATTTTAATAAACAGCACTGGATTTGCACCAAGAACCTGGGGTCTGCTGTCGTCTTTTCAGGCCCGGGTGAGGCTTCTCAGAAGGACGAATCGAATATATATATATATATATATATATATATATATATATATATATATATATATATATATATTCCTCCTAACCTCCCTTGGGCTGTACTCGCCGCCTCCTAAACGCGAGTCGTGTCATCTGTTAGGACCCCCCAGGAGCGGGTCCGTTAAATAGTGCACGAATCCTTTCAAAACAAGGATGACGACGCCTTGCGTGGTGCTGCAAAATTATTTTATTCAGCCTCGATCTTACGCGTTTCGGAGCGTCCTGCTCTTTGCTCACCGATAAAGTTGAGCAAGGAGCAGGACGCCTGCAGCGCGTACTATCGAGGCCGAATAAAATAATTTTGCAGCACCACACAAGGCGTCGTCATCCTTGTTTTGAAAGGATTCGTGCACTATATATATATATATATATATATATATATATATCAGAAAATACTCCAACCGTGACACGTTGATCCTCAACAAGGATAGGAGCACAGACCACCAGATAAGTGCAGCAAAATTTCTTTATTTACTCCGTTTTTGCAAGTCAGCCATTACGCGTTTCAGCCCCAAGGGGCCTTGATCACATGACGCGCTACACAGCTTTGCTTTTTATACCATTTTTTAAAACATTTTTTAAAGTGACATGTGCATATTGTTAAGTAGTCATGGACAGAAACAAAATACATCGTATTAGTGCTTACATTGTTCATTTTTTCAACAATTTAGGTTGAAAAGAGTCAACTTGCTTTTGTAGGTACCTCCAGTTCTCTGAACACAATTTTCATTGTTATTGTGCTGACATAGTAGATATATGTAGATATAGTGGATTAAATAAATAACTAAAATCCAATATAAAATTCATGTATATATACAATAGCAATGTTTGTTCAATGGATTAAATAAATATCTAAAACCCATTATGAAGTTCATGTAAAATACAAATTGTGCAAAAACCGCTGACAATTGAACTTTCAAGTAAACATATATTGGTACGCCTCCTGACTGCTTAAAGTGCTCGTGCCGTGACAGTCGTTAGAAAGTGCACGTGCAAATTAACCCAAAGTGATAAAAAGATAAAAAAGATAAAAAATAATGTGCGTATGATTGGGGGGGTGGTTTATTCTGGCAGTCAACGAACTTGTGCACATGGCCTGTGTAAATACACTATTTTGTTGCATGTGTTGCGTACTCTAGTGATGTATTGTCGACCACCTAATCTAGTTTATAGGCATGTATATAGATCTTCCGTGGTGTTTAAACCCCCGGAAATTTGGAGTCTAACTCTAAAATATATCTGGTCTCCAACTTGCGTAGGGTTCTCTCCCTATTTCCTCCTCTTTGTTATGTGGAACAGAGTCGATGAGGTAATAAATGAGGTCTTTAGGGTCAGACTTGTGCATTTCGCCAAAATGTCTGGCTACAGGATAGGTTTGATCCTGGTTTTTGATAGCCCGAATGTGCTGGAGTACCCTTTTGTGAGCCTGGAGCTTGGTACTTCCCACATACCTTAGGCCACATGGGCACTCCAGCACATAGATAACATGATCTGTCCTACAAGTGAGCGCCCTGGTTATGACTCGTTCCTGGTTACCAAATGGGACCACATAGGACGTTTTATTGGTACCAAACTGGCAGGCCTTGCACACTTTGCATTTGTGGAATCCTTTGTGTTGAGCTAGCCATGTGGACCCTGTTTGGTTGTCAGGATTGTTTTTTACCAGGTAATCCTTCATTGACGGAGCCCTACTGTAAGTAATGGCAAGGTTAGATGGAAGTAGGTGGCCTATGACCGGATCGTTAAGTACTAAGGGACAATTTCTTTTAATGATCTTTCTCATGGCTTTCTTCTGTTTGCTGTATCCTAGGATCATTCTAAAAATGTCCTTCCCTTCAGTAGCTGCTGTGCCTGTATTTGCTGTTACAATACTGTCGTTTTGCTTGGTGAGTAAGTCTGACCTGGCTAGTGCCTTGCTTTTCTTAATGGCTGAATTAATACCTTTATTGGAATATCCTCTTCCTAAGAATCTGTTTTTGCTGGCAAGCTGCGCTGTCTTCAGATCATCCTCATTACTACAAATCCTTCGGAGTCTAAGCATTTCCCCTATATATATATATATATATATATATATATATATATATATATATATATATATATATATATATATATAATGATTACTTATAAGTGCTTTCAGCCAGCCTCCTTCATCTGTTGGTTTCTTACTCTATCATTCAGATTGTTCTTCCGCCCACTGAAGCTTACCTCATGGGGCTCCTTTCAGCCATTGGTTAACTTTACAATGTGAGATGATATTATGCCCTTTCACAAGCAGCACATCTTGCACTAAGTAGTTCCCTTCAGAGCCATAGACTGGCATGGAAGCAACTTGAGACCAAAAAAAAACTTGTCTTTAGCCAATGCTTTCTTTTTTATATTGATGAGGGCCTAGCAGCTCCCCCAATAATAAAGTTTTATAAAAACTATGATAAAACAAAACAAGCATTGACAAAGCCAAATGGTTGACAGCCAATACCAGACATATTGGCTTTGACAATGCTTGCTTCCTTTGTAAGCAGAAGAAAAATCTGTGCCTGCCTGTCACACGCTGAAGATACAACACAATTTCAGCAGAAGGGCCATTTGAGGCACTGGGAAGAATCAACACAGGAGTTACTGTTGTTTACCATTGTGTCCAAGGGCCTAAGATAATATTTCATTGCAGTTGAATAACCAGGTTATCGCCTTTGCACACTCTCAAAGGGTGTGTAAGCATGCTGTCATACTGAGGCTTACTTTTAAATGTACATTGGCATATGTTTTATTGTTTATGGCCAAGGATGGTGGTGCTCTATAATAGATAAATATCTTCTTGCATGCTGAATTAGATTATTCTTTATCCAGGAAGAATTTACTTATGAATTTATTAAACATAGAATGGCTTAGTTACGTAGGCCACGCCTATTGCGAAAGTTTCTTAGCTACTTCGTAATCCACACCACTTTTGGAGCTCACCTCCTTTTTTTATCCCGCTGAAAGCATTGCAACCCTAGTAGGATGGATGTGCAAAGGTCTAATGTGTTTCGTGAACAAGCAGCACAAGACTTCAAGGAACACAGGCATTGTCAAAGCCAATAGATTTCACCTATGCGAGAGCTATTGGCTTTGCCAATGTCTTTTAGCCATGTTGTACAGCAGCGTGGAGTAGAGTAGAGTGTAGTGAGATGGATTGTTATAGAGTGGTGTGGAGTGGCATAGAGTGGTGTGGCATAGAGAGGAGACGAGTAGAGTGGCTTGGCATGGCGTAGAGTTGGTTGGAGTGGTGTAGAGTAAAGTGATGGGGTGTAGAGTGGAGTAGAGTGGCATATAGTGGTGTAGAGTGGAGTGGCGTGGCATAGAGCCACTGGAGTGGCATAGAAGAGAGTGGAGTGGCATAGAAGAGAGTGGAGTGGTGTTGAGTAGAATGGAATGGACTGGAATAGAGTAGAGTGGCGTAGAGTAGAGACGAGTGCAGTAGCATAGAGTAGATTGGCATAAAGTACAGCTGAATTGAGTAGATTGGCGCAGAATGGAGTGGTGTGGAGTGGCATAGAGTGGAGTGGCATGGTGTAGAGAGGTGTGGAGTCGTATAGAGTGGAGCAGAGTGGCTTAGAGTGGAGTGGTTAAGAGTGGCTAGAAGTGGCGTAGAGAAGAGTGGCATAGAGTAGAGTGGCATAGAGTGAAACAGGGTAGAGGGAAGTGGAGCAGAGTAGAGTGGCGTATAGTAGAGTGGCACAGAGTAGAGTAGCTTTGTGTGGGGTGGAGTGGGATAGAGTGGCGTAGAGTGCACTGTGTGGACAGTAGAGTGATGCAAAGTAGAGAGCAATGGAGTAGAGTGCAGTGGCGTAGAGTAGAGTGGTGCAGAGTAGAGTGGTGCAGAGTGCAGTGGCATATAGTGCAGTGGCCTAGAGTAGAGTGGTGTGGCATAAAGTGCAATGGCATAAAGTAGAGTGGTGCAGAGTAGAGTGTCGTAGAGTGCAGTGGCATGGAGTGGTGCAGAGTGAGTGGTGTAGAGTGCAGTGGTGTAGAGTGCAGTGGTGTAGAGTGCAGTGTCTTAAAATAGAGTGGTGCAGAGTAAGGTGCAGGGGCGTAGAATGCAGTGGCGTAGAGTAGAGTGGTGCAGAATAGCGTGTCGTACATTGCAGAGGCACATAGTGCAGTAACTTAGAGTACAGTGGTGTAGAGGGGTGGAGAGTACAGTGCAGTGGCGCAGAGTGCAGTGGCATAGAGTGATGCAGAGTAGAGTGACATAGAGTTTAGTGGCATAGAATAGAGTGGTGCAGAGAAGGGAATAGTGGGTTAGAGTGCAGTGGCACAGAGTAAAGTGGTGTAAGGTAGAGTGGCATAGAGTGCAGTGGTGCAGAGTAGAGTGGAGCAGAGTAGAGTGCAGTTGCATAGAGTAGAGTGGTGCAGAATAGAGTGCAGCTGCATAGAATGTAGGGCTTGGCGCAGAGTGCTATGGCGTAGAGTACAGGTTTCGGGTTGGGAGTGGAGTGGAGTTGAATAAAGTGGAGTGGCGTGGAGTGGCGTAGAGTAGAATGGAGTGACAGAGTAGAGTAGAGTGGACTGGGGTAGAGTGCAGTGGTACAGAGTAGAGTGCAATGGCATATAGTGCATGTGGTAGAGTGCAGTAGAGTAGAGTGGTGCAGAATAGAGTGGTGTAGAGTGCTGTGACATACACTGCAGTGGTGTACAGTGCAGTGGCTTAGAGTGCAGTGGTGTAGAGTGCAGTGGCACAGAGTGCAGCGACTTAGGGCCACATGCATTAAGCTAAGGAATAGCGATTCCTTATTAGCGATTCTTAAGGAATCGCTATTCCTTATGCATGTAGGTTTCGCTAAAATATTTGCGATTCCTACACATTCCTTAATTGCGAATCGCAAATTGTGATTCGTAATTAAGAAATGCCTTCCCATTCATTCCTATGGGCCTAGAGGCCCATAGGAATGAATGGGACAGCATTCGCAATTTGCGATTACCAAATAGGTAATCGCAAATTGCGCATGCAATCTCAAGGGTGCAAGGGGGCCAAAAGGCCACCCTGATGCACCCCCAACAACGGTAAGTATGCACATGTGGTGCACACACATGCCCTAAGGGCATGTGTATGCACCACATTGCACTTTGGAAAATGCATTTTTGTGCATTTTTCAAAGGAAGCACAACTTACCATCAACTTTAAGTTGATGATTGTTTGCAATTCCAATTTGCGAAAACGCAATTTGCGAATGCATAATACATCGCAATTAGGGAATCACAATTTGCGATTGCCTAACTGCATTCGCAAAATAGGTAATCGCAAAAATTGCGATTACCTGTTTTGCGAATGCCTTTGGGCTTGATGCATTGCAAATAGCATTTTACCGGTCACAAACCGATTCTGCGAATTGGCCCGTTTGCGACCGGTAAAATGCTTGATGCATGTGCCCCATAGAGTAGAGTGGTGCAAAGTAAAGTGGCATAGCGTGTAGTGGCATTTAGTAGAGTGCAATGACGTAGAGTGCAGTGGCATAGAGTAGAGTGGTGCAGAGTAGAGTTCAGTGGGGTAGAGTGCAGTGGGGTAGAGTGGTGCAGAGTAGAGAGTGCAGTGGCATAGAGAAGAGTGGTCTACTGTGCAGTCACTTGAGTGCAGTGGCACGGAGTGCAGAAGCATAGAGTAGAGAGGTGCAGAGTAGAGTGTTATAGAGTGCAGTGGCGTAAAGTAGAATGGAATGGCGTAGAGTGCAGTGGTATAGAATGCAGTGTAGTAGAGTAGAGTGGTGCATAAAAGAGCGGCGTATAGTGCAGTGGTGTAGAGTACAGTGGTGCAGAGTAGAGTGGCATAGAGTGCAGTGGCATAGCGTGCAATGGCCTAGAGTAGAGTGCAGTGGTGTAAATTGCATTGTGGCATAGAGTGTGGGGCATAGAGTAGAGTGGTGGAGAGTGTTGTAGTGTACAGTGACATTAACTGCAGTGGCGTAAAGTGTAATGGTGCAAAGTGCAGTGGCATAAAGTGCAGTGGCTTAGAGTAAAGTGGTGTAGAATACAGTGCAGTCGCATAGAGTAGAGTGGCAGAGTAGAGTGTTGTAGATTGCAGTGGCATAAAGTGCTGTTGCATAGAGTGGTGGAGAGTAGAGTGCAGTGGTGCAGAGTGAAGTGGCGTAGAGTACAGTGGCATACAGTGCAGTGGAGTAGAGTGGTACTGAGTACAGTAGAATGGCGTAAAGTGCAGTGGCATAGAGTGGTGCAGAGTAGACTAGCATAGAGTGCAGTGGCGTAGAGTAGAGTGGTGCTGAGCAGAGTGGCGTAGACTGCAGTGGTGTAGAGTAGAGTGGAGCAGAGTAGAGTGCAGTGATGAACAGTGCAGTGGCGTAGAGTACAGGCGATCAGGTTGGGAGAGAAAAGAAGCAACATAGAAGGAGGGAGGTTGGGAGGGAATAGAAGCTACATGGACGGGTATATGTAAGACGGATTGAAAACACAAGCATTCATATGGAGTGCTTGAACACAAAGAAAAAATAACTCCAAAAGCGGGAGTAGTGGAAAGACACAAGTTCTTAGTCCATGCTCCCGGTGAGGGCCAAACGAAAGAAAAGGACATGACGCTTGCATGCCGTGACAAACAGGGACAAAGGAAATGAGAGTGACGCTGAAACTAACAAATGGTAAGCTATGAGCGGGCTGTAAGCCCACTGTATGTAAACATATTTCACAGAGACAGCGCATACGCTGTCTAGGCAAAACCTAAAACAAGAATTGGCAAAGCCAATAGGCCTCGCCTATGCAAGAGCTATTTTGCTTTGCCAATGTGTTTTTGCCATATTGTACACCAGCATGGCTGCTGTTCAGCAGAACTAAAAGTTAGTGGCATAGAGAGTGGCGTAGAGTGGAGTGGTGAAGCGAAGCGTGGAGTAGAGCGGAGAAGAGTGGCGTGGAGTGCCATGGAATGTCATGGACTGGAGTGTCGTGAAGTGGAATGGAGTGGAGCGGAGGGGCATAGAGTGGAGGGGCGCAGAGTGGAGGGGTGTAGAGTAGGGGGGCATAGAGTGGCATAGAGTACAGTGGCATAGAGTGCAGTAGAGTAGAGTGGTACTGAGTACAGTAGAATGGCGTAAAGTGCAGTGGCATAGAGTGGTGCAGAGCAGAGTAGCATAGAGTGCAGTGGCGTAGAGTAGAGTGGTGCCGAGAAGAGCAGAGTGGCGTAGACTGCAGTGGTATAGAGTACAGTGGAGCAGAGTAGAGTGCAGTGGTGAACAGTGCAGTGGCGTAGAGTACAGGCGATCAGGTTGGGAGAGAAAAGAAGCAACATAGAAGGAGGGAGGCTGGGAGGGAATAGAAGCTACATGGACGGGGATATGGGAAACGGATTGAAAACACAAGCATTCATATGGAGTGCTTGAACACAAAGAAAAAATAACTCCAAAAGCGGGAGCAGTGGAAAGACACAAGTTCTTAGTCCATGCTCCCGGTGAGGGCCAAACCCAAGACAAGGACATGACGCTTGCATGCCGTGACAAACAGGGACAAAGGAAATGAGAGTGACGCTGAAACTAACAAATGGTAAGCTATGAGCGGGCTGTAAGCCCACTGTATGTAAACATATTGCACAGAGACAGCGCATACGCTGTCTAGGCAAAACCTAAAACAAGAATTGGCAAAGCCAATAGGCCTCGCCTATGCAAGAGCTATTTTGCTTTGCCAATATGTTTTTGCCATGTTGTACACCAGCATGGCTGCTGTTCAGCATAACTAAAAGTTAGTGGCATAGAGGAGAGTGGCATAGAGTGGAGTGGCGAAGCGAAGCGTGGAGTAGAGTGGAGAAGAGTGGCGTGGAGTGCCATGGAATGTCATGGACTGGAGTGTCATGAAGTGGAATGAAGTGTTGTGGAGTGGAGTGGAGGGGCATAGAGTGGAGGGGTGTAGAGTAGGGGGGCATAGAGTGGCATAGAGTAGAGTGGTGTAGAGTCATGGAGTTGAGTGTCATAGAGTGGAGTAGAGTCATAGGGTGGAGTGGAGTAGCATAGAGTGGAGTAGAGTGACCTAGAGTGAAGTAGCATAGAGTGAAGCGGCATATGGTGGCATAGAGTGGAGTAGCGTAGAGTGGAGTGGTGTAGAGTGTCATAGAGTACAGCGGAGTAAACTAGAGTGTCATAGAGTGGAGGGGCGTAGAGTGGAGGGCATAAATTGGAGAAAGGTGGTGTATAGTGAAGTAGAGTGGTGTTCCATAGAGAGATGCAGAAAGGGAGTGACGTCGCGTATAGCGGCATATAGTGGAGTAAAGTGGCATGGAGTGATGCAGAGTGAAGTGTTATAGAGTGGAGTGTCATAGAATGGAGTGGCCTGAAGGGTCCTAGAGTGAAGTGTCGTAGTGCGGACTAGAGTGACCTAGAGTGAAGTAGCATAGAGTGGCATAGAGTGGAGTGGAGTGTGGTGTGGTGGAGTGGAGTGTTGTGTCGTAGAGTGGAGTGTCGTAGAGTGTTGTAGAGTGCAGTAGAGTGTCATAAAGTAGAGCATCTTAGAGTAGAGTGGAGTGGCTTAGAGTGGAGGGGGATAGAGTGGAGTAGAGTGTTTTAGAGTGGTGTAGAGTGGAGTGGCGTAGTGTGGAGTATGCATGGCGTAGTACCGCACTGCCATTACAGACAACACATTTTCAATTTAAATGACCATTACATTTGCACATACAGTTTTACGGATAAAACTATACAGTGCACAAACAATAATGCGCGGAAATTGGCATTTCTTAGTGTACTTGCTTATTTTGATTGTATTAAAATATTTGTTTCCACCACACATTTGAATTATAAAACAATTTGCTTCATCTGTGCTTTCCTAATTGTGATATATTCTGGAATATTTGCACAGTTCATTTACAGACATTTACATTTTGTTGTGTGCTAGAAAGAAACCCCTTTCTTTCCTGGCAAGATTGTAACATAAATCCTCTCACTTTAAAGTCAGAGAAAGAAAAATAAACTGCAAGCTCCCTCAGAAGATAGAGCCTGACATTTGACGTCTGACTTTGAATGTACAGCAAATGTGACAAGATAAGAACAAAATGTAAAGGCTTGTTTACAGAAAGTGAGGAGTCATGGAAGAATACAAGGAGCAGTGGTGAACAAGCTTTGTTCCACAGGAGGGACAGTGACATGCTGGGCAGCCTAAAACAAATAAAGCCAGCAAATAGAAAGCCAGAAAATGTGAGTTACAAACCACAAAGCCAATGGTAAGCAATGGGTGGAATGCATTCCCAGGGAAGCTTTCTGAAAGTCCCCAAGAGGTCTTTTTGCAGCTGTCTGGTTTGCTTCGACCTAGAAATGAAATCACACATTCACACCCTACGTGCATCCTCCCCCCAATGGAAGAAACTGCAGGAGGGGCAGTGATGGCACCAAAGACTCACATGCAGTTAAGTGGGTAATGCCACCAGCTGTGGAGCTGTGCAGCAACCTCCCAAGAGCAACGTTTCCACATCTGCCCAGAATCAGCAGATTTTACATTAGGCCCTGGCAGGCGGTCCACTGTCTTACAGTGGTGTTCCCGCTTCCTCAAACTCTAAATAATGCCTTTAATGTGACCATTTGAGAATGGTGGATATTTCTGTTAAATGGGAAAAAAGTTTATCTTGACTTTTTTTTAAATGATTCTTTTTTGTGGGGACAATTACGATGCTCTTTTTGAAATAGAGGGATTGTCTGTGTGCTGGAGGCCCTTCCTTGTGTTGTGGCTGGCATTAAAGAGGTTCAGTGGTTTGTTATATGGTGCAACGCTGCAGCGGACACGTGTGGGCTCCGCCTTGCCCAGGAATCTTTTAATCTTCTATAAAATAGCTGAGAGGCAGGGGTGTAATGGAGGTCCTGCCCCCTGCGGCGCCGGGGGCCCCAACCCTTGCCGGGCCTCATTCAGCCTGGGGCCAATGAATGTCTGTGACTGATGGAAGACTCGGGCCCTCCTCACCCCATTCTGCGGGTGGGGCATCATTTTGCGTTATTACGTCACTGCTCACAGGTGTAAGTGCTCTCAGCAGAGACCTGCGTGCTGCCTGCACACCTCAGCCTGCGATAAAAGAAACACCATCTGTTCAAGTAGTTCATTGCTGTGAAATGGTAATGACGACCATCGAATACAACTTAGGCTGTTTATTATCAGCGCGTTTAATTTACAATGTGCATGTTTGAACTGAGTGGAGGCGCAGCAGGCTGGTGCCTCGTTTTTAGGTCTCGCTGAGACAGCGCATGCGCTGCTCTGCGAGAAATTTAGTAGGTGGCTTTTTAGAGTGCTACCCACAGGCTTTTGCTGGCCTCCAGCTTGGGTTCACGATCGCGTGCACGTGCACAGCTGCCATCTGGGTTGCTGTAATCAGGCTCCTCTGCTCGCACTCCCCCTCCCTTCTCCCCCTCCCTTTTCGTCAGCTTCATTAGGCGCTATCTGGCTTCCCTCGCCATCTGGCTTCCCACCCTTACACTCGCATCGGCTTTAATCGCTCGCGATTACTTTCACTTTCACGGCCGCGCGGCCAATGCTTGATTTTAATTGTTGCATCGCTGCGTGGCTCGCTTTGAAACATACTTTATCTTTCAGCAGGGCGCTCGTGAAACAGGCGCCACGCTTTATTCTAATTATTACAGAGTGGCATGCCAAGGGTTAACTTTAAACATAGTGGCTGTGCCTTTCTTTTGTTGTGCACGGCGAACTTGAATTCATACTTTCACTTTCAGCGTGACGCTCATAAATCGTGCGCCATGCTTTATCTTGTGCTGCAGGAAGTAACATTCATGTAATGTACAGATCGGGAGGCTTAGTGCGCGCCTCGCCTTCAAACATGCTTTACAATGTGTCTGCATGCCTGCTGAGGACTGGAGTGTTGGTGATGATTTACTGCTCACTAGGCACTTTGCTTCATCTCCCCGGCTCGCCCCAACAACACTTCCCACCCCGGACTCAGCATTTAAATAGCCGCAGGCGTTTCCAGGGAGGGCGGCAGCTCTCACTGCTATTGTGCTTTGCACACCACAAACTGGGTAAAAGTTAACTTTAATGCACTGTTAGCAGCACAACACAGTCTTCATCTCTCCCTACAGCTTGTTTTTAGAGCTTCACGATTTTTAGGACTCGTGTTTAGCTGCCTGTAGGCAAAAGCCGATTGAGAACTGCAGTGCTTTAAGTGAGATGAAAAACGGGGTGGCGTAGTTCTTTAAAAGGATTGTGATTTATGTAATTAAGGGCCTGCTTAAAACACGTGAACAAAACTCCTGTGCTTCACACAGCATGCCGCATGACCGGTGCTGGAGTGAGTCTGTGAGTTTTCTGTTGGTTCATCAAGATATATCACACAACAACAAACTTACCACTAAAACTATACAGACTCTTTGGCTGTATCAATTCTTGTTAGAAGGTTGATATAAACGAGTAACAACCGTGCTTTTATTGTGAATAAAATTAAAAGCAACGATCAATGACATGGTAGGTCAGCCCAGCAAGTCCCAACAACAGGACCCGTAATGAAATATCCTTGAAACATGCACTGCAATGAAACTCTTCCGAAATATGCACTGACACTTTGAATTTCTCTGGATATCTATGCTTATGAATATTTTTTGATAAAGTCCTTTTAAACGCACAGCTGCGCAAATATATACATCCAGATAGCATTTTTAAAGATCTTTCTTGTAGAAACAACATTCTATTGCTCTTTTATATATTTCTGCCGGCGTAACGGTTTTAATTAACTATACACTTTGATTTTTTTTAAAAACAACAAAAAAAACGGAAATATTGTGAATAATTAGAAATTCTAATCACAAATGGTACATATGTGACCATCGCACTGTGCACGCCTGAGAAAGGACAAGGATTAGAGCATCAAATCTGGCCCACTGACTTCGCACCTAACTTCAGCCTCCGCTCCAGAGTACTCAGTCATGCCCTGTCATGAACACCCTCCCACAAGTTAAACTCACACGGATACTTCGAGGCAATTCAGTTCACATGCGCTATACAAACCATGGAAAGGCCAATAGCTCGACCTTTTATAGCTGACACCTCTTGACTTTGGCAGTGCTTAGTAAAGTAAATTTCAATTGCAATATGTTTACAATCTACCAACAACTGCACAGATAGCAGCGCACAAATTGCACTAAAACAAATGTTAACAAATTCAGTCTTTACTTAATAAAAATGCATTGTATGTACTTTGCATTTTTACTGAAAAAGTCTACTGAATTCTCAAGCCATTTTTCTTGATCGCTAAGCCAGATGCATTGCTATTGCAATACTTATTGTTAATACTTTTCATTTGCAAGGCAGATTTGTCTTCTTACAATGAGTGTGGTTGTCATATAAGGCCTCTTCCCTGCAAAAGTTTGTTTTCTGTTGTCTTCAGTCTTCATTGGTATGCCTAACCATTGCTTTAAAAAGGTGATACTGAAGATGGGGAACCACTTGAAGAAACAAGCATTGGCATAGCCAATAGGACTCGCCTTTGGGACCTTATAAGTGTTTAGCCATGCAACAGTTGATGTTGTTGCACCAAGGATATTGTGCTGCATAACTAAATACTTATAAGGTCCCAAAAGCGAGACCTATTGGCTATGCCAATGCTTGTATGGTGGAGGGAACGGAACGCCTTTGGAGAGTGGGGACGAGTCCATATTGTGAATGTTCTCTTCCCCCCACTTTAATCAACCATTATCATTGGAGGGATATGAAGGCCTTTCTGTCCTTAAAGTAATATTGACTCATCAGAGCAATAAATAAACAGAGTCTGGACAGCTGCTACTTTAGCAAGGGGTTAGGATCCTGCGATGGGCGTGACCTGAAAGTCCTGCAGAGTAAAACCCCTCTATCCTCCACGCTTGACTCGCACAGTATCACTATGCATCTTCTGGGGAACTAACGAGAAGTGTTGAAACATGTCGTTCTGCTTCCAGATACACGGACTATCACTAAAATGACTTTATCCAGGATTGTAGAAGTGAATATTGAATCCCGTATATTGACGGGACAGAATATCGTTACGAGGGACAAAATATGAAAGAGGTAAGTGCACAAAGGGAGGTATAGAGGTATGGATTTACTGTTCTTAACTCCACATCTAGGTACCTTGAAGATATATATATATCCTTGGATGGCGTTATTGTTGCCAGTACACAAAACGAGTCCCTCTGGACCTTGCATCCCGTGAGCGAGTGGCCAGGGGCACCGAAACGCGTTGGGCGTTTTCCGAGCCATTCCACCATCGAAGTGCCAATAAATGAAATTCTTGACCTGATTTGAGAGTGCGACTCACTTTGTGTACTGGCAACAGTAACGCTGTTTAAGGATAGCAGCGGCGTGGTCCTGCTACCTGAGCACCCGCACCACCAAATTGAAAGTGCGCCACAGCGCCTGTGAGAGCGGACAGTCTGGAGGAATATATATATATCCCAAAGGTACATATATGTGGAGTTATATATAAAAAATGTATAGAAACATAACTTTCAATACCTTGTCCCTCAATATTGTTGTAGCAATATTCTGTCCCGTCAATAATCAGGGGTCACCAGTCATGTGTTCCGATGAAACACAACCTCTATGCTTCCGTTGGTTGTAGCTCTTCCCTTGCACCCCAAAATACTGGCCATGACATTGCCTCTCTGTCTCCTTGCTTCAAGGTCAATGATTTGACCAAACAAAGAAAGTAAAGGGAGTGCAATGTTTTCCAGTGCTCTCTTGTTGTCAGGGCACCATTACCATTCCCTTTCTTCACACCAGGGATGCGCTGCATTTCTCTAAGAAGAGGATGAGGATTGTGTGATGAGGGGGATCAGAGGGCTCTGCACAACAGAATCACCAAGGTCCATAGACAGGACCCAGGACACCACTTCCTGCCCCAGGGACTGGACAGGAAGTGCGGAAAGAGGCAGGACATTGCAGTATGAGATAGTGTAGGGTCAGCATGGGTGGAGACAAGCTCCCCCCGAAGTAGGTGAACAAATGTAGAGAGGGTACCTTTTGTAAACAATATAATATCTGAGCCTCTGTGGAAATTTACCCATGATCCCTGGTATGACAACACAACAGCTCCCACCTTAGCATGCCTGATTGCACAAGAAGAGACAGTGTAGAGAGTTCAGGGCATATATACTGACAGTGTGAGGAGTTTGAGGCTCTCGCTCACAGTATGAGGAGCTTGGGGTACGTGGACAGTTAGTGTGAGAAGCTTGGGGCTCGAGGACGAGCATCATGAGGAATTTGAAGCTCTCACTGACAATGTGAGAAGTTTGATACTCTCACTGACAATGTGAGGAGTTTGATACTCTCACTGACAATGTGAGGGGTTTGATGCTCTCACTGACAATGTGAGGGGTTTGATGCTCTCACTGACAATGTGAGGGGTTTGATACTCTCATTGACAATGTGAGGAGTTTGAGGCTCTCACTGACAATGTGAGGAGTTTGAGGCTCTCACTGACAATGTGAGGAGTTTGAGGCTCTCACTGACTATGTGAGGAGTTTGAGGCTCTCACTGACAATGTGAGGAGTTTGAGGCTCTCACTGGCTATGTGAGGCAGTATAAGTGGCCTGTGCTCTCACTGACGTGTGAGAGCCCTGGGACTCAGGTGCACTCACTGTGAGGAGGTTGGCCAGATGCCTGGACAGGCAGTTTGAGGAATTAGGGGCAGATAGGCAGTTTAACGATATTTTGAAACATTGATAGATAGTGTGAGCAGCTTAACTCGCTCAGTAGACATTGTGGGGAGCACGTGGCTAACCAGTGTGAGTTAGTTGGCACACTTGGACATTGTGAGTGGTGTGAATAAACCGGGCACATAGATCACGTGAGGAGCGAGGGTTCGTGGACAGGCACTGTGAGAAGCTTAAGGCACAGAGACAGGGTGGGCATACCAACAGTGTCGTGAGCTTGGCATGGCTCCTGGACTGATACTCAGCAACCATAGCAGTACAAGGTGTTGGGGCACAAAGACAAAGAGGAGGGGCCTGAGGCGCATAGACAAACCAGACGGTCCTCTGGAAAGGTTTTAGCGCACTAATCGAAGTGACATTTGTCAGATTTTGGCACCCTCTCTTCTGTTGGTAATGGGACATAATTGATTCTTCAGTGAGAAATCGTGTCCCGGTGGTGGGGATGTACTAGGCCGCTGCCTAGTAATACCTTAATGTAGCACTGCCTACCCCCGCAGAGGGGGCCGGGGGCTTGGGGCAGGTGGGCAGACAGCAGGGTGCCATGGGGCTCACAGCCTGCATGCTTGGGGCAGGTGGGCAGCGAGTGTAAGGAGCGTGGGCCCGGCTCAGCCAGAGAGTGTGGGGAGTTTAGGGTACCGAGACAGTGTGAGGGGCGTGGGGTTCATGGACAGGAAGTGAGAGAAGCTTTGGGTACATGAGCAGACAGTGTTGGTAACTTGGTGCACAAGGACTGTGTGAAGAGTGGGGACTCGTTTAAAGCCGAGAGAATTTCAGGCCCATGTGCGGACAGTGTAGTGGGCGAGGAGCCATTGACAGAGTGCAAAGGACGTGGGTCTCAGAGTGTGGAGTGCTTCAGACACACGGACAGCCAATGCAAGGAAGGTGGGTCTCTGAAAGTGTGGCAGACCTGGTGCACATGCATAGTGCTTCGAGCGTGGGGGGATCAGCGAAAATAAGGAGACTTTCAGATACATTTGTTCAGGAGCTTGCTGCTCACCATGAAGTGCTTCAACGCTGGTCTGAAGTAGGAAGCACAGTAAACGCTATGTAAATGAAAATATGATGCAATAAAAGACATGTTCAATCCTGGGTAAGATGCCCGATGACAATGTGGAGAACGTGGGGCTCGCGGAGAGCTTCGAGCACTTGTACACCAAGTGTAAAGAGCTTAGAACGCCGCCGGTGATGTGAAGCGCTACGTTCATTGAGATTGTGGGAAGCGGGAAGTTCAGGCAGAAAGTGTGGGATCTGGCTCTGCCAGGGAGTACTTTCATCACCAGGGCCCTCAACCCCTCACCTACCGCAGGCACCAAACCCATGCAGGTGAAGATGATGGAGCTCACAGCGCGCGCTCAGCACACACTGGTCTCCCTGTACACTACAGCGCTGTGACACTACGGGACGGTAAAAACAGCACTGCGTGAATACAAAATAGAATTGCTAAAAGGTTTTTTACTCGGGTCTCTGAAGCTTTCCCTCCTCCTCTTTCACTGGCTCCTGCTTCCAGGAGTTACGACACTCTTAATTGTTTCCAGAGCATGCCGCCACTAGGAATTACAATAACAAAGTCACGTGAAACTCTCCATGCCAAAGATGGGTTTGGGGAGGGGCTTCTGGAAGTGAGCCGTGCCCGGATATCATATCCCAAAACAAGAGAGAAGCAGGCAACACCGCAGCCTCCAGGCCCCTGCGCCGATCGCTCAGCTGCAAAGTGCATTATTAGAAGTGCCAGACAGGAACGAGGCAGATGTGGAAAACTCATAACTTGGGCGGCAGGCCACGGTCGCGTGACGGTGCCCTCCGATTGTCACACTGACAATGAGTGTGATCTTGGCAAAGTCGACGCCTCCCTCAGCGTGCAGGGGTTTAATCCAAATGGAATGTTTAACACCAGAAAGCTGCCCCGCCACCAACGACACGTCATGCAATTTATGAGTCACGGAATGATAATCTTATGGACAACACATGGTGGTAAGGCTGCAGCTGCCACATACTTAAGTGAAAGAAAAAACAGAACCAATCAGAAGACAGCTCTCAGTCTGTAGGGTCACAGGTTCAAACCCCTGGTGGACCCACGATGTGTTCATCATTTCCAGCACTGGGGATCGACGATTTATTGCAAAAGAAAGATAAGACACAGCGTACGCAGTGTCTGCGTGGGACCGTGCGTGACGTCATGAATGATGTCATCAGCACAAATATCCGAGTTGAACCAATTTCATTTTTTTTGGGGTGACATTACTCGTTGTTTAGGTACCATTTTCTCAGTGCGGTTGGGGCGACAGGGGTGTTGTTAAGAGGGCACACAGCTGTGGATGTTAGCAGCACACCACTGTGAGGAGAGATGCTGGCAAGTAGAAGAGATTCTATATTATGAAGTAACTATTTCTACACCGTGCATTGCACTGCATACTCTCTGGTATCCGTAGTGACGTCATTAGTAGAGACGAAGGAGTCTTTTGAAAGGGGCCTGGTGCCCAATTTTGTGCTAGCAACATTCTGCTCCACTGGGCAGCGGCGAATAGCGGACCCGGCATTAGTAGTGACCAAGATGTGGGTGTTATATTAAACATGCTAATAAGGTAAGAAATACAACCCTTGCTATGTGTGTTATCACTCCGTGCTGCCCACTGCGTCATGCCCTCTGTTCTGGTTCGTGAGTAACCTCGTGTGTGGTGTCAGTTGTGATGCTATCAGTCGGCACGAAAGTGGAGTGTGCGTCTGACGTCATGTGACTGTGTCATCTGTGGCATCAACAGTGTGAATAAGCCAAATGCCTAAAAGCTTCACGCTCCTGCCCAGGCTGATTCTATTGCCACATGAGTTACCGCCTCTGTTGTCCCCTTTCAGACCGCGCGTGATGACAGGTGGTGATGTCACTTGTGATGTCATAAGCACGTTTGAAAGTAAAACCTTATACTTCCCTGCTGATGCTGTTATGCCACGTGTGATGCCATGGGTATGACAGCTGGTGATATTTTAAAGATGTCTAGTGCTGCTGTTTCAGAATGTGGTGGTGACACAGAGGTCCATAGTGCTATCTCCTCTGTCCACGTCAGTGCATGTGTGATGCCATGTGACTATGTATTTTGTGATGTCACCCGTGATACTATCTCTAAGAATAGACGTACTTTGTAAAGTTGCCTGCTGCTAAGGCAGATTGTGCTGGCATTCGATTTGTTGCTTTTTTTGCTGCCTCTATTGTGTACAAAGAGGTAAGTGTGTGATGTCATGTGATGATATCATCAGAACAGTGAACAAGCCTGACTAGAAGTTTTTGTTCAATACATTTTATTAATTTAAGAGAGAGAATATAAATAGTTAAGATATCACAATATGCAATACATTTAAAAAGAGATTTGAACAATAAATAATCCCTAATTAATAAAAAGAATACATAGAAGCAATGTTATAAATAATGGATATGCATCAATAAAGTCCATTACAAAAAACATAGAGACCCAAATATTTCATTTGTATTACATTGGAGAAAAGATAAATCATCACAAAAAAGAAAAACAAAAATAGCAACCGGGAAAACCCAGCAAGAAAGAAGTAGAAAGAGGGAAAAGAAGAAAGAGAAGAAAAATAAATAAGAGAAAAGGGAAGAAAAGGAGAGCAGGGATTCCAACCTTAATGAAAGAGGAGAATCAAGCAGAGATCTGAAAAGGGTATTGAGCCACAAGGCCTTGAGAAGCTAACTGCATATATTTATCTAGTGATCTCCAAACACCAGAAGAAATAGAAGGAGTATATTTTCTTTCTTCCACCGACGTGTGAGCTCCTCGAAGAAACGATACCCATGCCCACCATGTGTGATAAGATATAGAGTTAAAGGATTTCCATTCCGTCAAGATAATCTTAATCGCTATGGATAACAGCAAATCTAAGAGTTGTAAATCTAACTCATCTAGAAGTTTTGAACATCCACGAAACAGCCATCAATTAAAACCACAATAGCCACTTTTCAAATATTCAACGAACATCTTTATCTGACTATTTTCTGTGCTGTGGACTCTGTGAGGGGTTTTGTCTCTTCCACTAATGAAGATATATGGGCGGCAGCCATCCTTTCAAGGAGGCAGACAAAAGTTTTTCGACTCCCACAAAAACACTGAGGCAAAATTACAAATAGCACAAAAGCCAGCGAGCAGGATAAGAGGGGGGTTGAGTACGTGAGGGGGGGGAGAGGGGGCTGGGGGGTCGCTTTGGAACATGCACGGGTGTGGGTGTTGCTGCTAGCCGTCAACTTTCAATCCAAAGCAAACTGGTGTCTCTCTAGCCAGACACATTCCAGGGAGCCCAGGAAAAATGCTGGGGGCGGGGCCTATTAGACCGCGCCCGCCTTCTCCAACATCTGCTGGGGTTCCTCACACATGGAAATTCTGTCCCAAACTTCAGTTTTTATCAAAACCAAACTAGGTTTTAAGTACTCCCGCTTTAACATTGCGCTATTGATCTGAGCTTTTGTGCAGGAGACAGTAGAGCAAAGCAGTGGGCGTGTCCGTACGGAATATTTGCATAGCCCTAACTTTTAGCCTCTGCCTTCATTTTGGGGTGAAAACCGCTAAGCGCTACAGCGTGTGTTGTGGACCCAAACAAGTGCTTCTCGCGCGCTGCACGGCTCCGATGGTCAGTTTAAAAACTCATTCTTGACATGTCATAACACAGAAAAGGTCCGTGATACCTTGGAACGTGGGACAAATTTTCTCTGCAGATGGTTTCGGTGCAGTGCTTTGAAGCGGGACTGGGATAAGAGAGGGAGGGACGAGTTCCCCAGGTGTAGTGAGGGTCCCCTGGAGGCAAGCTCACCCATCCTAATCCCGCCCGAGTACCCTGACAGAGAGTGACAGCCCCCAGGTGCATCACAGCATACTGTTCACTTTTCTAGTGTACTGTGGGGGTGTTGCTGTGTAGAGCTTATGTGGGGTGCTGCTGTGTAGAGCTTGTGGCCCGAGGGAAACAAAAGCTGGCTGTCTGCGGGATAATGAGAAGTGTCCTACCGTCAGTGGTCTCTCCTGCTCTCCGCTGCCTGGCTCCTCCGGCTCGCAAAAGCCCTCTTTTCTATTTAAATGTCTGAGTTTCGGTAGAAAAGTGCTCACAAGCCTTCCCGTGGGCGGACGGTCTTCCAAAGCTGCCCATCTGATGGAAAGAGTGGGGAGCCCGGAGGGACAGTGTCAGCCCCCCACCCGCGGCTCAAGGGTGGGGGCACTAGGGACGACAGCCCATTGGCTCTTGGCTGGGGGGCGGAGCGTTGCCCTTCAGACGACCATGGAACGGGCTTCTTAAACTTTATAGAAGTTTCCGATTATTTCTACTATCGTGTTAAGCGATATACTCTTTGGTGAAGCGGGCTCTCGTTGATTTTGGGGCGTGGGTTGGTTATTTTAAGGTTTTGAGCAGTTCATCTACACTCAGAAGTACTATGGTCAGGAGCACTCAGGATTTTCTTAAAAACCGAAGAGAAAAGCAGCAAAGCTCTCTGAGATCCGGCAGATCCCCCGGCGAAACCAGGAGGGCATGTTCACAACTCGCCTTCTCCTTCCAGCCCCCTCCCTCCATTTGGGAACCTTGAGCACTCCCTAGCGTTCCTCCAGGAGGAGTGGGGTCCCCGACAGCGTGACGTCATTAGCGACACCACACGACACATGACGTCTGAGATCAGAGAGTCTCTGACCCGCTGACAGCTCATAAGCTTTGCGCCTCTGATTCAGTTCCTTTGGCAGCCACACTGATTGGCGTATTGAACCCTCTCCTCATCATGCATGTCCCACCCAGAATCTCACGGTGTCTATCTGTCCGTGTCCCTCCATCCCTCCTTCTCACTCCACCAAAGGGTGGCCTTTGTCAACAATTTTAAACATCCCTACGTCCGTCCGATCATCCATCCATATGCCCCTCCCCATCCACCCAACAATCCATCCATCCGTGGACCCCCAAACCCACCCATCCATCCACCCCTCTCCGTCCATCCAACAATCCATCCATCCGTAGACCCCCTCATCCATCCACCCACACACCCATCCATCCACCCACACCCTATCCATCCATACACCCCATCCATCCATACACCCATCCATCCACCCCTCTCCATCCATCCAACAATCCATCCCTCCGTAGACCCCAATCCCACCCATCCATCAATCCCCCACCCCTCTCCGTCCATCCACCCGCCCACACATCCATCCAACCACCCGTCCGTCCATCCATCCACACATCCATCCACCCCTCTCCATACATCCAACAATCTATCCATCCGTAGACCCACACACCCATCGATCCACCTATCATCTTTCCTTCCTTCTCTTTACACAGTCACCCCTCCTCCATCCTTTCTTCCATCCCTGACCCGCCCCTCTCCCCTTCCTTCCATGCCTTATTTTCTTTCCTGATAGATTGTTTCATTTGTTCCCTCTACCCACCGCTTCATCATAACATTTCCCTTGCAGTGGTACCGAGTACCTACGTTTTAGAGACCAGTGCCTCGATCAAAAGAGAGACAAGGGGCACTTTAAAAGTTGCATTTTGCAAACACTTCCCAGTGGTACCCCCCTTCCTCCCATCAAGCTGCTAGCGTGTGGGGTTCACGACGCCCGTGTGGTGGGGTTCATCCCTACCACAGCAGTCTTTTACTACGAATCCGTGCATTCACCGAAGTCACCTTTTCTACTGCGCTGTCTCATGCTGCTGAGCTCTCGCACGGTCTCTCCATTCACCCCTCGCCCCTCCCCCCCCCCCCACTTCTCTTCCCACTTTCCTCTCGCTCCCGATGTCTCCCACCTTGTCTCTCGCTCCTGCAATGTCTGCTTGTGACCAGTGCTTTAAATGGGCCGGTGCTCACTGGTACTGAGTACCGGCACTTCTGAATTTTCTGGCCCTCAGTACCGGCACTTTTCTTTAGCCAGAGTGAGTACCAGTACCCTAAATGATGGCACTGCAGGCTCCGGTTATTTATCTCCTCTAGCACAGGGTAGATGCCGCTCTGCTTCTCAGGAGCTTGTAAGCGCGCCAAGCCTCCTGCAGAGTCCCTGCTGGAGATTCCAGCAGCGCCCATGTGAATGGCCTGAGACTGCAGGGGTCTAAGAGGGCTTGCCTTGCGTCACGCTGTGATTAACAGGACAGGATCTAGACAGACCCTTCACTGTCGATCAGGTGCCCGACGACTATTCGGCTGAAAGTGCTTTAGCCTCACCCCCGCCCCTCTCCATCAGGTGTGTAAATGGGTTGGGACGGGCAGTCAGTCAGTAATCCAGTCTTATTTAGGATATTGATTTCACTGGCCGTTCTAAAGCGAGTGCCAGCCCAACAAAATCCTCTGCCTTCGCCAAAGCCGGTTTTCTTTCCATCTTTTTGTTGAGGACAGGAGCTGCTTCTCTTTGTGGAAGGAAGGAGTAGGGATGAATGTAAAGAAGTGAGGTGGCAGGTTAAGTTAGGATTGCCACTTATTTTCAGATAAAAAATACCAGATATTTGAGTTTTGAAATCATGAATCGTCTTAGAAATGGTATTTTCACACACATTTCTGTAAAGTCATAAATCTGGTGCATTCCTTAACTTTAATTTTCCAGACGGCAAATTTAGGGGATGAGTACAGCATGGAGGGGAGCATTTTGGGGTGGGAGTCTGTTGCTGCAGCTTTTCGATACTTGACCGCTGGTGCTGAGTCAAGACATGAAAGAAAGACTTAACCATCGGTCCTGGGACCCTTTCCAGGCAATGGTGAATGAGGGCCGTACGGGGCATGCCCTCCTTCCCCACAGCCACAAAGCGGCAAACATGTTACTTTACCAACTTGTCCAAGAAGAATCAGGAAGTGCCAAACGCTTGAGTAATGTTGGCAATGAACTTTGTGGTTCAGCGGGAGCGGAGCCTACTATTCACCACCCTTCTCTGGCCATGGGTTTTAACAGTGCATCCCACATACTCCACCAAAGGTTGGGTGCAATCTTCCATCACATAAATAGGCCTGAAATTTTGAAGGTAAACACCACATCACATGCTTGAACCTGCGATGAGGCGGGACTACATCCACGCAGGTTAGTTACATTAATCGATTCTAGACAAACCCTGAGAATCTTAGGATCTAATCCCTAGGCGTATAATGCACAGTTAGATAGTCAAGGCTACACACGAGCAGGCTACAATTCATCTTTTGTGGACAGAATCTGAGAATATTAGGCTTACCATTCCATCACATGATATGACCAGAAGTGCAAACTGAGGATGTCTTGAGGAACAGCTAGCCAAAACTACTTACATGCAGGTTACACTAATCATTTCCAGACAAATCCTGCAAACGTTAGATTCTCGCCTGGTGAAAGAGTACACAGTTGGCAAAGAAAACATGCACACAGGTTGCATTTATCTTTTTCTAGAAAAAAACTCCCCCCTTTCATGCCCCTAGGTTCAAACTCAAGGAGTGAAGAAGAGCTACCCAAAACGAGATACTCACAGTTACACTAATGTTTTCTAGTCTAATCATGACAATTTTGGAGTAAAATCCTATCCCTAGCCCGGGCTTCAATGATGCACAGCTAACAAAAAGTTGAGGGTTGTGTGCTGTGCGTGCAACAAATCTGTTCATGTAGCTTCAGAACATTGTTACTTAATGATAACTTGTGTGTGTGCCTGTTTTTCTGTGAGAGAAAAGGGAGAAAATCAGGACACTCAGTAGATTTTAGAGGGAATGTGTAGAGAGAGAGAGAATGTGTGTGTGTGTGTGTACGTGTGTGTACGCTTGAGAGTATACAGTATTGTGCCAAACAAATAACAGTATGGCATTAAGAAGCAGCAAATATTACAAAACGAGGAACTGTTCACATATCATCCTTTTTGGGTTTCATTTTGTGTAATGAGTTAACCTGTTTCGTTTACATAAACACATTTCTCATGTGTTTTTCATAGTTGCTGCAACTGATATAGAAGTCATTATGTATCATCATATGTTGTCCTAAGCCCCGCCCCTAGCCCCGTCCACTTGCCACGCCTCTAGCTCATATTAATGAGTACCTGCACTTATTTTTTCCCATTTAAAGCACTGTTTGTGACCCTCTGTGTCTGTCCCAGAAGTATTTCCATTCAGTCTGTGGCCAAGAATGCTGATTCCTCCCAAGCAACTCCCCACCCTCTCCTCTCGCTCTCTCTGCCCCACTCCCCCCAGCTCTCTCTTTCATCCACTCTGCTCTCTTCCTCGCCAACTCTCTACCGCCCTCTGGGGCATATTAGCAAGACCGGCGATAAAATTATCGCCGTTTTAGCGGCAGGAAACTGCCGCTAAAACGGCGATAATGGGCTTGCTAATATGCGTTATGGAATTCCAATAGAAGCCCAGGTTAGATGTGCAGGACATCTAACCTGGGCTTCTATTGGAATTCTATAACGCATATTAGCAAGCCCATTATCGCCGTTTTAGCGGCAGTTTCCTGCCGCTAAAACGGCGATAATTTTATCGCCGGTCTTGCTAATATGCCCCTCTGTTCCCACTCCTCTCATATGCCTTCTCCCCGACCCATCCTTCTCTAACCATTCATTTCTCCATGTCTCTCACACATTCTTCTCTCTAAACCCTCGTTTGCCCTCTGTGTCTCACGCACATACGCTCCTCCTGTATCACGTCTCTCCTGTCATGCATTACCCCCGACCCTTTACAGCAATTCCTTCTCTGTTTTTTTAAAATTCCCTTTTCCATTGGCATCATATATTTTTCTTCTATCTCATCCCTCTCTTTCTTACCCTCTGCACATCTTCCTCCTCCCCTCCCTCGTAACCTATTTCCCATTTTCTGGTTCTCTAGCGCCGCGAGGTCATACGAATGTCAAGAGCACTATTTAAATATATGCCTGCTAGCATAGCTTCATTCACGTCTCTTTCTCCTGACTTTTTTCCCTTTCCACAGCTCTTCTTTCCCTCCCTTCCTTTCTTCGCCTCTCTCTCTGTTCTTTGTTTCCCCTCCACACTCGTTTCCCCTCCCTCTTGTCTTTTCTGCCCCTCTTCCCAATTCTTCTCTTTTCTGAGTGTTTGAGCCCACCGCCCCTCTCCCACCCCAGACCATATTTCACAGGCCAGAGCGGAGCCTGCTTTCAATCCGTCTGTTTTCCCTACACTTTAAAGACCTTTTTTTCCTCGCTTTTCTCAGGATATGAGGAAATGTTTAGAAAATTCAGCCTGCTCGCCAGGAGCTGACTCATGTTTTTATTAAAGACACCCTGTGTTAAATCTGACTCCACAAAATAACCCGACCGCTTGCCCCTCCTGCCGTAGCTGCGCCTCTGAAGACATTTCCAGTCGGTTTGGCTGGGTTCGTCTTTGCCACTGAAGAGCTTCCTAAATTCTCGCTACGTGCAAATATGTTTTTTTCTGTTTACACAGCAAAACCTCTGGTTGCAACTGGATTTGTGCAGCCACCCATTCCCAGGGTCCAGAGATGTCATTTGTGGTTTCTGACATCCGGGAGGAGGACGGGTTTGGTGCAAAGAGGGTACTTGGGCAACTATGCCGAAAGAGTGAGGGCATGGGCAGTTTTCACCAAGCCCCATACAAAGTATGCCCTCCCCCCCACCTCATTAGTAAAATGGACACTTGCGCATAACTTTAAGGATATTGTCCCGTCGGCGCCTCCTTGCCAGGGGGGGGGGGGGGGGTGGGTGGATTCTCTGTGGCATTTTGGAGTGCTAGAAAAGGACCTGCGTCGAAGCACAGACCAGCTAGCCTGCCCGAAAAAAGTAAGCACTAGTGCGCTAACCTTGCTTTCTTGAGCCAGCTCCAAAATATCGAATCTCTGTACCTTAAACCCAGGCCCAGAGCAGCAGGCGTGTTTACTAAAACCTCAAATCATCTTTGAATGCCTGCCCAAAAAATTAAAGCCCCCCCCTGGAGTCCGATGGGATTCCTAATTGACTTTCTCTATTCAGGACCCGGGATCCATTCCTGGCTGTTGAGCGCCAGGTCACGTGCCCCAAACTACTTCTATGAGCCGGGCCAAGATCCGTGAATTGTTCCTTAACGTTTAGGTACAATATCTGCAACTCCTGTGTGCACTTTGTTTCTTGAATAAAAACTATTATGCTCAAAATCCGAAGCCCTGTCTCTGCACTGTACACAAGTACTGAGAATAGCACACACATCGCATAGGAAAAGTGTCACGCATTGTTATCCAGAGCCGCTGTTTTTAGGGACTCCATGAAGTGACGTCAATCTCTCCTAGAAACTTGACTGTTCATTTATTGTACTTGTATGGCACGCCGTGAAGGTGTTTGGGTGGAGCAGAGAGGTGATTGCTGGCTCAACAGTATTTCTACACGAAAAACGTGACGACGACTGGTCTTAGGATGTCCTTACTCCAAGCGACTGCCTGGATGTTATTGGCTTCAGCCTGCAGTGACGCACTAGGACTGAAGTCTAACAAGGGTTGTGTGCATTTGATTAACGGCTTCTCTGATGAAGACCTAGAGCGAAGAGCTGAGGTAGAGAGGGTTGGTGGTCTGGCTACAAGTCTAGATGAGTCGTGTGTTGGTGGTAACTTGCCACCTGCCAGCTCTTCAAGGGCTTCTGTGGGAGATATAGTCCAGCGGAATAGCACTGTTTATTAAATGTAAATTGTTCACTTCTGTGCCTCATTATATTGTATTAGTCTTTAAGGAGGGTAACGTAAAATGTAAGGTGCTGAATATTGTCGTGTTGTGGGACACATGGCAAATTTATGATGCCATCAAAGCTTGGGAGTGGTAGATTAGAGGTTTATGGCAGAATATTGTTAGCACAAATATCGTCTGACAGAAATATTGTGTTCTAAATATCGTTTTCAAAAATATTGTTCTACTGGGTGTAGATTTTCTATTATTATCACCAACGGGATGATAATTTTGTGAATAATATTTATTTTACAGTATTTATGTCAGGCAATATTTTGGTTTGAAACTTTGTTCAACAAGCCTGGAGGGATTCACAGTTTGTTCCCGTTGCTGATAATTAAATGGGTGTCACTGAGAACCATCTGGAGTCCCTTTTGTACACTCAGGGGTGATTTGAGCAGGACTGTCACCTGAGAGGCCTCACAAGGACCTTGGGAACTCTCTTTTAGTCTGTGCTTGCCTTATGTGAACTATGGATGGCCCTCTGGAGATCTTGGGGATGTTCAAGCAAAACAACACTATCGCCCACTGGCAACTTTGCTTTTGGGAGCTCTCCTACACCGCTCTCTTCGGAGCTTCTTGTAGTTGGCGATCCATGCAGGTGCCAAGAGCATTCCAGTGGCATAGAAACAGTACTATGGTGCATAATACAAGCAAGGAAAATGGGCTCTCTTACCCCCTAGTTTAGTAGGAAAGGGCAGAGGGTCTTTGAAACCCAGAGCAACTGAGAGCTATGATTAATGAGATCACAAACTCAACAGCTCTTTAATCCCTTGTGGACCTCTCACCCAGCCCTAACAATTGTTGGGATGGTAATGTCCCCTTCATATATAATGTGGGTTTACTCTTGCCCTGCGTGACCCGATTGCATGTGAATCAGATATCCTGACATTTAATTGGCCCAGCGAACACATTAATCGAGAGTGTGCACTGATGCCTAGGACTGTCCACTGCAAAGCCTAGTACCAGAACCTGTGCTGTGACCTGGATGGGTGCACCAACCATGCCCTTCTTACAACTTACTGACATGGGACTACTGCTCATGGCCTGGGTGTTGACACGAAGCAGTGGTGGCAGCATATCGATTTTGTGCATTAATAGTCCTCAGCAGACTGTTTTTCTGTTTCAGAGGCCCCACGTATGTAAAGTTTGGCTTAGATGTAACACCCAGACCTTAGCGCTGACATGTGGTGTGCATGTTACCTGTATGTATTTATAGTAAATGTATGGCCCAAATATGGTACCATGACTCTATATGGTGAGAATATGATTTCTGGGACCAGTTGGATGCATTCGGCAATGCCCTTGGTTTAGAATTGCACAATATGGAGGGTGGACACAGTTCTACATAGTACATAGGGCCTACCAATCCCCAGATCAAATTAATAAGTTTTTCAATAAGGCAGATGCCTGTTGCCCGCGATGCCAATTGTGGGACGCTGATTTATTGCATATGATATGGTCATGCTCCAGACTGCAGACTTATTGGCTCGGAGTAATTAGCTTATTGTCCACCAGCACAGATAGAGCTCTGCCGAACACATGGGGGGCTTGCATCACAGGTATATTTCCCAGAGATAGACAACACAGGGCTTCCTCTCGTTTTCTTGACTTGGGGCTGGCGGTGGCCAAGCGCCTGGTCACCCGTCGCTGGAAGTCAATTGATCCCCCTCCACTCACAGCTTGGGTTCACTCGATGTTATATTGGGCTAAAGCAGAGGCGACTTTATTGCTAAGAGAGGACAGGCTGGGACTCCGCAAGTATCCCATCTCGGCAGCATGGGGAGTGATGCTGACGGCATTACAGGTAGCTTCGACTCCAGAAGACCCTTCTATTGCATCCGACTCCGATCAGGTTAATTCACATACTGGGCATGGTGATCCCACTCATTAACGAGTTTTGCACTTAGTTCATTTCTTCACTTCAGATGATATAATCTCTCGAAATGTGCCACCGAGTTTGATATGTCTGGGACTGAGTGTGGGTTGCTGTGGCCTTATTAAACGGATCGTTCCCATACACCAAGGGCCCCCCCCCCTCTTCCTTCCTTCCTTTATTACCCTTATTGGTTTTCTCAGTTGATTTTTCTGAGTGGTTTTATATAGTTTTATTATATGAATCTGTTTACTTGCATAATGGTCGTGACTTTATGGCTCAGCCGAAGGGAGTCGCTAGAAATGTACAGCTCTCATGTTATGGAGAGCTCTCTGTGCTTTTGCATGGTGCTTCGATATTGCATTAATGACAGGCTGTAATGGCTGATGTACAATGTTGGAAGTATGAAGTATAATCGCTCAGTATCTGTATACTCCTGAGACACGTTACTCACACTGCTGCTTTTTTCTATCGTTGTAAGGATTTTATGCACTTCTTATTATTGTGAACTGTCGTTCCAACTGGTACTCGTTGCTTTTATGCATGTTTGTATCATGTTTTCATATGTCTACAAAATCTCAATAAAGAGATTAAACAAAAAAAAAAATGGAGGGTGGCCACAGATTCGCCAGTCAGTGGAAGTGTATTGACTGAATTCCTGCACCTGGAGGGTGGGGACCCAGACACTGAAGTGAGGGGGGATGGAGACAGGGCTTTCCTTATATATTCTATTCTATGAGGGCCTATCAACAAGTGATTGCTGATTAGTTTTCCTGAGCATTGCTATTTGGTGGATGGTAGTGTTGAGGGGGTGCACCTGCAGTTTCTGTTGTGAATGGTAAAGAAGGTTTTGCCCAGGGCCTGCCCTTTTGTTTTTCCCTAATTGCTACTTGAGAAAGGCTGATGACAGACAAGGGCAGAGTCATTACACTTCAATGTGCCCATGTTCTGGACATCCCTCCTTGGAGCCAGCATCACCTCTACCTGCTGAGAGAGCCAGCACCTTGCAAAAAGCCTCTTTCTGCACCACAGCCAGAAAATGACAATTGAAAGGGAATCACCCCAATCTGGTCCAAGACATTTGGCATTGGATCCACATTCCCTATCTGCAAATGAGTGTTAAGATGGTATCCAAACCATCCCACTTTGTCCCAGCTCCAACTTCTTCTTGCCAAGGGAGTGAGTGCTTCACAGAATATTCTAGAGCTTCTAAGAGTCCAGGGCTGGTGTCTGCCTTACAGCCAGTCTCCCAGAGGTAAGGCAACATTACCTTGAGCCTGTGTAATTTGCTGGAGAAGCAGCAGCGCTGCCCAGCGCCTAGAAGCCTGCATGCCTGTTCAGAGAGGTGAGTGTGTGGTCCTGCAGTAGGAGAGATTGTTAAGGGGAAAAACCCTTCCATGTTCCCAGCATGTGGAGATCCCAGGATTGCAGCCAGCATTGACTGAAGTTGTGAAGGATCACCTGGTCTCCCTGTGAAATGTATGTGGCAAAATGAGTGAAGGAACTACAAGCCAGAATAACAGTGTGCCATCGGGCCCCACTGCTTTGAGTCCAGAGGGACTTGTGCTTCCTGATGCGTTGTGTATCTTGCGAAAACCATTGCTGTCACCTGTTGGGATGTGAATTCCCCTGCATGGCTTTTTAGCATGTGCTCTTGCCGAGCCTGCCCGACTGCTGGTTTGTCTGGTATCCTGCTTTTCATTTTGGCACTGACATCACACTAATCTATTTTGTGTACCGATGCATAGGGCTGTCCCTGACAATGCAAGGCCAGGCCCTCTCCTGTGATCTGGAGGAGCGAACCAAGCAAGCTCCCATAACAGAGGGTTACTGTCCCTGTTCAGGATTTAGCACATGTAGAGGCGGTTGCAGCTTACTGTGTTTTGTTATCTTATAGTTGACTAGATCTTGTTATCTGTGTAGGTGAGTGTGTAGCCTACTGACACATTTAATGTAAATTTCTGCTGTTACGTGAAACCCAGCACCTTCCACTGAAATCCTGTTTGTGAATAGTGTGTGCGCAGTACATGTATGGTAGTAACTCTCTATGTGCATGAGATTTTGAGTACTGAAACCAGAGGGATCCATTTTGGATGCCTCCAGTTTGGCATAACACAAAATGCAGGATGGGGACAGGTCCTCGGTCATTAGAAGCATATTGCCTGCATTCCTGTGGCTGGAGGATGGAGATCTGGACACCGAAGTGCCTTGCTACATGTACTGTGCACTGGCCAAAGGCATCACGCTACTAACTTACAATGTGATCTGCTTTGCTGGCCGAAGAACGGGCTGTGACTGCAGAGGACCCCAGGATCGCCCCCCAAAGCTGGTGAGCAGCATCAGTCTGTTTCCTCAGGAGGTCGCCTGCTCTGAAGGCGTGGGCTGGACCTAGCCAACCTGAGACTGCTGCAGCAACACAACGCGAGTAGCGCAGGCCTCTGCAGGCAGTCAGGACCAAGCCACTTCTACTCACTACAGCGAGTGCATGGACCGAGGCTGTTTCTTACCCATTACATCACTCGGTTTAAGAATAATGGAAGCTGACTGCCTATATGAACTTGTCAGAAACATAATCTGTACCTCTGCTTAATTCATGTTCCTGCCAAGGATTATTGGGTGTCAGGAATTACAAAGATCGACCAGGTGTTTTTCAACTCAACTAGCAGGAACAATGTGACACTGTTATTCCCAATTCTCCAAGACCCAGCGCCTGAGGAACAGACGAAAGGAGAGGAAGGCGGAGGGAGGGTGGTCCTTCTCACTCATAGTTTCCAGCTATTGCCAATGAAACAAGCATTGGCATAGCCAATAGGTCTTGCCTTTGGGACATTATAAGTGTTTAGCCATGCAACAGTTGATGTTGCACCAAGGATATTGTGCTGCATAATTAAATACTTATAAGGTCCCAAAGGCGAGACCTATTGGCTATGCCAATGCTTGTTTCAGATGCTGGCAACACGTATGATAAGCAAATGGTGTAAGCGAAGGGCATGCACCTATCAGGCTCTATAAGACTGCAATTTATGTAAGCATATTTTTCAGTCTACTAAAAAATACATATCCTTTGGTAGCAGTACCTTTCAGAAGTTGCACGTTTTTATCTGCAAAAAGTAATAGACAATGTGTTTCGAGTATATGGCAAAATCAGCATCGTCTCAATTTCTAGTGCATCTTTCATAAATCAATTAACATTAATATTCGTTGTGGATTTCTAATACTAGAAATTCTAATATTTTCTGTTAATATAAAATTATATTTTAGTCTAAAACTTTAAGCTGAATAGACAGAAGAAAGTAAAAACCGTCCAGGAGTCAAGTTTTGCTATATGAACTTACCAGAAAAATGTTACTGTAATTAGAAGAAAAGACAATGTGAGTTGTGTAAAGGAAAATAAAATCGGTACCTGTCTGGCGGCTGTGAGAGTACCGTCCACATCAAAGAGACACAAGACGCTACGATCATCTGCCATTCCGGGGACTACTGAGATCAGCTGCTGCCGATAATTCTTTACAACTGGAAACTGATGAATGGCATAACTCAACTAGTATTGAAAAGTCAGCTGAGCAGACACACCTCCCCGGCGGTATGGTGGGGGTTATAGTTCTACAACCCACTATGTATACAATTCAAAATGGCAATAGTATGAGAGCGAACTACAAATCCCGAATGCTAAAGAAAAACTTCCCCGCTGGTATCAAAAGCATGTCAGTAGCAGGGAAAGACCTGTCCCGGAAGTTTAAACATAAAAGTAGGACATATGTTGCAGGAGCGGAAGCTGAGTTTGGTTAAAGACAGGTGAAAACTAGATGCCAACATTGCGCATTATAGCCTAAACGCCTCTTGCTGTGGAATATCGGCTTTTTGATCCCCTTTGCTCCTCCGTCCTTTCACTGCCACCCCACAGCCTGTCAAGTGCTAAGTGTGGACAAGGGGCACCGGCCAGTGCGAGCTGTGAAGAGCATATGGGGAAGTCGGGCTTTTGACTGCCGGCTTTGCTAATTTTCGACCTTATTGTTAATCAAAGCTATTGACTGTGATCACTCGACATCATCGCTTCATCTCATGGCAATTACAGACTCTGGGGACTTTTCCTCTTTGTGGGGAAGGGGAAAAAACGGTGGTGTGTCCGGGAGGGAGGAGGGGAGGAAGCTGCCATTTCTGTGGAGCAGGGAGAGAGGTGAAACGAGGCACAGGCCTCTAAAACAAGCGGGGCAGCGCAGCGACCGCGAACGCGCTAATAACGTGCGCGCGCGCTACAAGGGCAAACCAATGCGACCAGCGCTGACCGCCATCTGTGTCCAATTAAGATAATTGGTTACAGATGGCACTGCTGCTCGCCCCCGCGGACCCTAGGCCAAAGCAGAGAGAAGGCGGGCCATGCACCCGCCTTTGGCCAATTGCGTGCTGTCTTTCTTAGAAAGACGCACGCAAAGGCCAATAGGTGTGATTTAAAAAAAAAAAAGCACACGCACGAGCGTGTGTTTAAAGTTAAAAAGCCCTTACTTAAAGTCTCGCAGAGCAGCGCATGCGCGCTGGCTCAGGCGAGACCTAAAAAGGGATCAGACATCACGTCCATTCTTAGTTAAACAAGCATTGGCATAGCCAATAGGTCTCGCCTTTGGGACCTTATAAGTGTTTTGCCATGCAACAGTTAATGCTGTTGCAGTAAGGATATTGTGTTGCATAACTAAATACTTATAAGGTCCCAAAGGCGAGACCTATTGGCTATGCCAATGCTTGTTTTAATTCGCATAGATTGTTAGTGTATTTACAAAGCACCTGGCAACGGCAGGGCTCCTCCTATACCCCACACAAGCTCTTCCGCTGCTCTTCAAGCTTTTTCACTGGAAAGTGTAGGATATCTTTTGTAGAGCGTGCGACTTCTTTTAATACAGAAAGCAGGCAAGCGCGCATTACTGGTAGTAAGGTGGGGTGCATTCTTGGAGCGATAGGGTGGAATGGTGAGAGAGTTCGAGATGGAGAAGAGACTAGGGAAACTGGAAAGATGGAAGTGAAGCGAGAGAATGGGAGAGTTGGGGTGGTGGTGAAAGGATCTCTGTTGTGGCTAGCGAGGGAGGGGGCAAAACTATGAGAGGCGCGGATAGGAGTTTGACAGCGAGAGTGATGACGTGCGACGAAGAACGACTGTACATGTCAAATGTACTCTGTGACTGCCCATGCACAGTGCCTGTGTACTAGTCCAGAATATTTGCTTTCTCACAGCTTGAAATTGCTGAGAACAGCTTCACGTCCACAAACGCAATGCAAAGAAAATGTAACAGCCCCAGCAGTCTCAAACCAAAAATACTATGTGCACGAGACTATTACATATTTCTTGGTGAGAACTATTTTGTTACACAAAATGAGAACAAAAATAGTGTTTACGATAGCGCTGGTATTTTTACCCGCGTGTCTCTGTTCTGCTACATGTCTCATGTTTCAAATCCTGTCAATAGTGAAGGGCGACTGGCGGCTCTCGGAGCTGATATTCACGAACAAGCCACACAAGAGAGTAATGGCCTCATTAGCCCTTTAACATGATGAAAACTTTCTGCAAAAATTAATAAAATCCGGGAATAAGATATCCGCAGAGCTCTGCCCTCTGTTGTAACTGGGCTGCTCTGTAAATTGCTTCAGGTCAAGTGTCGTGAGCCGCATTGCACCACTAGGGGAGCTGCACAGCTGCTTGTTTGGAAGATACATAGACTTCCCTTTACATTCACATACGTTACCCGTTTCAGTAAGTGCACACTACACTGAAAATATGCATTTATTAAATTTTAAATTCTATGCCGCCTGTCGGTAGTGATATATAAATGTTAATGATTGTATTTTTATTGTTAAAGTCGCCGAGGGCTGTTCGCTACAGCGCCTGCCCAAGATGATGTCCGTGCTACAAATTCTCCAATGTTCCAGAGCGAGACCAGCGCAAAGCCAGTTGTTCTCTTAATGCCGTCCCCACACAAACCAGACGGCGGATGGCTTCCACGCGGCAACTACACCCTATACCACGGGCAAAGTAAAACAACCACGCGAGTGGTGCGTGCGTGCGCGCGCCTCGCGCTAAAAGTTAAAAAAAAGGAGGCACGTCTGGCGAGTGGCGAGCGATGCGCTTAATGAGCCATGACGAGAGAGGAAAGCCAGATGGCGCCTCTGCGCGTAACTGTGCGCATAACCGCAAGCTTTAGGCCACAAGCAAAAGCGTGTGGTGAGCTTTTTAAAGCCCACTTACTAAAAGTCTCGCCAGAGCAGCGCATGCGCTGGCTCAGGCAAGACCTAAAAAAGGAGTAGTATTCCTGCTCTTGCCACGTGCTTACGATTACCCGTACCAGGCGCTGTTCCTACCGTAGTCTCTCTCCACTAGAAGGACAATGCATCAGGACCAACCCCTGCAATCCAAAGTCAGAAGGAAAGAGTGCCTAATGCCAGCTCTAGTGTCCCATTTACTATCTGGATTTCTATTATTTGGCCACAACGATCCTTACTCTCTTCCCAAAGACAACCACCGACAGGAGATACTTTGAGCTACAAATCTATAATAACTCACAAGAAACAAAACCGGTGATCTCAAACAGACACTAGAATTCCTGAATCGCAACCACTAGGCCCTTCTTCAGTTATGTGCAAGCCATACTACAGCACAGAAGAGGAGATTGTATCAGACCGAATCACCGTCACCAACTGCAGCTCCATGCACAGAAACATTCTAGACAACCCTGAATCTCCCACCCACAACTGCCAGACTCGTCAGATCAATGACTAGTCCTACAGACAGTGCTGTAAATGGGCTGGTACTCACAGGTACTGACGCCGGCACTTCTTATTTTATCCCTCTTAGTACCAGCACTTCTCTACTGCCAAGGAGAGCACCAGTACCCATAATAGGGACTCTCATTAGCGCTGGTGAGGATGAGGCTTTCAGAGCGCAGCCTGTTTGTTCGACACTCTGATGCCCACTCTGCCCTGAGCTGCCCCAGAACCATTCAGCAGCGGCTCATTTGCATTATTATCAGGGATGTCCGGGTTTTGGAAATGTAACTGCATGCTCTGTTTGTCAGAGCAGGGCCCATTGAGGCCCCACACTGTCAATCACGAGCACACTATCCTGTGCACTGGTGCACACACTGGAATGCAGGCAGCCCGCTGAGATGGAATTAAGAAAGCCACGGGAGGTAAGGAGTTAAAAAATGTCTTTTATCCTTCGGGAGCCTTTTGATGAGTGTGCGTCTGCTTGTGTAAGTGTTTCACTGCTTGTGTGTGCGTTTGTGTGTGAGGAAGAGAGATAATCTGGGCACTCTCAGAAGGTATTCAAAACAAGGTGTGGATGGCTTTGCATGCGCATACCTGCTCGTGCCTCTGAGAGTGCGCACAGAAGAACATATAAATATTGTGCCCACTGCAAACAAATAATAACAGTTTGGCATCAAGAAGCTGCACATATCACAAAACCAGAACCCTTTATTATATAATATAAGCAGACTCCCCCCCCCCCCCCCCTTTTGCTACACCACTGACTAGGGATGCACTTTCAGTTAATAAATGTAAACAAAATGTCCGTGCATTTGAAGTACCCATCTCAATATACAGCTCTGGCTCAGTCCATCTAAAGACACAGTGGCGGGCCAGGATCACTCAGCATTGTGACAATATCACACAATGTGCACCTAGAATCACAAAGCACAGACCCAATATGATTGGCCATTATACAACAATGGACCAAATTAACATACTATCCTTCCAATGCCCGCTATCCCACAGAGCTGGGATCACATAATGCTGGCCCACAATACTGTGCGGGCATGACATCACTTACAGTGATGGCCAGTGTGCACAGTTGTAACCTGTCAAGTTTGTTCTGAGGATCCTTTGGCATTGTCTAATGTGGCTCAACCATGTAATTAGAATAGACTGCATGAGTATGCCCATTGTATATAACAGAAACTGAGGATGAGGCCTTATAATGAAGATCATTCGAAAACCATGGTGCAAAAGGGGGCGGGTGGCCATGCCCAGGACTGTACAGCTAAGGATTGGTGTCAGCTGGTTAAAAACGAAAAACATGGGAAAGCATTAATGTGTGAGAGTACATGCTAAAGCTGCTGAGCCTGAGCTCCCCCTCAATCTCCCTCCATGGCACTAAAGATAGGTGGAAGGACGATGACCCCTCATATTGAATACCCCATTATATATTCGGCAAGATATTGGGAATATCTCAGTTAGTTTTAGAGACATACATTTCAATAATTTTATTTTCCAGTTTGATTTCATGAGAATGAAGGAAAAAGCGTGAGAAAGTTAAAATATAATTTTAAGCTAAAAGTCGCCCCCATCGCCTTCACAAGTTTTTGCATGCATGCCATTAGGAAATAAGTGCCGCTCTTTATAAGCTCACTCTGGTCTTTTCATAGTCTGTTTGTTCTGTGGGGAACAAAGCACCAAGCAAACATTTGAAATGGCTGAGTCAAAATCTGTGAGGGCGGAGGCAAGGCCCCACATCACTGGCACAAGATAGCACATCGGTGAGCCAGTATCAGTCAGTGCTGGTCTAAATCACAGCCAGGGCTCAAAATCAGACAAGGAGGGCTTACAATAACAGTGTTAAGCCAAGTCCACACATTTCTGTCCAAAGACCACATTGCATAGGTTAAGATTACTATAAATGCCCTTTGGCTGTTGACATATTTCAATGGGTCATTAAAGCAGCGAGGCCATTAATCATCATTTATGTGTTGTGCCACGTGTGCAGAGGGAATATGCACATGCAGTAAATTTGAGACTACTAACAAGAGCAATACAAGTGCGATATGGATACCTGACAGATGATAGAATTACCTTTGTATCATACCCCGCCCTTAGCCCCATCCTTAGCCCCACCCACTAGCCATACCCCAGCTCGATTTGATGAGTACCTGTGCTTATTTTTTCCCATTTAAAGCACTGCCTACAGACTGCTGGCAAACACCACCCACCATCAAAGCCAAAATCATACTAGAGATACACATTGTCAGATGCTATGATGGCTCACTCAGAAATGCCGAAGCAACAATGCTGACAACCCCAGAATGCTGGTAACAAATGTTAGGAGTAGTGCTGTGTTTCCCTTAAAGCGCTCCTAGAGTCCCGGAATCCAAAAATATGCGTTGACCTAGCAAAGTCAAGCAAACCATTTTACCCATTTTTTGCAGTTTGATATAGCGCAAACATGGCCCAAAATCATTAGAACGCTTTACATGAGCACCAGATTACATTACGCCAGGTCAGATTAGGTGTTTTTAGGTACAACATTGATATAGTGATGTGCTCAGAATCACAGAATGTTGAGCCGACACTTGGCCTCAAACCTGGCTCCCCAGTTCCAAAGTTGGCAGTCTGGCTGTTAGGCCACATCTCCTCCCATTCTGGGCCTTTATTAAATACAATAATCAATGGGCCCCTCAAGGCTCTGGGCCTCAGTTGCCACTGCACCTGCTGCACCAGTGGTAGTTACACCCCGGATTCCTGTTTGTAATGCTGTCCCCTCTAGAGGTAGCTTTCCATGGTGGTATTTCAGAAGATTGAGGAGAGGAAGGTAATTTGCAGCAGGTTCTTGGGTCTTTCTGTGGTTCCAAACTGGCAGGCAGCATTCAGTCTCTTCCTGGTTAGCAGACAATCCATCAACGTCTTGAATTGTAGAACGTAATTTTGGCTTCATGCCCAGGTCCCACGTTCCTGTGGGTGTTGCGGTGGGTTTTGCCCATGGACCATGCTGTTTCCTATGGGTTGATGCTTTCAGCCCTAGCCTCTTGCTGTGCAGGATCTCCTCCCCAATTAATTGTTGCTCTACATGCCAAAATGATGGAGAATTCTAGTCAGACAAGTATCATCAGCCCACCATGAGAAGTATATGGTGGCTTGATTACTGTCACCCAGGTGTTTGTTTTTCCTTCCAGGACTGAGATAAAAACGACAGCAGTGCTGATTGTTTCACTCCAAATGAGCTCTGTGGAACTCACTTTATTTGTGGTGAGCATCAGAAGGCAGGCTGAGCACATGCTCTAATTAATGTATACACTTTTATGTGGGATAAATGTTGCCCAAAGGTATCATAGCATTTTACAGAGATTAACAGTTATTGAGCATGATAAAAATAGTTGCAGCGGATAACATTGACAAAACTGTAAGTTTATCTTTGCACAGACAAAAATAAAGCAAACAACTGGTATCTAACTTGAATAAGAGGGGAACGAGGAAGCTGTGGGAGAATGGAGAAGCAGCTAGCGGAGGAAAAGAGAAAATGAGATACATTGTTGTGAAGGAGGTTCAGGGAAGAATAATTAATTGTAACCGGAAGAGAGAAGGAATTACTCTTTTTTCTATAGCTCCTTCTTGGGAAAAATGACCATGCAAGTGTTGGACTCCTCTTTGGCAACTTCGCTTTTACTGGTCAATTACTGGTCCACAAGGGGCTAAGCTCTGTTCCTATCTCCAGTGATGGTGAGAAGAGTCTGGCACCCAACAGGTTCCAAGGACTGGGTTACATTTTGAGGCGCTGTACTGGTACTTGCGAGGCTGCAGGCAACATTGGTGTGGTAGTATAATGTCTGTGGGCTATGTGAATACTAGGCCAGGAGGAACTATAATTCCACTTGCGGAATTGGCGGAATTCAGTAACTCTACATTAAGCTTGCAAAGCGAAGTTCCTGCCAAATTCTGCCAATCGGCGCATGGCAGAATTATTTCGCTGTTCAACCCTCGCAATGTACACGGGAACAACGCGAGGCTCCACAACGTGCACTTGTGAGCACGAGCGAGATTTGCCGGTCCCAGGTGCAATTTCCTGTCGCCACGGAGCCTTCCATCGCCATTTTGTAATGCCGGTAGTCGTGGGCGATCGAGGATGCTTCTCAAGTACATTTTCTACTGGAGAAGTAGCTAAATCAACTCAAAAATACCTTTTCGAATGAATATTCTACTCGAACAGACAGTTCAGGTAGATTTTAGTATGGAAAACATTTTTTTTATTTTCCTTTTTTTAGGTCTCGCCTGGCGTTAGCAGCACGCATGCGCTGCTCTCGCCATGCGAGAGCTTCTTGGAATCGATACGATTCCAGAAGCTCGCTTTCAGCTCCGCCCGTGTTTTGCATTGGTGCGCGTCATTTTGCGTCACCAATTATGCAAAACCGGGTGTTGTGATTGTCCAGGAGGCTTTTTAGTCCCTCCTGGTTACCACCCTGTCCGCTTTTGTCCCCGCCCACCGGGATTGCATCTTTTACTGGCGGCGGGAGACAGCGTCTCCTAATTAGCCGCTACGCACTTTTTTGTTCTCATTCGGCTTTGGCAAAGGCAGCCGCGTGTTTATTTTTGCATCGCGCTTTTACTTAAAGTGAAAGCGCGATGCAATTATAATCAAGCGGCTGCCTTTGCGCAATGCCGAGAGCTTGTTTTTTTTGGCTCAGCAACATTTTTGTGGCGTCCACTTCAGGGACACCGCGCTCTGTTTGTGTTTGTGTTTTTTTAAACTTTGAAACTGAGCGCGGCGCCGCTTCACGGACACCGCGTTCGGTTTATTTATATATTTCTTAACTTTAGCACTGAGCGCAGCGCCCGCTTCAAGGACACCGCGCTCAGTGTTAAAGTTAAGAAATATATAAAGAAACCGAGCGCGGTGTCCGTGAAGCGGCGCCGTGCTCAGTTTTAAACTTAAGCATTTGCAATGCAATCGGACCGATTACATTGCAAATGCTTGTTCTTTATCTAATTGCTGGAAGCGAGTCTGGGAGGCAGACAGTGGCCGGGAACTATGTCGCGGTACGGCGGGCGTTAACATGGGGGTAAGTGAACTGACAAAAGAGAGCCAGGGCAGCAACCCCACCCCCGTTTGAGTGCTGCAGCAGGGTTGCTTTAGTGGGGTGCGCGGCGAGGATCACAGGGAAGGTGCGCTAGACCGCTTAATAAGTTCCTTTTGATTAAGTGTAATTTGGGTAGAGACTGTTGGCAGTGGGCGAAGACTTTACGTCTACCACCCTTGATTCGTTTTGATGCAGTGTGCAGTAAGAGGTGAGGGATAACTATATGGTGTATGTGGCACTTGGCGGTATTCTGTGCTGAACTTGTGACTTGTTTTGCTCTGTTGGGCATTCTGCAAGCCTCGCCTCGCCCCACAATGAAAGGTAAGATAACTTAACTCTTCACTGCCTGTTCTCTTCTCTCCTTCACCCTCTCCCCTCCCTCGCCCTCTCTTACACAGTCACCGCATGCCTGTGTGTCTCGCTCCGTCTCACTGTCTCACCCACTCCCGCTTCTTTCTCTGCCCCCTTTTCTTTTTCGTCCCTCCTCTCTTAACACAAACCGAAAGTGCCTGCCAGCAGAGAACACGGGCTTCCCAGCACTTTAAAGCAAGGATGGCTTTTTTAAAGTTGCAAGAACGTGTCTCGCAGGCACCCCGCCCCCTCGAGACATTACAGCTAATTTCCGCCTGCGGTAAACGAGCCTGCGCGGACAGACGCATTTGCGCGGTTTTTGCGCGCTGCGCCCACTGCATCTGTGGCGTGGTTTTAGGTCACAAGGAAGTATTGGCAACCCACGTGCTCGACACAGTTCGATATTTTTCGAGGTGTATTGATCCGAGGGCGCTGTTAACCACACAACGGAAATTACCGGGCACCAGTTGTCTTTTATTTCGTTTCGAGTCCGCGAAACATAGCGGCGCAGCCGATCGTGAACCGTCGCTTCCTCCCGCCGTTCCGTAGCCGAGTCGGTGTATTTTTCTCAACCACATAATTGGAAAAAATGGGTACAAACCCCGACTGCGCCTTGACTAATATGTGTATTTTACATATGCATTTTACAGGACTGTATGGTGCATTCCTTTTGTTTTCGGTAGCTCATTTATAAGATGTTTTGTACTCTCTCTGTCCTGCGGAATTGTTTCCCCCGTGTTTCTAAATTGACGGGCAGTATTTTTTTTACAAAATAAAAGCCTGTGAACATCTTAACATGTCCAAAAACATACGTCACCCTAAGGTGAACCATGTATTTTGAAGTTTTCCCTGCCTGGACTTGCACGAAGACGAGGAGATGTAAGTGAAATAAATGTGTTCTCTTCCCTCCCCCTCTTTAATCTGCTCTGTTACACCGCACTCTTACCTCTAATGGAATTTAAACTTTTTGACAAGGGAAAGGCCAGAGCAGGTGACCCTAAACCGAGCTCACCCCCCCTCAAGCCACACCTGAGGCATTTAAAACGAACGTGTTTGTGCGAAGGAACATGTTGACTTTGGGACAGCTTTGGGGGAAAGGTCAGAAGTGTGATTTTTGGCACCACGCTTTGGAAGATCAGCAGGTATTTTCAGCAATAATAAGCGGCCTTTAAAGAACAACGCACTTAGGCCAGTCCCAGCCAGAGTTTATTCCAACAATTCGTTGTTGCTTGCCGCAAGTTCACACAGTTCATTAACAGTCGCGTCGGCTCCTGGCTGTAGTTGCGGAGCTGTGATCGACAACTTCTGATATGTAATAATAACAACCATTAAAAATGCAATAGGTCTCGCCTTTCATTAAGTTAAAGCCATTTGCTTTGCTATACAATACCATTTGCAAAGCAAATGGCTTTAACTTAATCAAAGGCGAGACCTATTGCATTTTCAATGCTTGTTTTTTTTGGAAGGAAGTGCCAGAGAAACCCCAGGTTACTTTTCCTGTCCAGAAGGCTCCTCCCAGTGCTTTCTTTGTCCATCTCCTGGTAACTTTTCATTTGGATTTGAGGTGAAAGGATCACTCTCTTATACCATTGGATTTTCAGGACTTTCTTTTTGTCACATCACAACAAGTAAGCTAAAAAACTTTTTGATAAGGGTATTGTTTGATAGAGGGCATTCACCAGTACCTATCTGTACATTTTATTCAATTTTTAAATTTGATTGTGGTTGTGGTGGGTGGCCTGGTTTTGCAGTAGGGGCCTATTTTCTTTGCATTGAATTTTATAGTTTTTTATAAGGGAAAAAGGTTGAACGGGTAAGTTCATTTTCTCCATGTTTGCGAAATTTGCACTATTCATTTATTTTACCATGTGGCCTAGTCTGCCTAAGGGCCATCCAGCCAGTACTAGTAGGCACTGGGTAATGAAACAACTGTTTCTTTGGTATATGTTGTTTTAAAACAACTATGATTTAGGGATGGCATTTAAATGCAAAATGTGTTTTTGTTGATTTTACAATTTTTTTCAGCAAAAAGTGTATTTTGGTGGGGTAATATTTTGATGCCTTGGAAGCATGTGTGTTGTTGGAAAAGTTTTATAGCTGACTTACTTTTCGTTTTTGGCATTGCTGAATTATTGGTAGTGTTTTCTTCTTTGTTTACCATGCCTCCTTTGTTTGCTGGCCAAGTGGCCGTCTTTTGTCTGGCCAGTGTGTGTGTGTGTGTGTGTGGGCATGTGTTTATGTTTGTGTGTTTTCCATAGGCCACCATCTTGTCTTTGTTCTCCATGCCATGTGGCTGGCAGACATTTTGTGTAGTCAGTTTCCATAGGCCTGCATGTGCTATTCTTTGTTGTCCATGCCTCCTTACTTGTTGTTGTTTGAACATGTGGCCTGAGGCCATTTTGTGTAGCCAGCCAGTGTGCTTTTGCCATAGGCCTGCATGTGTTCTTTGTTGTCCATGCCTTCTTGCTTGTTGTTGTTTGAACACGTGTACCCAGCCAGTGTGCTTTTGCCATAGACCTGCATGTGTTCTTTGTTGTCCATGTGTTACGATCACTGTTGCCTCAAGCGCGCTTGTGCAAACGGCACACCGCGCGTTCCTTTTCCCAGGAGTTCACCGTCGTGAATACCGGAAGGACGGAGGCAAGCCTACATGTCCCGTGAGGCTTTGCGGGGGCACGCAAGATGCAGCGAGGGACCGCCTACATAGGAAGTGGAGGCGCTCGCAAACGCGTCGGAAATTCTTCGTTCCTCCTGGCGTCTTGAATCCTGGTGTTCCGGTGTCCTACAGAGGTCTGGTAAGGGTGCTCCTGCACCGACGCTCTGTATTGCCTGTTCCTTGTAAATCCTGTCCTCCGTTGGTGAGCACGCTCTTGCGGAGGCAGGCTCATTATTGCTCGCATTACTGTGTCCTGGCTAATCACCGTCCTTATACACCTCTTGGAATGAGGGCGGCAGTAATATAGGCCCTTATGGTTTTTATGCATTGACTATTACTGGAGACTTGCCTATTACCAGAGGCAGGATCTTACTTCAGGGATATTTAGGTATCCAGTTGTGCGTTATGCTTTCTATTTTCTAATTATGGATACAAGGGTGATTTAACCTGACCGTGGATAAAGGCGAGTTGACATTATCATTTCTTGGAGTACTATATATATATTCTGGAGCAAGATATATATATATCTGGATATATGTGCATCGGTATAGTGTCATTCTTTGTTTTCTAACTCTATCCTAACAGGGGTAATCAGGAGCGGTATAGGACTACGCTCAATCCCTGTGACGCCATATGGAGGTTAGAAAAGGGTATGTTATATAGACAAGTGCCATGTAGGAAATACAATATACAGGGCCCCTTGTCTGCATGCTTACATGTTGTGTTACATGTCTAGTTGAATGTGTTGTTCTATGTTTTCAAACAGATGCCATATGGCAATTCTATAATCAACTAGATCTAAGTCACAGTTTCTTCATCCTCTACGCACATTCTTTGTTTCTTTTACAGGTATATATTGTGGCCATATCTGATTCATCGTTGGCATTTGAGAATGTACCTTGGTAGGATGTATTATAGGTATTTATGATTGTTGTTGTCTTTTCAGGTCTCCCTCCCCGCTGTTCCCTTCCTTCCCTTCCCTCACTTGATCCTCCCACTGACCTGTGCCATTACGGCGTTATAGGCTTGGGCAGATCAAGAGGTGGACCATACTGAGCATCAAACCGATCCTGAGGACTCAATAACTTGACAGAATTTCTGACCCACGAATACTAGTCCTCCCGGTCGGGTTGTGCTGGTATGGCCACTCTTGATGATGTATCAGTCGGCAGTTTTGGTGGCCCTCTGTTCAGGTGGACATCAGAAACTGGATCAAGGCCTGTGAAACATGTGAAAAAATGAAGTCCGATCACCAACGACCCCAAGGGTTACTACAGCCCCTCCCTACTCCGAGTAGTCCGTGGGAAAACATATCGTTGGATTTTATAGTGGGGCTTCCACAGGATAAAGGACATACAGTGATTCTTGTTGTCGTCGACTATCTAACGAAGATGGGGCATTTCGTGGCATGCAAACAGGTTCCTTCAGCAGGTCAGTTGGCTCATTTGCTGATGAGTCACGTTATGCGTTTGCATGGATTGCCAAAGATCATCGTGTCAGACAGAGGATCGCAGTTTACTGCCCAGTTTTGGAAAGTATGGTGCTCGTCTCTTCACATAACCACGGCTTTGTCTACAAGCTTTCATCCACAAACGGATGGACAGACAGAACGTCTAAATCAGACGCTCAAACAGTATCTGCGGTGTTATGTGGATAATAACACCGAAGAATGGGTGGAGTACCTATGGTTAGCCGAAATAGCTTATAACAACGCCACACATAGTTCCACGCATACCTCTCCGTTTTACTGTACGTACGGACGTCATCCGAGGTTTCTTCCCTTCATTCATCCGATGGAGAACACCAAACTACCAGAAGTATCCCAACGAGTGGCTCATATACAAGAGACATTGGTCAAGACACAAAGATATCTAAGGGCTACAAAAGTGAAATACAAAACCGCTCGCGGATAAACATAGACGTCCAGGGCCTTTGTACAAGGTAGGGGACACGGTGTGGCTATCCACCAAGAACATACGTTTCAGGAAACACAGTGTGTTCAACCCTAGATATATTGGACCTTATAAGATCAGTAAGTGTATCAGTCCGGTGACTATGAAACTGGATTTGCCATCACACTTACGAATACATCCAGTTTTTCATGTCTCCTTGCTATAACCCTCTTATGCACCAGTGAGAAAACTGCCAGTGCCTCTCATGGTCAACGAGGACACAGAGTACGAGGTGCGTGGTATCATAGATTCCAAACTACGAGGCCGCAAGTTGTGGTACCTGGTAGCATGGAAAGGGTACGGCCCAGAAGAAAACTCATGGGAACCTGCATCTGGGGTACATGCACCTAGATTAGTGGCTTCTTTTCACAAAAAATACCCCCAGAAGCCAAGACTCCTAGCGCGCTCTTGAGAAAGGGGGGATGTACTGTTACTATCACTGTTGCCTCGAGCGCGCTTGTGCAAACGGCACACCGCGCGTTCCTTTTCTCTGGCGTTCCCCGTCGGGAATACCGGAAGGACGGAGGCAAGACTACATGTCACGTGAGGCTTTGCGGGGGCACGCAAGACGCAGCGAGGGACCGCCCACATAGGAAATGGAGGCGCTCGCAAACGCGTCGGAAATTCTTCGTTCCTCCTGGCGTCTTGAATCCTGGTGTTCCGGTGTCCTACAGAGGTCTGGTAAGGGTGCTCCTGCACCGACGCTCTGTATTGCCTGTTCCTTGTAAATCCTGTCCTCTCGTTGGTGAGCACGCTCTGCGGAGGCGGGCTCGCTCTGTCTGGTCTACTGCGTGTTCTACCTGTCCTCCGTTGGTGAGCACGCTCTTGCGGAGGCAGGCTCGTTATTGCTCGGATTACTGTGTCCTGGCTAATCACCGTCCTTATACACCTCTTGGAATGAGGGCGGCAGTAATATAGGCCCTTATGGTTTTTATGCATTGACTATTACTGGAGACTTGCCTATTACCAGAGGCAGGATCTTACTTCAGGGTTTTTTAGGTATCCAGTTGTGCGTTATGCTTTCTATTTTCTAATTATGGATACAAGGGTGATTTAACCTGACCGTGGATAAAGGCGAGTTGACATTATCATTTCTTGGAGTACTATATATATATTCTGGAGCAAGATATATATATATCTGGATATATGTGCATCGGTATAGTGTCATTCTTTGTTTTCTAACTCTATCCTAACAGGGTAATCAGGAGCGGTATAGGACTACGCTCAATCCCTGTGACGCCATATGGAGGTTAGAAAAGGGTATGTTATATAGACAAGTGCCATGTAGGAAATACAATATACAGGGCCCCTTGTCTGCATGCTTACATCTTGTGTTACATGTCTAGTTGAATGTGTTGTTTTATGTTTTCAAACAGATGCCATATGGAAATACTATAATCAACTAGATCTAAGTCACAGTTTCTTCATCCTCTACGCACGTTCTTTGTTTCTTTTACAGGTATATATTGTGGCCATATCTGACTCAACGTTGGCATTTGAGAATGTACCTTGGTAGGATGTATTATAGGTATTTATGATTGTTGTTGTCTTTTCAGGTCTCCCTCCCTGCTGTTCCCTTCCTTCCCTTCCCTCACTTGATCCTCCCACTGACCTGTGCCATTACGCCGTTATAGGCTTGGGCAGATCAAGAGGTGGACCATACTGAGCATCAAACCGATCCTGAGGACTCAACAACTTGACACCATGCCTTCCTGCTTGTTGTTGTTTAAACATGTGGCCAAAGGCCATTTTGTGTGGCCAGCCAGTGAGTTGAATCCTTTTTTCCAGTTTTCAAAGCCATTTTCTAGGGACAGTGATAGAAGAGGGCTATGACTTTTTATTTTACTTTTCCCCCTGATATTAGTCTAATGTGCTTGAGGATGATTGTAGTATGTATGTACAGTGTTTATATAATAATGTATGCATCTTTCCATTTTCCTATGCACCTCCTTGCCTCCCCAGAGGATTTCTCATAGTTCCTAGTCAGACACCAGAAATAACTTTTTTGACATTATTAGATTTTTCCCTGCATTCCCTGCCTGCCATAGGTCTCTTAGGCCATACACGCACACCAGTATTAATTTTTAATAGATTATAAAAAAAATTGCTGCACCCTCTGCCTGCCAAAGGGGCACACCAGCATTAAGTTTAAGGATTATTCCATTTTTTCTGCACCCCCTGTTTTCTATAGGTCTCCTAGGCCATAGGTGCACACCAGCATTACTTTTCTAAGGATTATTTCATTTCCCCCTGCACCATCTGCCTGCCATAGGTGCACGTCAGCATTCATTTTTTAAAAGGATTATTCCATTATCCCCTGCACCCCCTGCCTGTCATAGGCGCACATCACCAGCATTCATTATTTTAAGGATTATTCCATTTTCCCCTGCACCCCCTGCCTGCCATAGGCGCATGCCTGCATTCATATTTTTAAGGTTTATTTCATTTCCCACTGCACCCCCTGCCTGCCATAGGCGCATATCACCAGCATCCATTATTTTGAGGATTGTTCCATTTTCCCCTGCACCCCCTGCCTGCCACAGTGTCTTATAAGCCTTAGAGGCACATAAAATACATTTTTAAATCTGTATGATTTTATTGAAATTTTCATTTGTTTTAGATGGTTACAGTATTGTTGATTATTTGGGATAACCTCACAAAATTATATTGTCTGTATGAATAATTCAAACTGCAAATATGCCACGTTTACTGTATTTTTCCCTATTTGTTTACTTTTAGATGCACAAGAGACATCACCCACAGTACTGCCAGACAGAAGGCCTGCAATAAGTGACACCACACCACCTGAATCCTCCTCTGCTTTCTTTGTGCAGCTAAGTGCCAACTGACAGAGTTTAAAGATGGCCCCAAAGACATGGGCTCCTGCCAAGAAAGTGGCCAGTGAGGAGGAGAAGAAGTAGATTGCCACCACTGGCGTGCCACCATCCACCTTTTCCAGGAAACGTGATGTGCCTGCTGCACAGCCCTCCAGGCAGCAATCTTGGAGCAACTGCAAAACCCCAACCTAAGCCCATGCCCATGTCTCTCAGTGTGGCAGCCACTGCAGTCATGGCGACGAGCAGTAAGTCTGAATCGGATTTGTCTCAGCTGCAAAGTACCCAATTGTCGCAGCAAACTGAGCAAAGTGGACAACAGGAGCTTCAGTCACCAACAGTTCTTCCTGTAATAGTAGCAGAACAGGAGGATGAGCTTCCTGCTGAGCAAGATGTAATTCTTAAACCATTGGCTTCATGATCTCCAGCAAGAAAAAGAAAGGTTACTTCACCATCTTCTCCAGGCCCCCTTCTGATGATCTGGACATGGATTGGACCCCAGCCGAGTCCGAGACGTGCCACGAGAGACAAGGGAAAAGGAAAGTTCATGAAAGCCTTTTAAGTATGGAAAAGGACAGTGATGAGGATGAGCCAGTGATTGTCAGTATAGAGGGTGGCTCAAAGGACATCGAGATGACCCCTCCTATTCAACCTGCTCAGAGGGATGTGGTGCTGGTTTTATCACCACTACCACAGCCAACTTCCATATCCGAAGGCCCTTCTGAGACCTGCATTCCCCACTACCTCAGTCAAAGTACGAACTGTAGAGAGGGAAATGACACACCCACCTACCTCCAGTTCTTCAGACATTGGCAGTGACACACTAAATAAATTCTCCTCCCCAGTTTGGGACTTCTGTATGATAACAAGCAGGAGGATAACATTACAATATGATCCATTTGCCACGCAAGTGTTCGTCAAGGTAAGCCAGGTTCACACTACGATACTGGAGGCCAAATGTCCCATATGAAAAAACGTCAATCAATTCGGTGGGAGGAGCAGCGTAAAAAGGTAGCTGGTAGTGGTTGTGGGGATGAGAGAGAGGAAGCAGCTCCGATCACAGTGATAGAAGGAGGTGATGAGAAAGTAGAGGATGACAGCTTTACACAAGGCACCCCTGCCCCTGCAGTGTGCCAGCATCACCATCAACAACCTCCAAATGGCACAAGACTCAGAGACAAACACCTCCGCATACAGTGATTCCCATAAAACGCACATTGGGCCTCATTTGCGAGGTTTTAGGCGCAGGGCAGCGCAGCTAAGAATCTTGCTGCACTGCCCTGCATCAAAAGAAAAGGGCAGGAATGCGCCGTATCTCTGAGATACTACAACAATGTCTCAACCGGTGATCATTTAGTACACAAATACATAAAGAAAACAATTCAATTGTAGCGAACAGGAAAGAAAGGGAGACCACAATAATTGAGAACAAACTTATTTAAGCGATTGATCTATTTTTAGATAGTTGAAGGGATATCAGCACTAAAATTCATTGTATGCAAGTGTAACCAAAGCAATTGGTGTGCACAAATGTGCTCGTGTAGAAGGTGAACAGCGCAAGTGATACGTGAAAACAGTGAAACAACAGCAAAAAGGAGCAACAATTTTTAATTTGGAGGAATGGTAGTAAAACAGTATATAGATAACTCTGAAAAGGTTTGACTGTTTTAAGAAACCAACAAAGTGCGCCGGAGGATGCGCTGAGTGGTCGACGGCGTTTCGACCTGTACAATTTCAAAGATTGCGAGAGGTACCTACCATCACTTAATCTATTCAGGTAAGAACTTGAAGCACTAGTTAATAACATAGTACTGAATTTGTTCTTTGGAAGGAGAGATATAATTACATTTTTGTGTATGTTGTTGCCATTAGAGTCAATAATAGTTACAGTGGGTAGGACAAGGGCAGTAACTGCACTAACTAGTATACAGTATAATCGATAGGTGGCTGGGTGTTGCAAAACCTCATTAGGTAATAAAGTGAAACAGAATTAACCAGTTTTCTGTTCCCAGACAGTGCCACTCTGGTGGCAGGGTATAATTAGTTACTGGATTGCAGGAAGAGGTAAGTAAACTACTGAAGAATACACAAATGGCAAGGGACTTTAGGTAGGGAAAGTCTAGAGGGGACAATTTCAGAGGGCAGCTTCTCGTTGCACTCTCGTGTCGAAACCACAATGCTATACTAGGCCAACTAGCAATGGAAAGACAGATAATGATAAAAATAAAATGCAAAGCCCCTGGCTCGTCATGGGGTGGACGTGTGTTTCCTGCAGGAGACACACCTGGTCACCGCAAATACTGCCCGGCTCCGGTCTAGGTGGTGGGGAACGCAATACTCCTCAGTCTATTCAAGTTATGCTCGGTGGGTGTCCATTCTACTAAAAAGGGGACTTCCGTGGCGCACACTACATTCGGTCATTGACAAGACGGAAAGATATGTTAGATTGGTGGGCACACTCTGTGTGCAAAAGATGATCCTGGTTGCCGCCTATGACCCCAATACGGACCACCCAGACTTTCTTCTCAATATCTGGCGACAGGTTCTGGACTTCGGCCCTCACCCGATAGTGTGGGGCGGAGACTTCAATGTGACACTGCAGGGCATCCTTGATTAATCCAGCGATAGGTTACAGCACTCATGTTCAGCGAAATTTCTCAACACACTTATCGCCGATGATGCATTAATAGACATATGGCGCCACATGCACAACTCACAACGTGATGGTACATGCTTTTCCTCCGTGCATGCATCATGGTCCCACATTGACTACTGGCTTGTGTCGAGAGACGTCCTCACTTGGACTAGAGGGGTGGAACATATGTCACGCACGCTGTCCGACCATGCGCCGGTCCGGTTGACACTGCAGATCCCGCAGGCTCTCCCCCTGATATTTCTGTGGAGACTGCCCTCGCGGGCCTTGCGGGATGGGGTCTTCAGAGCGGAGATGGAGGTGGCCATCACTGAGTTTTTCAAATTGAATAAAGGATCTGTCTCCTACCCTTCCACACTGTGGGAGGCCTTTAAGGTGACCATTAGGGGAACCTGCTTTGCCAAGCAAGAGGGCTTCCTGAAGGCGATAAGGGGATCCTTAAGGAAATTAGAGTCTGAAATATGGTAGCTGGAAGGAAATTATAGCTGCGATCCCAAACTGGAAACGCTGGCTGACATCAGGGCCAAATTATCAGAATTTCAGACAGAGGCCGATAGAGAGGTCAAATATCTGGGGTGAGAGACACAGGCACGACGATACGGGGAGGGGGACCGCCCTGGCAAGACCCTAGCTGGGCTGCTGAGCAAACCACATGCTTCGGAATATGTTGCTGAGCTACGAGATGATCCAGGATGCCTGATCACATCTCCCAAAAAACTCCCATCAGTTATGTCCTCCTTTCTCGCCCAGCTATACACTGCGGGAGCGACGAGTGATATGGAGTCGATGCAAAGCTATCTAGACTCCGTAGAGTTCCTCTGGCTCGACCCTGCTCATCGTGAATACTTGGACGCTCCATTACGCCGGAGGAAGTGGCACAAGTAATATCAGGCCTCCCGGGAGATAAAGCGCCTTGCTCGGGTAGGCTAATGTCCGCATTTTATAAAGAATACGCAACGATACTTATTCCCCATCTCATAGAGATGTACCATGAATCGGTGTCAACAGGCATACTCTCCCCCCACCCTCCGTGAAGCCCTCATTATCACGATACTAAAACCAGATAAACCACCAGAATTTTGTGACTCCTACAGACCTCTCTCTCTCATCAACCTAGATAATAAAATCTATGCGAAGATTTTGGCCAACCGCCTGCACCCCTTGATACCATTAATTGTAAGGCCCGACCAGTCTGGGTTTATACCGGGGAGAGCTACATCCCACAACCTCTGCACTATTTTTACGGTCATGCACCACCTTAGCCCATCCCTGCCGGCAGTGGCAGCCCTGTTGGATGCCATGATGGTGTTTGACTCCCTTGAGTGGTCCTTTCTCTTCCCCCTGCTGGGGCACCTGGGCTTCAGTGCTGGCTTTTTACAGATAATCTGGATATTATGTAATCTCCCCTCAGCGAGAGTGCAGCTTAATGGACGAACGGCAGAGCCGTTTGCCATTACGTGTGTGACTGGACAGGGCTGCCCCACTCTCTCCCCTGTTGTTCGCAGTGGCCCTGGAGCCGCTCGCGGCCAGATTACGCCAACATCACGCTCAGAGAGGGATTGGCTTCACCATGCGGGGACTGGTGGTATCGCTATATAAGGACGATATTGCTCTATATATTTGCGATCCGCGGGAGAATCTCTCACCAATGACACGGGAGGTAATTCGCTTTGGTGGCCACTCGGGCATCCAGGTGAATTGGAGCAAATCCATATTGTTTCCGCTCACAGACGAGACAGCTCCGTTCTCGACGGAGTACCCATGTAAGTGGGCCTCCGAACCGACTCGGTATTTGGGAGTGTGGCTGAGTAGGGACCCGGAAGAGTTGTGGAAAGTAAACTACGGGAATACAATAGACTGGCTCGAAACGCGAATCCCGATATGGAACAGGTTACCGTTGTCCCTTATTGGACTCATAGCCATTATAAAAATGGTCATCCTGCCGAAACTGCTCTATTTATTCGTCAGTATCCCGCTCCCCCTGACTGCGCAATTTTTTAAACGTCTGCGCTCTAACTTGATCACTCTGATTTGGGCGGGTCGCCAACCCAGGATAGCATTTGACATTCTCACATTACCTCAGTCGCGGGGTGGGCTGGGAGCACCGGACCTTCAGCTACATGCATATTGCCCCCAGGCGAGCTTCATACTCTTTTGGATACACCCGACACCATTCCAGCCACATGTGCAGGAGAGGGTGATTGCACGGCCCCGTGGCCCTTGAGAAGCGCGGTGTTCCAACCCTACACGACACCCAAGGGGGGAAATCAACACAGTGGAATGTGTGCGATGGGCGTGGGATGGTATTCGTAGACGGTGCGGAGCAGAAGGTTTATATGCACCATCGGCGCCAGTGGCGAAGAACCCGGTCTTTCCTCCGTTACAGGATAGAGGGGCGGTGCACCGCGCAGCTACTCTGCGGATACACACGTTCGCTGATCTATACCCTGGAGACTCCTTCCTCTCTCCATTTGCCGGCACGGGGGAGCGGCCGATCACTTTCTCTGACACATTCCTGTATTATCAGTTAAGAGCGACCTGCAAAGACCTATACAGCACATTCCCGACTCCCCCCTCGACCAACACTGCACTTGAATATACATATGCATCCACAACGCCGCGAAGGCTTATAACACGCCTCTATTCTATGACCAAAGCCGCTTCCCGGCTGGACACTTCGCGAGCGCGCAGGGCCTGGGAGGAGGACATAGCTGAGGAGGACTGGCTATACTGTTGCGGACAGACTGAACGCCTATCCCCTAACTACCGTCTCCGACTGATCCACTTTAAATACCTGCATAGACTATACCGTACACCTGCGCATCTCCACAAAATTGGATTGGTGGGAGATGCGGCTTGTGTGCGCTGCTCCGTTCGACCGGCGACATTCGCCCACCTGGCCTGGACGTGCCCACGAGTGTCACGATACTGGCGGGATGTAGGTGCAATAATTACTGATATGACTGAGGCCCCATTTTCACTAAACACCTAAGCGATGCCTGCTTGGCTTCGTCAACGATATACCGGACGCATACCGTAGACTGTTTGCAATGCTGCGGTGCTGGCTACGCGCAGAGTGGTGATACACTGGGGTCGGAAGCCCGCGCCCACGGTGTGAGCATGGCTAAAGTCTGCAGTGCAATGCCAGGCACAATTATCTGCCTACTGGGACCTTATGCCCCCTAGATGTCATCCGGTAGATATATGGGAACCCCTGGTGACATATTTGAGACAGAATGATGGCCCTGAGACACCCACATCCATTGCTGGCCCATTAGACCCTGAGTCTGTCCCTGGCGGCTCACAATTTCAGGAGTAGGTAGCTGAAGACTACTGAAGACGGGAGACTGCCACTGATGCGCCTCCACGAGTCCACCAGACTCGTAATTAAGCCCTTTGTGTGTTAATAAATGCATTACCTGCCATTAATGAGCATGGCATATATATATATATATATACATATATGTATATATATATATATATATATATATATATATATATATATATATATATATATATATTCTGCTCCAAAGGTTGTCCACCAGGTGAGTAGCACTCGATCAGCAGCTTTGTTTATGATAGGCAGGGACAAGGATCCGCTTGTAGAAGCTGCTCCGTAATGGAATTGCCTGACGCGTTTCGAAGCTCCATATGCTTCTCTTCAGCGGCTTGAACGGAGACAGTGGGGCCGATTCCGATCTCGGCCGGTAGGGCTCCGAATCGGATTCGGCTTAACCGGATCCGATTCGGAGCCCTATTTCCCGACCGATCCGTACGCGCGTCCGGGCGAGCGAGTACGATGCGTATTCGCCGACCGACTCGTCCGGGCGTCCCGACCGCTCCGACCGACTCGATCCCGGGTCGAACCGCACCGACCGACTCGCACGGATACGACTCGCACCGCGCAATGGAGACGTTCCCCGGCCGGGTAAGTACGATGCGCGCCGCGAGCAGTCCGACCGAGCCGCGCACTCCGGCTCGAAAGAGCTGTCGGAGCCGTACTTTGGGGGTCCGTGTCGGACCCCCCTGTACGCGTAGCCGCGCGAGTCGCTTCGCTGCGTACACGCTGTAGGGGGCGCACTTGTCCGCATCGCACCCATTGAGTCAATGGGAGCCCGCGTACGCGCTTGTACGACAGGCTCCCATTGACTTCAATGGGAGTCCGACCGACTCGAGTCCGATGGCATACGTGCGCATCGTACTCGTTCGGTCGGACTGCACGGGTCCGATTCGGTCGGAAATCTCTCCGGATCCGGCTCGGTCGGGGAGATTTCCGGCCCGAATCGGAATCGGCCCCAGTGTGTGCAAACGCTGAACCCACTTCGCCATTTTCATATTGCACACCCACCAATGGGAAGCTCGAATGAGACTGTGCATTATGGGAAATGTGGTCCGGATAGCACACAAATCTTGTCCTGTATGGATCCTGCAAGTGGACTCGTCCTCAATCCTATTTGCGGCTGCTGGTCCACATTGCCGACATGATAGTTACCATGTCGGGTGGCCCCCATAACATTACGGGGTGGTGCACACTCCGCGGCAGGACGGCCGCGTATTACATTCTGCTCCAAAGGTTGTCCACCAGGTGAGTAGCACTCGATCAGCAGCTTTGTTTATGATAGGCAGGGATGAGGATCCGCTTGTAGAAGCTGCTCCATAATGGAATTGCCTGACGCGTTTCGAAGCTCCATATGCTTCTCTTCAGAGGCTTGAACGGAGACAGTGTGTGCAAACGCTGAACCCACTTCGCCATTTTCATATTGCACACCCACCAATGGGAAGCTCGAATGAGACTGTGCATTATGGGAAATGTGGTCCGGATAGCACACAAATCTTGTCCTGTATGGACCCTGCAAGTGGACTCGTCCTCAATCCTATTTGCGGCTGCTGGTCCACATAGCCGACATGATAGTTACCATGTCGGGTGGCCCCCATAACATTACGGGGTGGCTAGCAAGAGACAATTTTCTTTATTTATGCACACTGAACAGTGTGAGCATGTTCAGTGAGTCGGCGCGGCGAGAGGCGGCAAAGGACATCTTTCGCAAACACACTAATGAAGGACAATCTGGCAGGACCAACATAGTCAGAACAGATAACAGCTTGCTTACGAAATTTAGCAAACTTGAAAGGACTTATGAAAGAGAAATGCGCAAATGGTGGGAGGCGACTTCTCTCCAAGGGTACATTGACGTAAACAGAGTACCAAGGGGGCTGCGCATTTACACCGTGCCAGCCTATGAAAATCCCGACCCGCTCCTGCTTGAAGAGTGGGCCACGCATACAGCGGAATCCAGTAGAGGAATGCTGTGTATTCTAGTGAAGTTTGCGTGGAGCGATAGGGATAAAGCCCTTAAAGAAATTCAGGAAATTGAAGAGGAACTGTCGAAGGAAGAAGATAAAAACAGAGTGGAGGAATTAAGGGAACAGATGAAAAACGTTTGATTAAATATGAGGAAAAAATTAAATTAAGAAAACAAGAAAAGTATGAGAGGGACGAATGGGATTACCAACAAGGAAGGGTGTTGACCTTTGCAAAAAAGTTTGATGGACCGCAAAAGGAACTTCTTGCTAGACCATCAAGTAAGTTGGCTATGGAGAGGGTGGAAACCTCGGAGTCTGAGGTTACAGGAAGTGATGCTTCTGGTGATGAAAATGCCGGTGTCTTAAACAGCAAAGTCAAATCTACACCTTTTCACCAGGAATTCGAACTAATACGCCAGTCGTGGCTGAGAGGCGGGAAGAGCAAACCCCCCGAGAAAAACGCAGAAAAATCCGAAGGGGGGGTTGGTGTAGGAAAAAGCAACGCATCGCCCAGAGTAACACGCAGCAGGAAAGGCAAGAAGTGGTAATGACTGGTGATAATCTGACAGTGGTCAATCTTACGTCCAGGGCTTTAACGTCATCAGAGGACGAAGTTCTCAAATTGGGACTTACATTCTGCCCTAATAACCAACTCGAATACACTCAAACGAGGATTGACCTCTTCAAATTTGTTCGCAAGTTCAAACTACATAAATACTTTAAACTGAGACCCACAACTAAGACTATCAAGAAGAGATATAACACTGTACCTGCTACTGATATCTTAACAGGAGCTGATCTGTCAGTCTTGGAAACACTGGAACATCTATATAGGGAAGAACTTGAGGATGCTGCAAACATTTCAGACATTGCGCAAAGATCTGAAAATGTGGGCATTGAACAACAGACTGAAGCAAGCCCCTTTAAGCCAGTCTCACAATTTGTTCCGCAACTGTCCTATGATGCTATTGATGTGTTCTCGGAAGCAGTTAATAATGATTTACTTAAATTAAGAACTAAGAAACATCAAAGCAAAAGGGCTATGAACATCACTAAAGATCAGAGGGATGCATTGAAAACCTTGGAAAAAGATGTCTCATTGGTCTTTAAGCCTTCGGATAAAGGCGGAAACGTTGTTCTGCAGACCAAGGAACAATATTGCAAGGAAGCGAGAAGGCAGCTATCGGATAGCATGAACTATGAAAGATCTATGAAAGAGAAATATAATGACAGTATCAAACAATACCATTTATTAATAACGAAATGGTAGGATAAAATCATGTTGGGGACAGAAGAATACTTGTTTTTGAGAAATTTAAATCCTATTATACCAACTTTTTATCAGATCCCCAAACTCCACAAGGATAGTCAGAACCCTCCTGGCAGGCCTATAATATCTTCACAAGGGGGCCTGACGGAACATCTGTCTATGTTTATTGACCATTTTCTGTCTCAGGCAGTGTTACAGTCGTCATCTTATATTAAGGATACGAGAGATTTTTTAATTCAAATTGAGGCATTGAAGTGGGACTCATCCTATCAGCTAGTGGTATTAGATATAACTAGCTTATACACCTGTATAGGACATTCTAGCGGATTAAGAGCTATCCAGTATTATTTGAATAAACGCCCATTGAAATGTGCAGTACATAATCAGATGCTGTTGGAATTCACAGAGTTCTGTTTAACCAACAATATTTTTCTCTTTCAAGAGGATTATTATAAGCAGATCTCTGGGACTGCGATGGGCACTTGCTTCGCCCCCAGCTATGCGAACTTGTTCGTTGGCTGGTGGGAGGAGCAGGTGTCCAGGTCGCATCAGGGTGTACAGGGTTCCGGAGAAGTCATTGTATGGAACAGGTACATTGATGACCTGTTCCTGATTTGGAAAGGATCAGCTGAATCTGCACATGAATATATCACAATCCTTAATGACAACACCTTAAATTTACACTTTTCGGGTGAGGTTAGTTCAGTGGCAGTGAAGTACCTTGACCTGAAGGTGTTTATCAGCGAAGGCAAAATTCACACAGCCTTATACAGAAAGCCAACAGCTGGTAATTCGACGCTTTATGCGTCGAGTAGTCATCCGTCTAAACTTGTACAGAGTATCCCATTTGGCGAACTTTTGAGACTTAAAAGAAACAACTCTCGGAACTGTGATTTTGAGGGGGCAGCACAAGAATGCATCGCCAGATTTAAAAATAGGGGCTATGATAATACCCTTTTGATTAAAACTCTTGAAAGGGTTCGACATATCCCTAGACAGAGCCTCATAAGTAACAACACCAGACGTAAGAAAGATCTGAGGGTGGCAAATTTAGAGTAATTACCACTTTCTCAGAGGGTGCCATGACTCTAAAGAGGATTCTCAAGAGGAATTGGCATATCCTGAAAACGGATACGACTATTAGCGAGGATATACCTAATGTACCATTAGTGACTTTCAGGAAAGCTAGAGCGATTAAAGACATGCTGGTTCATAGTCATCAAGCAAAGGATATGCCTAGAACAGGGACTCTCAAAGAGATGAGGGGGTTCTTCCCGTGTGGTAAGTGCAAGGCTTGTAAACATAGCAAAAGGGTTTTGGGATACAATATTCCTGAAACCACAATAAAAAGAAACATAACTAAGTTTATAACTTGCAACACTGCATATGCAGTGTATTGTTTAGTGTGCCTGTGCGGATTAAGGTACGTGGGTAGCACTATCCATCCGGTGAAAGTCCGCATTTTGGAGCATATGCGAGCTATTTCAAAGCAAGATCAAACATATCCTGTGGCGAGACACTTTGCCAGCATGCATCAAAGCAATAGGGATCTGTTAATGTTCTTTGGCCTGGACCATGTCCCAGTTAACATTAGAGGAGGGGACAGAATCCAAAGGCTACGTAGACTTGAATCTCGTTTTATTATTGATTTGCAGACCAAAACCCCGAAGGGTCTTAACAGGTGGGAAGAATTGGTAGTGCATTTAGGAGATTAATTGAGGTATGGAGAAATGTTGTGTTTGTTCATGATGTCCACATATAACATGACTGAAGATGACCTATAATTATTGATTTTGATTGCAGGCACTATTGGGCATAAAATGCCGATACACGGCATGATAATTTTGGCAATGGTTTCCATATTATGCAGCTATAATAATTTCGCCCATTCAGTCAATGAATAATAGGTAATTTGTTATAAATATTAAAGGACTAGGCCCGTGAAGGGCACTTGGCCGATACACAGCGAGATTGTATTTTGACAGACAATTTGTATTTACATATTGATATACTTACATTGATTGTCATATGGGCGTAAACAACGTATTATCAAGCAATGTTTAGCCGATAATCGGCGTTATTAAGGAAACTGGTTCTGTTCCAATACTGCTTGCTATATTGCTGCACAGTGTGTTGATAATATCGGGCCATTTAAAGATGGCGCTCAAGGAAGACTAAGTAATGGTCCTTCTTTCATGTTTATTTTGATTATGGAAATGTGTTTAAAAATGGGCGCCACTGCCGCGTCAGTAACACCGACGAAGGCGCGAATGCCGAAACGCGTTTGTTGTTGCTAAGATTAAATAAAGTCTTCTTTGCAATTTGCCCCGCGAGTGCTGGCTTTGTTCTGTGGAAAAAGGAGCAGTGGAGCGTTTATATATATATATATATATATATATATATATATATATATATATATATATATATATATATATATATATATATATATATATATATATATCCTCAAGACGACTGCTCCACTGTACGAAAGCAGACTCCAGCACACTCGGGATAGCTTTACAAACAAATTTATTGTCAAGCCACGATACTCAGGTAACGCGTTTCAACTGCCTCCGCAGTCTTTGTCAAAGATATATATCCTGCTGGCGATAGCCAGCAGGTAGTTGTAGTTATGACAAAAGTTTCAATAGGAAAAGCGTTTTTTGTTTTGCCAATAACTTTGGCGCCACTTGACGAATCTTCACAAAAGTTTCAAAAAATGTCCCCTTTTTGGTTCAGCTGCTGTGTTGAAAGTTTCGGGGTGATCCATCAAGCAGGGGCATGAAAAAAAGGGGGTCCCAAAATGCGGTTTCCCCATGTTATGTCTATGCAGATTTTTCATTTTTTAACACAACTACAGCCCGTAAATACACCAAATGTGGCAGTAAGCGTGCTTTTGTGATTTGGTGTAAATCCATTTAGTAGTTTCAGAGCTATTTCAGTTGAAAAAATAGATATCTGGGGATGTGAGTCCTTGCAGTGGACTAGTAGAAATCTTCTGAAACTTGACTGGCTGCCAACACTTCAACCAGGAAGTTTTGGCAGCCATCTTGGGACTTGGTTTGAAGCTGAGTCCCACAAAAATGTAAAAAATAAAGAAAAGGGGGCAGGTTAGGAATACCTTGACCCCCCCCCCAATATGGTGGGGGATCCATAGGGCCCCCACCGGGGGGGGGGTGAAAGTATTTTTTTATTCAATGTTGCCACAAATTCATGGATGGACCAGCTGCAAAATTGAAAAACAAAAGACACGCAGGCTCCTGCGTGTCTTTTGAAGGAAGCCCTCAGGTGGGCCAAATCCCGGGGGCAGTGTTTTATAATTATGCGTGGGGTGCCACCTCCTTGGGGAAAACAATATTAAACTGGTGCGCTGTATGAACAAAGTGAGGGGATGAACGGATCCCCCACGGAGCCCAATGGGCCCCCACATACCTGGGGATTTAAATTTGAATAATGCAGGGGCTGTGCTGACCCCATGCAGCCCCAGGGACCGCCACCACCCTGGGGCAATTAACATAGATATGCGGGGGTGCCCACATGGCCTCCCCTGCAGCCCCGGGGACCTCCACCTCCCCGGGGCTTAAATAATATAATGGAGGGAGTCCATTGTGAACCCCCGGCCCTGGCGACCACCACCTCCCCGGGGCTAAAGTAATGATTGGAAGGGGGCAGTGCAACCCTCCTCCTGGAGCCAAAGTTGGTCCTTGGAACCGCCACCCCCCAGCACTGGCTCCTTCTATGTCCCGGGGTGCCCACCCCAGCAGTAAAGCTCCCGCCAAGCCATAGAAAACTGTGCTCGCTTTCAGCAAGTGAGAGCATAAAAAATGCTCTCACTTGCTGAAAGTGAGCACAACTGCTTTGACAGAGAGGGACCTGCATGTTAGCAGCTCCCTCTTTGTCAAAGCAATGCCGGCTCCCGCAGGAGGTGGGGAGCTGGGTGGGATCGCGGGGGCCTTGAGGCATCATTGTAGAGTGGGTGCCCTGGGTGGGATCAGGGAACCCACAACAGAGGCTGGGCCCTGGGAGTTGGGGTCCATCAGGGCTGAAATCAGCCTGGGAGGGGGGCTGCGTGGCCCCCCTCCCCTCATTCTTAAAAAAAAAATTAATGCAAAGGCCAGGCCCCGGGCCCCTTCTTTAAATGTAATAAGAACATTTTTTGAAAATGGCCCTGGGAGGGGGGCCGCAAAGCCCCCCTCCCATTGAAAAAAGTAATGGCCCCGGGGCATGGTGTCCCCAGGGCCGAAAACAGCCCAGGGAGGGGGTGGCCACACGCCCCCATCCCCTGATTATTAGGAAAACTAAACAAAAAGCAAGTCGCCGGAGGCCCCGCCCCCTTTTACCACCACTCTGCAAACGTGCCTTCTGGTGGACTACTAGTTGGGGAATGAAGTCCTCTTTCCTCCAGAGGGTCCTTGGGGGCCAACTACCCTTTCTGTTACCTCCAGTAAGTCCCACACAGTGGGATTGCTGAGAGGTTATTGAAGGCCACCCCCCTTTCTCCACCAGTGTGCAAACGCGCCTCCTGGTTCACTAGTAGTTGGGGGATGAAGTCCCCTTGGCTGTTGAGGGTCGTTGGGGGTCAACTACCCCTCCTGTTACCACCAGTAAGTCCCACAGAGCAGGATTGCTGAGAGGACCAGAGACCACGCACCCTTTCTCCACCACTTGCAAACGCGCCTACTGGCGCAGTGCTGGTTGGGGGATCCCTTTGGCTTCAGAGGGTCATATACATATATATATTCACTGAAAAAAAACAAAGGTTACATGGATGTTATATTTAGGCTCAGATTTCACTCATACAAAATCATTGAAATTCAGCAGTTATAGTTACCTGAGCTAACTATAATTTATGCGCTGGGATGCCTGGCTTCACCTTGGGGGTGCCCAGGAGTGGACATTTCACAGGGAAAAGCCAGGAAGGGTTCCACAGCGGTATGCGTTCAGCGCCAGGATGCCTCAGGGTAGCAGTGCGCTTTACAAGTACAAATTCATTTCATTTCATTTCATTTCCTTATGACCTCACATATTACATCACTCATGACAGGATCAGTGACATCACTGTTGACATCAGTGATAACATCTCATATGAGATCAATGATGACATCACTGATGACATCATCCAGTGAGTGATAGTGTTTCATACTTGTTTCTGACACTTAAAGATATATAGTAAGCTACTTTATAAGTCAAATAACTATTCTTCTGTACTACTAATGAGTGATACTATTTCTAACATATGTCATCTGAGCGGCTCTGAGACTGTTTGAATCTGTGTGTGAGTGGCTGTATGAGTGTGTGACTAGGTGAGTGAGTGTGTATGGGTGGATAAGTGGGTGTGTGAGTTGCTGCATGGGTGAGTGAGTGGGTGCGTGAGTGGCTGTATTGGTGAGTGAGTGGCTGTGTGAGTGGCTGTATGGGTTAGTGAGTGGCTCTGTGAGTGCCTGTATGGATGGATATGTGGGTGTGTAAGTAGCTGTATGGATGAGTGAGTGGGTGTGTGAGTGGCTGTATGGGTGAGTGAGGGGCTGTGTCAGTGGATCTATGGGTGGGTGAGTGGGTGTGTGAGTGGCAGAATCAGTGAGTGAGTGGGTGTGTGAGTGGCTCCATGGATGGATGAGTGGGTGTTTGAGTACATATATGGATGGGTGAGTGGCAGTCTCAGTGGCTGTATTGGTGAATGTTTGGGTGTTTGGTTAAGTAAGTTGGTACGTGAGTGGCTGTATTGGAGAGTCACTGCACTGTCTGTGTGAGTGTCTGTGTGGGTGAGTGTGCGGGTGTGTAAGTGGTTGTATGGATGTTTGAGGGGGTATGTAAGTAGTTGTATGGGTGTGTTAGTGGGTGTATGAGTACTTGCATGGGTGAGTGCATGGCTGTGTTCAGAGGTTGTAAGGGTGAGTGAATGGCTGTCTGAATGGTTGTATAGTTGAAGAAGTGGGTGTGCGAGTAGCTATGTGGGTGAGTTTGTGGCTGCGTGAGTTGTTATATAATTGAGTGACTGGTTGTGTTAGTAGCTGTATGGGTGATTGAGTGGCTGTGTCAGTGCCTGTATAGGTGAGTGAGTGAGTGGCTCTATGATTGAGTGAGTGTGTATGTGAGTTGTTGTATGAGTCTGTCAAATGGGTATGTGAGTGGTTGGGTAGTTATGTAAGTGGGTGTATGGGAGGTTGTATGGGGTTGTGAGTAGGTTTGTGAGTGATTCTATGTATGATGTCATCAGTGATGTCATCAGTGATGTCACTAACACTGTCATGAGTGATGTAATATGTGAGGTCATAAGCAGTGCATTGCAGGGGCGTAAGATATAGCTAGCTCAAGTAACTATAACTGCTGAATTTCAATGGTTTTGTACGAGTGAAATCTGACCATAATGTCCCTGTAACCTTTGTTTTTTTCAGTGAATTTTGAAGGTTTTTTAATTTTATTTCCTAACTGTAACCTATAACCTTTCAGAGTGGTTGTGTGAGTAGCTGTAAAGGTCGGTGAGTGGATGTGTGAGGGGCTGTATGGGTCTGTGAGTGGGTGTGTGAGTGGTTATGTGGGTGTGTGAGTAAGTGTGTCAGTAGCTGTGTGGGTGTGGGTGTGGTTTTGTGAGTGGCTGTATGGGTTTGTGAGTGGGTGTGTCAGTAGCTGTGTGGGTGTGTGAGTAGATGATTTGCAAGTGGCTATATGGGTCTGTGAGTGGGTGTGTGAGTGGCTGTATGGGTCTGTACAGTAGGTGGAGAAAGGGGCGGGGCCTCCAACAAGCTCTCAGCACTACCAATGTGTGGTACTTTCTGGTGGTACCAGGAGCAGATCTTGGCCCCCAATGGCCCCCAGCATCCAAGGGGACTTTATTCCCCAATCACTAGTGTGCCAGGAGGCGTGTTTGCAGAGTGGTGGAGAAAGGGGCTGGGCCAACGACGAGCTCTAGGCAATCCAGCTGTGTGAGATTTACTTGTGATAACAGGAAGGGTTCTTCGCCCCCAATGACACTCAGCAGCCAAAGGGACTTTACCCTCCAACCAGTAGTGCACCAGGAGGTGCATTTGCAGAGTGGTGGAAAAAGGGGATGGGGTCTCCGAAGAGATCTCAGCAATCCCACAGTATGGGACTTATGGGTGGTAACAGGAAGGGTTCTTGGCCCCTAACGACTCTCAGCAGCCAAGGAGACTTCATCCCCAAACCAATAGCACACCAGGAGGTGTGTTTGCAGAGTGGTCGAAAAAGGGGGCGGGTCCTCCGAAGAGCTCTCAGCAATTCTGCTGTGTGGGACTTACTGGTGGTAACAGGAGTGGTTGTTAGCCTGCAACGACCCTCAGCAGCCAAGGGGAATTCATTCCACAACCAGTAGTGCACCAGGAGGCGAGTTGGCAGAGTGGTGGAGAAAGGGGGTGGGGCCTCTGACAAGCTCTCAGCAATCCCACTGTGTGGTATTTACTGGCGGTAACAGGAGGGGTTCTTGTCCCCCAACGACTCTCAGTAGCCAAGGGGACTTCATCCCCCAACCAGTAGTGCGCCAGGAGGCGCGTTTGAATAGTGGTGGAGAAAAGGGGCAGGGCCTCCAAAGAGCTCTTAGCAATCGCACTAGGTGAAACTTACTGGTGATAACAGGAGGGGTTCTTGGCCCCCAATGACCCTCAGCAGCCAAGGGGAATTCACCCCCCAACCTGTAGGGAGCCAGAGTGGTGGAAAAAGGGGGTGGGTCCTCCAACGAGCTCCCTGCAATCCCTCTGTGTGGACTTACTGGTGGTAACAGGAGGGGTTCTTAGCCTCACAACCTTCAGCATCCAAGGGGACTTCATCGCCCAACCAGTAGTGTGCCAGGAGGTGTGTTGGCAGAGTATTCATTGTACCAAAATGTGCTGTGCTAAGTAGCAAGATACATAGTACTATGCAAATACAACATGAGTATTTCATTCACCTAGGGGAACAATAATACTGAGAAAATAATAAGAATAATACTCATATGTTCATACACATATCGTATTACAAAAAAATATATATTTTTTTTTTCTTTGAGGATGCACAAATACCTTACAAGAGGCGATGCTTACTCTTGTATATTTGCCCAAGTGGTATATCATTCTCTACCATACTTGTTCTAAGCAGAAAAATATTCCTTCTCAAACTAAGACTTTTTGTATTCATCATGCACTGTATAGTGCTTCACTTCATACAATAGTACCCAGTTTGAATGTTGCAGCCAGTTGGATAAAATACAGTTTTATGAAATTGCACACAAAATTCAAGTAACTACTTTAGCAAACACGTTTGGGTTTTTCCTACGCAGTAGATCCTCCTCAAAAATATCCATCCTCGCATATATTGGCATAGAAAATCAATTTCATACAGTCCTTCCTTGTACACCATCTGCAACAAAATTCAATCAAATAAAAAACACATGGGTGCATGGATGAGCCCACTATACCTCAGTTAGGTTTCACCCCTTTGATGCTCTTTATAAAAATGTTTGGGCACCGACTACGTAACAGCAGAATTTCGTATTACTCTAATGTGCTGCAATATTGTGCTTTTTAGAGTAGAGGCAGGTCAACATGTAGACCACAAAGCTGATCTTGCAAGTAATCCTTTGTTTTATTGCTTCTTTTTGACTACAAGATGTGCTATACTTAGTAAGATTTTCACCCTGTCTACATGCCTTATCGATCCTACCAAAAACCAAACTGAGGTATAGTGGGCTCATCCATGTACCCAAACAACAGAGGAGAGGAAATAGAGAGCAAAAATTAAGAAGACTTGAAGACAGATTAATTCTGTGGATTGATAGTATTAAAGGTTTCGGGTGATCGGTCAAGCAGGGGCAGAGAAAAAAGGGGGTTCCAAAATGCATTTTCTCCATGTTAATTCCCATAGAGAATTTGAACACAACTGCAGCCCGAACCACTAAACGGAATTACACCAAATTCGGTATAAATCTTGTTCTTGGTCCAGAAAGCATGCTTTTTTTGATTTGGTGTAAATCCGTTCAGTAGTTTTAGAGATATTAACCGAAAACCACAGTTGTATATCTAGGGATGCAGATCCTCAGCGGATCTGACAGTCCTGGTGCTGAAATCTGATTGGCTGCCAACACTTCAACCAGGAAGTGTTGGCAGCCATTTTTGGACTTAGCTTCAGACTCACAATGTGTTAAAAATAAAGTAAAGGGAGCAGGGTAGGAATAGCCTGACCCCCTAGGAGTGGTGGTGGGGTCACACAGGGACCCCAATGGGGGTTAAATACAATTTTGTTTTGCAATTTTGCTGCACAAACGTGGGTGGATCCGCAAATTAAAAAAAAACAAGCACTGTCTCCCACGCTTGTCAAAGTTCTGGGGTGGGTCAGTACCTGGGGGCATAATTTATAATATAATTTGGAGAGAGGGGTGCACACGGCCCCCTCCCCATGGCCGATCTTGGCCCGGGGACCACCACCTCCCCCGGGCAGGCTGAGTTCCAATATTAACGGAGGGGGCAGTGGGGCCGCCCTCCTGAGGCTTTTAATAGCCCAGGGACCACCACCTCCCCGGGGATTTATTATAAAAAAGGAGGGGGGTCGCGCAGAGCCTCCCCCTCCATTGCCCAAAAGGGCCCCATAGACCACCACCTCCCCGGGACCACGTATATAATATAGGGAGGCCATGTACGGCCCCGGGGAACTCTAACTCCTCGGGCACTCTTTTTTATTTTTAGGAGGGGGGGCTGTACGGCCCCCTTCCTGGGCGGTTCTCGCCCCTGGGACCACCTTCTCCCCAGGGAAGGCCATTGAAAATTAAAGCAGGGGGCAGCGTGACCTCCCTCCTGGAGCCAATAATGGCCCTGGGGACTGCCATCAGCCAGAGCCAGCTCCTGCTATCTCCCGAGGTGCCAACCTTCAGAGTGAAATCTGAGCCGAACTATAACGTCCCTGTAACCTTTGTTTTTTTCAGTGAATTTCTACGTTTTTTTTTTCTATTTCGCAACTATAACGCCCCTGTAACCTTTGGTATTTTCAGTGAATATATACATATATATATCTATATCATATGCTGCACAATTAATACTTGACTATGCAACATTAACGGAGCTATGCTGGCAGGTCTGCTTACTCTCCAGCATGTTTTGGGGGCAGAGCAGCAGTAACATGTTATGTTAACTTATGTATCCAATGGCCCTGCTCTTCTCCAACTCCCTCTTCAATTTTACTACCCTAAATCCAAACTTAGGCTTATATGCTTAGGCTGATAGAGTCTGGCAGATGGGACACACTTGGCAGATAATGGATATCCCATCCATCGTATTACAGTAGACAGTGCATAGAATATAATTGATGCACTGTAGTACAGCGAATGGGATATATTTTGTCACAGCGTATCCCATCTGCCAAACTCTAAAGCTGGCCCTTAGTACCACATTACCCCCGGGCCTCCAACACAGATTATTCTCAAGAAATATCTTCACTTGGCAGTGAGGAAAATTAGTCTACAGGGAGTAAGATATAGGGATTGGGCTAGGTAAAGATTTAGCTATGGACTGGTTGGTTGTCACTGATCATGTACTACTCTTTTGCTTAGTCACATTAATTGATGTGATGAACAACTTTGAAACCGTCAATCCGTAATGGAAGCCATGAAATATAACTTCACTTGAGCAGAGAAATGTGGCACAAACAGTACTTGCCGAGATAGAATTAAATTTTTTAGGTAGGCTGGCACAGAAAGATAGAATTATAAGGTGCAGTACTAGTAGGCGACTGAGTGGGCACTGGGAAACACACCTTGTCTTTGGTTTGTGCATTGCAGGCTTTTGTCATGCTGATGTGCCGCAGCATGCACACATGGTTTTACTGTCTGCACTGCAGCACCAAATTAAACCGCACTGCAGTTTTAGGTGGCAAAATGCTGAGGCGAGGGACTGATCTCTGGAGGTGATGGGAGGGGGGTTCTACCTTGCTTAAAAATACAGTATTGTCAATAAGAAAGCAAGATGACTTACAGCTTATCCCTACCACCACTGGGACTTCTCCCCCTCCCTCGACCGGCTGGGCCTCCTCCTACATCCCTGTGCTTGTGACAGCACTGCTGGTGGTCTGCACACCTAGAGAAAAACATAATGCACCCATTTTAGATACCAGATTAGCCGCCTAAGTATTTATTTTGCACAAGGTACAACAGCAATACCTCACTACAGTTAGGTTAGCTCTCTATCAGTATGTTCTTCTATCGAAAATAATCAAGTTGTGAGGTGTGTGTTACTTTGTTTGTTGCTTGACAACATTTTGAAAAACAGCTAGTCTTTGAGTCAACCAAAAACTGTTTTTTCCTAATGGAGGGATAATAAGGGAAGGGTAAAAGACAAATCTATGAAAGGATAAGCGGTAGAAGGGAATGCTAAGGACATATGGCATTGGTTGTGATATCTCCTTCCTGCAATGCTGCACTGTCATAGAAACTGATAGTATGAGACAACACTGGGGGTCCATGACCATGATGACCATTCTATCTCTGCCCCTGTACTTTTTGACTGTTTGATCAAGAAAACCATCAACATGTTTGGTAACTAGAGCACTTGGGCCTGGCTATGCGATCCTCTTCATATTACCAAAAATCTTTTCTCCACTTAGTACTACACAACAAGACATTTAAAAGAGGGGCGAGGGGAAGCTTATGAAAAAAGGGAGCAGAAGAAAGCTACAGATAGGAGAAAGACGGCTGCAGAAACAGGAGGTATAGAAAACACAGGGAAATGCAGGGATAACACACAAAATCCAATTGGAGTTTTAAAAAATAGCAAGTATACACAAGGGCATAATTTTAATAGTGGGAATAGAAAGTGAGAAATATGAACATGACTTACAGGGGGCAGCAGAACCATCTGCCGCAGTGCTGGTGGTCGTTGCCACAGTCACACGGTGTTTGTGGTAGTGGCAGCCAGCCCAGGTGCCCTCTTGCCCTTGGGTGCCTTTGAAAGAAAGAAGATAAAAAAACAATGATTGGTTGTACGCTGTATAAAAAAACATTGTGACAGGCACAGCATTGCACTTTTAAAATCAGATAGCCTATTCCTTCTTTCATAATTCTAAACCTAAAAAAATAACGTTTTGAACTATTCATACATTCCAAATAATGATCTTTACTTCTCCACTCCCTTTTGAAGAGTCAAGTCAGTCCCCCTTTGCGTACTGCAGATCAGGGAGATTTGGACTATGAGCCACATAAAGCCACAGAGAAGAATGCAAGTTACGCAACACCCCTGATATACTGCCATTGTAAGAGTAACATGATGAGTTGACAATCATGCCATAAATCAGTCCAAGCAAGCATCTGCCTAGCTCATACTGGAACAGAATCCTGGCAGTATCATTCACTTGACTTCCACTCCCCTCCTACCTTCCTAACTTCCTACACCCTCCCATCAGGCTGGCACCATGCACCTTTACTATATCACAGGTTTGTGTTACCCTTGCCTTTAAGTATTGATTTTGTGCAGGGAGGTGTTCCTTCCTGCACAAAACAATCCAGGATGCTGTGCCGTGTAACGTAGAACCCTTGCACCATCATGGTACAAGGGTGCCTGCATTGGCGCGCTAGGCAGCACTTGGTGTGCCAGCACCCGGAGAGAGAAGGAATGAGACATCATAAAAATTAAATGCCACATTCCTGCCCTCTTCCTTTTATGCAGAGCAGCAAGTTGTCTTGCTGCCCTGGGAGAAATGTTGATAACTCTGGCCCCTGGTCAGTTTTCAGTATGTGCCAATTCCTATTAAAAATCCTTGTGACATTATATGCCTGATTGGAGAACGTGGTAATGAATCTCACTTGGTCAGGGTTCTGTTTCTTTGGACTTATGCTAGAGTGTAGTAAGCGTGTCCTGGGAACCAAATCCAATCTGGCATTGGCCTGGGTTATAACCTTTTGAGTATATCCTCTTTCCCTGAACCTCAGCCCCATGAAATTCCTCTCATTCTTAAAGGTCTCTTTGGTGCTACAGTTACGTTTTGCATGTTGAAGCTCACCATAAGAGATGCTGTATACCAGACTAGATAGGTGTGCTCTAGACGCATTCAGTAAGCTGTTACCTGCCATTTGTTTGCAGAGAAGTTTGGTCTCCATTTGGCCATATCTGACAGTCATCACTACATCTAGAAAAACTGCACTAGACTTACTGATGTGTCCCATAAATTCTATGGGTGGGCGGTGAACTCCGCTCCACTGGCGGAGTTTGTAGAGTTTAGCCAACTCAGTGTTACGCTTGGAACCCGGAGTTTGGCAAAAAAAGTAAACTTCGCAAACGGCCGGCAGAGTTTACCGTGTGCTGTTGCTCAGCTCACCCTTGCTATTTTCCATGATCTTGGGTCAGCAGCAAGAGTAAGGTTTTGCAACAGAATGGAAAGATTGTTTTCTCTACTATTTTTCACCTGGTTGAAGAGTGCATTAAGGTGGGTGAAATGTGAAATACAAACGTATGACTCAACGGGCCATTAGGAACAGCTGGCTGTTGAAAATTAACTGTGCTCCTTTTTTTGCAACAAAAAAAAATCACAAGACTTTTTCTAATTTTCACATTGAGAGAGCAGGATGGAGCTAGCCGCTCACCGGTCTTGAGGTAAAACCAATGGAGCTGAGAAGACCAGTGCTTATTATTATAAATTTTTTACAATGCTGCGAGCCGAGCTAAGCTAGCACTGGAGGATGACAAGAGCTGGTGCTTATATAAAGGAGACGTCCATCAAGAAGAAACAACTATCTGCGCTAATGAAAAGGTATACCTACTTACTCATGCCAGCCTGGCAGACGGAAGGCTCTGTAGCAGGGAAGGGAAGGGGAGAGGATCCTCTAGGGGCCAGGAACTCTTGCAGAATCTGCAGATCACCCCAGGTTCTGCTTGCAGTGTCTGGCCACCTAACTCCCCGCTTAAGTTGGTCCGTGAAGCAACCGAGAGGATGGACGTGGCTGCCTGCTGCCAGCATTGCTCTGCTGTTACTGCTGGAGCTCAGGTTTCCCGCAGCCATCCTGCCTGCTGTAGGAGCTCTAACAGGACGTAGTCTGTTCGTTATGTTGCTGCCTCTTGGGAGTGGCTCTGTCGGGGATGCCCGCCTTCTACTCCTCCTACTGATCCTCCCAACTCCTTCATGCCACCGAGCCCGGCCCCAGACACAGTCACGGAGACACACCGTGGTGGTCGCTCTCTCTCCAGATCTGGCTCCCGGCAAGTCCACTTACCCTTTCGGAACAGCTCCCGTAGATCCCCGGGGCCCAACCCCCCGTACAGCAGGTAAGAGTGAGATCCCTGGAAAGAGGAGGGAAGCGGCATGTTAGATTTGAAATTTCATTTCTGTGTTGCTTAGGCCTAAAATGCTTTTCCCTTGCACTTATAAGCCATCAATGTTAGCATTGATGGTGCCGTTTGTATTCGTACCATACTGTACTATAACTGGAGATCAAGCTTTCTGTCTCATGATGCTCGCCTCAGTGGAGCCGCTGCTCCTGCCCCCCTTCTCTGTGTGCAAACTCAAGGCTGAAATCTTGCTGTCTTAGTCAAATGTATTATTTATTTTGCATACCTTTGCTGTTGGATATGTTCGTTCCCACATCTTAGAATGGTAGGCCCCAGCCGAGTAGCCTTGGGGTCGAGATAGCCTGTACCTGGCTCTGTAACATGAATCATCCTTGTGTGCCTCCTTTGTTCATCCTGGCCTGAACTGGAATCTTCCAGCCTGGGCGGACCCTTGAAGGTGCAAGTTTTGTATAATTGTTAGCCCCGAGTTGGGGGGAGTCAGTCCTTCGGCTGTCCTCCCAGGAGACAGGTCAGACTGGACTCCGTTGCAACGCTATTGCTAATAAATAAGTGGTTTGTATTCTCCTCTGTCTGACCGACTCTTCATTATTGGGAAAGCATAGAGGTGGTCCTGAGTTACCCGAATGACCCGTTTTTTGGGTCATTTCCTTCATTTGGCGCCCAAACAGGGATTCCATTACCCGGGTGTCCCATTCTCGCCCGTAATCGGGTGTGGAGGGCGAGGGGTGCGTCGGGTCGGATAGGCGGATCGGGGATCCCCACACGATCGAGCTTAGTTCTCGCAGCTGCCCCGCCTGTCTGATCGGGCGGTTCCTCATCCAGTGGTCACCCTGACTGGAGTCCTGAAAGGCGAAACCCTGGGAGCTGACCGTTTGGTCAGGAGAGTCGGCAGTGGAGAATAGCTTTGTTTGACCTGTGTGCACCAGGTGAGTTTGTTTTGGTCCTTGGAAAACATGGCGCATCTGGAGTAATTTGAATATGGTCGAGAGGCCATTTCTTAGTCTGTTTGTGAATAGGGTGGGTCTGCAGACCGTTTTGGGAATACAGAGTGCCTGTTGGCGCCCTGCCAGGCAACTTGGTAATTTGATTTGTTGCTCTTTTGAGAAAGCCTGGAGTTTGGTTGGTGTTTCGAACTTGTGGTGCCAAATCTGACTAGAAGAATTGGGGCGGTCTGTGGACCGGTTGTTCTTTGTCCCTTTTCCCGTTTGGGGGGGCAAGTGTAGGTGACTTGTTGAATAGAGAAAAAGAAAATGCCGTGCCTTAGTAATATTTGCTGTTTTGGGTGCTGGTGTTGTTCTGCTGATGCTCGCCTAGAGGAGAGGCAGCCTGCACCTCCAGAAGGTACTCCTAATTTTTACATGTATGTTAAGCACGGCCTTGGCCCTATTATGTTTAGTACATTATGGCACAAGTATACGAGGGACAATGCCGAGCTGCAGTGGCCCTTGACGGGCACTTTTGATGACCAAAAATTGAACTTCCTACAGGAAAAATTGTTTGCGAAAAGAAGTCGACAGTCGATGTTTGATAATCTCCAAATATGGCAGAAAGAAAGTAAGCAAAGTCGGATCAGAGCGGAGAAAGAGGCAAGGAGGGGGAAGACGCAGACAGTCATGCAAAAGGCTATACCATACGAGAGAGAGAAGGTAGAGAAGGGCATCGAATGTGCTGATCGAAGGTTCAGGTTGCAATGTGATAAGTATTATGTCACTCGTGAAGACGGTGACTCATTTGTGGAGGATTTGTTAGATGTACGACCACCACCTCCTTACGCCCCGCAAGGTGCATATGCAGTGGTACCACCTGCCCCCCGTCCTGCCTCCATTGTCTTCCCCGCCCCTGGTTCGGTTACTCCGAACGGAGCAGTTTCGCTTTTCTCTCCGCCCCCACCAGCAACGGTTGCGGGGCAAACAGGCCAACTTGGTGGAACAGTTGCCCCTGGTTCCTTCCTGTCCCTCCCCGCTACGCCTACCTCCCAGCCGTTGTTTTCCCCATTCCCCAGCCCCGGGACATCTTCGAGCGCACCCCCCACTCAACTTCCTCCCTCACATCTACCATACGACGGGACACCGGCGAGGGGTCCGGTAGGGGGAGATCGGGAGGCGGCTAAGGAAAGAATGGGGAGAGTGTTGATGCGATCTGATGTGAATGATGTGGAAAAGAAGATGGTGGCTGACCAGGCCTCTCAGTGGGCCTGGAACCCAATTTATAGTGTGGAAGATGTGTGGAGTGTATTGAAGGATTATGAGCCGTTTGTGCAGCAGCATGCCCTTAAACACATGTCGGCCACTTTGATTGGGCAATGGGAGCAGTGTTTTAATGGGGTGGCCCCACAAATTATTTACGACATCCGGGACAGAGTGTATGCAGCTGGAATGGCGCCCAATGAGGCTTTTAGTAATGTTGCTACCCTGATTGGATACCGAGGTAGGTCGGTTCAGCGAAGTCCGATTGTTATTTCCCAGTTTCCCATGAGGGAGGTGCATCCCATTTATCACCCTGAAATACCAGAGCTCCGAGACGGGAATGATGTTGTTCGACAGAGAGTTGAGGCCCGTTTCCAGGAAAAGAAGTGAAGTTTTGACCCCTAAGACTCAGTTACCCGACCCTAGGAAGAATCCGACGGCATACTATAAGGAGTTGACTGAGGCAGCGTCTTCAACTGTGATGACCCTGGCCGACATTGAATTTTTTTTTGGATTGCTAGTCCCAGTTGATATCTGGCGGCAGGTGCATATGCAGGACCATGCAGGGGAGCTCGGGGGTACATGGGATCAGATTAGGGCATGGGACAAAGAGCGGAAGCCTGGTGAGAAGCCTAAGGCTGAGATACTGGCCTTACCGGGCAGAATAATAACGTATATGCACTCTTTGATCCCACCAAGGAGGGTGAATTGGGACAAGTTGACGGCAAGCCGCCAGAAGAAAGATGAAAGTGTGTCTGATTTTTTCACAAGGTTCGAAGGGGTGTTTCTGGATTTTAGTGGACAAGACTTATCGGTGGAGGGAGGAATTCGGTTATTTGTGAATAGATTTGTCACGAACCTGCTTCCTGAGATCGCGACTCGGTTGCAGGCTTCGGAGAGCACTTGGACGACTTCCTCTCCGTCGGTCATACTAAGTATGGCTCAGTACTACGAGCACAGGGAGAACGAGGACAAAGAGAAAGTAGAGAAGAAAAATAAAGACCTGAAGACAAAGGTGTTGCTGCAGCAGGCGTCAAGGGGGAACGGAAACGGACGGGACAGGGGAATTGGTCCGGCCCGGCAGTTGCCCGTACTAGTGGAAATGCAGGGCCCGTGGGGCCGAACCAATGTGTGTATTGCAAGGAGGACGGGCATTGGCGTAGTGAGTGTCCGGTGCTACTAAAAAGAGTGGAGGTGCCCCGTGGAAGGGGATACAGGGGATGAGGGCGAGCGCAAGGAGGGACGGGCGGAAACGGGCGAGGAGAGGATGAGCGATCGGGTCAGTCTGGCCAGAATTATTTTGATGACCTGAGGGGGCGACAGTATTACCATGACGACTATGATTTGGACGAGGTGACAGGATTCCCGCATGGCTAGGACAGCCAGGGGCAGGGTATGGGACCAGTCCAAATCCCTGTGGATCAGCAGGGACCATATGTTACCACTGATCTGCAGGGCTCGACGAATACATTTTTGGTGGACATAGGCGCAATGAATAGCTCTGTTTCTCGTTCACTGATCCCCGGGGCAGCCCTGTCTGGCCAAAATAATGTCTCGGTAGGCTTCTCAGGCATACCAGTTGTGAGCCCCATCTCCAAGCCGCTGGCTTTGCCTATAGGTCCTTTCACAGTGGATTTGCCCTTCTTATTGACCTCTAATTGTGGGGAGAATTGAATGGGTTTGGACTTGTTGAAGAGGTTACACGCCACTATTTCGTGCTCCCCGGATGGTGTCTACATGACAATTGGACCCAGAGTAGTGAATTCCAAGCAGTGTTTTTCGAAGGATGAGCCCCTACCTGCGGAGTTTAAGAGGTGCCTTCAACATTATGGGCCACAGGTGACACAGATGTGGGTCTGTTGCAGATTCCCTCAGTCTCTATTAGAGTGGAAAAGAATGCAGTTCTGCCCCGTCTTCCCCAGTATAAAATACCTAAGGCTGGAGAACCGGCGCTGTTGCAGATTATACAGGATTTGATTGAGTCTGGAGTGGTGGAAGAGATGAATGTGAATGTGTGCAACAGCCCTATTCTCCCCATATTGAAGAGGGCACCCTCAGGCTCCCCCGATGATCACCCCGATGTCTATCGTTTAGTTATCGACCTGCGCAAGGTGAATAAGATCGTGGTCCCCCAGTTCCCGGTTATTCCAGATATCACTGCTCTTTTGACAATGATCCCGCCCTCCGCCACATATTTCTCTGTCATTGATTTAAAGAACGCCTTTTTCAGTATACCCATACACCCCCAAAGCAGGTACCTTTTTGGGTTCTCCCTAACCGGCAGAAGCTTTAAATTCTGTCGGGCTCCTCAGGGCTATATTGAAAGTCCCAGTATCTACAGTCAAGCTCTGAAGGCACAATTGGACTCCCTGGTCCTTCCCTCAGGGAATGTCCTACTGCAATATGTGGACGATCTGCTAATTGCTTCTGATACGAAAGAGGGCTGCAAAGATGCAACGGTTAAATTATTACTGCATTTGGCAAACAAAGGACATAAGGTGTCCCTTTCAAAATTTCAATATTGTCGACAGGAGGTCACCTATTTAGGTCACCGACTGTCGAAGGAGGGAAGGAGACTAATACCTGAGCACATTGCGGCTATTATTAAGATGCCATCCCTAAGACGCAGAGGGATGTGCGGGCCTTCATAGGCATCACCTCGTATTGTTGCCACTGGATCCACAATTTTGCTTTACTAACAAAGCCCCTGCTGTTCCTAACTACTAAAGATGTGCATGAACCCCTCCCTTGGACACATGATTGCCAGCTTGCTTTTGAACAGCTAAAGGCAGCTCTTTGCTCTGCACCTGTGCTTGGTACTCCTGATTACCAGAAGCCATTTGTGCTATACGTACACGAAATGGCTGGTTGCGCGCTTTCTGTCTTAACACAGGCTTTTAGTGGTAAGCAAAGACCATGTGTGTACTTCTCTGCTTTGCTTGATAATGTCGCCAGAGCTCTCCCGAGCTGCCTGAGAGCTGCCGCGGCCATGGCCATCTCTATCAGGCAATCGGCAGGGCTCGTCCTTGATACTGATCTCACAGTTATGGTCCCGCATGCTGTGGACACGCTTCTGAATAGAACCAAGACACAGCACCTTACTAGTGCACGTCTGACCGGCTATGAATTGACCCTGTTTGCACCACACGTCACCATCAAAAGATGTACCACTCTGAACCCAGCCACGTTACTGCCCCTCCCTTCAGAGAGCGACGAGGCAGATGTGCATGATTGCGTTTTCCGTATGGAGGAAGAGACGAAGGGACGGGTAGACTTGACTGATGTTCCCTTATCTGAACCCCAAGGGGAACTATATGTCGATGGCTCTTGTTTTAAATTACCGGATGGTACGACAACTGCTGCTTATGCCATCACCCCCTTACGCACTGTGGTTGAGACGTCACGGGTTCCCTACAAGTCAGCGCAAGCAACGGAGTTAGTGGCCCTTATCCGGGCCTGTGAGCTGAGTGAGGGACTGGCTGTGAATATCTACACTGACAGCCAGTATGCCTTTGGAGTGGCTCATAATTTCAGACGGCTCTGGGCAGAGAGGGGGTTTCTAACATCACATGGTTCAAAGATACAGAATGGCCCCTTGATCCACAGACTCTTGTCGTCTCTGGCACTCCCTGGGAAATTGGCAGTGATAAAGTGTAGTGCACACAGGGCAATAACTGATGATGTTGGGAGGGGAAATGCATTTGCAGATCAGACAGCCAAGGAGACAGCGCGGTCTAAGATGAAGAGAATGCTTGTGGCAGGACCAGCGAGGTGTGTGCCTGACAATGGAATGTTTGAAGACACACTGGACAGTGTGAAAGAGATTCAGAGTGAGGCCACAATGGAGGAGTTGGCAATATGGCAGGAGAGTATGGCACAGTTGGATGAGGATGGATTTTGGACGGATTTGTCTGGCAAAAAGAGATGGATTTTGCCTGATGCATATGTTCTCCCTGTGGTTACTATGGCACATGGACCCGCACACATTAGTGCGAAAGGGATCTGTAAGTTACTAGATCCTGTGTGGCGGAATGACAACATTCCCAAAGTTGCAGCGCACTTAGTGAAATATTGCATGGTTTGTTTAATGCACAATCCTGGGAAAGGTACCCCCACTCCTGTTGGCAGTTTCGCACCGCCTTCCTTCCCTTTCGAGGTTCTCCAGATGGATTACGTCGAAATGGAACGAGTCAATAACTTGAAATATGTGCTGGTGGTTGTCTGTGCATTCAGCAAATGGGTTGAGGCTTACCCCACCAAAGAGAATACTGCCCTAGCGAAGGCAAAGGTGCTCTTAAAAGAGTTCTTCCCACGCTTTGGGATGCCCCGCTTGATCTGGAGTGATAGCGGCAGTCACTTTAATGCCAAAGTCATCCAGTTAGTGTGCGATGGGTTGCACATCAGACAGAAGTTTCATGCAGCGAACCACCCTCAGTCAGCCGGGCTAGTCGAGAAATATAATGGAATTCTCAAGTTGAAAATGGCTAATATCAAAGAGAGTACAGGATTAAAGTGGCCAGATGCTCTGCCCCTAGCATTGATGTCCATCAGAGTCACCGCTAGGCCTGGGCGGTAAATTCCGTTCCGCTCGCGGAATTTGCGGAATTTGGGTAATTTCGCGTTCCGCGGAGAACGCGGAATTACCAAAAATTCCGCGATCCGCGGCTTTGTGGAATTTTTTGCTTGTTCGCGCTTTCAAAATACGTGTTCGCAAGATATTTCTCCCCGAGCACGCAAACAGCATTCGCGAACAGGAAAAAAGCATTGCGAACGGGCGGAACAAGCAATTCCACGTGTTCGCGGAACCTTTGCGTGCTCGCGGAGATTTTTTACCATTTCGCGGAGCTTTGCGTAGCGTGACTACGCAAATTCCGCCCACCCCTAGTCACCGCACACTCTAGAACAAGATTGTCCCCCTACGAGGTCATGTTTGGCCGCCCGGCGAATGTCTGGGGCGTCCCGCGGCCTCGGAAGTATTCCGAGATCGAATACCCCTTGTTGATTGACTATCTTAATGAGTTGACTAAAAATCTACGCGCTATCCATCAACAGGTTGCGGAAGACTTACAGCCCCTTCCGGAGGGACCGGGCCATCAGATACAGCCAGGCGACTGGGTTCTCGTTAGGAATTTCTCACGGAAAATCAGCTTGGAGCCACGCTGGAAGGGACCTCTGCAGGTCCTTCTGGCCACCAGGACAGCTGTCAAGGTCGACGGTTGGAAGAACTGGATCCACAGTACCCATACCAAAAGGGTTCCTCTCCCGTTGCCCTATGACCAATGGGTTGCAGACGGGATCGGGGATTGTGAAGGAGAGCAAGTACCTCGGTTCATCCCTTTCTCTGACGCCCGCCTCACCTTTGCACCCACAGAAGAAGATAGTCAGGCTGTGCTGAATGAGGCGATGCCACCTGAAATAAAGGCCATCCAGGAGTCTCCGTTTGTTCGTCCACCGGTGGTTGAGCCACGTTCCTTTGAGTCTCAATCCATTGATCAATCTGCATCTGACCCCTTGCCTCTTGATCCCCTTGAACCCGACCCTTTGTTTCCCGACCCTGCTGTACCTGGAGCATTGAGGTACAATTTACGCCCCCGCCACAAGACTAATGCACCAGTAGGGACAGTTTAATGAACAGGGATTGATTGTATCTGCTAAAGACCAGGGATGGACTGCATTGCTGAAGGCTAGGATGTGTGTACCCTGCCTGTGGTGCGTGAAATAGGTTAGGGGAAAAGAGATTGGTGCAGTCCCCCCTTTCTTTTTCTCTCGGACAGTCACCGATCGGGGCAAACGAACTGTGTTTTCACGAAGAAGATTTTTGCCCTACTACGTGGGATCAGGAGGATCTGAGCTGGACGAACAGCTCCACCGCCGGTGCTCAACAGCGCCAACGCCCGATGAACATTAGATATATTTTGGTTTTCTTTTTGTGGCTATTCCAGCTTGGTTCCAAGTGTAAGACTTTTCCATTTCATAATAAATGTATCCCTTTGGTTGCCCTATCCACGATGAGGAGCAGCCTTTTGCGGCTCCGCGTCCCGGTCCAGATGGGCCTGTTTGGTCCTCTTGGTCTACTAAGAGTAAGATAGTGTTTGTAGTAATAATTTTGCTTTCCCTGATATTGGTACTTGGGGTGATGTTTTTCCTTGAAGAGAAATACCCTGTGCACGCCTGGATAAGTACCGCGCCTGCCCCCCTGAGCATATTTTTGTCACCTTAGCACCCCATAAGGAAGAGAACCGAAAGTCTTATAAGGACAATGTTTTTATCCAGACTTTGCACCAAGCCCATGCTGCCTATAATACGACAAAATGTTGGGTGTGTGGTCTGTTACCCTCTGTAACGCACCGAAGCGAGAACTTGTTGCCTATGCCTTTGTCTTATGTTAATAGTTGTGAGTGGTGGTTCACGTTGCTTAGTATGGTCCGTTCGTTCCCTCAAGCTGACACCCTGGAACGTAAAAGTACTGGTTTTCGCACCCTGACAATGAATGTACGTTTCCAACATAGAGTCCCATCTGGTGTTTCCCCTGGCAGTGAGCAGTTTAGCTGGGTGTTTTTGAGTTCCTGTCTCAAGGCATCAGACCGGGGAAGGAAGGGGAATTGGACAGAGGTGGAAAGGGAAAAGTTCTTGCAGTTCAATGAATCAGAGTATTACCAATCCTTCCAAGCCCGCAATGTCACAGAAGATAAGCCCATACCTCTGGCAGTGGTGGATGTAATGGCCCCTTTAAGTGTCCAGGGGACAGGACACATAGAGGTGGGGGAGAGCCGATGCAACACCACTAGTACACTGAGGGTATCCAAAAGTCCGCCCTTGATTCCACCGCCTAATGTTTATTTTGTCTGTGGAGCCCGTGGCTATGTGTGGCTCCCTGAGGGCTGGGCGATGTTACCTTTCCTCCCTCCTGCCCCCGGTATATATAGCCCCTCCCAACTACCACAAGGACCATCGCCTACAGCGTAGAAGTGTTCCAGCCCCCGAGTTAAAAGATTGATTAGCACAGAAGACATAGACCAGACAGACACTGCCCTGCAACAGTTTACTGATGCAATGAAAGGCATTTTACCCTTCTAGGGCTCTATGGCCAACAGCCTCAATATTAGATGACTCACCAGGGTGGTAGAAGGGGTTATCAATATAACGGCGGGAATATTAACGAATGTTACAGTAGAGGTCCAGGCCACAAGACTTGTTGCCCTTCAGAACAGGATGGTTCTAGACGTTATCTTGGCTGATTGGGGTGGGGCCTGTCGCGTCATTGGTAGTAGCTGCTGCGTTTACATTCCTGATCACGCCCCCACTGTGTACGCTGTCATACAGAAAGTGCACAAGATAGCTTCAGAGATACATCAGGAGAATGGTACCTGGTCCCTTACGGGTTGGTTCTGGGGTCTGTTTTCTACATGGGGTTGGAAGATTGTCATATTCCTGGTAGCTATAGCGGGCCTTATCCTGATGTGCTGCTTATGTATCCATTGTCTTCCAGCCTGCTGTACCTGTTGTGTTTCAATGCTAAAAGTACGTCCCAGGGCACAGAGACCTGACTCAAATGCTAAGGTTATGATGATGCAGGGTATTCAGGACTTGCTCAGCATTGATGAGGGCATTTTTGAGTACTAATTCGGTATGCCGACATTTTATGGTGCTAGCCTTAGTGGATGATATCACTTGATTAACAGATGATATATATGAGTGTTTAGTTTCGATGTTTTAGAATTGTAAAGACCCTACCTGATGGTACTAATAAAAATTTAGCATTCAATGCTAAAAGGAGGGTCTGTTAGATTTGAAATTTCATTTCTGTGTTGCTTAGGCCTAAAATGCTGTTCCCTTGCACTTATAAGCCATGTACTTTCTTATGTTAGCATTGATGGCGCCATTTTTATTCGTGCCATACTGTACTATGACTGAAGATCGAGCTTTCTGTCTCATGGTGCTCGCCTCACCGGAGCCGCTGCTCCTGCCTCCCTTCTCTGCGTGCAAACTCAAGGCTGAAATCTTGCTGCCCTAGTCAAATGTATTATTTGTTTTGCATACCTTTGCTGTTGGATATGTTTGTTCCCACATCTTAGAATGGTAGGCCCCAGCCGTGTGGCATTGGGGTCGAGATAGCCTGTACCCGGATCCGTAACATGACTCATCCTTGTGTGCCTCCTTTGTTCATCCGGGCCTGAACTGGAATTTTCCAGCCTGGGCGGACCCTTGAAGGTGCAAGTATTGTATAATTGTTAGCCCCGATTTGGGGGGAGTCAGTCCCTCGGCTGTCCTCCCAGGAGACAGGTCAGACTGGGCTCCGTTGCAACGCTATTGCTAATAAATAAGTGGTTTGTATTCTCCTCTGTCTGGCCGACTCTTCATTATTGGGGAGGCATAGAGGTGGTCCTGACTGACCCGAATGACCTGTTTTTCAGGTCATTTCCTTCAGGCAGAGAGGCGCACTCCATGCTCCGGCAGGCTGTTCCTGCCTTTTTGCCAGCCAGGGCCTCAGTTGGGGATGGGGTGCAGCAGGCAGGGGGGCTGAGGAGGGGCCGAGAGAAGGGAGGGGGAGGAAGGTTGCCAGTGCTGCTTACTAATTTACTTGGGCTGTGCACAGCACCATAAACTAGGTGGGTGCTGCCAGCATTGCGTGTGGTGATGTGAACAGGTTCAGGAGTGGACTCGGTGCGTGAGTGGCATCAGTCAGCGTCCCAGTGGATGATGACCAGACTCTGGACGTAGGGGTGGCCGTACCAAGCAACACTCCGCCCACTAGCGGAACTCCGCGGAATTGGTGGAGTTTTTCAGCAACTCCGTGGAATTCCGTGGCTCCGTCCAGGCCTGATAAATTCCAGGTTGTTCTTGTTGTTATTGAGAGTGGAGATAAAGTCTCTGGCGGGTTTCTCATACCCTTTCAAGATGACAAAAATGTAATCTATAAACCTGGTCCACAGTACTACCCTCTCATCAAAGGTTCCAGATTCCGTGGACACCTGCATCTGCCAGCACTTAATCTATTTGAACTTATTTTGTGATACACATGTGGCAGTGTGGGACCACTGGATTATTCTTTTTTAGGGCTGTTGCACCCTTTTGTGATTCTTCATATGGTGCAAGTGGGCATTGAGTGATGTGTTAGCAATTGTGACGATAGTGATGGCTAGCAATTTGCCACAGCAGTGTTATTTTGTACTTCGGTACACCTGTGACGTCAAGCAGCATTACACAATGTATGAAACTTTGCACACGTACATCCCACTATGCATTCGCTGGGCCAGGATTGAAGACCTAGTTGGGACTGCTCAACATTATTTGCCGCAGTATCACTGTCTTATCCTCAGTTTGCATTTCAGATTATGTATTCAGTAAATTCACGAGGGGTAATATGATATTGTGACATTCAAAATGAGTTATATGTGCTTTGATTGTATTTCACTGTGTCTCTCATGTTGTAAGTTGGTGGCCGCTTTCAGACTTTATGTGCACCTTTCACCTACATGAGTCCATTTTCTATGTTGACTGTTAAGCATAAGTAATGGCCATGTCAGCTTCACTCGCTAACTGTGACCAAAGCTACGTCAGAAATGTGCCGGTGAAGCTTTACTTTCTAGTAAACAGAGATGAGCATTTCCAGAAGCGTCTGAGTCATCTTTACAATATGAGGATTGTGTTTACTGATTTACAGGCTACCAGGGCCCAACTCAAACCGCCGCAGGACAAGCCCCAGTACTCCGGGTGTGTGTGTGTGTGTGTGTGTGTGTGTGTACTATCCTTGTGGGGACTTGGGTGTGATAACACACTCACGCTGTGGGGACTTGATTGCACTGTGGGGGCTTGAACCCAAGTCCCCACAAGGCAATGTCTTCTAAATGACAAAAAATGACTTCAGGATCATCTGTGTCAATTTTGACAACTTTTTTTAAAAGTGTCTTGTGGGGACCTGTGTTTCATCAAGTGTGTTTATATTTTTGCTCAGGTCTGCCCCTGTAGACAGGAGGCGGTACTGCAGCCTTAAACACACTTTGCATTTAAACACACTTTGCTTACTGGAAACACATACTGGCAGCAGGAAGGACAGACTCTCAAAGGAAAAGCTGCATACTCCTGTGTTTATCCAAATATTTTTCATGCAAATTAACCATTTATTTATTAAAATAAAATGTTATTTTACATGAAGCTATTGAATTTAGATTTGTGTCTGAAAATTGTTAGTGGTTTAAAGCACTTTGTGCCAGTTTTGAATCCCAGAATACTTCACTATTACCGTTTGATCCTTATCTGCAATTAAAGAATGATGATGCACTACACTACAATATAATATAAACTGATATGATAGTATTTTGCAAATAATCTAAAGGTTTTATGTTGCTTTGCCTTTTGTTTTACATATTAATATGCACTATGCTAGATGAGCAAGGGACTAGTGTTGCGCTTATGCCCAGAGCATGGCCAAGTTTATTTTTAACAGAAAAATGATGCTTTTATAGAATTAGTGAACTTGTTAGAAGATATGTTTAAATACAGCCATAATATGTAATTACATTTAAATCATTTGAATTGCTTAATTTAAAAACTGTTTATAAAGCTTTTCAAATGAAAACAGTTTATTGATATTCCTAAGGGTGGGTGTAAAACAATCATATAAAAAGGTGATGTTTTTGATTAGGCAGCATTTTGTTTTATTTTATTTTTTATTTTTTTGCAATTTTATATAGCGCACACTCGACCAAAAGGTATTGGAGCGCTTTAAATGAGCACCAGTTACATTACAAAAGGACATATTAATTTTTTTTGTTTTAGGCATGGGAGATTAAATGATTAAACTCATCAGACCTTAAAAGAGAGAAGTGCATGTTTGGCTTGATTCTAAAATCGGCAAGGCCTTTTGAAAAAAGTATTGAATTCTCAACAGCGTCTGTAAATACTCCCTGCTTTGAGAGGAAACTCAAGGAAGGACTTCAGAATGCATGATCAGAGATGCAAATACACCTCTACGGATAACAAAGGGGCCAGGAGCACCGCAAGAGACCCGTGCTCTCTTAAGCCTGACTGGGGGAAGGTCCTGCTTCTAACAACACGCCTTTCTACAGAGAGGCAACATGAAAGGGCTGAGGTTTGCAAACCCAGGCTGTCTCTGCACAACCACAATCTATGAGCAGTTAAACAATTGCAAGCGTTACACAATGTATGTTTTTAAAGGCGCAGCAAAAGTGAATGTGCACACATTGTTTCATTTGTACTTAAATAATCACAGCTCCGTTGTGAGCTTGTGCAGACTGAAAGGGTTACATGTCTCTCAAATCCCTTAAACTGAACGTTTGGAGTTACTATTCCGCGTTTTTTAGGCTGTTCACATCTTCAGTAGTGTGCACTAGAAATGGGAATATGTGAGGAAAGACAATTTACATGGCTGGGAACTGGAACCCATAAGGGGGCAAGCAAGGAGAAATCTAAGAAAGGAGAACGTGGGAGGTCTGGAGCATGTGAAGTGAGTAGAGAGGAGGGAGAGAACATGGGAAATCAACAGCACTAGACAAGAGGAGAATGGAAATGCAAAGATCAGAGGAAGGAAAGGAATGGAAGGGCTAAGGTGGAATATATGAGAAGAGAGAAAATTAACGCAGCTCATATATCTATTGCACCAGTCTGCACACTATTAGAACGAACAGTAATGCTGAATAGCACTACACAATGTATCATTAAGGTTCCATTAGAATTGCACATTACATAGACGCCAATTAATTTTCCGTACCTACCAAGTCTGACTATGCACACACAGGACCAAAAATGGTTTTCATAAGGATGGGTGTAAAAAGTGCAGCTAACAAACGCACAATAGTCATTTGGACATGCACAACGTATGTGCACATTTCCTACCTACAGCCACAAAGTTAAAAATACAAATGTACTCTGACAAAAGTCGATAAAACAAAGGGTTATGTTGGAGGATGTGGTTAGGCCTGCAGGAGGTTAGAAGGCTGGTACGAAAACACAACACAATATGGTATGGTATGATATGAGTATTTATATAACAGTTATTACCCTAACGAGGGGCTGACAGGTAGAATGCTACTCAGAATGGTCAAACATTAGAAATTTAGTCATGCGTGAGTATTTACAGATTGCCAGAAATAGGGATTACAGGTTGTCATTCTGTTTGTGACAATCTATCATGCAGTTTTTCTTGTGTCACTTCTTAAATATATAGATGTTAGATTTACATCAAACTGATCTAAAGGTATGTTCAAAACATTAGTAACTTTGTCACACACACAGAAAATTTTCAACTGGCATGCTTTTGTCACACAGTTGTCATGCCATTTCTGAAACATTTAAATTAGAGATGTAGGTCTCAAATTCAAGTGCCCCCAGTTAATTCCTATATGAGTGGTATCTTCTTTTACTAGAAAAATAGGAATTATGAGGTTTATCGTAAATACAGCACCCCTGCAATTTCCCCACATACATTTTGGGAGGTCAAATGTCCTATACATACTGGGGCAAAAATGGCCAGTAAGTACAGAGCCATGTGAATGTTTGGGCAATTAAGACTTGCTTTGTCATTATTCAGCATTTTTTTTAAATTGCCAGTCAACAGGGGAAGGGTTTTTTCCTCTATTATCTACGACACACTATTAACGTCACTGCTACATATTACACTGTAACCAGGGCCACTGGAATTATGTGGCAAAAGGGCATCAAATTATGTGTCAGGTTGACTTAATTATGTAGCAAGAAAAGGCAAATGCTGCACGTTTTATGATGGTATTACTTGATTATTTTGTCATTTTTGGCCATGTTAACACTGCCTTAGCAAAGGTTTCACCTCATTACTACCACTTTAACCCCAAATACAGTAAACCCTACTGAAAGATGACCAGTCAACCTCTGCAAATGGCCTTCCATTGCGCAGCAACACGTCTCTGCTTATTTATCAGTTTGAACTAGAAATATTTTTTTTGTTAAAATCTATCTGTAAATTATGCAGCAGATGATGGATTATGTGGCAAATACAGCAAATCCACAATTATGTGGAAATCGCTGCAGCCGCAGAATCACAGAATTCCGGAGGCGTATAGTGCCGTACTAATTGTTTATACTGGCTACCTATTAGAGTATGAATCACAAGGGATTAATGAAGTATATGAGCCCATTCCAAAACCAGCACCAAGCACTCTACTGCACGGGGGCAACCGGGGACTACATCCCCCATCATCGTTAGCACCAGGAGGCGCCCGCACCATCCCCTACGCGGCGGAGGCGCATAAAGGCGTTCTTGGCCCCGCGGCGCGGGAACCCATTCCAACACCAGCACCAAGCACTTTACTGCATGGGGGCAGCCGGGGACTACATCCCCCATCATCTTTAGCACCAGGAGGTGCCCTCATCATCCCCTACGTGCCGAAGGCGCATAAAGGCGATCTCGGGCTCCCGCAGCGCGGGAGCCTGTTCCAAAACCAGCACTAAGCACTTTACTGCAAGGAGGCAGCCGGGGACTACACCCCCCATCATCTTTAGCGCCAGGAGGCGCCCGCATCATCCCCTACGCGCCGGAGACGCATAAAGGCATACTCGGGCTCCCGCGGCGCGGGACGCACGCCGATGTGCCCGGGCCAAGGGCGGGCCCGTCTGCGCCCATCAGCGCCAGGAAGAGGCAGGGCTTGGCCCCCCTTTTTCACCTATCAACAACTAAGCGACTAAGTGACTGAGGTGACCTGAGGTGAGTGCCCTTTCATACCATCACAAACCGATAGAACGGACTTTAAGTATCAATCATGGGGAAACGCACAGGGACACTGCCTCTGTGGTCTGCTACGACTAGCATCGATAGTATGTTAGAAAGGGCCGTTAGTTCGATTTCACTAGAGACAATACTAACTGAGCGACACTTGTCCCTGGGAAGTGAGGCACTACTGAACGGTTCAACAGTAGGAGGGGCCCTAGCTGATTCTGTTTCTCGACCCGCAGTCAGCCACATGCCCACAATTGCACCTCGCACTCCGACGTTTCTGGGATTTAGTTCTAACAATATAGCTCTTCCCAGTGGGAGTTCCAAGGGAGTTGACAGGACCGAGCTGCAGCTAAATACGGACATACCAGCGCCTGTTGTAGTCCCAGTGGCTAAGCGTAAATGGAAGTCTGGGAAGCCCAACAGTTCTAAAAGGAAACAACCTATCCATTCTAGTTCATCACGTACTGTTTTGAGCTCGTGGATCCAGTCTCCATCGAATGTTCGTATCCCAGAGATGGCACCAATTAGTTCTATTAGTACACAGACTGAGGTTGTATCCTTCACACCAGAACATAGTGTTTCCGGGGATATGTTTTTTGACACTGTTGTTGATACTGTCTTTGCACAAATCAAAGACCTGATAGACAAGAACTTTACCTCCCTCTGGTAACCTCTAGATCATCTGGACACTATGATGAACATAATGAGTCAACAACAAGAGACTAATCAGACTGTTGCTATCACGGGGAGGGTTTGACTTCGTTAACTGATGCTGGGCTGAGTTCTGATCCACTGATCCCAATTCCAATTTTGTCTAATGGTTCTCTACCTGATAGCTTATGCATAACATGTATATATATATATATATATACATTTCTTTATTCGGATGCAAAGCAACCATATAAAATACAATACATCATGTAATAAATAAGCACACAATTCATCTAAAAAAAAAAAAAGGAATACAGTAAAATTTTAAAAACAGTACGCATAAATAAAACCCACATCACTTAATCAATCCACTCTAGATAATCTGGATTTATAAGCGGCCCGCAAGAAACTTAACACTGCACAGAGAGTCAAAGGATTGGGTAGCAGCTGTAAATGCAAAAGGGCCACTTTAGCATGCCTGAACTTCAAACATTTGAGCAGGGGCCGGAGAAAACGTTTTCTAGGAAGTGAAAAATGTTTACACAATAGGAAAAAATGTAATATGTCCTGAGGAGATCGAAGATCGCAGCCACAGGGACCTCGGTAATCTGGTGAGGGGAAAAAACCCACCGGGGATGCTAAAATGTGGTGAAGTTGATTAAATCTAAAACGCGTGATTAAAAATCTGTTGTGAGCACTAGTTAAGGCCAGGAGGTACGGTTCCATACCCAATACCGATTTTAACATTACATATGCCCTGACTGAAGGTTTGCTAAGCTCCAGATTTTCACGGTTCGAGCTTAAAAAGTTGTAGTGTAAATCTTTTATAATATTAACGTCCCCCTTGTTTAAAATGTCATGTGCAAAGAAAATATCTGGCCTACCTATCGTCTGAAAGGACTTCCTTATATGATGTATCCAAGGTATTTTATTACCATGCTCCAATTTCAAGCAGTCCGATACAATCATACGATTTAAATGCTTGTGCTCGGAGGTCCAAATCTTTATCCAGCACACTAGGGGTTTGGTTGCCACTTGGTCTGCCAGAAAACCCACCCAGAGCTCTTCGTGTACAGTCCAAACTGGCGTACCCGGGGGGACTCGTAAAATCCATCGCAGAAATTTATTTTCCGCCACCTGTAGCCTATGTGTGGGCACGTACCCCCAAATTTCACTCCCATATATTACTCTTGAGATGCCCTTGGATTTATAAAGTTTAAGGATCACCTCCGGGGCCCCTGAGCCTAATCTATTCGCAAAACTAGTAATAGCTCCCAAGGATTTATTCAACTCGTTCAGCTTCCCTTCTAAGAGGGCTTCCCACTTTAGCTTATCATCGAATAACACTCCCAGATAGGGGAAGGACGGTACCCTACCAAAAGTATGGTTCCCGGCTTTAAAGCTTTTTGGCCGGATCCCCCGTGGGCCCACCACCAGTACATACGACTTGGTAAAGTTCACTGACAGATCCAGCCCATCCATAAATGCCACAAAACCGTCTATTAGGACCTGCAGGCCCTGGCCCGTACGGGCCATGAGCACCGCATCGTCCGCATAGAGTAGGCATGGCAAAACTCTCGTGCCTACTCTAGGGGAATCTGACTGAAGGCCTAGGAGTGCCGCCTCGAGGCCGTTCATATAAACCGAGAATAAAAAAGGGGCTAAGATGCACCCTTGATGCACCCCCCGTGTACAATTAAAATGTTTGGTGAGGGCACCCTCATGTGAGACTCTCACTGCTGCCGATGTATTGGCATGGAGTGATATGAGAAGGTGTACAATACGGGTTTCCACTCCCAATGAGGTTAAAATGTCCCATAGCTTGGACCAGTTTACCCAGTCGAATGCGGACGTAAGGTCCATTAAGGCCAAATACATGGCACCCGGTTGGGCCACAGTATACTTTGAAATTAGAAGATACAGTTTAAGACATTGGTCTGAGGTTGATAGACCTTCCTGAAAGCCATATTGGACTTCCGATAAGATCTGATTATCTATGGCCCACGTAGACAATCTAGAAAGAAGAACCCGGCCCAGAACCTTGACTGCAACGTCAAAAAGGGAAATTGGACGATAGGATTGTGGCTTGTCCTTATCCCCCTTCTTGAAAATTGCCACTATCATGGCGGTGGACCAGGAGGGCAATGTCCCTTTCAAGGCTGCTGCATTTAGGACTTGGGTTAGTAGGGGGCCCAGACCTCTAGGTTGTCGCGAAAGAGGTCTGGCGGAATACCATCGGGGCCAGGGTCCTTATTTGGGGCCAAAAGCTGAATGCTAAGGGTTACCTCTTCCAGAGTGAAACTAATCGGGGGAGCCGCCACACAAAGGGGGATGTCAACATTGCGCTCACTAATGCAGTCTCCACCGTAGACTCTTGCGTAATGGGACACCCATTGTTCTGCTGTGATATGGTGACATACTGACGGGGTAGAGGGGTAGATGCCTCTGCGAAACAGGGACTATTAATAATTTTCCAAAATAAGGAAGAATCCCTCAGTTCGCTAGCTTTGGCTAGGTCCTCCCATGCCTGTTTTTGAAGATGACGCCTGCGCTCTCTTGTCGCTTCTTTATACAAGCGATGGCACGAAGACACCCTAGCTTTCACCTGTGGCACCTGTTTCAGGGCTGCTTTTAACCTCCTTAAAGCCTGCAAGCACTTGTGGTCAAACCATGAGGGGACAGCCTGAGCCCGCCCCCCTACCTGTGTAGTTAAAAGGCCTGCCACTCTCTGGGCAATGGAGGAAAACGAGCTTAAAATTTCCTCGCTCAGGGTGCTTGGGTTCAGGCAAGCACCTATCTCAATATGGCATGAGGAGAAAAGGGTACGATTGAAAGCCTTTGCGTCTATGCTTGCCCATCTAAGGCGCCTACCTTGATCAGTGGGAATTAGGGGTATCTGCGGCTGGCAAAGACCTGACGTGGGGTAGCCCAGTCCCGTCAGTACCAGTGTCAATGGATTGTGGTCGCTGAAGGCACTGTCCTCTATGTTGAATGATCTGGGGGCCACCCCCAATGATGCTGTTACAAATATAAAATCTATGGTGGTTGCCGCACCCCTACATTTATAGGACGGGGTCAAGTTGGAAATGGGCCCGGGGGGCCAAAGATCTAGGGTATTAACCAAATTCTGGGTCAAGTGTGTGTTCCATATGGAGCTCCTCCGAAATTGGGCATGGGTGTACTTTCCCCTGGTTCTTTACAAAAGATGGACACAAATGGCAGTTGAAATCACCCACTAGAATAAAATTCATATGCCCGCGCCCCTCCTCCTTTAATTCATCGATCGCACAATTTAGAGCGTTAAAATTAGTGGGTCCCCCCTCACCCTTCTTGGCGTTGTAAAAGTTGATAATCACACAGGTGAGTGCTCTCCCCAAGTGAACTTCTATGCCCTGGAATACCTGAGAGTTCCATTTCAATATCTTTAGATCTTTACAAAATTCTAAGGCCACAAATATAATAAGACCTCCACTGGCTCGACCCATTGTTGAATTTAATGCGGGGCAAAAGATGGTCTTATACCCATCCAGGAAAAAAAAATTCTTGGTTTCCCAAGTCTCCTGTAAACATATAATTTTGTAAGCCCTCACAAACAATAGCCAGCATTCATCAGCAAACTTAGAAGACAACCCCGCCACGTTCCAGGATACGAGGCTAAAATCTCTGCCGGTAGAGTGGATGGCACTAGCCGGTAGTAGGGATGTAAAAGGTGGTGACTCGGGCCTCACTTGGGACATGTGGCTAATCACGGGGGACTCATGAGGTGATGGAACAGCCAAGGTCTCCTTCGGGCTACATATTAATACGGGGCCAACTTCCTCTACACCCTGTCTCAAGGAATCATTCTGCCGGGAGGAACGGGTGCACTGCTCCTCAACCCCCTGGAGTCAATCCAGCTCGTTCAAATCAGCAAGGGGGGTGAAAGAATTAGCAAGGGGCAACACCCTTCCCAGGCCTCCCTCGCCCGCCCCCTGCAGGTGGTCCCCCCCCCAGTCTGCTCAAATGTGGTCTATAAAAAAAGCCCAATGAGAGCAACTTAATGCAGGAGGTTAGAGAGAAGGATTTAGAGGCACCAAACAGGATTTTACGAGCTAACTCTGGGTACCGTACCGAAATTATAACACAGTCCCCCTCGAAGCATTTCCGAGATGGGCCTATCCACCCCACCCTCCGTGCCATCAAAATATCCGTGTGGTCCCTAGTGGAAAACCCGGAATGCGTGCCCAACCAATGCGAGGCTTTATTAATTAGTTGGACCATAGATTCCTCTTTATGGGCAGGTAGGCCGGGTACCCCTGACAAGACCACAGAGTAAGGAGCACATGCTGGGGGGAGATCAATCACAGTAGGCTGGCAAACCCCAGATTGTTGCATCCCAATGGGGGGAGTGTCTTCGGGACCTAGATCCCAGCGTGCCCGCATGGCGCTAATTGCGCCGTCTCCCAGAATACTAGTACCACCTGACCCTGACTTTGTGGATTGAAACGTGGTTCCCTTGAGCTGTGGGAGAACGTTGACATGTGGGACACCGCTATTACACAAGGGAGTAGCAAGGGGCAAGGTATCCGCAGGCCGAATACACACTGGTGGATAACCAGAAGGAGATTTGTCTACAGATGACACAAAAGTGTCCATTTTGCTTGCCAGGTCCCTTGCTACCTTCAGTTTGTCCAGTCTGACCAAAAGTGGGGATAAATGGTCCGTAAAAGACTCTGTAATGTTCTGTAAGACTGGAACCAGACGGGTCAACAGTTCCTCCACGAGCGCCCCATTAGCGACCATCACCTGACCCTGGCGAGTAATTGGAGCCGCTTCAATAGGCTTCTTGGCCCTCCGTTTCCGTTTTGGGGAGAGGGGGTTCACTGGGTCAGAGGATGCAATTGGTGGTGGCGGAACTGGGGGTGAAGGGGGAGACTCGGGCCCCGGGACCGGCGGCTCAGGTGATGATACCTCCAAGGGTGCTGGATTTGGAGCGGGGGAGGGGTGGGCTGGACCTGGTCTGAGCGAATCTTTTGCAAAGTAGCTGGGGAACTCGCTCCCTCCCCCCCTATGTCCAATGAAAGCCGCCTCTCGGCCCGAACTATCTCCTTATTGATGGCACCCACCGCCTTAGCCAAAAATGTGTCAATGGTGCGACCCTGCGTGCCCATGGCGGTCGTCAACTGAGTCTTCTTCCCCATTTTACTGCCAAAGACCAGAGAGACCCAGGAAGACAAAAAAGGTATGGGCTATATTAAGGTTCCACACAGACAAATAAGTGGCCCAAAAAGGGGGCTTACTCACGGCGTGGTCCACATCAGGTCAGGGTCCAAAGAGCCTACATCGACCCCCTTTGAGCAGCATGCGGCGATGGAAATAATGAAAATTACAAAACGGGCTATTACGCTGCCCAAAAGTTTTCAGCCAAGAGGATTGGCCCAGCCCAGCCACGAACAGCCGCGGACGGGCGCGTCCCGCGTTTCGGGAGCCTGCAGCGATATTTAAAGCGCCTCCGGGCGCGGGATGATTGCGGCGATGGCCGCAAGGGAGGCTGGGACTGGTGTTCCTTGTCCCCCTCCTCCTCCTTTCCCTTGGCAGCGACAATACAGGTGTCCTGGCGAGCTTCCCGCCCCGCGGGAGCCCGCAGCGATATTTAAAGCGCCTCCGGGCGCGGGATGATTGGGGCGGAGGCGGTGGCCACTAGGGAGGCTGGGACTGGTGGTCCTTGTCCCCCTCCTTTCCCTTGGCAGCGACAATACAGGTGTCCTGGCGGGCTTCCTGCCCCGCGGGAGCCCGCAGCGATATTTAAAGCGCCTCCGGGCGCTGGATGATTGCGGCGGTGGCGGTGGCCGCAAGGGAGGCTGGGACTGGTGGTCCTTGTCCCCCTCCTTTCCCTTGGCATCGGCAATACAGGTGTCCTGGTGGGCTTCCCGCCCCGCGGGAGCCCGCAGCGATATTTAAAGCGCCTCAGGGCGTGGGATGATTGCGGCGGTGGCCGCAAAGGAGGCTGGGACTGGTGGTCCTTGTCCCCCTCCTCCTCCTTTCCCTTGGCAGCGGCAATACAGGTGTCCTGGCGGGCTTCATAACATGTAGTAAAGTTAAGGAGCTTCTCTTACCAAAGCCTAATGTTGTGCAAGAAAATTCTCCCATTTTTAATAACGTAAGAAACATATCCAGGACTGCCCAAAACTTGCCCACCACCTGTCAGTCCGAACCAGTGATTAGCCTCCCCGGCGTGAACCCAAAGCTAGGCAGTTTGAGTAATAACGCACCTGACTATCAGAGAAAAGGACCCTTTGAGCCCAACATGGAGGTCTTAGGATTGGCGCCAGCAGCATGCCCTTATGTTTTAGTGCTGGCAGGGGTACCAACCCTCAAGAAAGAACAGGGGGAGACCTGGGATCAATTGCGTAATAAATGTGTGGACTGGCTATCCAAACATAGGAGGTTTAAGGTGTCAGATATGAATAACATCATCATGGTACGAAGAGTAGGGTGGGTGGGGGTGTCACCAAAGAACATAGAGGGGGACTGCATAGTGATCAATTTTCGTAGGCCGTCTATGGTCAGATCACTATTGAAGGCACAGGAGGACTTTACTACTAACTCCACGCATATTTACTCATTACCGTTGGGCTATTTTTACAAACCGCCCCCTGGGCCCTTGATAAACGACGTCCCTCACCCAATCACGCATAACAGGTTTTTAGCACTGTCTGATTTGGATACCCAGGATTGACTGACGCCATCACTGGTAACCAATGAGACCACCTTTATATTGAATGCTCATCTGTATCCCTCAGAGCCAGCTGAACATGATACGTTAAATAAAGTAATTAATGATTCACATTTAAATGTATTAAGTTGGAATGTCGCTGGTTTAGAGTCAAAAATATCCCTACCAGATTTGCTTGATATAGTACAAGAGCAGGACATTCTTATGTTTCAGGAGATTTGGGCCACACAAGATCTATACATCGAAGGGTTTGAATATTTTAATACTCTTGCCCCAACTCCCAAGCTTGGTCGCCCATCTGGTGGTCTCTCAATTTGGGTCAACATTGCTGCGGGAGGTAGAGTTAAGATTTTAGATACAAACAATGATAAATTTCAAGCGTTAATATATAGAAGGGGTGTATCCATATGTTTAATTAATTTTTATAATGATGATTTTCATTCTGCACCTAATGTAAATTTTATTAACTTGTTTAATTTTATTACAACCCTACAACATCGTAACGGATTTGGCAACACAGTTGGTATCTGCTTGTGTGACTTTAACGCCAAGATCCCTAGGGAATCATAATTTAACCAATGCGATGGAAATTGCTGCTATAACTAATAATAATGACCCCCTGAACCAACATTCAGAGGTAGGGGTTGTGCCTCTACTATAGACTATGTTTTTATCTCTCCTATCCTTGAGGATTGCTTAGTGAAAGCTGAGGTTGTCCCAACTACTCATGGCGATCACAATCCTATTAAAATAGAATTGAGAATTTCCCCCAAGCCGATATATAATAATGAGTGTGGCGCTAGGAATTTGACCCCCTCTACAGACAACCTAAGATTGGCTTGGCGAGGAGTCAATAGCACTGATCTTTTCACCAAGATGGTAAGGGACTATCTGAGATTTATTGACTTGTGTTTGTCACTACAAGATTCTAATCCCGAGGTAATCGGTGCCTTTTCAAAATTATGTGAGGGTATCAAATCTATATTATCTAAACCAATCTCGGGAGTACAACATGGACCAAGATGGTTTAATGGTGAATGTTCATTAATCAATAGACAGCTTCGCAAGGCACTCTCAACAAACCCCAGAAATCCTCCCCTAATCAAATTGCTAAGGAAAAAGTACAAGGTAGCCATTTCACAAAGGAAGGAAGAACTTGTGAATGAGCGCTGGGACACACTTGCACAGGCTGCCACGTTAAAGAATGGGAATGCTTTCTGGGCTGCAGTCAAAGACATGAGATCTATGGGACAATTATTGACCCCGATAAGCTGCAACATAACTAGTATATCATGGGAAGCCCACTAGTGAGTACAAGTCTTAGAAGGTCCACAATGGCTTTTAAAAAATCAAAATATCTCAATGCCATAGCACTTCAGTCACAACATGTTCCCCAGAGACCTGGCAGCCCAGTAATCAGCCTTACCCGCTCTCACTGGAGTGGCAGTATGGATGGTCTGGGCGCTTGTCAGTGGCCCAGCGGTGAGGAGGAGTCTGGATGCTGTGGGCAAGGTGGCATACCCGTTGTACAGTGAGTCTTCCTAAGTGTGACGGCAGGTCTCGGGTGCTTCTGGGTTCAGGTGGTTGAGTCGATGCTTCCACGGGTCGCAATCAGCTATGCTTCATTGTTGCTCGCTATTCCAGGGCAATGACCCACTCTTCGCCACAACTCCCTCCAGGCATATAGTGGCTGCAAACAGTGGCCCACGGGGCAACGGCCCTTCAAAGTCAGATCGCTGCACAGGGTAATGGCCTCTTCAGTCACAGTGATGCACCAGGGTGATGGCCCTTAATCATCACTGCAGCCGCACCTGGCATATGGGGAACGTGAACAGCAGAACATAGGCAGACAGCCCCTCCAGGTGCACAGGGTGAAGCACTAGAGTGGCACAGGAGGAAGGTAGAGTGTGAGTCTCAGACCTAGGTGCTACAGATCTTCACAAAGCCTGTGTGATGGGGAGATGTCTACCACTCCGGCATTCCTGAATTCTAAGATGATTCTGAACTACTACTTGGAAGGGCAAAAGGCATGCTATATGTGTGTGGAATGATAGCTACTTGATGGCACCCCTAAACATCTGAAAGGTATGTAGCTTGACTGCTGGATTTAAAAACCAGACAGAGGACCTGGGGCCAGATGTACGACCCGCTTTTGCATGCGCAAATGGGTTTGCGACCCGTTTGCGCATGGAAAAACCCTACAGGGCCATGTATGCACCCTATTTAGCGAGTCGCAATTTATTTGCGACTCGCTAAATAGGACTTGGGACTTGCTATTAGGAAGGGGCGTTCCCTTATAAACCTGAATACACATCAATCTGAATTAAATAAACAATCTGAGAAAGAAGGAATCATTCTTCACACCACACTTGAAAGTTAAAGTATTTAAACCAGTTTTAGCTACACCCTGTAGACAAAGCTCTTCCCTCTGTCCATCAGATTGGATGAGAGGAAATTCAAGGCAGGACTTCTGGCTGAGTAGCCATAGTTAGGCAAGCAAATACACCTTTGCAAATAACAAAAGGGCCATTAGAATGTCAAGAGGCCAGTGTGCCGAATCCCCTGAAGTCAGTTTACTCTCCAGACTCGGGGATAGGCCCAGCTGTGAAGAGCAGACATTTGAAAAGGAGGTGTATCAGGTGCCACTGATCTGACACCGGACAGCAGCAAGGATGGGGCTGAGGCATCGAACCAGAGGTGTTTTGATTCATTGCCAATCTCGGAACAATTAACATTAAAATCAATACAGCAAGGTGTGTAATTTTAAAGTGCAAAGTAAATTTAAATGTATCCCTTTTCTTCTAGTAGATATTATAATTTAGAAAGTATTCTTTCTGTCCGCGTCTACAGCTGTCTCAAGAGTATGCACTAAGTAAAAGTGACAAACGTGTCTCCGATCCCTTCACAAGCTGAGTGCTTATAGGTAGTTTTTAGAGATTTGTTTAAGGTCCTCACATTAAAGGTAATGGAAACATCTGAGGACGGAGAGAATTGCGAAACTGAGGTGGAAACAAATGGAGGAAGAGAGGTAGAGGTCTACCATGAGAGGAGGCAGAAATGGGAATATGAGAGAGGAAGAGGTGACTTACATCCATAATTTGTAAACACACAAGGAGCATATTTGAGATTTAAGAGATTGAATTTTCTACTGTCACCGTGGATGCGATGACATTGAAAATAACCATTGCACAGCCAATAAGTATCGCCATAAGACCTATTGGCTTTGCCAATGATATTTAGCCATGCTATACAGCAGCCCGGTTGCTGTGCAGCATGGCTAATACATTAAAAAAAGGTATGATGTGTGATTTTTTTAGGCGCGTGGCAACACATGTGCTCACCTACAAAATGAGCCAGGCATTTTTTCTTTTTATTTCTCAATCCAAGATGGATTGGTAAATCTTTTTTAATCGAAAAACGCGCTATTAAAAACTGTTTGCAAAAAAGCACAAAAAAGAAAAAGAAGAGGCGAGTGGGTTAGGGGGCCAGGAGTGGATGGGGGATGCAACAACACAGATACAGTGCACGCCCGGGGGGGCAAGGACAAACGAGGACAACTTAGAGCATTGGTGGGGGAGGGAATGACATAGTGAGGTATCAACATGGAGCGTTCGGTAGGGCAGAGAAAGGCACAAGAGAGTTCAATGTGGAGTAATGGATCGGGGGAGCGACACAGCAAGAGAGGACAATGTGAAAAACTGGGTGGTAGGGAGAGAAGCACACCAGGAAGACAATTGTAAAACATATGCATTCTCATTTACCAAAAAGGAAAAAAGATTGCAGGCGCACATCACATTATCTGTCATAGAGGGCAAGAACATTTCTAGACTCTACCGCACACTGGTTGCTAATACTTAAGCCTGGGCAGAATTTTGATTACGCTGGAGTAATCAGAGTAATTTTGGTAATCCTGAGTTACTCTTTGACACAGAAAATCAGATAATTACATAATTACTCCTGCTCGTGTAATTGAGAGTAATATGGGTGGAAACATGCTATAGTGAGTACACATTTAGCAAGCGGCCGCTTGCTATTCATGTCCTGCTCCATTTAGCACTGTTTCTTAGCAGAAAATGCATGCTCGAGTCCATTTTGAAGTACTGCAGAATCACTCTTGTTCCATAATTTCACGTAATCTTGCGGCATTCTTAGGTAATTCTGTGTGATTACGCTACACATAATTACTGGAGTTATACCCACCCATACTATACCCCTGACCCTTTGGTGGCATTATGTGATAGGTGGATAAAGGATCTTGGCCCCTTGGATGATACTGACTGGGTGGAAGCAAAGAAGGCCCCTCAAATCCAAGCAATCTCGGTGAGATTGAGGATCATCCAGGTGAAGTTCTTTCATAGAGTATATTATTGCCCAACTAGATTAAGCAAAATGAACAAGGGACTGGGTCCATCCTGTCCTGTCAAAGTCAAGTCAGGCACCTTTGACCACATGGTGTTGATATGCCCAGTTAATCAGCAATACTGGGCACGTGTTCATTCTACTCTTCCTGAGGTTGTGGACAGAACAGTTGCAAATGATCGCAAGATGGCACTTCTGGGTTTGATGGAGAAAAGGGGTGGTCTAAGAGTCACCAAACTCCTGGTAGCTATGGGACTTATGATTACCATACGCAATAATAGCTCGCCACTGGTGATCCGAGATGGCTCTTTCGATAAGGGAGGGGTTGAACAGTATGGATTGGAGCGCCAAGGCAGAGAAATATGTTTACAAATCACAGGGGTGCCCACAAAAAAATATGAAAGCATGGGGCAACAGCTTGGAATATTTCTTAAAAATACTGGAGTCTGACCTTGAAATAATGGTGCAAAAGGCTAAAACAAAACCATCTCTGTGAGGACCTGTCATAGCTATGCACACCAACTCTGAGGAAATGTACAGTTCAAACTATTATGCAAGCTCAACATACTCTGTCCCTTTACATACCTATCTTGACCCAAACTTGTGAGAGGTGCTGATGATATTTAGTTTTGTATCTCCAATGGACTGTAAGCACAATGTTGTTAGTTAGAGATACTGGTTTTTGCCCCTAATCGACATTAGTTTCTCACTTAAGAGACAGTGTCCCAGGCTGACTGTGAATAATGTACTACCAATAGTGAAATGGGTAATTGTGACAAAGCCCACCCTGAAAAATGTGTGGCCGCCCAGATGTGCTCTTGACACATACCTTTTTGTAGGGATCTGTAATACAGCTCATTTGTGGCTTTATGCACCAGAGAGGACAAGTCATTAAATGAGAAAAATGTAACTTTCTTACAACAGTAGTCAGATTGCAGCCCAGTGACCAGCTCCTGCTCAAGCCTAGCTAAGTAGCAGATCTGGCCAAGGACAACTTCAGGCCTAGTCCAGCGTAGACTGTAATCGCATGCCCAGCTGAGACAGCAGATCTGTGCCTAACTGAAACTGTAGACCTGTGCCAAACTAAGAATTCTTATCTGTGCCTAGCCGAGATTACATGTCTGTGCCCAGCTCCAACTACAGGTCTGTGCCCAACAGAGACTATAGTGCTATGTTTGCCTGGCAGCAGTGCTATGACCAGCTGAAACTACAACATTGGTCAGATGTGACACCAGCCTTGTGCCACACTCTGTCTTCAGGCAAGTGCCGAACTCCGATTACAGGTGCCCATCTCCAAATGCATGCCTCTGTCCTTCTGAGACTGCATCCCTATGCCCAGATCTCACAGCAGTCCTGTGCTGAGCTGAGACTGCAGGCCTGTGAACAAATCAGACTGCATCTCTGTGTATTAGACTGCAGGCCTCTACCAGGCTCAGACTGCAGTTCTTTGCCAAGTTTATATCCGGGCGCTCAGAAATCAAAAGTTAAACACATTTATAAAAAGTGTGATGTGATGAATTCCTAGATCTGTGGGGGTCTGAGGGCTAGTCACATCTGCAAGCCCAGACTGCAAAGAACAAACAAAGACTGAACTGGCTGCTCACACCTTGCATTGGATAAATTGAGAATTTAGGGCTAGATGAACGCTGCATTGGTCTCAATTTGCAACCAGAATTTGTGCGACCATTGCAGGAATTTGCGAACAGACCTATAAACGAATAGGTCAGCTCACAAATTACCAATTCCTTGTGGGTCGCAGTTTGCCCTAGCTCATGAATATTAATGAGGTATGCTGCAAATTGCGATCCACTAGGAAATGCAGCCATCACAGGTATGGCAGACTGCTGAGGTGAGCAGACCATCATGTCTGTGATTGCTGTTAAATAAAAACATTTTGTTTAAATGCAACCTGTTTTCCTTAAAGGAAAATGGGATGCGTTAAAAAAATAATTTGAAATATGTAATTTCATTTTTTAAGTGGAGGAAGTAGTCCATTAGACAACTGCCTACTCCTAAAAAATGTTTTTATTAACATTCACAAAGGTTAAGGGGTTCATTGGTGAACCCTTCCTGTGTGTGAATGGCTTACCACCTCCTCTGACGAGGTGGTGAAAGGTTAATTTTTTGCAACCGGAATTTGGTTGTAAAGCATCAATACATACCACTCCAATTCACACCCCTTCCAAATGCCAAATCGGTATTTGGTCGGAAACCCAATTGCGATTTGGTAACATGTTACTGAGTCGCAATTTGTTGTTTCTACATGCAAAAAAAGCCTTTTTGGGGGTTGCAAAAGGCCTGATTCTGCAATCACACCTTTTGCGACCAAAAAAGGGCTATGTACATCTAGCCCTTAATTGTGGGATTCAGCAAGACAGCCTCATTACTAGTTAGGGGTTTATTTCACCAAGTGCCGCCTCCTATTGGACTTCTAAACTGAGAGACATGTTGATTACTTATAAAGTTATCTAATTGCAGGTGCTCAACTTGTCTTTTTTTAATTGTTTGCATTCAGAGGCTCTTAGTCCTAAATTTGGAATCGAAAAAGCGAAACTTTAAACTACAGAATATAAAGAATAAATCCAGAATCTTAGAGATTATAGCTTCTAAGGGCTAATCTTCCTAATTAAAAAGCAGTGGCTTGCTAAAAACCTGCGCCCAGAAGTCATGCAAAAATCACAGGCACATCAAAAGCTGTGTGTGTTTTTCAGAAATATCCTCTTGCTAGTGCAGGTGTAGACATTGTATTATTTAAAAACATATTTACAGATTTTGAATGAAACATAATGCATTTTACTATGGATGTGCTCGTGAATATTTTGGATTAATGTCGGTTTTAGGCATATTGGTGTGCTGAAAGGCCCTTTCTCACTGTCTCTCGTCGCTGCAAACTTGTGAACGCTTCAGTATATTTTCTTCTTCCAAAGAGGAGAGTAAACTTCATCCGCGCCCATCCTCTGCGGCGACCATCCCCCCTCCTGCAGGTATGCACGACGAGGGCTTCCTTTGTCATGCCTGAGGCTGAGGAGCAGGTGTTAATGGGCGACGGCCCAGGCTGCTGCGCATGAGAAAGGGCCTAGACCTTGACACTCCCTGCTCCAGGCGAGTCGGTCCCTTTCTCAACATCGCCCAAGTGTCTGTAAGGAAACTGAAGTCACATTTCAACTAACTGGAGTCATGTCGACAAAAGCACAGCACACAAGCATAACATCAGGGATTGTTCTACAATGAAAAATAAACATTTTCAGAGCTGTATCCCTTTACCATCCCTTGACTTATGTAAAAGCAAAACTTGTTTTGCTAGCAGCTGTCCTACCAAAGAATCATATCGCAATAGAAAGTGAAGACATTTTTTTCCTGAAGCAGTGACTGTATCAGTAACTGTGGCTAAAATGTGTGTTCAGGCAGAAGTGCAGACAGCATACCAGTGTTTGTGTTTTTGGAGCGGGACCTTTCCAAATAAATGTTTTCATTTTTCATAAAAGAACCCCTACATCAGCACTCCATGAGCAGCATTTCTTTCAGTAAAATACTTTCAGTGCACTGGGCTTTCCAATTCTTATGCTGTTCTGCCATGAAGTCACTCGGGTATAATCAGAGCAACTGGAATAATGCCATTTTGTGGCCGCGGCGTTTTTAATATATTTACGGACTTGCCGCATTTGCCACATAATTGTTCAATTGCTGCATAATCTTCAGATTTTGACCCCCCAAAAAATGGTTTCTATCTCAAACGAATTAAAACTTACTAAAAACTCTGTGGTGCATGTTGCCACGCAGTGGAAGGCCCTTCACAAAGGTTGAGTGGGCACCTTTACGTTGTTTAATGCTGTATTTGTCTTAAACTGGTACTAATGAGATGAAACCACTGCCCAGTCAGTGACAACGTGTAAAAATGAGAAAATAATGGATACTATTACAAAAATGTCGTACAATGCCGCAAGATTTACATTTTTCTTGGCACATAAATTAGTCAACCCTGCACCATAATTTGGTCTCCCTGTGCTGCATTATTCCTGTGGCCTTGTCTATAATACACTGAAGAGGCTCCCTATAGGAAACCTGTAACGAGGCTACTACTTGCTTTTACATTTTAGGGCACCTTGCACCTGGTTGCATATGTAACTTGGGCTATTGTTTAGAAATATGAATATTTTAAATTGGAGGAAACTTTTTTTTGCAAGATTTTCAGTAGGATTTCTAATCAAGTGTTGGAATTCTAAAAGGCATGAAAAGAACACAAATGAAATATATCAAACAGGGCACATGTTTTAAATTGTGTTATATTTCTGAAACCGTTAAAGTTTTCTGCACTTAAATGAATTAAGTGTTGTGTTCAGCATATAGTCAGATTGTATGCAACACAATTCCGGGTACAATGTAAAATTGTGGCCCAGCAATCTGACTATTGTTCTCAGATATCCATGTTTTACATGACATCTATGGTACGGCATTGGCAACCTTTAAATTCATGTGAAAGACAAGAGTAAAAACCCGGCCCAGCTGACCATAAATTTGGCCCAAACACTAACCTCTCAGACCAGCCCATCAGGCACTGCCTGATTGTCCTAAGGACAGTCCGACCCAGGTGAGAGATTACTACAGACCTACACATAGCCATGCCAGCATGAGCCAGGGCTGTGTGTTGACTGCTTTATTAAGATGTATATATAAGTAACCACACTAAGAAGGTTGGTTGTTCAAGAGTACCTGCAAAAATGGGCAGTGAGAATATATCATCCCTGTGTTATGCTGACGATTTGCTGACTTCTTGAAAGGGCTAGAGTGGGTCTGCAGAGGGGCCCGGACTTCCTGAGATAAATTACATTAAGTACAGCTTTGATAAAAAAGACCTTGAACTTTGTCCATAGTTCTACTAAAGTAAGTTGGTTTTTAGGCTCCAACACATTAAAAACTGCATGGCCGTAAAGCTATTTGGGGATAATGTTTGAGCAAAATTTCATCTAGGGCCTACTGTTTAATTGAAAAGGTGTTCATTTAATGTCCTATCATGGGGTTTTGCCAGCTTCAATTATGACTTGGGAAGTATTCAATCTTGGCCTTAAAGAACGCATATTTGGCCATGGTTATGCCTACCATTATTTACGAGCCAAAGAATTGGATTCTAGATCTGGATTCTCTTAAAGCTCCACTTTGATGTAGTGCCTTTGGCATACATAATTCTGTGGCCTTTGAGGCATTCAGTTTTGAAATGTGCCATAGGTTGGCCACAGTAGTGTTTTACACTGCTACATTGCTGAACCTGATTAGGCTGGAACGGTAAACAACGTTTACCACGAAAAGTTTTCCCGCAGGGAATTACAACGCGGTCGTTACAACGACCGCGTTGTAACCACGCATACCATTACTCCACAAGTCGGTACAACGACTTGCGGAGGGGCAGAAGGTGTTGGATTTTAAATCCAACACCTTCCCTACTGTCCGCACAGACTGGAGTTGGAATAGTACATTATACTATTCCAACATCCAGAGCCCCCCCCCTCCGCAAGTCGTTGTTACAACTTGCGGGGTAATGGTATGCGTGGTTACTACGCGTTCATTGTAACGACTGCGTTGTAATTCCCTGCGGGGAAAAATAATGCGTAAAAAAGAGGTATATTCGGCTGGAACAGTTTGAAAAAAGTTCCAGGATGGATATTGACAACTTGCAAGAATTCAACTTTATTTAGCCACTTCTTGTATTAGATGAGTTTTCTTTCTTGTCAAACCTTTACCAAATGTCAGGTTAAAGTTTTTGTTATGGTATTGCATTCAACTGTTTGCTAGGGAACGTATTTGGTGCATCTGCAGGGAAGATGCACCTTAGTGATGTATGCCTCTATCGCTTTAATGTAGCACAGACTGAGCCACATCTTATTACAGACATGCGCTCCAAGGTTGGGCTTACATATTTGCTGTTGCACCTAGAAATCTTAGCAGTGCTGAAGACCATGTGCCACCCACAGGCTAGCCCCTGGGGGTAGTCGTTCAAAGCAACTCAAAGCACTGTTTGTGTTACTTTAAGGGTTACTCTCCAGCACAATAAAGGTTTGCACTGGAAAGTAAATACTTTATCAACTCTTTGTGCAATGTTGCAGCAGCACAAAGTGTTACTAAATCTTCCCTACAGAGTCACAACACCATTGAAGAAATGGGCTCACTTGGTATTTCTCAACAATGACTCAAGAAGGTGGCCTTAGTCTGGAACTATTGCACTCCCTAAACTTGCAGCTCCATCACCTTGATAACCAGCACTTCCTAGGGCTCACCACTATTGAATTACATGCTGCAATTCAATTAAATGGCTAATGTAAAAACTCTATTGCCAAGGCCAACTCTTTCCAACACAATCTGAACAGTATGAAGCTTGAAGCCTTCAGCAATTGCTTCTCGAAGTGATGGAAACCATGCAGAAGTACTCTTGATGACATTTTTTAGCCCACTTTGAATGAAAACATGCCCTGTCACTGGACACTTTGCCTCCAATCTCCACCCAAATGTGGGGTCCTCTGAAGACAAACAACTGGTGCAATGAAAATCAGAAAAGTCAAGGCAGGGCACTTAAAAACTCTGTATCAAATCAGCCAACTATCAGAATACAGGGCTTGACATTTTTACTCCAGAGGCTATAAAGCAGTGTGTGCCAGAACAAAGAAAACTCACTTCCAGGCCAGCACCACTGATCCCAATAACTCCACCATCAGGGCCTTTAAATATGCCATTATGAAGGTATGGTACAGGAATATTATTGCCAGAAAATCCAGTCATAAAAAGTTTGGCCTTAATATTGTTCATAAAAGTATTGTCATATTGGAGTTAATACCAGAACATCTACACACAGTGAGGTGATATGTTTTAAACAATATTTATCACAGAATAATTTTGTCAGAATATGTTTATCACAACAGTATTGTTATATGCAACCCATTATTACTTCCATATTAAAGAAACTCACTGCTGATCAGGAGGATGGTGCAAACTACCGAGCCATCTACAGCCTTCTCTGTGTTTCAAAGGCAATCACACCTACTGTTACCCACCAAATATGATTAATTGATTAACTCATTTATTATTTACAGAGCGCATTTTACCAATCCAGGCATTTTGGCGCTTGGGAATGGTAAAACAAGAGTAAAAGTAAAATATTAGCAAAGGAGGTACATTTTCACAGATTTTCAGAATGCTAAAGAAGACTGAATGCTTTTAATTTGTAGGAGGTGACTATTCCTTGATGGGGCCCGAGGCAGTGAAGGGCGCACCCACCTTAGCGGGATTGCTTGAAGAGGAACTGAGAATAGTTACTGGGCGGTGGAATGCAGACTTCTCACTGGTGTATAAGCACTGAAAAGTTAAGAAATAGGAGATCTTTCAATGTCAAAGAAGACCCTTTTAGGCAAATGAAGTGTTTTTACAGAAAGTATTTGAGTGATCTGGAGCCTAAGAAGGCAAATTCAAGCCTGGGTTACATGACCAAACGTATGCAGTTTGTCAACCAACCGGACTACAAATTTCTGGATCTTCTGAAGTTTTAGCAATAAGGAAATGGGTAAAACCAGGCAGAGAACACTACACTATTCTATCCTTTAGAGGACAGTAGTGGAGACTACCTGAGAGCGCAAGGCCAAAGGTATAAAAGGCAACATTTTCCAAGAGTGTGAAAGCACGTTGAGAAGATGGCATCATTCTAGGGTTTCAACGAGTGATCTTCATGAAGCATGACTCCAAGAAACAGTTTTCAGCTTGCTCACAGGGGAGGGAGTTCTTCCCAGGTTCCAAGGCCAAGTGGATTTATGCCATTACTCAGCAGTGTTTCTAACCAATAAGTAGAATGGGAGGCTTGATGGCTGTGGTGTACAATAAAATGTCTGCAAGTTTGTTTGAATTCTAGTTACTGCATAAGTGATATCCTGTTAGGTTTCAGACCACAGAGGGACACAGAGTGAAGAACGCCTCAGTTCTCAGGACTAGGGCCAACACTGTTATGTGCCCTCCAGGAGTGTCGGGTGCTCTGGGGGCGAGTACGGCGCTGTATGTGTCACAATATTGGCGTTCTCTGCACCCAGCAGCAGCTTAGTCAACGCTGGGCGGACATTATTAACCTAGAGCAGGACCTGCTAGGCGTTGAGGGGCTCGGAGAGCAATGTATTCGTTTTCTAAAAATTTTAATAATTTGTAATAGTTTTTTCAAGCAGCACGGTGACAGAGCATAATGATGGAGCCTGAGAGATTTAGAGAAATTAATGTTCAAAGAGAGTCTTGTGTAGGGCATGAAGGGGTTACATTTAAGAAAAAAATAGTAATATCTGGACCGTTGAGAATCTGCAAACATCCTCAGATCAAAAATTTTAAATCATTAAACAAAACCTATTGGTCAAGTGAGATTTGTCTCCATTTGGCCATTTTGGATCCGTGGATCCAAGGAGGATTTGAGGATCTGAAAGGATCTGGTTAGCTGCCGCAACAATGAAAAAAGATGTTGTTGCTACCATTACAGGATTCAGGGACTCATCCCTGAGTCTTGGAAAAAAAGTTCAAAAGGCACATGAGGGGGCAGGGTCAGCAAGCCATGATCCCCAGGTTTATGTATGTGGGGGGTCCTAAGGAGACGCCCATTGTAATCAAATATCCAAAATGTATATTTTCCCAGAGGATTAGCAGATTCTTTGAGGCTCCCAGGTGTGGCCCCTCTGGTACTGCAGAACTGGAAAGGGTGCAGTGATACCTGCTAGCTTCCCACACCTGGGACACTAATACCAAGAAAAACTTCAGGGCCTGTAGTGCCGACCTACCCATGGACATAGGCACCCAGCACTTGCCTAGTAAACCCAGAACAAGGCATACTTGGAGATGTATATATGTATGTATGTGGATATATATATATATATATATATATATATATATATATATATATATATATATATATATATACAAATATGCCTTGTTCTGGGTTTTTGTTATATATATATATATATATATATATATATATATATATAACCACACTCTTACGAGGTCCCCACCATTCGAGTTGCTAGTAAGAGTGTTCCTTTTGCTACGAAGAAGGTAGTTGCACCTTTACTCATGAAGAAAGAAACCACCAACCTCGTTCAGGAAATGTTATTGTATAACCTAACTGCAAAATTTGGGCTCCCATATGTTTTTCATTTTTGGGAAACATGCCTACCGAAAGCATAAGTCCATTTAGAGAATGTGGATTTTTCCCCAAACAAAGGCAGTTTCACAACTGCCAAAAAGACTGTCTCTACTGTGACACACAGAGATCACCTCCACCAATCAGTAAATCAAGTTGTATGTCCTGTGTAGAAAATCTCTGCTCTCAAGATGATGTTTTCAACTTTGGAAAGCTTTTATAATTAACATAATAATAATTAACATATGACCATTATGAGAATGTGCCTTTTCCCATTTAAAAGACATTAGCACAACTGTGAAAGGGATTCTCCCTAGCACAGTACAAAGGGACCACCAGCAGAAGTTAGTGATTTATTTGTATGCCCCAAGTCCCAGAATCTGTGTCCCAACAAGGCCTTTTTTCAACTTTGTAAAATACTCCTATATTTAACATGTACACATTTTGAGGAACGTGTCTTTTCGAATTACCACTGCTATTGCACCACTGCCAATGTAACTTCTCTGAACCTTAAGACTTGCAACTTTGTGAAAAACTCTTGTCTATAACATGACAAATTTTAAGAATGTTTCTCATTTCATGAACACAGCTGTTGTACAAATGTCAAAATGGCTTTCTCTAATCTTGCCCCAAAATATCCCCAGTGCCATTTAGGAAGGCATGTGCATGGCCACAGTCTGTGCTCTCAAACACAGCAAATCATTCAGTTTTTGTGAAAGACTCCTATATTTAACTGCCAATGTGGGTCCTCCCTGGACTGGAATCAAGCATCCTGGGACTGGTTTCGGGGTATAACCCCTCATCAGCTAGGCTAGCTTGAATCCAGTGGCACAGCGAGCAAGAGACCTTTTGCCCTAAGTGGGATGGATATGCCCCGACTTGGGTCCCTTGCTCGTTGTGCCACTGGATTCTGGCTTGGCAGTTCGGGCTGGACTGTTCCCATGAGGAGCCGGGTCAAGACTGATTTGCATATGGGTGCTTCCAAACACGGGTGGTTTAGTGAGCAAAAGATTTAAACCAGATCTCTGACTGGAGATGAATGTTTGATTTATTCAGCATTCTGTCCATCATTTGTTGCCGCAGCACATTAAGTAACTTAAGGCAATGAGTCATAGTTTCTTAACATAAGTATAACTATAAGTACAACTATAACTGCTGAATTTCTATGGTTTTGCATGGGTAAAACGTCAACTTAACTACAACGTCCCTGTAACCTTTGGTATTTTTCCAGTGACTATACATGTGTGATATATATATATATATATATATATATATTTATATATATATATATATATATATATATGCTCCAGGGTTGCCCCAACAGGTGAGCAGGACTCTAGCAACATCGCGCTGTAAAAGCCTTTATTAGGTATGGACGGCATGCCGACTTCCGATTCCTTTACAGCTATTCCGTCATTTGGCCTGACGCGTTTCGAAGTCTGTAATCTTCTTCCTCAGAGGCTGACGGGAAAGTGTGTGCAAGCCGGTCACAATTCCCTTCATTAAATAATACAAAATAGCACGCCCCTGGATGGGCTGCTCAATGAGACAGTGCAAAGTACTGTGGGAATTGTAGTGCCGACTAATCTCTTATCCTGAATGGATGCACGTAAATGTCACTGTCGGATGCATTTAAGACCCTCAGATGGGCCTCAGTTGCCGGAGTCCGTCCTCAATCCTTCGCTGTTGCTTACACAGAGGGACTCAGTAAATACTGAGCCCGATGGCCCCCATAATTACCAGGGTGGTGCAAGCTCGGCGGCAGGGCAGCCGCCTACAGATAAATGCTCCAGGGTTGCCCCAACAGGTGAGCAGCACTCTAGCAACAACGCGCTGTAAAAGCCATCGGGCTCGGTATTTACTGAGTCCCTCTGTGGAAGCAACAGCGAAGGATTGAGGACGGACTCCGGCGACATTTGGTTCTTATAAATAATCGGCATGTACATTTGCCCACTTGGGCTGAATTGTAACAGAAGTGTATGATGCAAAGGAGTCATGACTTTCTCAGTCTCAATGCCGAGAGCAAGATAATTACGCAATAGTTGGCAACAATTATTGGCAAATGTCAAAAACATGTAAGCAAAACAGAATTTTACTGTAAATACATTGTTTTGGTTTCATTTACAAAATTATGTAAAGCAAAGTTCATGTGAAAAAGATAACATTAGTTTCTGATGGTAAAACTACGAGTCTGTCTTCAGAAGCACTGTTTTTGTAGTTTCACACGTGACACGTAACGCAAAGAATGTTTAAAAATGGCTGAAAACTTTATTACTATTGTTGGTGAGCAAGCCTGCAGGTCAGGCGAAACACGTCCGACAGCTGACAATTAAAATCTCAAATTCTTGTCAAGACAAGGCTTCGTCGTCCTTTGTGAAAGGGAATTCACGTTGATTTATTTCGGATCTTGCTTGGGTGGTCCGCAAGACGAAGCGCCCTCTGGTTTGGAGCAGCGGCGGGTGAACACAAGCAACAAGGGTTGGACATATATATATATATATATGTATATATATATATATATATATGTATATATGTATATATGTGTATATATATATATATATATGTATGTACAATTATATCTCTTCAATTAACCTTCTTGGAGCTGTAATTACTCGACCATCTCAAACAGAAGACCGATGAATCAAATGCGAAAAGTGAGAAGAGTCTCTGGTAACAGACTTTCCAGGACGCTGGCAGTCACCATGTGTCCCTTGGTGGACACTACGTGGAAAGGTTCAGCATCATATGGAGAATCTGATTTCCTTATTCGCATTTGTCAGGCGATCACTAGATCTCCTCTTTTAAACTGAAAGTTCTTTGCATGTCACCTCTTATCTGCATAGGCATTTCAAGCCCTTTGTATGAGTGGTGTTTTCATCTCCTTCTCTTTTTATGGTCCAGTGAGGTAACTTGGTTGTCATTGCTCTCCCAAACATCAAAGTTGCAGGACTTTCGCCTGTGGTCGAGTGGGGTGTTGAACGATATGGTCGTAGTGTAGAATTCAATACAGTTTTTAAACCGAGCCCCTCAACAGTTGCACGCTGTACTACTTTCTTTAGCAGTACTAATTAAATGCTCAACGAGCCCGTTGGCTTGCAGTCATAAAGGTGTACTCTTCTGATGCTTTATGTTCAGATGCTCTAGGAAATCCTTGAAATCTCGACTGTTAAAAGGTGGGCCATTATCATATTTAAAAATGGCTGGAACGCCCCATGTCGCAAAGATGTTATCTAGTCTCTCAATGACTCACTTGTTAGTGGTGGATGAGAGATCTTCTGTTAATGGAAAACGTGAATACTCATCCACAATTACCATCAGATGATATCTATTATCGAATGGACTAAAGAAGTCAATGGCTCTTCTCTGCCATGCATGCTTAGGGGGTTCTGACATGTTAAGAGTATTTTGAGTAACATTTGTAAAAAAGCAGTTGCATAGATGGCAGGCCTTCAGTTCCTTTTAAACCTTCTAATCTAAATATGGAAACCAAACTCGGTCTCAGAGTTTTTTGGTGGCAACAATACCATGATGTCCTTCATGAACTATTTCAATTATTTTCTGTCGCAGACTCTTCCAAATCAGGATTCTTGAACCTCTCAGTATAACTCCTTCCTGAGTTATGGACAGTTCATCTTTAACATTGCTGTGTTTTTAATATTCACCTTCACTGGTGAGAGGTCGAGTGTGTCGGTTCCAAGGCTGATATGTATTTATATCTTTCAACTTCAGCATGTCACTTTCATGGCTTGTGGCAGTGATGAGATGCACTAATGATATAGCAGCTGGCGTATTCAATTTTACAATGAAGTTAATGTAGGCTTCTGTCGCCTTGGATAGAGTATCCTGACCTTGTATAGGCACTCTGGAAAAGTAGTCAGCAGGGTTTTGATCCTTCCCTGGATGATGCACAATGGTATAATTGTACCTTTCTAGTCGTAGTCCCCACTGTTCAATGCGAAGAGGCATCTTGGCTTTTGGATTGCCCAAGACAGTCAGTAAAGCTTGATGATCAGTTACCACCGTAAAGGCCTTCCATACAGGAGTACATGGAAATGTTCACAAGCCCATACCACACCTAAACTTTCTTTCTCAGGTTGTGAGTAAGCGCTTTCTGTCTCGAACAAACTTCTACTGGTACATGCCCCAATATGCCTTCAATCATTTGGTTGTCTGCTGTGTTGTGTGATAGCGCATGACCGCGACTGAGCTAGCATCATCAACAAGCTCTGTACGAAGCTTTGGATTGAAGCAGGCCATTTCAGCAATGGTTTCAATGGCTCGTTCGATTTTCTTGGAACTTCTCTCACATTCTTGTGATCATTTAAATTAAGGATTTTTCTTCATTAACTCTCGTAATGGAGCACTTATAGTAGCAAAGTATCGTATGTATCTTGAACAGTAACTGGCCATGCCAAGAAATGAACATATCAATAAAACATCCTGTGGGGAATCAGCATTTGACAGTGTTTGTACTTTTGCAGGATCAGGTGTCATACCTCATCTGAAAAGATATGGCCAAAGAACTTTCCTTAACTTTGTCTTGTGGAACTCACACTTGTCTGCATTCAAAGTCAAACCTGCATCAGTAAGTAAACAGCATACTTGTGTGAAAGCTGTATCATGCTCCTTCTAGGTAGCTCCTAAAATCCATATGTCATTGCTATAATTGAACGCATTCACAACAAGCTGCATGACACGTCGAATGACGTCTTGAAAAAGTTCTGCAGCCAATGACTCACCAAAATTGAGTGTTGTGTATCTAAACAAACCAACATGTGTAGAAAAGGTTGTAATGTACCTGCAATCCTCTTCGAGTTCCAACTGATGATAACATTTATTTAAATCAAGGTGAGAGAAGAGTTTTGCACCATTTAATTGCATTATCATGTCAGCAATGTGTGGACCTGGATTTCGCTCTCGTTCAATTGCCTTGTTTGCTTGACGCATGTCAATGCATATACGTACAGCTCCTTCACTGTCCTTTTTCGGCACTACCACGATGGGAGAAACCCATGGCATCGGACCAGTTTAATGCTCAATAATGTCATGCTTAAATAACGATTCTTGTAAATGAAAAGCAATTCGTCTATGTCTCTGAGCAACAGGATGGACATTTTCATTAATATGCAACTTTACTTTCCTAGTCTTAAGTTTTCCTAAACCATGAAACAATGAAGGGAATTGACTTACTATTTTGTGCTGAGCATTCATGTTGTAATTCACTGATATCAGTCCCATATCAGCAGCTGTACTGAAACTGAGCCTACAGGCACTTGACGCTGTACCTTGAAGCATATGGATGGGTGCCTGCACCTTCATTTTCTTGTGTTTCATTGTCGCTACAAATTAACCTTGACTTTTTATGGGCAGTCGATGAAGCTCATGTGTACACTTTGATGGTGTAAGTCATGGCATTGGATATAATTCTTTGTATTTCTCTTCAGGCATTATGTTTATCGATGCACCACTGTTGATGATGAAAAGTATTGAACAATCATTTATTTTCAATGTAATCTTCGGACAATGTTTGTATGACTTTGGTGCTTTGGCATGTCGACTTTTCTTTGACTGACATTTTTCCTCACATGCAGCTAGTCTGACATGCTCATGTTTCTCTAAGGTAAACATCGACATGGCACAACCATCTTCCTCACTTTCACTTCATATTGAGGCGGAATAACTGTTTGACGATGATTTAGATGACGATCTACTTCGTTCAGTGTCAGTTTGCCTCAATTGATGTCGTCGCTTGGCCTTGTGGGTATGCGTCAAACATTGCTTCTGGAATGTTCCGGTGGCCGTTTTGTCGCCGTGCCGTAACACACTTACTTTTATTTATTTATTGAGTTTTATATAGCGTGAACTTGCCCCTGGGGTATCAGTGCACTTTACAATGTTTGGATAGACATACAATTTACATGTAAAACACAGAAGAATATTATGCATACAGGGTAATACAATGTAAATGGTTGCAGTAAACAATAAACAGTGGTGTAGAAGATTAATAATTTCCAGAGGTAGAGATGGTAGGTTTTTTCAGTAATTGGAGGAGTGACTGAACATTTGGATCCAGAGGTAGTGGTAGTTAAAATAGTTCAGAGGGAGAAAGAAATGCAGTATCCTTCGCTTTGCAAACTGCCACAAAATGGTTCTCTTTTCCACAGCCTTTACATATCTGTCCAATGGCAGGACATTTACCTTGCTGTGCAAACAAAAATCCACATCTAAAACATAACTTCTTTTTACATGTAGACATTTCTTGGCGTCCTTCATTCTTTTGCTTTGGCTTACTATTTATACTCATGACTGATTCACTTTGGGCACCTCTGGTCTCCACGTCAGCAGCTTGTCTTTTGGCACACTCTTCAGCTCTGGCAGCCATCAACACTCGCTCCAGACTGAGAGTTTCTCTCAGCATTTGTCGTCTGAATGAATCTGACAAGCATCCATCAATAACTCTAAGATGCATAGCTTCTTCATCATTAAATTCTGGAACTTACGTGTTTGATAAGTGTATTGAGTCTCTCCACAAATTCATCAATGCTTTCACCAACTTTGTGGCGTTCTTGACCAAAAATGTATATTTTGTAATCAATGTTTGGTATTGGATTGAACTTGAGATTCAGCGTTTCTTTAGTCTGACAATATGTGACTTCTTCATCAGTTCGCAGCATTCTCTTTATGACTTCTTTCACACCATCACCAGCAATATTTTTGATATCCTTGAACATCTTTTTGTTATCACTATTTTGAAGTGCATCAATGAAATCATCAAATGTCTCTAGCCAAGCAGTTCATCTATGGCCAATAATTTGCTTTTTGGCTGTATTGGAAGGTGGTGGTGGTTTCAGGAACGCAGCAGCATTGTAGACCAGTGTGGAACTTACTGACACCTCTGGTAGATCACTGTGACTTGGTTTAGACAACTCATCTGTGAGACCTTGCATCTTGCTGGCCTCTGAATCCTCTTTGATGATAGCTGGAAACGTGACTTTCTTCACTGCCATCTGAAAAATGTCACTATTCCAAGAGTCGCTCTCAGCTCTTTATTCTTCGAAGACCTGTGAAGCTGTTCTGAGCTCCACAGGTTACAGGAACGTTATAGTTCAAGTCCCCACATACAGGGTGTTATGATAGCCATGTTCACATTCCTGGAGAGATAGTGTATTATAATAGCCATGTTCATACCCCAGCCAATGTGAATATAGTGATAACCAGGTGTGTGCACAGCTGGTGTGTGATTAAAGCCATGCTGAATTCCCACAGAGATAGTGTGTGATTATAGTCATGTTGAAGTCCCCACATAGACAGAGGTATGTTAGTCATGTTCAAGTCCCTGCAGAGATAGTGCACAATGATAGTCGTGTTGACATTCATGCATAAATACTATGTTATTACAGAAATAAGCAGGTCCCCACAGAGATAGTGTGTGATTACAGTCATGTTCAAGTCTCCAAAAAGATGGTGTGTGATTATAGTCATGTTCAAGCTCCCACATAGAGTGTACCTGGAGAGAACCCTCTCTATTTAGGGACTTGAACATGACTATAATCACACACCTATCTCTGTGGGAATTGAGCATGACTTTAATCACACACCATCTCTGCACACACTCTGGGCGTCACTATAACCACACTCTATCTCTGCAGGGATCTGAGCATGGCTAATATAATAATATATCTCTGAAACATGAACATGACAATTGTTACACTCTCTTTGTGAGGACTTGAACATAACTGCAATTACACACTATCTCTCTGGGGACTTGAACATGACTATAATCAGACACTATTTCTGTGGGGACTTGAACAGGACTATAATTGCATACAGTTTCTGTCACAACCTCGTCATTCCTGTAATAACATACTATTTCTGCATGAACATCAGCATGAGTATTGTTGTGCACTATCTCTACAGGGGCTTGAACATTACTAGCATACCTCTATCTATGTGGGGACTTCAACATGACTATAATCACACACTATCCCTGTGGGAATTCAGCATTGCTTTAATCACACATCATCTATGAAGGCACCTGGGCATCACTATAATCACACACTATCTTTGTAACAATCTGAGCATGGATAATGCACTACACTATCTTGACAGGAACATGAACACTATCTCTGCAATGATGTCAACATGATTATCTTCGCACATTATCTTTGAGGGGACAGGAGCAGCACTATAGTCACACACTATATCTGTGGGACCATGGACATCACTTTAATCACACTTTTTCTGTAGGGACCTAGGAATCACTATAGTTACACACTATCGCTGTGCGGACCTGGTAATCACTGTAATCACACACTATCTCTGTGGGGATCTGGGCATCATTATAATTACACACTATCTCTGTAGAGGCCTGGGCATCACAGAGATCACACACTATCTCTGAAGGGATTTCAACATGATTATCATCACACACTATCTTTAAGGGGACTTTAACATGACTATAATCACACACTATCTATGTGGGGACCTGGGCTTCACTAGAATCACACACTATCTCTGTGGGGACCTGGACATCACGAAAATGACATTATCTCTGTGGAGACTTGGGCATTACTATAATGACAAACTACATCTGTGGGACCATAAGCATTACTATAACTGCATACTATCTCTGCAAGGATTTCAACATGAATATCATCACACACTATCGCTGAGCAGACTTCAACAAGACTATAATAACACAATCTCTGTGGGGATCTGGGCATCACTATGATCACACACTATTTGTGTAGGGACCTGGGCATCAGTATAATCACACACTAATTCTAGTGGGACCTGGGCATGACTGTAATCACCCACCATCTCTGATTGGATTTCAACATAATTATCATCACAAACTATCTCTGAGGATACCTGGGCATCACTATGATCACACACTATTAGTGTAGGGACCTGGGAATCACTATAGTTATACACTATCTCTGTGGGCACTTGGTAATCACACACTGTCTCGGTGAGAATTTGAGCATCGCTGTATTCACTCACTATATCTGTGGGGACCTGGGCATCAGTATAATCACACACTATCTCTGTGGGGACCTGGGCATCAGTATAATCACACACTACCCCTATGGGGACCTGGACAACAGTATAACCACACACTATTTCTAGTGGGACCTGGGCATGATTGTAATTACCCACTATCTCTGATGGGATTTCAACATGATTATCATCACACACTATCTTTGAGGGGACTTGACATGACTATAATCACACACTATCTATGTGGGGACCTGGGCTTCACTATAATCACACACTATCTCTGTGGGGACCTGGACATCACTAAAATGACATGTTATCTCTGTGGAGACTTGGGCATTACTATAATGACAAACTACATCTGTGGGACCATAAGCATTACTATAACTACATACCATCTCTGCAAGGATTTCAACATGAATATCATCACACACTATCGCTGAGCAGACTTCAACAAGACTATAATAACACAATCTCTGTGGGGATCTGGGCATCACTATGATTACACATTATTTGTGTAGGGACCTGGGCATCAGTATAATCACACACTAATTCTAGTGGGACCTGGGCATGACTGTTATCACCCACTATCTCTGATTGGATTTCAACATAATTATCATCACAAACTATCTCTGAGGATACCTGGGGATCACTATGATCACACACTATTAGTGTAGGGACCTGGGAATCACTATAATTATACACTATCTCTCAGTAGCGGTCGGTGGTGGGAGTGCCGCCGGGCGCTGACGTGGGGCAGGGGAGGGGCAGGGGTGGGGGTAGTAAACTACGGATTACGGCCGATTACAGGTAAGTACACATATAAATAAATAAAATGAATTTCGTTGCGCGCTGCATCGCATTTGGCGATGCAGCGCGAGAAATTGATTTATTTATATGTGTACCTGTAATCGGCCGTAATCCGTAGTTTACTACCCCCACCCTGCCCCTCCCACGTCAGCGCCCGGCGGCACTCCCACCACCGACCGCTACTGCTATCTATGTGGGCACTTGGTAATCACACACTGTCTCTGTGAGAATTTGAGCATCGCTGTATTCACACACTATATCTGTGGGGACCTGGGCATCAGTATAATCACACACTATCTCTGTGGGGACCTGCGAATCAGTATAATCACACACTACCGCTATGGGGACCTGGACATCAGTATAACCACACACTATTTCTAGTGGGACCTGGGCATGATTGTAATCACCCACTATCTCTGACTGGATTTCAACATAATTATCATCACACACTATCTCTGAGGGGACCTGGGCATCACTATGATCACACACTATTTGTGTAGGGACCTGGGAATCACTATAATTATACACTATCTCTGTGGGCAGTTGGTAATCACACACTGTCTCAGTAGGGATTTGAGCATCACTGTAATCACACACTATCTCTGTGGGGACTTGGGCATCAGTATAATCACACACTATCTCTGTGGGGACCTGGGCCTGTCTATAATCACACACTATGTCTGTGGGGACCTGGATATCAGTATAATCACACACTACCGCTATGGGTACCTAGACATCAGTATAACCACACACTATCTCTAGTGGGACCTGGGCATGATTGTAATCACCCACTATCTCTGCGGGGATTTCAACATGATTATCATCACATACTATTGCTGAGAGGACTTAAACATGACTACTATCTCTGTTGGGACCTGGACATAACTATAATCACACATACTCTCTGTAGTGCCATGGGTATTACTATACACTCTATCTCTGTGGGGACCTGACCATTACTAGGATCAAATATTATCTCTGTATGGATTTCAACATGGTTATCATCACACACTATCTCTGAGGGACTAGAACATTACTATAATCACACACTATCTCTATGGGGACCTGGGCATCAGCACAATCACGCACTCTCTCTGTGGGGACCTGGGCATCAGCATAATCACACATTATCTCTGTGGGGACCTGGGCATGATTGGAAACAACCACTATCTCTGCTGGAATTTCAACATCATCACACACTATCTCTGATGGGACTTGAACATGACTATAATCACATACTATCTCTGTGGGGACCTGGGAATCACTCTAATCTCACACTATCTCTGTGGTCACCTGCCATCACTATAATCACACACTGTCCGTATCAGTTCTTGAACATTATTATACTCACATACCATCTCTATTCATGCAAGGTGATGTCTAGGTAGGAAGTTTATGAAAACGGATCTAGGTAATCTGACCCTGGCTTTCCCACCTGACCACACTGCATGATTTTTGGCTTGCCAATTTGTTTGTCTAGGTATTATTTTCTTATTATTTTCTTTTTTTCATACCATTTAACTCTTTTGTTTCTCTCTGAAAATGTGTTCAATATATGTAAGTCTAATTACATGGACTTGTCCTGCTACATTTTACTAGTAACAAAAGCATAATCATTAAAAGTCATCTTAAGTGTGCCCCGTGACACAAGCAGCTATTGATATATGAATTGCCTATCATATAATTTAAGTACTGTATTGAACTAAAACATTTAGCAATTTGCTCATGAATGTATTCAATCATAATAGACAATGTTGGAGCAAGTCCTCACAAGGATAGGAACACATGTTCGAGTCCCCACAATGATGGTTCTGTGCGCGTGATTAAATGAAGTTATATTTGCATATTTGAAGCAGGATCCTGTATAATGATTTTTTTCTTAACATTTTTCTGCAATTAGTATATCTTAAAAACATTGGGAAAGGTTAGTCCCCACAAGGCAGGTATCCACACATAGTCCCCACAAGGATGGTAACACGTGTATGTGTGTGTGTGTGTGTGTGTGTGTGTGTGTGTGTGTATATATATATATATATATACATATATATATATATATATATATATATATATATACATACATATATATATATATATATATACATATATATATATATATATATATATATATATATATATATATATATATATATATATATACAAATAACACAGACCGCCTGCAAATTGCCGCTCTTAGCAGCACAGGTGCAGCAGTTCACGGAGGCGCGGTTCCGCGAAATATCTTTGCAAACTGTTGTCAGAGGACACACAGGACTGCGCACTCGGGCTCATGAAAATTAATGTAGATTTATTCCAGCTTTCTCCAAAGAATCAAAAGCTAACACACAAACGTGTTTCGGGCACCTGGACTTCGTCAATGTTAGTTACCACACTGATTATTCATCTTTTAATAACAAAGCTAATCATTCGTCAAAAAATTCATTGCAAAGATAAAGAAAGGACTTATGCAAGAGTGGTTTCTTTAGGTGTTTCTGTGTCCTGTTAAGTAATTAAAATGCCGCAAACCCGTGATCAAGGCGATACGCTGAAACGCGTTGGGGAGGCACATGGTCACATGTTCTGGAATCTAATTAAAGAAGATTTTTTCCAGTTTTGAGTGCAGCTCATGCTTCCCGGGGCTTTATGGGGAGCTGTTTGTTGACGTACTTTCACGGCACAGCCCAGTGCCGGTAGGAGCGTGCACCACCTTCAAAATGACATCGCACCGCCCGGAGGAATTGACGAGTGGTGCCTGTCGCCGTAGATAACTGCGTTACAAGGGCCTGTCTCGACTGTTATAGAAGTCGGGAACGGGACTACTGGACTTATTGATTACGGTATTTATGAACATGCACCATGGATAATTGAACTATTGAACTTATTGGAATAATGGACTACATGGACCATAATGCTTTGCATCCCATTAGGGAGGCTCATTGAAGGGCTATAAATAGATCACAGATGTGGGAGTCCTGTTAAGTATTTAAAATGCCGCAAACCCGTGATCAAGGCGATATGCTGAAACACGTTGGGGAGGCACATGGTCACATGTTCTGGAATCTAATTAAAGAAGATTTTTTCCAGTTTTGAGTGCAGCTCATGCTTCCCGGGGCTTTATGGGGAGCTGTTTGTTGACGTACTTTCACGGCACAGCCCAGTGCCGGTAGGAGCGTGCACCACCTTCAAAATGACATTGCGCCGCCCGGAGGAGTTGACGAGTGGTGCCTGTCGCCGCAGATCACTGCGTTACAAGGGCCTGTCTCGACTGTTATAGAAGTCGGGCACGGGACTACTGGACTTATTGATTACGGTATTTATGAACATGCACCATGGATGATTGAACTATTGAACTTATTGGAATAATGGACTACCGGGACCATAATGCTTTGCATCCCATTAGGGAGGCTCATTGAAGGGCTATAAATAGATCACAGATGTGGAAGTCCTGTTAAGTAATTAAAATGCTGCAAACCCGTGATCAAGGCGATACGCTGAAAAGCGTTGGGGAGGCACATGGTCACATGTTCTGGAATCTAATTAAAAAAGATTTTTTCCAGTTTTGAGTGCAGCTCATGCTTCCCGGGGCTTTATGGGGAGCTGTTTGTTGACGTACTTTCACGGCACAGCCCAGTGCCGGTAGGAGCGTGCACCACCTTCAAAATGACATTGCGCCGCCCGGAGGAATTGCCGAGTGGTGCCTGTCGCCGCAGATCACTGCGTTACAAGGGCCTGTCTCGACTGTTATAGAAGTCAGGAATGGGACTACTGGACTTATTGATTACGGTATTTATGAACATGCACCATGGATGATTGAACTATTAAATTTATTGGAATAATGGACTACCGGGACCATAATGCTTTGCATCCCATTAGGGAGGCTCATTGAAGGGCTATAAATAGATCACAGATGTGGAAGTCCTGTTAAGTAATTAAAATGCCGCAAACCCGTGATCAAGGCGATACGCTGAAATACTTTGGGGAGGCACATGGTCACATGTTCTGGAATCTAATTAAAGAAGATTTTTCCAGTTTTGAGTGCAGCTCATGCTTCCCGGGGCTTTATGGGGAGCTGTTTGTTGGCATACTTTCACGGCACAACCCAGTGCCGGTAGGAGCGTGCACCACCTTCAAAATGACATTGCGCCGCCCGGAGGAATTGACGAGTGGTGCCTGTCGCTGCAGATCACTGCGTTACAAGGGCCTGTCTCGACAGTTATAGAAGTCGGGAACGGGACTACTGGACTTATTGATTACGGTATTTATGAACATGCACCATGGATGATTGAACTACTGAATTTATTGGAATAATGGACTGCCGGGACCATAATGCTTTGCATCCCATTAGGGAGGCTCATTGAAGGGCTATAAATAGATCACAATGTGGGAGTCCTGTTAAGTAACTAAAATGCCGCAAACCTGTGATCAAGGCGATACGCTGAAACGCGTTGGGGAGGCACATGGTCACATGATCTGGAATCTAATTAAACAAGATTTTTTCCAGTTTTGAGTGCAGCTCATGCTTCTCGGGGCTTTATGGGGAGCTGTTTGTTGAAGTACTTTCACGGCACAGCCCAGTGCAGGTAGGAGCGTGCACCACCTTCAAAATGACATCGCGCCGCCCGGAGGAATTGACGAGTGGTGCCTGTCGCCGCAGATCACTGCGTTACAAGCGCCTGTCTCGACTGTTATAGAAGTCGGGAACGGGACTACTGGACTTATTGATTACGGTATTTATGAACATGCACCATGGATGATTGAACTATTGAATTTATTGGAATAAAGGACTACCGGGACCATAATGCTTTGCAATCAATTAGGGAGGCTCATTGAAGGGCTATAAATAGATCACAGATGTGGGAGTCCTGTTAAGTAATTAAAGTGCTGCAAACCTGTGATCAAGTCGATACGCTGAAATGAGTTGGGGAGGCACATGGTCACATGTTCTGGAATCTAATTAAAGAAGATTTTTTTCATTTTTGAGTGCAGCTCATGCTTCCCGGGGCTTTATGGGGAGCTGTTTGTTCACGTACTTTCACGGCACAGCCCAGTGCCGGTAGGAGCGTGCACCACCTTCAAAATGACATCGCGCCGCACGGAGGAATTGACGAGTGGTGCCTGTCGCCGCAGATCACTGCGTTACAAGGGCCTGTCTTGACTGTTATAGAAGTCGGGAACGGGACTACTGGACTTATTGATTACAGTATTTATGAACATGCACCATGGATGATTGAACTATTGAACTTATTGGAATAATGGACTACCGGGACCATAATGCTTTGCATCCCATTAGGGAGGCTCATTGAAGGGCTATAAATAGATCACAGATGTGGAAGTCCTGTTAAGTAATTAAAATGCTGCAAACCTGTTATCAAGGCGATACGCTGAAAGCGTTGGGGAGGCACATGGTCACATGTTCTGGAATCTAATTAAAGAAGATTTTTTCCAGTTTTGAGTGCAGCTCGTGCTTCCCGGGGCTTTATGGGGAGCTGTTTGTTGACGTACTTTCACGGCACAGCCCAGTGCCGGTAGGAGCGTGCACCACCTTCAAAATGACATCGCACCGCCCGGAGGAATTGACGAGTGGTGCCTGTCGCACGCAGATAACTGCGTTACAAGGGCCTGTCTCGACTGTTATAGAAGTCGGGAACGGGACTACTGGACTTATTGATTACGGTATTTATGAACATGCACCATGGATGATTGAACTATTGAATTTATTGGAATAAAGGACTACCGGGACCATAATGCTTTGCATCCAATTAGGGAGGCTCATTGAAGGGCTATAAATAGATCACAGATGTGGGAGTCCTGTTAAGTAATTAAAGTGCTGCAAACCTGTGATCAAGTCGATATGCTGAAACGAGTTGGGAGGCACATGGTCACATGTTCTGGAATCTAATTAAAGAAGATTTTTTTCATTTTTGAGTGCAGCTCATGCTTCCCGGGGCTTTATGGGGAGATGTTTGTTCACGTACTTTCACGGCACAGCCCAGTGCCGGTAGGAGCGTGCACCACCTTCAAAATGACATCGCGCCGCACGGAGGAATTGACGAGTGGTGCCTGTCGCCGCAGATCACTGCGTTACAAGGGCCTGTCTTGACTGTTATAGAAGTCGGGAACGGGACTACTGGACTTATTGATTACAGTATTTATGAACATGCACCATGGATGATTGAACTATTGAACTTATTGGAATAATGGACTACCGGGACCATAATGCTTTGCATCCCATTAGGGAGGCTCATTGAAGGGCTATAAATAGATCACAGATGTGGAAGTCCTGTTAAGTAATTAAAATGCCGCAAACCCGTGATCAAGGCGATACGCTGAAAAGCGTTGGGGAGGCACATGGTCACATGTTCTGGAATCTAATTAAAAAGATTTTTTCCAGTTTTGAGTGCAGCTCATGCTTCCCGGGGCTTTATGGGGAGCTGTTTGTTGACGTACTTTCACGGCACAGCCCAGTGCCGGTAGGAGCGTGCACCACCTTCAAAATGACATCGGGCCGCCCGGCGGAATTGACGAGTGGTGCCTGTCGCCGCAGATCACTGCGTTACAAGGGCCTGTCTCGACTGTTATAGAAGTCAGGAATGGGACTACTGGACTTATTGATTACGGTATTTATGAACATGCACCATGGATGATTGAACTATTAAATTTATTGGAATAATGGACTACCGGGACCATAATGCTTTGCATCCCATTAGGGAGGCTCATTGAAGGGCTATAAATAGATCACAGATGTGGAAGTCCTGTTAAGTAATTAAAATGCCGCAAACCCGTGATCAAGGCGATACGCTGAAATACTTTGGGGAAGCACATGGTCACATGTTCTGGAATCTAATTAAAGAAGATTTTTTCCAGTTTTGAGTGCAGTTCATGCTTCCCGGGGCTTTATGGGAAGCTGTTTGTTGGCATACTTTCACGGCACAACCCAGTGCCGGTAGGAGCGTGCACCACCTTCAAAATGACATTGCGCCGCCCGGAGGAATTGATGAGTGGTGCCTGTCGCTGCAGATCACTGCGTTACAAGGGCCTGTCTCGACAGTTATAGAAGTCGGGAACGGGACTACTGGACTTATTGATTACGGTATTTATGAACATGCACCATGGATGATTGAACTACTGAATTTATTGGAATAATGGACTGCCGGGACCATAATGCTTTGCATCCCATTAGGGAGGCTCATTGAAGGGCTATAAATAGATCACAATGTGGGAGTCCTGTTAAGTAACTAAAATGCCGCAAACCTGTGATCAAGGCGATACGCTGAAACGCGTTGGGGAGGCACATGGTCACATGATCTGGAATCTAATTAAACAAGATTTTTTCCAGTTTTGAGTGCAGCTCATGCTTCCCGGGGCTTTATGGGGAGCTGTTTGTTGACGTACTTTCACGGCACAGCCCAGTGCCGGTAGGAGCGTGCACCACCTTCAAAATGACATCGCGCCGCCCAGAGGAATTGACGAGTGGTGCCTGTCGCCGCAGATCACTGCGTTACAAGCGCCTGTCTCGACTGTTATAGAAGTCGGGAACGGGACTACTGGACTTATTGATTACGGTATTTATGAACATGCACCATGGATGATTGAACTATTGAATTTATTGGAATAAAGGACTACCGGGACCATAATGCTTTGCAATCAATTAGGGAGGCTCATTGAAGGGCTATAAATAGATCACAGATGTGGGAGTCCTGTTAAGTAATTAAAGTGCTGCAAACCTGTGATCAAGTCGATACGCTGAAACGAGTTGGGGAGGCACATGGTCACATGTTCTGGAATCTAATTAAAGAAGATTTTTTTCATTTTTGAGTGCAGCTCATGCTTCCCGGGGCTTTATGGGGAGCTGTTTGTTGACGTACTTTCACGGCACAGCCCAGTGCCGGTAGGAGCGTGCACCACCTTCAAAATGACATTGCGCAGCCCGGAGGAATTGCCGAGTGGTGCCTGTCGCTGCAGATCACTGCGTTACAAGGGCCTGTCTCGACAGTTATAGAAGTCGGGAACGGGACTACTGGACTTATTGATTACGGTATTTATGAACATGCACCATGGATGATTGAACTACTGAACTTATTGGAATAATGGACTACCGGGACCATAATGCTTTGCATCCCATTAGGGAGGCTCATTGAAGGGCTATAAATAGATCACAGATGTGGAAGTCCTGTTAAGTAATTAAAATGCTGCAAACCCGTGATCAAGGCGATACGCTGAAAAGCGTTGGGGAGGCACATGGTCACATGTTCTGGAATCTAATTAAAGAAGATTTTTTCCAGTTTTGAGTGCAGCTCATGCTTCCCGGGGCTTTATGGGGAGCTGTTTGTTGACGTACTTTCACGGCACAGCCCAGTGCCGGTAGGAGCGTGCACCACCTTCAAAATGACATCGGGCCGCCCGGCGGAATTGACGAGTAGTGCCTGTCGCCGCAGATCACTGCATTACAAGGGCCTGTCTCGACTGTTATAGAAGTCAGGAATGGGACTACTGGACTTATTGATTACGGTATTTATGAACATGCACCATGGATGATTGAACTATTAAATTTATTGGAATAATGGACTACCGGGACCATAATGCTTTGCATCCCATTAGGGAGGCTCATTGAAGGGATATAAATAGATCACAGATGTGGAAGTCCTGTTAAGTAATTAAAATGCCGCAAACCCGTGATCAAGGCGATACGCTGAAATACTTTGGGGAGGCACATGGTCACATGTTCTGGAATCTAATTAAAGAAGATTTTTTCCAGTTTTGAGTGCAGCTCATGCTTCCCGGGGCTTTATGGGGAGCTGTTTGTTGGCATACTTTCACGGCACAACCCAGTGCCGGTAGGAGCGTGCACCACCTTCAAAATGACATTGCGCCGCCCGAAGGAATTGACGAGTGGTGCCTGTCGCTGCAGATCACTGCGTTACAAGGGCCTGTCTCGACAGTTATAGAAGTCGGGAACGGGACTACTGGACTTATTGATTACGGTATTTATGAACATGCACCATGGATGATTGAACTACTGAATTTATTGGAATAATGGACTGCCGGGACCATAATGCTTTGCATCCCATTAGGGAGGCTCATTGAAGGGCTATAAATAGATCACAATGTGGGAGTCCTGTTAAGTAACTAAAATGCCGCAAACCTGTGATCAAGGCGATACGCTGAAAGGCGTTGGGGAGGCACATGGTCACATGATCTGGAATCTAATTAAACAAGATTTTTTCCAGTTTTGAATGCAGCTCATGCTTCTCGGGGCTTTATGGGGAGCTGTTTGTTGAAGTACTTTCACGGCACAGCCCAGTGCAGGTAGGAGCGTGCACCACCTTCAAAATGACATCGCGCCGCCCGGAGGAATTGACGAGTGGTGCCTGTCGCCGCAGATCACTGCGTTACAAGCGCCTGTCTCGACTGTTATAGAAGTCGGGAACGGGACTACTGGACTTATTGATTACGTTATTTATGAACATGCACCATGGATGATTGAACTATTGAATTTATTGGAATAAAGGACTACCGGGACCATAATGCTTTGCATCCAATTAGGGAGGCTCATTGAAGGGCTATAAATAGATCACAGATGTGGGAGTCCTGTTAAGTAATTAAAGTGCTGCAAACCTGTGATCAAGTCGATACGCTGAAACGAGTTGGGGAGGCACATGGTCACATGTTCTGGAATCTAATTAAAGAAGATTTTTTCATTTTTGAGTGCAGCTCATGCTTCCCGGGGCTTTATGGGGAGCTGTTTGTTGACGTACTTTCACGGCACAGCCCAGTGCCGGTAGGAGCGTGCACCACCTTCAAAATGACATCGCGCAGCCCGGAGGAATTGACGAGTGGTGCCTGTCGCCGCAGATCACTGCGTTACAAGGGCCTGTCTTGACTGTTATAGAAGTCGGGAACGGGACTACTGGACTTATTGATTACGGTATTTATGAACATGCACCATGGATGATTGAACTATTGAACTTATTGGAATAAAGGACTACCAGGACCATAATGCTTTGCATCCAATTAGGTAGGCTCATTGAAGGGCTATAAATAGATCGCAGATGTGGGAGTCCTGTTAAGTAATTAAAATGCTGCAAACCCGTGATCAAGTTGATACGCTGAAATGAGTTGGGGAGGCACATGGTCACATGTTCTGGAATCTAATTAAAGAAGATTTTTTCCATTTTTGAGTGCAGCTCATGCTTCCCGGGGCTTTATGGGGAGCTGTTTGTTCACGTACTTTCACGGCACAGCCCAGTGCCGGTAGGAGCGTGCACCACCTTCAAAATGACATCGCGCCGCACGGAGGAATTGACGAGTGGTGCCTGTCGCCGCAGATCACTGCGTTACAAGGGCCTGTCTTGACTGTTATAGAAGTCGGGAACGGGACTACTGGACTTATTGATTACAGTATTTATGAACATGCACCATGGATGATTGAACTATTGAACTTATTGGAATAATGGACTACCGGGACCATAATGCTTTGCATCCCATTAGGGAGGCTCATTGAAGGGCTATAAATAGATCACAGATGTGGAAGTCCTGTTAAGTAATTAAAATGCCGCAAACCTGTTATCAAGGCGATACGCTGAAAGCGTTGGGGAGGCACATGGTCACATGTTCTGGAATCTAATTAAAGAAGATTTTTTCCAGTTTTGAGTGCAGCTCGTGCTTCCCGGGGCTTTATGGGGAGCTGTTTGTTGACGTACTTTCACGGCACAGCCCAGTGCCGGTAGGAGCGTGCACCACCTTCAAAATGACATCGCACCGCCCGGAGGAATTGACGAGTGGTGCCTGTCGCCGCAGATAACTGCGTTACAAGGGCCTGTCTCGACTGTTATAGAAGTCGGGAACGGGACTACTGGACTTATTGATTACGGTATTTATGAACATGCCAAATGGATAATTGAACTATTGAACTTATTGGAATAATGGACTACATGGACCATAATGCTTTGAATCCCATTAGGGAGGATCATTGAAGGGCTATAAATAGATCACAGATGTGGGAGTCCTGTTAAGTAATTAAAATGCCGCAAACCCGTGATCAAGGAGATATGCTGAAACACGTTGGGGAGGCACATGGTCACATGTTCTGGAATCTAATTAAAGAAGATTTTTTCCAGTTTTGAGTGCAGCTCATGCTTCCCGGGGCTTTATGGGGAGCTGTTTGTTGACGTACTTTCACGGCACAGCCTAGTGCCGGTAGGAGCGTGCACCACCTTCAAAATGACATTGCGCCGCCCGGAGGAATTGACGAGTGGTGCCTGTCGCCGCAGATCACTGCGTTACAAGGGCCTGTCTCGACTGTTATAGAAGTCGGGCACGGGACTACTGGACTTATTGATTACGGTATTTATGAACATGCACCATGGATGATTGAACTATTGAACTTATTGGAATAATGGACTACCGGGACCATAATGCTTTGCATCCCATTAGGGAGGCTCATTGAAGGGCTATAAATAGATCACAGATGTGGAAGTCCTGTTAAGTAATTAAAATGCCGCAAACCCGTGATCAAGGCGATACGCTGAAACGCGTTGGGGAGGCACATGGTCACATGTTCTGGAATCTAATTAAAAAGATTTTTTCCAGTTTTGAGTGCAGCTCATGCTTCCCGGGGCTTTATGGGGAGCTGTTTGTTGACGTACTTTCACGGCACAGCCCAGTGCCGGTAGGAGCGTGCACCACCTTCAAAATGACATCGGGCCGTCCGGAGGAATTGACGAGTGGTGCCTGTCGCCGCAGATCACTGCGTTACAAGGGCCTGTCTCGACCGTTATAGAAGTCTGGAACGGGACTACTGGACTTATTGATTACGGTATTAATGAACATACACCATGGATGATTGAACTATTGAACTTATTGGAATAATGGACTGCCGGGACCATAATGCATTGCATCCCATTAGGGAGGCTCATTGAAGGGCTATAAATAGATCACAGTTGTGGGAGTCCTGTTAAGTAATTAAAATGCTGCAAACCCGTGATCAAGGCGATACGCTGAAACGCGTTGGGGAGGAACATGGTCACATGTTCTGGAATCTAATTAAAGAAGATTTTTTCCAGCTTTGAGTGCAGCTCATGCTTACCGGGGCTTTATATGGAGCTGTTTGTTGACGTACTTTCACAGCACAGCCCAGTGCCGGTAGGAGCGTGCACCACCTTCAAAATGACATCGCGCCGCCCGGAGGAATTGACGAGTGGTGCCTGTCGCCGCAGATCACTGCGTTACAAGGGCCTGTCTCGACTGTTATAGAAGTCAGGAATGGGACTACTGGACTTATTGATTACGGTATTTATGAACATGCACCATGGATGATTGAACTATTGAATTTATTGGAATAATGGACTACCGGGACCATAATGCTTTGCATCCCATTAGGGAGGCTCATTGAAGGGCTATAAATAGATCACAGATGTGGAAGTCCTGTTAAGTAATTAAAATGCCGCAAACCCGTGATCAAGGCGATACGCTGAAATACTTTGGGGAGGCACATGGTCACATGTTCTGGAATCTAATTAAAGAAGATTTTTTCCAGTTTTGAGTGCAGCTCATGCTTTCTGGGGCTTTATGGGGAGCTGTTTGTTGACGTACTTTCACGGCACAGCCCAGTGCCGGTAGGAGCGTGCACCACCTTCAAAATGACATCGCGCAGCCCGGAGGAATTGACGAGTGGTGCCTGTCGCCGCAGATCACTGCGTTACAAGGGCCTGTCTTGACTGTTATAGAATTCGGGAACGGGACTACTGGACTTATTGATTACGGTATTTATGAACATGCACCATGGATGATTGAACTATTGAACTTATTGGAATAAAGGACTACCAGGACCATAATGCTTTGCATCCAATTAGGTAGGCTCATTGAAGGGCTATAAATAGATCACAGATGTGGGAGTCCTGTTAAGTAATTAAAATGCTGCAAACCCGTGATCAAGTCGACACGCTGAAACGAGTTAGGGAGGCACACGGTCACATGTTCTGGAATCTAATTAAAGAAGATTTTTTCCATTTTTGAGTGCAGCTCATGCTTCCCGGGGCTTTATGGGGAGCTGTTTGTTGACGTACTTTCACGGCACAGCCCAGTGCCGGTAGGAGCGTGCACCACCTTCAAAATGACATCGCGCAGCCCGGAGGAATTGCCGAGTGGTGTCTGTCGCTGCAGATCACTGCGTTACAAGGGCCTGTCTCGACAGTTATAGAAGTCGGGAACGGGACTACTGGACTTATTGATTACGGTATTTATGAACATGCACCATGGATGATTGAACTACTGAACTTATTGGAATAATGGACTACCGGGACCATAATGCTTTGCATCCCATTAGGGAGGCTCATTGAAGGGCTATAAATAGATCACAGATGTGGAAGTCCTGTTAAGTAATTAAAATGCTGCAAACCCGTGATCAAGGCGATACGCTGAAAAGCGTTGGGGAGGCACATGGTCACATGTTCTGGAATCTAATTAAAAAAGATTTTTTCCAGTTTTGAGTGCAGCTCATGCTTCCCGGGGCTTTATGGGGAGCTGTTTGTTGACGTACTTTCACGGCACAGCCCAGTGCCGGTAGGAGCGTGCACCACCTTCAAAATAACATCGGGCCGCCCGGCGGAATTGACGAGTGGTGCCTGTCACCGCAGATCACTGCGTTACAAGGGCCTGTCTCGACTGTTATAGAAGTCAGGAATGGGACTACTGGACTTATTGATTACGGTATTTATGAACATGCACCATGGATGATTGAACTATTAAATTTATTGGAATAATGGACTACCGGGACCATAATGCTTTGCATCCCATTAGGGAGGCTCATTGAAGGGCTATAAATAGATCACAGATGTGGAAGTCCTGTTAAGTAATTAAAATGCCGCAAACCCGTGATCAAGGCGATACGCTGAAATACTTTGGGGAGGCACATGGTCACATGTTCTGGAATCTAATTAAAGAAGATTTTTTCCAGTTTTGAGTGCAGCTCATGCTTCCCGGGGCTTTATGGGGAGCTGTTTGTTGGCATACTTTCACGGCACAACCCAGTGCCGGTAGGAGCGTGCACCACCTTCAAAATGACATTGCGCCGCCCGAAGGAATTGACGAGTGGTGCCTGTCGCTGCAGATCAATGCGTTACAAGGGCCTGTCTCGACAGTTATAGAAGTCGGGAACGGGACTACTGGACTTATTGATTACGGTATTTATGAACATGCACCATGGATGATTGAACTACTGAATTTATTGGAATAATGGACTGCCGGGACCATAATGCTTTGCATCCCATTAGGGAGGCTCATTGAAGGGCTATAAATAGATCACAATGTGGGAGTCCTGTTAAGTAACTAAAATGCCGCAAACCTGTGATCAAGGCGATACGCTGAAAGGCGTTGGGGAGGCACATGGTCACATGATCTGGAATCTAATTAAACAAGATTTTTTCCAGTTTTGAGTGCAGCTCATGCTTCTCGGGGCTTTATGGGGAGCTGTTTGTTGAAGTACTTTCACAGCACAGCCCAGTGCAGGTAGGAGCGTGCACCACCTTCAAAATGACATCGCGCCGCCCGGAGGAATTGACGAGTGGTGCCTGTCGCCGCAGATCACTGCGTTACAAGCGCCTGTCTCGACTGTTATAGAAGTCGGGAACGGGACTACTGGACTTATTGATTACGGTATTTATGAACATGCACCATGGATGATTGAACTATTGAATTTATTGGAATAAAGGACTACCGGGACCATAATGCTTTGCATCCAATTAGGGAGGCTCATTGAAGGGCTATAAATAGATCACAGATGTGGGAGTCCTGTTAAGTAATTAAAGTGCTGCAAACCTGTGATCAAGTCGATACGCTGAAACGAGTTGGGGAGGCACATGGTCACATGTTCTGGAATCTAATTAAAGAAGATTTTTTTCATTTTTGAGTGCAGCTCATGCTTCCCGGGGCTTTATGGGGAGCTGTTTGTTGACGTACTTTCACGGCACAGCCCAGTGCCGGTAGGAGCGTGCACCACCTTCAAAATGACATCGCGCAGCCCGGAGGAATTGACGAGTGGTGCCTGTCGCCGCAGATCACTGCGTTACAAGGGCCTGTCTTGACTGTTATAGAAGTCGGGAACGGGACTACTGGACTTATTGATTACGGTATTTATGAACATGCACCATGGATGATTGAACTATTGAACTTATTGGAATAAAGGACTACCAGGACCATAATGCTTTGCATCCAATTAGTTAGGCTCATTGAAGGGCTATAAATAGATCACAGATGTGGGAGTCCTGTTAAGTAATTAAAATGCTGCAAACCCGTGATCAAGTTGATACGCTGAAATGAGTTGGGGAGGCACATGGTCACATGTTCTGGAATCTAATTAAAGAAGATTTTTTCCATTTTTGAGTGCAGCTCATGCTTCCCGGGGCTTTATGGGGAGCTGTTTGTTCACGTACTTTCACGGCACAGCCCAGTGCCGGTAGGAGCGTGCACCACCTTCAAAATGACATCGCGCCGCACGGAGGAATTGACGAGTGGTGCCTGTCGCCGCAGATCACTGCGTTACAAGGGCCTGTCTTGACTGTTATAGAAGTCGGGAACGGGACTACTGGACTTATTGATTACAGTATTTATGAACATGCACCATGGATGATTGAACTATTGAACTTATTGGAATAATGGACTACCGGGACCATAATGCTTTGCATCCCATTAGGGAGGCTCATTGAAGGGCTATAAATAGATCACAGATGTGGAAGTCCTGTTAAGTAATTAAAATGCTGCAAACCTGTTATCAAGGCGATACGCTGAAAGCGTTGGGGAGGCACATGGTCACATGTTCTGGAATCTAATTAAAGAAGATTTTTTCCAGTTTTGAGTGCAGCTCGTGCTTCCCGGGGCTTTATGGGGAGCTGTTTGTTGACGTACTTTCACGGCACAGCCCAGTGCCGGTAGGAGCGTGCACCACCTTCAAAATGACATCGCACCGCCCGGAGGAATTGACGAGTGGTGCCTGTCGCCGCAGATAACTGCGTTACAAGGGCCTGTCTCGACTGTTATAGAAGTCGGGAACGGGACTACTGGACTTATTGATTACGGTATTTATGAACATGCACCATGGATGATTGAACTATTGAATTTATTGGAATAAAGGACTACCGGGACCATAATGCTTTGCATCCAATTAGGGAGGCTCATTGAAGGGCTATAAATAGATCACAGATGTGGGAGTCCTGTTAAGTAATTAAAGTGCTGCAAACCTGTGATCAAGTCGATATGCTGAAACGAGTTGGGAGGCACATGGTCACATGTTCTGGAATCTAATTAAAGAAGATTTTTTTCATTTTTGAGTGCAGCTCATGCTTCCCGGGGCTTTATGGGGAGATGTTTGTTCACGTACTTTCACGGCACAGCCCAGTGCCGGTAGGAGCGTGCACCACCTTCAAAATGACATCGCGCCGCACGGAGGAATTGACGAGTGGTGCCTGTCGCCGCAGATCACTGCGTTACAAGGGCCTGTCTTGACTGTTATAGAAGTCGGGAACGGGACTACTGGACTTATTGATTACAGTATTTATGAACATGCACCATGGATGATTGAACTATTGAACTTATTGGAATAATGGACTACCGGGACCATAATGCTTTGCATCCCATTAGGGAGGCTCATTGAAGGGCTATAAATAGATCACAGATGTGGAAGTCCTGTTAAGTAATTAAAATGCCGCAAACCCGTGATCAAGGCGATACGCTGAAAAGCGTTGGGGAGGCACATGGTCACATGTTCTGGAATCTAATTAAAAAGATTTTTTCCAGTTTTGAGTGCAGCTCATGCTTCCCGGGGCTTTATGGGGAGCTGTTTGTTGACGTACTTTCACGGCACAGCCCAGTGCCGGTAGGAGCGTGCACCACCTTCAAAATGACATCGGGCCGCCCGGCGGAATTGACGAGTGGTGCCTGTCGCCGCAGATCACTGCGTTACAAGGGCCTGTCTCGACTGTTATAGAAGTCAGGAATGGGACTACTGGACTTATTGATTACGGTATTTATGAACATGCACCATGGATGATTGAACTATTAAATTTATTGGAATAATGGACTACCGGGACCATAATGCTTTGCATCCCATTAGGGAGGCTCATTGAAGGGCTATAAATAGATCACAGATGTGGAAGTCCTGTTAAGTAATTAAAATGCCGCAAACCCGTGATCAAGGCGATACGCTGAAATACTTTGGGGAAGCACATGGTCACATGTTCTGGAATCTAATTAAAGAAGATTTTTTCCAGTTTTGAGTGCAGCTCATGCTTCCCGGGGCTTTATGGGAAGCTGTTTGTTGGCATACTTTCACGGCACAACCCAGTGCCGGTAGGAGCGTGCACCACCTTCAAAATGACATTGCGCCGCCCGGAGGAATTGATGAGTGGTGCCTGTCGCTGCAGATCACTGCGTTACAAGGGCCTGTCTCGACAGTTATAGAAGTCGGGAACGGGACTACTGGACTTATTGATTACGGTATTTATGAACATGCACCATGGATGATTGAACTACTGAATTTATTGGAATAATGGACTGCCGGGACCATAATGCTTTGCATCCCATTAGGGAGGCTCATTGAAGGGCTATAAATAGATCACAGATGTGGGAGTCCTGTTAAGTAACTAAAATGCCGCAAACCTGTGATCAAGGCGATACGCTGAAACGCGTTGGGGAGGCACATGGTCACATGATCTGGAATCTAATTAAACAAGATTTTTTCCAGTTTTGAGTGCAGCTCATGCTTCCCGGGGCTTTATGGGGAGCTGTTTGTTGACGTACTTTCACGGCACAGCCCAGTGCCGGTAGGAGCGTGCACCACCTTCAAAATGACATCGCGCCGCACGGAGGAATTGACGAGTGGTGCCTGTCGCCGCAGATCACTGCGTTACAAGGGCCTGTCTTGACTGTTATAGAAGTCGGGAACGGGACTACTGGACTTATTGATTACAGTATTTATGAACATGCACCATGGATGATTGAACTATTGAACTTATTGGAATAATGGACTACCGGGACCATAATGCTTTGCATCCCATTAGGGAGGCTCATTGAAGGGCTATAAATAGATCACAGATGTGGAAGTCCTGTTAAGTAATTAAAATGCCGCAAACCCGTGATCAAGGCGATACGCTGAAAAGCGTTGGGGAGGCACATGGTCACATGTTCTGGAATCTAATTAAAAAAGATTTTTTCCAGTTTTGAGTGCAGCTCATGCTTCCCGGGGCTTTATGGGGAGCTGTTTGTTGACGTACTTTCACGGCACAGCCCAGTGCCGGTAGGAGCGTGCACCACCTTCAAAATGACATCGGGCCGCCCGGCGGAATTGACGAGTGGTGCCTGTCGCCGCAGATCACTGCGTTACAAGGGCCTGTCTCGACTGTTATAGAAGTCAGGAATGGGACTACTGGACTTATTGATTACGGTATTTATGAACATGCACCATGGATGATTGAACTATTAAATTTATTGGAATAATGGACTACCGGGACCATAATGCTTTGCATCCCATTAGGGAGGCTCATTGAAGGGCTATAAATAGATCACAGATGTGGAAGTCCTGTTAAGTAATTAAAATGCCGCAAACCCGTGATCAAGGCGATACGCTGAAATACTTTGGGGAAGCACATGGTCACATGTTCTGGAATCTAATTAAAGAAGATTTTTTCCAGTTTTGAGTGCAGTTCATGCTTCCCGGGGCTTTATGGGAAGCTGTTTGTTGGCATACTTTCACGGCACAACCCAGTGCCGGTAGGAGCGTGCACCACCTTCAAAATGACATTGCGCCGCCCGGAGGAATTGATGAGTGGTGCCTGTCGCTGCAGATCACTGCGTTACAAGGGCCTGTCTCGACAGTTATAGAAGTCGGGAACGGGACTACTGGACTTATTGATTACGGTATTTATGAACATGCACCATGGATGATTGAACTACTGAATTTATTGGAATAATGGACTGCCGGGACCATAATGCTTTGCATCCCATTAGGGAGGCTCATTGAAGGGCTATAAATAGATCACAATGTGGGAGTCCTGTTAAGTAACTAAAATGCCGCAAACCTGTGATCAAGGCGATACGCTGAAACGCGTTGGGGAGGCACATGGTCACATGATCTGGAATCTAATTAAACAAGATTTTTTCCAGTTTTGAGTGCAGCTCATGCTTCCCGGGGCTTTATGGGGAGCTGTTTGTTGATCGTACTTTCACGGCACAGCCCAGTGCCGGTAGGAGCGTGCACCACCTTCAAAATGACATCGCGCCGCCCAGAGGAATTGACGAGTGGTGCCTGTCGCCGCAGATCACTGCGTTACAAGCGCCTGTCTCGACTGTTATAGAAGTCGGGAACGGGACTACTGGACTTATTGATTACGGTATTTATGAACATGCACCATGGATGATTGAACTATTGAATTTATTGGAATAAAGGACTACCGGGACCATAATGCTTTGCATCCAATTAGGGAGGCTCATTGAAGGGCTATAAATAGATCACAGATGTGGGAGTCCTGTTAAGTAATTAAAGTGCTGCAAACCTGTGATCAAGTCGATACGCTGAAACGAGTTGGGGAGGCACATGGTCACATGTTCTGGAATCTAATTAAAGAAGATTTTTTCCATTTTTGAGTGCAGCTCATGCTTCCCGGGGCTTTATGGGGAGCTGTTTGTTGACGTACTTTCACGGCACAGCCCAGTGCCGGTAGGAGCGTGCACCACCTTCAAAATGACATTGCGCAGCCCGGAGGAATTGCCGAGTGGTGCCTGTCGCTGCAGATCACTGCGTTACAAGGGCCTGTCTCGACAGTTATAGAAGTCGGGAACGGGACTACTGGACTTATTGATTACGGTATTTATGAACATGCACCATGGATGATTGAACTACTGAACTTATTGGAATAATGGACTACCGGGACCATAATGCTTTGCATCCCATTAGGGAGGCTCATTGAAGGGCTATAAATAGATCACAGATGTGGAAGTCCTGTTAAGTAATTAAAATGCCGCAAACCCGTGATCAAGGCGATACGCTGAAATACTTTGGGGAGGCACATGGTCACATGTTCTGGAATCTAATTAAAGAAGATTTTTTCCAGTTTTGAGTGCAGCTCATGCTTCCCGGGGCTTTATGGGGAGCTGTTTGTTGGCATACTTTCACGGCACAGCCCAGTGCCGGTAGGAGCGTGCACCACCTTCAAAATGACATTGCGCCGCCCGAAGGAATTGACGAGTGGTGCCTGTCGCTGCAGATCACTGCGTTACAAGGGCCTGTCTCGACAGTTATAGAAGTCGGGAACGGGACTACTGGACTTATTGATTACGGTATTTATGAACATGCACCATGGATGATTGAACTACTGAATTTATTGGAATAATGGACTGCCGGGACCATAATGCTTTGCATCCCATTAGGGAGGCTCATTGAAGGGCTATAAATAGATCACAGATGTGGGAGTCCTGTTAAGTAACTAAAATGCCGCAAACCTGTGATCAAGGCGATACGCTGAAAGGCGTTGGGGAGGCACATGGTCACATGATCTGGAATCTAATTAAACAAGATTTTTTCCAGTTTTGAATGCAGCTCATGCTTCTCGGGGCTTTATGGGGAGCTGTTTGTTGACAGTACTTTCACGGCACAGCCCAGTGCAGGTAGGAGCGTGCACCACCTTCAAAATGACATCGCGCCGCCCGGAGGAATTGACGAGTGGTGCCTGTCGCCGCAGATCACTGCGTTACAAGCGCCTGTCTCGACTGTTATAGAAGTCGGGAACGGGACTACTGGACTTATTGATTACGGTATTTATGAACATGCACCATGGATGATTGAACTATTGAATTTATTGGAATAAAGGACTACCGGGACCATAATGCTTTGCATCCAATTAGGGAGGCTCATTGAAGGGCTATAAATAGATCACAGATGTGGGAGTCCTGTTAAGTAATTAAAATGCTGCAAACCTGTGATCAAGTCGATACGCTGAAACGAGTTGGGGAGGCACATGGTCACATGTTCTGGAATCTAATTAAAGAAGATTTTTTCCATTTTTGAGTGCAGCTCATGCTTCCCGGGGCTTTATGGGGAGCTGTTTGTTGACGTACTTTCACGGCACAGCCCAGTGCCGGTAGGAGCGTGCACCACCTTCAAAATGACATCGCGCAGCCCGGAGGAATTGACGAGTGGTGCCTGTCGCCGCAGATCACTGCGTTACAAGGGCCTGTCTTGACTGTTATAGAAGTCGGGAACGGGACTACTGGACTTATTGATTACGGTATTTATGAACATGCACCATGGATGATTGAACTATTGAACTTATTGGAATAAAGGACTACCAGGACCATAATGCTTTGCATCCAATTAGGGAGGCTCATTGAAGGGCTATAAATAGATCACAGATGTGGGAGTCCTGTTAAGTAATTAAAATGCTGCAAACCCGTGATCAAGTCGATACGCTGAAATGAGTTGGGGAGGCACATGGTCACATGTTCTGGAATCTAATTAAAGAAGATTTTTTCCATTTTTGAGTGCAGCTCATGCTTCCCGGGGCTTTATGGGGAGCTGTTTGTTCACGTACTTTCACGGCACAGCCCAGTGCCGGTAGGAGCGTGCACCACCTTCAAAATGACATCGCGCCGCCCGGAGGAATTGACGAGTGGTGCCTGTCGCCGCAGATCACTGCGTTACAAGGGCCTGTCTTGACTGTTATAGAAGTCGGGAACGGGACTACTGGACTTATTGATTACAGTATTTATGAACATGCACCATGGATGATTGAACTATTGAACTTATTGGAATAATGGACTACCGGGACCATAATGCTTTGCATCCCATTAGGGAGGCTCATTGAAGGGCTATAAATAGATCACAGATGTGGAAGTCCTGTTAAGTAATTAAAATGCCGCAAACCTGTTATCAAGGCGATACGCTGAAAGCGTTGGGGAGGCACATGGTCACATGTTCTGGAATCTAATTAAAGAAGATTTTTTCCAGTTTTGAGTGCAGCTCATGCTTCCCGGGGCTTTATGGGGAGCTGTTTGTTGACGTACTTTCACGGCACAGCCCAGTGCCGGTAGGAGCGTGCACCACCTTCAAAATGACATCGCACCGCCCGGAGGAATTGACGAGTGGTGCCTGTCGCCGCAGATAACTGCGTTACAAGGGCCTGTCTCGACTGTTATAGAAGTCGGGAACGGGACTACTGGACTTATTGATTACGGTATTTATGAACATGCACCAATGGATGATTGAACTATTGAACTTATTGGAATAATGGACTACATGGACCATAATGCTTTGCATCCCATTAGGGAGGCTCATTGAAGGGCTATAAATAGATCACAGATGTGGGAGTCCTGTTAAGTAATTAAAATGCCGCAAACCCGTGATCAAGGCGATACGCTGAAACGCGTTGGGGAGGCACATGGTCACATGTTCTGGAATCTAATTAAAGAAGATTTTTTCCAGTTTTGAGTGCAGCTCATGCTTCCCGGGGCTTTATGGGGAGCTGTTTGTTGACGTACTTTCACGGCACAGCCCAGTGCCGGTAGGAGCGTGCACCACCTTCAAAATGACATTGCGCCGCCCGGAGGAATTGACGAGTGGTGCCTGTCGCCGCAGATCACTGCGTTACAAGGGCCTGTCTCGACTGTTATAGAAGTCGGGCACGGGACTACTGGACTTATTGATTACGGTATTTATGAACATGCACCATGGATGATTGAACTATTGAACTTATTGGAATAATGGACTACCGGGACCATAATGCTTTGCATCCCATTAGGGAGGCTCATTGAAGGGCTATAAATAGATCACAGATGTGGAAGTCCTGTTAAGTAATTAAAATGCCGCAAACCCGTGATCAAGGCGATACGCTGAAACGCGTTGGGGAGGCACATGGTCACATGTTCTGGAATCTAATTAAAGAAGATTTTTTCCAGTTTTGAGTGCAGCTCATGCTTCCCGGGGCTTTATGGGGAGCTGTTTGTTGACGTACTTTCACGGCACAGCCCAGTGCCGGTAGGAGCGTGCACCACCTTCAAAATGACATCGGGCCGTCCGGAGGAATTGACGAGTGGTGCCTGTCGCCGCAGATCACTGCGTTACAAGGGCCTGTCTCGACTGTTATAGAAGTCTGGAACGGGACTACTGGACTTATTGATTACGGTATTTATGAACATGCACCATGGATGATTGAACTATTGAACTTATTGGAATAATGGACTACCGGGACCATAATGCATTGCATCCCATTAGGGAGGCTCATTGAAGGGCTATAAATAGATCACAGTTGTGGGAGTCCTGTTAAGTAATTAAAATGCTGCAAACCCGTGATCAAGGCGATACGCTGAAACGCGTTGGGGAGGCACATGGTCACATGTTCTGGAATCTAATTAAAGAAGATTTTTTCCAGTTTTGAGTGCAGCTCATGCTTCCCGGGGCTTTATATGGAGCTGTTTGTTGACGTACTTTCACAGCACAGCCCAGTGCCGGTAGGAGCGTGCACCACCTTCAAAATGACATCGCGCCGCCCGGAGGAATTGACGAGTGGTGCCTGTCGCCGCAGATCACTGCGTTACAAGGGCCTGTCTCGACTGTTATAGAAGTCAGGAATGGGACTACTGGACTTATTGATTACGGTATTTATGAACATGCACCATGGATGATTGAACTATTGAATTTATTGGAATAATGGACTACCGGGACCATAATGCTTTGCATCCCATTAGGGAGGCTCATTGAAGGGCTATAAATAGATCACAGATGTGGAAGTCCTGTTAAGTAATTAAAATGCCGCAAACCCGTGATCAAGGCGATACGCTGAAATACTTTGGGGAGGCACATGGTCACATGTTCTGGAATCTAATTAAAGAAGATTTTTTCCAGTTTTGAGTGCAGCTCATGCTTCCTGGGGCTTTATGGGGAGCTGTTTGTTGACGTACTTTCACGGCACAGCCCAGTGCCGGTAGGAGCGTGCACCACCTTCAAAATGACATCGCGCCGCCCGGAGGAATTGACGAGTGGTGCCTGTCGCCGCAGATCACTGCGTTACAAGGGCCTGTCTTGACTGTTATAGAAGTCGGGAACGGGACTACTGGACTTATTGATTACGGTATTTATGAACATGCACCATGGATGATTGAACTATTGAACTTATTGGAATAAAGGACTACCAGGACCATAATGCTTTGCATCCAATTAGGTAGGCTCATTGAAGGGCTATAAATAGATCACAGATGTGGGAGTCCTGTTAAGTAATTAAAATGCTGCAAACCCGTGATCAAGTCGATACGCTGAAACGAGTTAGGGAGGCACATGGTCACATGTTCTGGAATCTAATTAAAGAAGATTTTTTCCATTTTTGAGTGCAGCTCATGCTTCCCGGGGCTTTATGGGGAGCTGTTTGTTGACGTACTTTCACGGCACAGCCCAGTGCCGGTAGGAGCGTGCACCACCTTCAAAATGACATCGCGCCGCCCGGAGGAATTGACGAGTGGTGCCTGTCGCTGCAGATCACTGCGTTACAAGGGCCTGTCTCGACTGTTATAGAAGTCGGGAACGGGACTACTGGACTTATTGATTACGGTATTTATGAACATGCACCATGGATGATTGAACTATTGAACTTATTGGAATAATGGACTACCGGGACCATAATGCTTTGCATCCCATTAGGGAGGCTCATTGAAGGGCTATAAATAGATCACAGATGTGGAAGTCCTGTTAAGTAATTAAAATGCTGCAAACCCGTGATCAAGGCGATACGCTGAAAAGCGTTGGGGAGGCACATGGTCACATGTTCTGGAATCTAATTAAAGAAGATTTTTTCCAGTTTTGAGTGCAGCTCATGCTTCCCGGGGCTTTATGGGGAGCTGTTTGTTGACGTACTTTCACGGCACAGCCCAGTGCCGGTAGGAGCGTGCACCACCTTCAAAATGACATCGCGCCGCCCGGAGGAATTGACGAGTGGTGCCTGTCGCCGCAGATCACTGCGTTACAAGGGCCTGTCTCGACTGTTATAGAAGTCAGGAATGGGACTACTGGACTTATTGATTACGGTATTTATGAACATGCACCATGGATGATTGAACTATTGAATTTATTGGAATAATGGACTACCGGGACCATAATGCTTTGCATCCCATTAGGGAGGCTCATTGAAGGGCTATAAATAGATCACAGATGTGGAAGTCCTGTTAAGTAATTAAAATGCCGCAAACCCGTGATCAAGGCGATACGCTGAAATACTTTGGGGAGGCACATGGTCACATGTTCTGGAATCTAATTAAAGAAGATTTTTTTCCAGTTTTGAGTGCAGCTCATGCTTCCCGGGGCTTTATGGGGAGCTGTTTGTTGACGTACTTTCACGGCACAGCCCAGTGCCGGTAGGAGCGTGCACCACCTTCAAAATGACATTGCGCCGCCCGGAGGAATTGACGAGTGGTGCCTGTCGCTGCAGATCACTGCGTTACAAGGGCCTGTCTCGACAGTTATAGAAGTCGGGAACGGGACTACTGGACTTATTGATTACGGTATTTATGAACATGCACCATGGATGATTGAACTACTGAATTTATTGGAATAATGGACTGCCGGGACCATAATGCTTTGCATCCCATTAGGGAGGCTCATTGAAGGGCTATAAATAGATCACAGATGTGGGAGTCCTGTTAAGTAACTAAAATGCCGCAAACCTGTGATCAAGGCGATACGCTGAAAGGCGTTGGGGAGGCACATGGTCACATGTTCTGGAATCTAATTAAACAAGATTTTTTCCAGTTTTGAGTGCAGCTCATGCTTCCCGGGGCTTTATGGGGAGCTGTTTGTTGACGTACTTTCACGGCACAGCCCAGTGCCGGTAGGAGCGTGCACCACCTTCAAAATGACATCGCGCCGCCCGGAGGAATTGACGAGTGGTGCCTGTCGCCGCAGATCACTGCGTTACAAGCGCCTGTCTCGACTGTTATAGAAGTCGGGAACGGGACTACTGGACTTATTGATTACGGTATTTATGAACATGCACCATGGATGATTGAACTATTGAATTTATTGGAATAAAGGACTACCGGGACCATAATGCTTTGCATCCAATTAGGGAGGCTCATTGAAGGGCTATAAATAGATCACAGATGTGGGAGTCCTGTTAAGTAATTAAAGTGCTGCAAACCTGTGATCAAGTCGATACGCTGAAACGAGTTGGGGAGGCACATGGTCACATGTTCTGGAATCTAATTAAAGAAGATTTTTTTCATTTTTGAGTGCAGCTCATGCTTCCCGGGGCTTTATGGGGAGCTGTTTGTTGACGTACTTTCACGGCACAGCCCAGTGCCGGTAGGAGCGTGCACCACCTTCAAAATGACATCGCGCAGCCCGGAGGAATTGACGAGTGGTGCCTGTCGCCGCAGATCACTGCGTTACAAGGGCCTGTCTTGACTGTTATAGAAGTCGGGAACGGGACTACTGGACTTATTGATTACGGTATTTATGAACATGCACCATGGATGATTGAACTATTGAACTTATTGGAATAAAGGACTACCAGGACCATAATGCTTTGCATCCAATTAGGTAGGCTCATTGAAGGGCTATAAATAGATCACAGATGTGGGAGTCCTGTTAAGTAATTAAAATGCTGCAAACCCGTGATCAAGTCGATACGCTGAAATGAGTTGGGGAGGCACATGGTCACATGTTCTGGAATCTAATTAAAGAAGATTTTTTCCATTTTTGAGTGCAGCTCATGCTTCCCGGGGCTTTATGGGGAGCTGTTTGTTCACGTACTTTCACGGCACAGCCCAGTGCCGGTAGGAGCGTGCACCACCTTCAAAATGACATCGCGCCGCACGGAGGAATTGACGAGTGGTGCCTGTCGCCGCAGATCACTGCGTTACAAGGGCCTGTCTTGACTGTTATAGAAGTCGGGAACGGGACTACTGGACTTATTGATTACAGTATTTATGAACATGCACCATGGATGATTGAACTATTGAACTTATTGGAATAATGGACTACCGGGACCATAATGCTTTGCATCCCATTAGGGAGGCTCATTGAAGGGCTATAAATAGATCACAGATGTGGAAGTCCTGTTAAGTAATTAAAATGCCGCAAACCTGTTATCAAGGCGATACGCTGAAAGCGTTGGGGAGGCACATGGTCACATGTTCTGGAATCTAATTAAAGAAGATTTTTTCCAGTTTTGAGTGCAGCTCATGCTTCCCGGGGCTTTATGGGGAGCTGTTTGTTGACGTACTTTCACGGCACAGCCCAGTGCCGGTAGGAGCGTGCACCACCTTCAAAATGACATCGCACCGCCCGGAGGAATTGACGAGTGGTGCCTGTCGCCGCAGATAACTGCGTTACAAGGGCCTGTCTCGACTGTTATAGAAGTCGGGAACGGGACTACTGGACTTATTGATTACGGTATTTATGAACATGCACCATGGATAATTGAACTATTGAACTTATTGGAATAATGGACTACATGGACCATAATGCTTTGCATCCCATTAGGGAGGCTCATTGAAGGGCTATAAATAGATCACAGATGTGGGAGTCCTGTTAAGTAATTAAAATGCCGCAAACCCGTGATCAAGGCGATACGCTGAAACGCGTTGGGGAGGCACATGGTCACATGTTCTGGAATCTAATTAAAGAAGATTTTTTTCCAGTTTTGAGTGCAGCTCATGCTTCCCGGGGCTTTATGGGGAGCTGTTTGTTGACGTACTTTCACGGCACAGCCCAGTGCCGGTAGGAGCGTGCACCACCTTCAAAATGACATCGGGCCGTCCGGAGGAATTGACGAGTGGTGCCTGTCGCCGCAGATCACTGCGTTACAAGGGCCTGTCTCGACCGTTATAGAAGTCGGGAACGGGACTACTGGACTTATTGATTACGGTATTTATGAACATGCACCATGGATGATTGAACTATTGAACTTATTGGAATAATGGACTGCCGGGACCATAATGCATTGCATCCCATTAGGGAGGCTCATTGAAGGGCTATAAATAGATCACAGTTGTGGGAGTCCTGTTAAGTAATTAAAATGCCGCAAACCCGTGATCAAGGCGATACGCTGAAACGCGTTGGGGAGGAACATGGTCACATGTTCTGGAATCTAATTAAAGAAGATTTTTTCCAGCTTTGAGTGCAGCTCATGCTTACCGGGGCTTTATATGGAGCTGTTTGTTGACGTACTTTCACAGCACAGCCCAGTGCCGGTAGGAGCGTGCACCACCTTCAAAATGACATCGCGCCGCCCGGAGGAATTGACGAGTGGTGCCTGTCGCCGCAGATCACTGCGTTACAAGGGCCTGTCTCGACTGTTATAGAAGTCAGGAATGGGACTACTGGACTTATTGATTACGGTATTTATGAACATGCACCATGGATGATTGAACTATTGAACTTATTGGAATAATGGACTACCGGGACCATAATGCTTTGCATCCCATTAGGGAGGCTCATTGAAGGGCTATAAATAGATCACAGATGTGGAAGTCCTGTTAAGTAATTAAAATGCCGCAAACCCGTGATCAAGGCGATACGCTGAAATACGTTGGGGAGGCACATGGTCACATGTTCTGGAATCTAATTAAAGAAGATTTTTTCCAGTTTTGAGTGCAGCTCATGCTTTCCGGGGCTTTATGGGGAGCTGTTTGTTGACGTACTTTCACGGCACAGCCCAGTGCCGGTAGGAGCGTGCACCACCTTCAAAATGACATCGCGCCGCCCGGAGGAATTGACGAGTGGTGCCTGTCGCCGCAGATCACTGCGTTACAAGGGCCTGTCTCGACTGTTATAGAAGTCGGGAACGGGACTACTGGACTTATTGATTACGGTATTTATGAACATGCACCATGGATGATTGAACTATTGAACTTATTGGAATAATGGACTACCAGGACCATAATGCTTTGCATCCCATTAGGGAGGCTCATTGAAGGGCTATAAATAGATCACAGATGTGGAAGTCCTGTTAAGTAATTAAAATGCTGCAAACCCGTGATCAAGTCGATACGCTGAAACGAGTTGGGGAGGCACATGGTCACATGTTCTGGAATCTAATTAAAGAAGATTTTTTCCAGTTTTGAGTGCAGCTCATGCTTCCCGGGGCTTTATGGGGAGCTGTTTGTTGACGTACTTTCACGGCACAGCCCAGTGCCGGTAGGAGCGTGCACCACCTTCAAAATGACATCGCGCCGCCCGGAGGAATTGACGAGTGGTGCCTGTCGCCGCAGATCACTGCGTTACAAGGGCCTGTCTCGACTGTTATAGAAGTCGGGAACGGGACTACTGGACTTATTGATTACGGTATTTATGAACATGCACCATGGATGATTGAACTATTGAACTTATTGGAATAATGGACTACCGGGACCATAATGCTTTGCATCCCATTAGGGAGGCTCATTGAAGGGCTATAAATAGATCACAGATGTGGAAGTCCTGTTAAGTAATTAAAATGCTGCAAACCCGTGATCAAGGCGATACGCTGAAACGCGTTGGGGAGGCACATGGTCACATGTTCTGGAATCTAATTAAAGAAGATTTTTTCCAGTTTTGAGTGCAGCTCATGCTTCCCGGGGCTTTATGGGGAGCTGTTTGTTGACGTACTTTCACGGCACAGCCCAGTGCCGGTAGGAGCGTGCACCACCTTCAAAATGACATCGCGCCGCCCGGAGGAATTGACGAGTGGTGCCTGTCGCCGCAGATCACTGCGTTACAAGGGCCTGTCTCGACTGTTATAGAAGTCGGGAACGGGACTACTGGACTTATTGATTACGGTATTTATGAACATGCACCATGGATGATTGAACTATTGAACTTATTGGAATAATGGACTGCCGGGACCATAATGCTTTGCATCCCATTAGGGAGGCTCATTGAAGGGCTATAAATAGATCACAGATGTGGAAGTCCTGTTAAGTAATTAAAATGCCGCAAACCCGTGATCAAGGCGATACGCTGAAACGCGTTGGGGAGGCACATGGTCACATGTTCTGGAATCTAATTAAAGAAGATTTTTTCCAGTTTTGAGTGCAGCTCATGCTTCCCGGGGCTTTATGGGGAGCTGTTTGTTGACGTACTTTCACGGCACAGCCCAGTGCCGGTAGGAGCGTGCACCACCTTCAAAATGACATCGCGCCGCCCGGAGGAATTGACGAGTGGTGCCTGTCGCCGCAGATCACTGCGTTACAAGGGCCTGTCTCGACTGTTATAGAAGTCGGGAACGGGACTACTGGACTTATTGATTACGGTATTTATGAACATGCACCATGGATGATTGAACTATTGAACTTATTGGAATAATGGACTACCGGGACCATAATGCTTTGCATCCCATTAGGGAGGCTCATTGAAGGGCTATAAATAGATCACAGATGTGGGAGTCCTGTTAAGTAATTAAAATGCCGCAAACCCGTGATCAAGGCGATACGCTGAAACGCGTTGGGGAGGCACATGGTCACATGTTCTGGAATCTAATTAAAGAAGATTTTTTCCAGTTTTGAGTGCAGCTCATGCTTCCCGGGGCTTTATGGGGAGCTGTTTGTTGACGTACTTTCACGGCACAGCCCAGTGCCGGTAGGAGCGTGCACCACCTTCAAAATGACATCGCGCCGCCCGGAGGAATTGACGAGTGGTGCCTGTCGCCGCAGATCACTGCGTTACAAGGGCCTGTCTTGACTGTTATAGAAGTCGGGAACGGGACTACTGGACTTATTGATTACGGTATTTATGAACATGCACCATGGATGATTGAACTATTGAACTTATTGGAATAATGGACTACCGGGACCATAATGCTTTGCATCCCATTAGGGAGGCTCATTGAAGGGCTATAAATAGATCACAGATGTGGAAGTCCTGTTAAGTAATTAAAATGCTGCAAACCTGTGATCAAGGCGATACGCTGAAACGCGTTGGGGAGGCACATGGTCACATGTTCTGGAATCTAATTAAAGAAGATTTTTTCCAGTTTTGAGTGCAGCTCATGCTTCCCGGGGCTTTATGGGGAGCTGTTTGTTGACGTACTTTCACGGCACAGCCCAGTGCCGGTAGGAGCGTGCACCACCTTCAAAATGACATCGCGCCGCCCGGAGGAATTGACGAGTGGTGCCTGTCGCCGCAGATCACTGCGTTACAAGGGCCTGTCTCGACTGTTATAGAAGTCGGGAACGGGACTACTGGACTTATTGATTACGGTATTTATGAACATGCACCATGGATGATTGAACTATTGAACTTATTGGAATAATGGACTACCGGGACCATAATGCTTTGCATCCCATTAGGGAGGCTCATTGAAGGGCTATAAATAGATCACAGATGTGGGAGTCCTGTTAAGTAATTAAAATGCCGCAAACCCGTGATCAAGGCGATACGCTGAAACACGTTGGGGAGGCACATGGTCACATGTTCTGGAATCTAATTAAAGAAGATTTTTTCCAGTTTTGAGTGCAGCTCATGCTTCCCGGGGCTTTATGGGGAGCTGTTTGTTGACGTACTTTCACGGCACAGCCCAGTGCCGGTAGGAGCGTGCACCACCTTCAAAATGACATTGCGCCGCCCGGAGGAATTGACGAGTGGTGCCTGTCGCCGCAGATCACTGCGTTACAAGGGCCTGTCTCGACTGTTATAGAAGTCGGGAACGGGACTACTGGACTTATTGATTACGGTATTTATGAACATGCACCATGGATGATTGAACTATTGAACTTATTGGAATAATGGACTACCGGGACCATAATGCTTTGCATCCCATTAGGGAGGCTCATTGAAGGGCTATAAATAGATCACAGATGTGGAAGTCCTGTTAAGTAATTAAAATGCCGCAAACCCGTGATCAAGGCGATACGCTGAAACGCGTTGGGGAGGCACATGGTCACATGTTCTGGAATCTAATTAAAGAAGATTTTTTCCAGTTTTGAGTGCAGCTCATGCTTCCCGGGGCTTTATGGGGAGCTGTTTGTTGACGTACTTTCACGGCACAGCCCAGTGCCGGTAGGAGCGTGCACCACCTTCAAAATGACATCGGGCCGTCCGGAGGAATTGACGAGTGGTGCCTGTCGCCGCAGATCACTGCGTTACAAGGGCCTGTCTCGACCGTTATAGAAGTCGGGAACGGGACTACTGGACTTATTGATTACGGTATTTATGAACATGCACCATGGATGATTGAACTATTGAACTTATTGGAATAATGGACTGCCGGGACCATAATGCATTGCATCCCATTAGGGAGGCTCATTGAAGGGCTATAAATAGATCACAGTTGTGGGAGTCCTGTTAAGTAATTAAAATGCCGCAAACCCGTGATCAAGGCGATACGCTGAAACGCGTTGGGGAGGCACATGGTCACATGTTCTGGAATCTAATTAAAGAAGATTTTTTCCAGCTTTGAGTGCAGCTCATGCTTACCGGGGCTTTATATGGAGCTGTTTGTTGACGTACTTTCACAGCACAGCCCAGTGCCGGTAGGAGCGTGCACCACCTTCAAAATGACATCGCGCCGCCCGGAGGAATTGACGAGTGGTGCCTGTCGCCGCAGATCACTGCGTTACAAGGGCCTGTCTCGACTGTTATAGAAGTCAGGAATGGGACTACTGGACTTATTGATTACGGTATTTATGAACATGCACCATGGATGATTGAACTATTGAATTTATTGGAATAATGGACTACCGGGACCATAATGCTTTGCATCCCATTAGGGAGGCTCATTGAAGGGCTATAAATAGATCACAGATGTGGAAGTCCTGTTAAGTAATTAAAATGCCGCAAACCCGTGATCAAGGCGATACGCTGAAATACTTTGGGGAGGCACATGGTCACATGTTCTGGAATCTAATTAAAGAAGATTTTTTCCAGTTTTGAGTGCAGCTCATGCTTTCCGGGGCTTTATGGGGAGCTGTTTGTTGACGTACTTTCACGGCACAGCCCAGTGCCGGTAGGAGCGTGCACCACCTTCAAAATGACATCGCGCCGCCCGGAGGAATTGACGAGTGGTGCCTGTCGCCGCAGATCACTGCGTTACAAGGGCCTGTCTTGACTGTTATAGAAGTCGGGAACGGGACTACTGGACTTATTGATTACGGTATTTATGAACATGCACCATGGATGATTGAACTATTGAACTTATTGGAATAATGGACTACCAGGACCATAATGCTTTGCATCCCATTAGGGAGGCTCATTGAAGGGCTATAAATAGATCACAGATGTGGGAGTCCTGTTAAGTAATTAAAATGCTGCAAACCCGTGATCAAGTCGATACGCTGAAACGAGTTGGGGAGGCACATGGTCACATGTTCTGGAATCTAATTAAAGAAGATTTTTTCCATTTTTGAGTGCAGCTCATGCTTCCCGGGGCTTTATGGGGAGCTGTTTGTTCACGTACTTTCACGGCACAGCCCAGTGCCGGTAGGAGCGTGCACCACCTTCAAAATGACATCGCGCCGCACGGAGGAATTGACGAGTGGTGCCTGTCGCCGCAGATCACTGCGTTACAAGGGCCTGTCTTGACTGTTATAGAAGTCGGGAACGGGACTACTGGACTTATTGATTACAGTATTTATGAACATGCACCATGGATGATTGAACTATTGAACTTATTGGAATAATGGACTACCGGGACCATAATGCTTTGCATCCCCATTAGGGAGGCTCATTGAAGGGCTATAAATAGATCACAGATGTGGAAGTCCTGTTAAGTAATTAAAATGCCGCAAACCCGTTATCAAGGCGATGCGCTGAAAGCGTTGGGGAGGCACATGGTCACATGTTCTGGAATCTAATTAAAGAAGATTTTTTCCAGTTTTGAGTGCAGCTCATGCTTCCCGGGGCTTTATGGGGAGCTGTTTGTTGACGTACTTTCACGGCACAGCCCAGTGCCGGTAGGAGCGTGCACCACCTTCAAAATGACATCGGGCCGCCCGGAGGAATTGACGAGTGGTGCCTGTCGCCGCAGATCACTGCGTTACAAGGGCCTGTCTCGACTGTTATAGAAGTCGGGAACGGGACTACTGGACTTATTGATTACGGTATTTATGAACATGCACCATGGATGATTGAACTATTGAACTTATTGGAATAATGGACTGCCGGGACCATAATGCATTGCATCCCATTAGGGAGGCTCATTGAAGGGCTATAAATAGATCACAGATGTGGGAGTCCTGTTAAGTAATTAAAATGCCGCAAACCCGTGATCAAGGCGATACGCTGAAACGCGTTGGGGAGGCACATGGTCACATGTTCTGGAATCTAATTAAAGAAGATTTTTTCCAGCTTTGAGTGCAGCTCATGCTTACCGGGGCTTTATGTGGAGCTGTTTGTTGACGTACTTTCACGGCACAGCCCAGTGCCGGTAGGAGCGTGCACCACCTTCAAAATGACATCGCGCCGCCCGGAGGAATTGACGAGTGGTGCCTGTCGCCGCAGATCACTGCGTTACAAGGGCCTGTCTCGACTGTTATAGAAGTCGGGAACGGGACTACTGGACTTATTGATTACGGTATTTATGAACATGCACCATGGATGATTGAACTATTGAACTTATTGGAATAATGGACTACCGGGACCATAATGCTTTGCATCCCATTAGGGAGGCTCATTGAAGGGCTATAAATAGATCACAGATGTGGAAGTCCTGTTAAGTAATTAAAATGCCGCAAACCCGTGATCAAGGCGATACGCTGAAACGCGTTGGGGAGGCACATGGTCACATGTTCTGGAATCTAATTAAAGAAGATTTTTTCCAGTTTTGAGTGCAGCTCATGCTTCCCGGGGCTTTATGGGGAGCTGTTTGTTGACGTACTTTCACGGCACAGCCCAGTGCCGGTAGGAGCGTGCACCACCTTCAAAATGACATCGCGCCGCCCGGAGGAATTGACGAGTGGTGCCTGTCGCCGCAGATCACTGCGTTACAAGGGCCTGTCTCGACTGTTATAGAAGTCAGGAATGGGACTACTGGACTTATTGATTACGGTATTTATGAACATGCACCATGGATGATTGAACTATTGAATTTATTGGAATAATGGACTACCGGGACCATAATGCTTTGCATCCCATTAGGGAGGCTCATTGAAGGGCTATAAATAGATCACAGATGTGGAAGTCCTGTTAAGTAATTAAAATGCTGCAAACCCGTGATCAAGTCGATACGCTGAAACGCGTTGGGGAGGCACATGGTCACATGTTCTGGAATCTAATTAAAGAAGATTTTTTCCATTTTTGAGTGCAGCTCATGCTTCCCGGGGCTTTATGGGGAGCTGTTTGTTGACGTACTTTCACGGCACAGCCCAGTGCCGGTAGGAGCGTGCACCACCTTCAAAATGACATCGCGCCGCCCGGAGGAATTGACGAGTGGTGCCTGTCGCCGCAGATCACTGCGTTACAAGGGCCTGTCTCGACTGTTATAGAAGTCGGGAACGGGACTACTGGACTTATTGATTACGGTATTTATGAACATGCACCATGGATGATTGAACTATTGAATTTATTGGAATAATGGACTACCGGGACCATAATGCTTTGCATCCCATTAGGGAGGCTCATTGAAGGGCTATAAATAGATCACAGATGTGGAAGTCCTGTTAAGTAATTAAAATGCTGCAAACCCGTGATCAAGTCGATACGCTGAAACGCGTTGGGGAGGCACATGGTCACATGTTCTGGAATCTAATTAAAGAAGATTTTTTCCAGTTTTGAGTGCAGCTCATGCTTCCCGGGGCTTTATGGGGAGCTGTTTGTTGACGTACTTTCACGGCACAGCCCAGTGCCGGTAGGAGCGTGCACCACCTTCAAAATGACATCGCGCCGCCCGGAGGAATTGACGAGTGGTGCCTGTCGCCGCAGATCACTGCGTTACAAGGGCCTGTCTCGACTGTTATAGAAGTCGGGAACGGGACTACTGGACTTATTGATTACGGTATTTATGAACATGCACCATGGATGATTGAACTATTGAACTTATTGGAATAATGGACTACCGGGACCATAATGCTTTGCATCCCATTAGGGAGGCTCATTGAAGGGCTATAAATAGATCACAGATGTGGGAGTCCTGTTAAGTAATTAAAATGCTGCAAACCCGTGATCAAGGCGATACGCTGAAACGCGTTGGGGAGGCACATGGTCACATGTTCTGGAATCTAATTAAAGAAGATTTTTTCCAGTTTTGAGTGCAGCTCATGCTTCCCGGGGCTTTATGGGGAGCTGTTTGTTGACGTACTTTCACGGCACAGCCCAGTGCCGGTAGGAGCGTGCACCACCTTCAAAATGACATCGCGCCGCCCGGAGGAATTGACGAGTGGTGCCTGTCGCCGCAGATCACTGCGTTACAAGGGCCTGTCTCGACTGTTATAGAAGTCAGGAATGGGACTACTGGACTTATTGATTACGGTATTTATGAACATGCACCATGGATGATTGAACTATTGAATTTATTGGAATAATGGACTACCGGGACCATAATGCTTTGCATCCCATTAGGGAGGCTCATTGAAGGGCTATAAATAGATCACAGATGTGGAAGTCCTGTTAAGTAATTAAAATGCTGCAAACCCGTGATCAAGGTCGATACGCTGAAACGAGTTGGGGAGGCACATGGTCACATGTTCTGGAATCTAATTAAAGAAGATTTTTTCCATTTTTGAGTGCAGCTCATGCTTCCCGGGGCTTTATGGGGAGCTGTTTGTTCACGTACTTTCACGGCACAGCCCAGTGCCGGTAGGAGCATGCACCACCTTCAAAATGACATCGCGCCGCCCGGAGGAATTGACGAGTGGTGCCTGTCGCCGCAGATCACTGCGTTACAAGGGCCTGTCTTGACTGTTATAGAAGTCGGGAACGGGACTACTGGACTTATTGATTACGGTATTTATGAACATGCACCATGGATGATTGAACTATTGAACTTATTGGAATAATGGACTACCGGGACCATAATGCTTTGCATCCCATTAGGGAGGCTCATTGAAGGGCTATAAATAGATCACAGATGTGGGAGTCCTGTTAAGTAATTAAAATGCTGCAAACCCGTGATCAAGTCGATACGCTGAAACGCGTTGGGGAGGCACATGGTCACATGTTCTGGAATCTAATTAAAGAAGATTTTTTCCATTTTTGAGTGCAGCTCATGCTTCCCGGGGCTTTATGGGGAGCTGTTTGTTCACGTACTTTCACGGCACAGCCCAGTGCCGGTAGGAGCGTGCACCACCTTCAAAATGACATCGCGCCGCCCGGAGGAATTGACGAGTGGTGCCTGTCGCCGCAGATCACTGCGTTACAAGGGCCTGTCTCGACTGTTATAGAAGTCGGGAACGGGACTACTGGACTTATTGATTACGGTATTTATGAACATGCACCATGGATGATTGAACTATTGAACTTATTGGAATAATGGACTACCGGGACCATAATGCTTTGCATCCCATTAGGGAGGCTCATTGAAGGGCTATAAATAGATCACAGATGTGGGAGTCCTGTTAAGTAATTAAAATGCTGCAAACCCGTGATCAAGGCGATACGCTGAAACGCGTTGGGGAGGCACATGGTCACATGTTCTGGAATCTAATTAAAGAAGATTTTTTCCAGTTTTGAGTGCAGCTCATGCTTCCCGGGGCTTTATGGGGAGCTGTTTGTTGACGTACTTTCACGGCACAGCCCAGTGCCGGTAGGAGCGTGCACCACCTTCAAAATGACATCGCGCCGCCCGGAGGAATTGACGAGTGGTGCCTGTCGCCGCAGATCACTGCGTTACAAGGGCCTGTCTCGACTGTTATAGAAGTCGGGAACGGGACTACTGGACTTATTGATTACGGTATTTATGAACATGCACCATGGATGATTGAACTATTGAACTTATTGGAATAATGGACTGCCGGGACCATAATGCATTGCATCCCATTAGGGAGGCTCATTGAAGGGCTATAAATAGATCACAGATGTGGGAGTCCTGTTAAGTAATTAAAATGCCGCAAACCCGTGATCAAGGCGATACGCTGAAACGCGTTGGGGAGGCACATGGTCACATGTTCTGGAATCTAATTAAAGAAGATTTTTTCCAGCTTTGAGTGCAGCTCATGCTTCCCGGGGCTTTATGGGGAGCTGTTTGTTGACGTACTTTCACGGCACAGCCCAGTGCCGGTAGGAGCGTGCACCACCTTCAAAATGACATCGCGCCGCCCGGAGGAATTGACGAGTGGTGCCTGTCGCCGCAGATCACTGCGTTACAAGGGCCTGTCTCGACTGTTATAGAAGTCGGGAATGGGACTACTGGACTTATTGATTACGGTATTTATGAACATGCACCATGGATGATTGAACTATTGAATTTATTGGAATAATGGACTACCGGGACCATAATGCTTTGCATCCCATTAGGGAGGCTCATTGAAGGGCTATAAATAGATCACAGATGTGGAAGTCCTGTTAAGTAATTAAAATGCCGCAAACCCGTGATCAAGGCGATACGCTGAAATACTTTGGGGAGGCACATGGTCACATGTTCTGGAATCTAATTAAAGAAGATTTTTTCCAGTTTTGAGTGCAGCTCATGCTTTCCGGGGCTTTATGGGGAGCTGTTTGTTGACGTACTTTCACGGCACAGCCCAGTGCCGGTAGGAGCGTGCACCACCTTCAAAATGACATCGCGCCGCCCGGAGGAATTGACGAGTGGTGCCTGTCGCCGCAGATCACTGCGTTACAAGGGCCTGTCTCGACTGTTATAGAAGTCGGGAACGGGACTACTGGACTTATTGATTACGGTATTTATGAACATGCACCATGGATGATTGAACTATTGAACTTATTGGAATAAAGGACTACCGGGACCATAATGCTTTGCATCCAATTAGGTAGGCTCATTGAAGGGCTATAAATAGATCACAGATGTGGGAGTCCTGTTAAGTAATTAAAATGCTGCAAACCCGTGATCAAGTCGATACGCTGAAACGAGTTGGGGAGGCACATGGTCACATGTTCTGGAATCTAATTAAAGAAGATTTTTTCCATTTTTGAGTGCAGCTCATGCTTCCCGGGGCTTTATGGGGAGCTGTTTGTTCACGTACTTTCACGGCACAGCCCAGTGCCGGTAGGAGCGTGCACCACCTTCAAAATGACATCGCGCCGCCCGGAGGAATTGACGAGTGGTGCCTGTCGCCGCAGATCACTGCGTTACAAGGGCCTGTCTTGACTGTTATAGAAGTCGGGAACGGGACTACTGGACTTATTGATTACAGTATTTATGAACATGCACCATGGATGATTGAACTATTGAACTTATTGGAATAATGGACTACCGGGACCATAATGCTTTGCATCCCCATTAGGGAGGCTCATTGAAGGGCTATAAATAGATCACAGATGTGGAAGTCCTGTTAAGTAATTAAAATGCCGCAAACCCGTGATCAAGGCGATACGCTGAAACGCGTTGGGGAGGCACATGGTCACATGTTCTGGAATCTAATTAAAGAAGATTTTTTCCAGTTTTGAGTGCAGCTCATGCTTCCCGGGGCTTTATGGGGAGCTGTTTGTTGACGTACTTTCACGGCACAGCCCAGTGCCGGTAGGAGCGTGCACCACCTTCAAAATGACATCGCGCCGCCCGGAGGAATTGACGAGTGGTGCCTGTCGCCGCAGATCACTGCGTTACAAGGGCCTGTCTCGACTGTTATAGAAGTCAGGAACGGGACTACTGGACTTATTGATTACGGTATTTATGAACATGCACCATGGATGATTGAACTATTGAACTTATTGGAATAATGGACTACCTGGACCATAATGCTTTGCATCCCATTAGGGAGGCTCATTGAAGGGCTATAAATAGATCACAGATGTGGGAGTCCTGTTAAGTAATTAAAATGCCGCAAACCCGTGATCAAGGCGATACGCTGAAACGCGTTGGGGAGGCACATGGTCACATGTTCTGGAATCTAATTAAAGAAGATTTTTTCCAGTTTTGAGTGCAGCTCATGCTTCCCGGGGCTTTATGGGGAGCTGTTTGTTGACGTACTTTCACGGCACAGCCCAGTGCCGGTAGGAGCGTGCACCACCTTCAAAATGACATTGCGCCGCCCGGAGGAATTGACGAGTGGTGCCTGTCGCCGCAGATCACTGCGTTACAAGGGCCTGTCTCGACTGTTATAGAAGTCGGGAACGGGACTACTGGACTTATTGATTACGGTATTTATGAACATGCACCATGGATGATTGAACTATTGAACTTATTGGAATAATGGACTACCGGGACCATAATGCTTTGCATCCCATTAGGGAGGCTCATTGAAGGGCTATAAATAGATCACAGATGTGGAAGTCCTGTTAAGTAATTAAAATGCCGCAAACCCGTGATCAAGGCGATACGCTGAAACGCGTTGGGGAGGCACATGGTCACATGTTCTGGAATCTAATTAAAGAAGATTTTTTCCAGTTTTGAGTGCAGCTCATGCTTCCCGGGGCTTTATGGGGAGCTGTTTGTTGACGTACTTTCACGGCACAGCCCAGTGCCGGTAGGAGCGTGCACCACCTTCAAAATGACATCGCGCCGCCCGGAGGAATTGACGAGTGGTGCCTGTCGCCGCAGATCACTGCGTTACAAGGGCCTGTCTCGACCGTTATAGAAGTCGGGAACGGGACTACTGGACTTATTGATTACGGTATTTATGAACATGCACCATGGATGATTGAACTATTGAACTTATTGGAATAATGGACTGCCGGGACCATAATGCATTGCATCCCATTAGGGAGGCTCATTGAAGGGCTATAAATAGATCACAGATGTGGGAGTCCTGTTAAGTAATTAAAATGCCGCAAACCCGTGATCAAGGCGATACGCTGAAACGCGTTGGGGAGGCACATGGTCACATGTTCTGGAATCTAATTAAAGAAGATTTTTTCCAGCTTTGAGTGCAGCTCATGCTTACCGGGGCTTTATGTGGAGCTGTTTGTTGACGTACTTTCACAGCACAGCCCAGTGCCGGTAGGAGCGTGCACCACCTTCAAAATGACATCGCGCCGCCCGGAGGAATTGACGAGTGGTGCCTGTCGCCGCAGATCACTGCGTTACAAGGGCCTGTCTCGACTGTTATAGAAGTCAGGAATGGGACTACTGGACTTATTGATTACGGTATTTATGAACATGCACCATGGATGATTGAACTATTGAATTTATTGGAATAATGGACTACCGGGACCATAATGCTTTGCATCCCATTAGGGAGGCTCATTGAAGGGCTATAAATAGATCACAGATGTGGAAGTCCTGTTAAGTAATTAAAATGCCGCAAACCCGTGATCAAGGCGATACGCTGAAATACGTTGGGGAGGCACATGGTCACATGTTCTGGAATCTAATTAAAGAAGATTTTTTCCAGTTTTGAGTGCAGCTCATGCTTCCCGGGGCTTTATGGGGAGCTGTTTGTTGACGTACTTTCACGGCACAGCCCAGTGCCGGTAGGAGCGTGCACCACCTTCAAAATGACATCGCGCCGCCCGGAGGAATTGACGAGTGGTGCCTGTCGCCGCAGATCACTGCGTTACAAGGGCCTGTCTCGACTGTTATAGAAGTCAGGAATGGGACTACTGGACTTATTGATTACGGTATTTATGAACATGCACCATGGATGATTGAACTATTGAATTTATTGGAATAATGGACTACCGGGACCATAATGCTTTGCATCCCATTAGGGAGGCTCATTGAAGGGCTATAAATAGATCACAGATGTGGAAGTCCTGTTAAGTAATTAAAATGCTGCAAACCCGTGATCAAGTCGATACGCTGAAACGAGTTGGGGAGGCACATGGTCACATGTTCTGGAATCTAATTAAAGAAGATTTTTTCCATTTTTGAGTGCAGCTCATGCTTCCCGGGGCTTTATGGGGAGCTGTTTGTTGACGTACTTTCACGGCACAGCCCAGTGCCGGTAGGAGCGTGCACCACCTTCAAAATGACATCGCGCAGCCCGGAGGAATTGACGAGTGGTGCCTGTCGCCGCAGATCACTGCGTTACAAGGGCCTGTCTTGACTGTTATAGAAGTCGGGAACGGGACTACTGGACTTATTGATTACGGTATTTATGAACATGCACCATGGATGATTGAACTATTGAACTTATTGGAATAAAGGACTACCAGGACCATAATGCTTTGCATCCCATTAGGTAGGCTCATTGAAGGGCTATAAATAGATCACAGATGTGGGAGTCCTGTTAAGTAATTAAAATGCTGCAAACCCGTGATCAAGTCGATACGCTGAAATGAGTTGGGGAGGCACATGGTCACATGTTCTGGAATCTAATTAAAGAAGATTTTTTCCATTTTTGAGTGCAGCTCATGCTTCCCGGGGCTTTATGGGGAGCTGTTTGTTCACGTACTTTCACGGCACAGCCCAGTGCCGGTAGGAGCGTGCACCACCTTCAAAATGACATCGCGCCGCACGGAGGAATTGACGAGTGGTGCCTGTCGCCGCAGATCACTGCGTTACAAGGGCCTGTCTTGACTGTTATAGAAGTCGGGAACGGGACTACTGGACTTATTGATTACAGTATTTATGAACATGCACCATGGATGATTGAACTATTGAACTTATTGGAATAATGGACTACCGGGACCATAATGCTTTGCATCCCATTAGGGAGGCTCATTGAAGGGCTATAAATAGATCACAGATGTGGAAGTCCTGTTAAGTAATTAAAATGCCGCAAACCTGTGATCAAGGCGATACGCTGAAACGCGTTGGGGAGGCACATGGTCACATGTTCTGGAATCTAATTAAAGAAGATTTTTTCCAGTTTTGAGTGCAGCTCATGCTTCCCGGGGCTTTATGGGGAGCTGTTTGTTGACGTACTTTCACGGCACAGCCCAGTGCCGGTAGGAGCGTGCACCACCTTCAAAATGACATCGCACCGCCCGGAGGAATTGACGAGTGGTGCCTGTCGCCGCAGATAACTGCGTTACAAGGGCCTGTCTCGACTGTTATAGAAGTCAGGAATGGGACTACTGGACTTATTGATTACGGTATTTATGAACATGCACCATGGATAATTGAACTATTGAACTTATTGGAATAATGGACTACATGGACCATAATGCTTTGCATCCCATTAGGGAGGCTCATTGAAGGGCTATAAATAGATCACAGATGTGGAAGTCCTGTTAAGTAATTAAAATGCCGCAAACCCGTGATCAAGGCGATACGCTGAAATACGTTGGGGAGGCACATGGTCACATGTTCTGGAATCTAATTAAAGAAGATTTTTTCCAGTTTTGAGTGCAGCTCATGCTTTCCGGGGCTTTATGGGGAGCTGTTTGTTGACGTACTTTCACGGCACAGCCCAGTGCCGGTAGGAGCGTGCACCACCTTCAAAATGACATCGCGCAGCCCGGAGGAATTGACGAGTGGTGCCTGTCGCCGCAGATCACTGCGTTACAAGGGCCTGTCTTGACTGTTATAGAAGTCGGGAACGGGACTACTGGACTTATTGATTACGGTATTTATGAACATGCACCATGGATGATTGAACTATTGAACTTATTGGAATAAAGGACTACCAGGACCATAATGCTTTGCATCCAATTAGGTAGGCTCATTGAAGGGCTATAAATAGATCACAGATGTGGGAGTCCTGTTAAGTAATTAAAATGCTGCAAACCCGTGATCAAGTCGATACGCTGAAACGAGTTAGGGAGGCACATGGTCACATGTTCTGGAATCTAATTAAAGAAGATTTTTTCCATTTTTGAGTGCAGCTCATGCTTCCCGGGGCTTTATGGGGAGCTGTTTGTTCACGTACTTTCACGGCACAGCCCAGTGCCGGTAGGAGCGTGCACCACCTTCAAAATGACATCGCGCCGCACGGAGGAATTGACGAGTGGTGCCTGTCGCCGCAGATCACTGCGTTACAAGGGCCTGTCTTGACTGTTATAGAAGTCGGGAACGGGACTACTGGACTTATTGATTACAGTATTTATGAACATGCACCATGGATGATTGAACTATTGAACTTATTGGAATAATGGACTACCAGGACCATAATGCTTTGCATCCCCATTAGGGAGGCTCATTGAAGGGCTATAAATAGATCACAGATGTGGAAGTCCTGTTAAGTAATTAAAATGCCGCAAACCTGTTATCAAGGCGATACGCTGAAACGCGTTGGGGAGGCACATGGTCACATGTTCTGGAATCTAATTAAAGAAGATTTTTTCCAGTTTTGAGTGCAGCTCATGCTTCCCGGGGCTTTATGGGGAGCTGTTTGTTGACGTACTTTCACGGCACAGCCCAGTGCCGGTAGGAGCGTGCACCACCTTCAAAATGACATCGCGCCGCCCGGAGGAATTGACGAGTGGTGCCTGTCGCCGCAGATCACTGCGTTACAAGGGCCTGTCTCGACTGTTATAGAAGTCAGGAACGGGACTACTGGACTTATTGATTACGGTATTTATGAACATGCACCATGGATAATTGAACTATTGAACTTATTGGAATAATGGACTACATGGACCATAATGCTTTGCATCCCTTTAGGGAGGCTCATTGAAGGGCTATAAATAGATCACAGATGTGGGAGTCCTGTTAAGTAATTAAAATGCCACAAACCCGTGATCAAGGCGATATGCTGAAACACGTTGGGGAGGCACATGGTCACATGTTCTGTAATCTAATTAAAGAAGATTTTTTCCAGTTTTGAGTGCAGCTCATGCTTCCCGGGGCTTTATGGGGAGCTGTTTGTTGACGTACTTTCACGGCACAGCCCAGTGCCGGTAGGAGCGTGCACCACCTTCAAAATGACATCGCGCCGTCCGGAGGAATTGACGAGTGGTGCCTGTCGCCGCAGATCACTGCGTTACAAGGGCCTGTCTCGACCGTTATAGAAGTCGGGAACGGGACTACTGGACTTATTGATTACGGTATTTATGAACATGCACCATGGATGATTGAACTATTGAACTTATTGGAATAATGGACTGCCGGGACCATAATGCATTGCATCCCATTAGGGAGGCTCATTGAAGGGCTATAAATAGATCACAGATGTGGGAGTCCTGTTAAGTAATTAAAATGCCGCAAACCCGTGATCAAGGCGATACGCTGAAACGCGTTGGGGAGGCACATGGTCACATGTTCTGGAATCTAATTAAAGAAGATTTTTTCCAGCTTTGAGTGCAGCTCATGCTTCCCGGGGCTTTATGTGGAGCTGTTTGTTGACGTACTTTCACGGCACAGCCCAGTGCCGGTAGGAGCGTGCACCACCTTCAAAATGACATCGCGCCGCCCGGAGGAATTGACGAGTGGTGCCTGTCGCCGCAGATCACTGCGTTACAAGGGCCTGTCTCGACTGTTATAGAAGTCAGGAATGGGACTACTGGACTTATTGATTACGGTATTTATGAACATGCACCATGGATGATTGAACTATTGAATTTATTGGAATAATGGACTACCGGGACCATAATGCTTTGCATCCCATTAGGGAGGCTCATTGAAGGGCTATAAATAGATCACAGATGTGGAAGTCCTGTTAAGTAATTAAAATGCCGCAAACCCGTGATCAAGGTGATACGCTGAAATACTTTGGGGAGGCACATGGTCACATGTTCTGGAATCTAATTAAAGAAGATTTTTTCCAGTTTTGAGTGCAGCTCATGCTTTCCGGGGCTTTATGGGGAGCTGTTTGTTGACGTACTTTCACGGCACAGCCCAGTGCCGGTAGGAGCGTGCACCACCTTCAAAATGACATCGCGCCGCCCGGAGGAATTGACGAGTGGTGCCTGTCGCCGCAGATCACTGCGTTACAAGGGCCTGTCTCGACTGTTATAGAAGTCAGGAATGGGACTACTGGACTTATTGATTACGGTATTTATGAACATGCACCATGGATGATTGAACTATTGAATTTATTGGAATAATGGACTACCGGGACCATAATGCTTTGCATCCCATTAGGGAGGCTCTTTGAAGGGCTATAAATAGATCACAGATGTGGAAGTCCTGTTAAGTAATTAAAATGCTGCAAACCCGTGATCAAGTCGATACGCTGAAACGAGTTGGGGAGGCACATGGTCACATGTTCTGGAATCTAATTAAAGAAGATTTTTTCCATTTTTGAGTGCAGCTCATGCTTCCCGGGGCTTTATGGGGAGCTGTTTGTTCACGTACTTTCACGGCACAGCCCAGTGCCGGTAGGAGCATGCACCACCTTCAAAATGACATCGCGCCGCCCGGAGGAATTGACGAGTGGTGCCTGTCGCCGCAGATCACTGCGTTACAAGCGCTTGTCTCGACTGTTATAGAAGTCGGGAACGGGACTACTGGACTTATTGATTACGGTATTTATGAGCATGCACCATGGATGATTGAACTATTGAATTTATTGGAATAAAGGACTACCGGGACCATAATGCTTTGCATCCAATTAGGGAGGCTCATTGAAGGGCTATAAATAGATCACAGATGTGGGAGTCCTGTTAAGTAATTAAAGTGATGCAAACCTGTGATCAAGTCGATACGCTGAAACGAGTTGGGGAGGCACATGGTCACATGTTCTGGAATCTAATTAAAGAAGATTTTTTTCATTTTTGAGTGCAGCTCATGCTTCCCGGGGCTTTATGGGGAGCTGTTTGTTGACGTACTTTCACGGCACAGCCCAGTGCCGGTAGGAGCGTGCACCACCTTCAAAATGACATCGCGCAGCCCGGAGGAATTGACGAGTGGTGCCTGTCGCCGCAGATCACTGCGTTACAAGGGCCTGTCTTGACTGTTATAGAAGTCGGGAACGGGACTACTGGACTTATTGATTACGGTATTTATGAACATGCACCATGGATGATTGAACTATTGAACTTATTGGAATAAAGGACTACCAGGACCATAATGCTTTGCATCCAATTAGGTAGGCTCATTGAAGGGCTATAAATAGATCACAGATGTGGGAGTCCTGTTAAGTAATTAAAATGCTGCAAACCCGTGATCAAGTCGATACACTGAAATGAGTTGGGGAGGCACATGGTCACATGTTCTGGAATCTAATTAAAGAAGATTTTTTCCATTTTTGAGTGCAGCTCATGCTTCCCGGGGCTTTATGGGGAGCTGTTTGTTCACGTACTTTCACGGCACAGCCCAGTGCCGGTAGGAGCGTGCACCACCTTCAAAATGACATCGCGCCGCACGGAGGAATTGACGAGTGGTGCCTGTCTCCGCAGATCACTGCGTTACAAGGGCCTGTCTTGACTGTTATAGAAGTCGGGAACGGGACTACTGGACTTATTGATTACAGTATTTATGAACATGCACCATGGATGATTGAACTATTGAACTTATTGGAATAATGGACTACCGGGACCATAATGCTTTGCATCCCATTAGGGAGGCTCATTGAAGGGCTATAAATAGATCACAGATGTGGAAGTCCTGTTAAGTAATTAAAATGCCGCAAACCTGTTATCAAGGCGATACGCTGAAAGCGTTGGGGAGGCACATGGTCACATGTTCTGGAATCTAATTAAAGAAGATTTTTTCCAGTTTTGAGTGCAGCTCGTGCTTCCCGGGGCTTTATGGGGAGCTGTTTGTTGACGTACTTTCACGGCACAGCCCAGTGCCGGTAGGAGCGTGCACCACCTTCAAAATGACATCGCACCGCCAGGAGGAATTGACGAGTGGTGCCTGTCGCCGCAGATAACTGCGTTACAAGGGCCTGTCTCGACTGTTATAGAAGTCGGGAACGGGACTACTGGACTTATTGATTACGGTATTTATGAACATGCACCATGGATAATTGAACTATTGAACTTATTGGAATAATGGACTACATGGACCATAATGCTTTGCATCCCATTAGGGAGGCTCATTGAAGGGCTATAAATAGATCACAGATGTGGGAGTCCTGTTAAGTAATTAAAATGCCGCAAACCCGTGATCAAGGCGATATGCTGAAACACGTTGGGGAGGCACATGGTCACATGTTCTGGAATCTAATTAAAGAAGATTTTTTCCAGTTTTGAGTGCAGCTCATGCTTCCCGGGGCTTTATGGGGAGCTGTTTGTTGACGTACTTTCACGGCACAGCCCAGTGCCGGTAGGAGCGTGCACCACCTTCAAAATGACATTGCGCCGCTCGGAGGAATTGACGAGTGGTGCCTGTCGCCGCAGATCACTGCGTTACAAGGGCCTGTCTCGACCGTTATAGAAGTCTGGAACGGGACTACTGGACTTATTGGTTACGGTATTAATGAACATGCACCATGGATGATTGAACTATTGAACTTATTGGAATAATGGACTGCCGGGACCATAATGCATTGCATCCCATTAGGGAGGCTCATTGAAGGGCTATAAATAGATCACAGTTGTGGGAGTCCTGTTAAGTAATTAAAATGCCGCAAACCCGTGATCAAGGCGATACGCTGAAACGCGTTGGGGAGGAACATGGTCACATGTTCTGGAATCTAATTAAAGAAGATTTTTTCCAGCTTTGAGTGCAGCTCATGCTTACCGGGGCTTTATATGGAGCGGTTTGTTGACGTACTTTCACAGTACAGCCCAGTGCCGGTAGGAGCGTGCACCACCTTCAAAATGACATCGCGCCGCCCGGAGGAATTGACGAGTGGTGCCTGTCGCCGCAGATCACTGCGTTACAAGGGCCTGTCTCGACTGTTATAGAAGTCAGGAATGGGACTACTGGACTTATTGATTACGGTATTTATGAACATGCACCATGGATGATTGAACTATTGAATTTATTGGAATAATGGACTACCGGGACCATAATGCTTTGCATCCCATTAGGGAGGCTCATTGAAGGGCTATAAATAGATCACAGATGTGGAAGTCCTGTTAAGTAATTAAAATGCCGCAAACCCGTGATCAAGGCGATACGCTGAAATACTTTGGGGAGGCACATGGTCACATGTTCTGGAATCTAATTAAAGAAGATTTTTTCCAGTTTTGAGTGCAGCTCATGCTTTCCGGGACTTTATGGGGAGCTGTTTGTTGACGTACTTTCACGGCACAGCCCAGTGCCGGTAGGAGCGTGCACCACCTTCAAAATGACATCGCGCAGCCCGGAGGAATTGACGAGTGGTGCCTGTCGCCACAGATCACTGCGTTACAAGGGCCTGTCTTGACTGTTATAGAATTCGGGAACGGGACTACTGGACTTATTGATTACGGTATTTATGAACATGCACCATGGATGATTGAACTATTGAACTTATTGGAATAAAGGACTACCAGGACCATAATGCTTTGCATCCAATTAGGTAGGCTCATTGAAGGGCTATAAATAGATCACAGATGTGGGAGTCCTGTTAAGTAATTAAAATGCTGCAAACCCGTGATCAAGTCGACACGCTGAAACGAGTTGGGGAGGCACACGGTCACATGTTCTGGAATCTAATTAAAGAAGATTTTTTCCATTTTTGAGTGCAGCTCATGCTTCCCGGGGCTTTATGGGGAGCTGTTTGTTCACGTACTTTCACGGCACAGCCCAGTGCCGGTAGGAGCGTGCACCACCTTCAAAATGACATCGCGCCGCACGGAGGAATTGACGAGTGGTGCCTGTCGCCGCAGATCACTGCGTTACAAGGGCCTGTCTTGACTGTTATAGAAGTCGGGAACGGGACTACTGGACTTATTGATTACAGTATTTATGAACATGCACCATGGATGATTGAACTATTGAACTTATTGGAATAATGGACTACCAGGACCATAATGCTTTGCATCCCCATTAGGGAGGCTCATTGAAGGGCTATAAATAGATCACAGATGTGGAAGTCCTGTTAAGTAATTAAAATGCCGCAAACCTGTTATCAAGGCGATGCACTGAAAGCGTTGGGGAGGCACATGGTCACATGTTCTGGAATCTAATTAAAGAAGATTTTTTCCAGTTTTGAGTGCAGCTCATGCTTCCCGGGGCTTTATGGGGAGCTGTTTGTTGACGTACTTTCACGGCACAGCCCAGTGCCGGTAGGAGCGTGCACCACCTTCAAAATGACATCGCACCGCCCGGAGGAATTGACTAGTGGTGCCTGTCGCCGCAGATAACTGCGTTACAAGGGCCTGTCTCGACTGTTATAGAAGTCAGGAACGGGACTACTGACTTATTGATTACGGTATTTATGAACATGCACCATGGATAATTGAACTATTGAACTTATTGGAATAATGGACTACATGGACCATAATGCTTTGCATCCCTTTAGGGAGGCTCATTGAACGGCTATAAATAGATCACAGATGTGGGAGTCCTGTTAAGTAATTAAAATGCCACAAACCCGTGATCAAGGCGATATGCTGAAACACGTTGGGGAGGCACATGGTCACATGTTCTGTAATCTAATTAAAGAAGATTTTTTCCAGTTTTGAGTGCAGCTCATGCTTCCCGGGGCTTTATGGGGAGCTGTTTGTTGACGTACTTTCACGGCACAGCCCAGTGCCGGTAGGAGCGTGCACCACCTTCAAAATGACATTGCGCCGCCCGGAGGAATTGACGAGTGGTGCCTGTCGCCGCAGATCACTGCGTTACAAGGGCCTGTCTCGACTGTTATAGAAGTCGGGCACGGGACTACTGGACTTATTGATTACGGTATTTATGAACATGCAACATGGATGATTGAACTATTGAACTTATTGGAATAATGGACTACCGAGACCATAATGCTTTGCATCCCATTAGGGAGGCTCATTGAAGGGCTATAAATAGATCACAGATGTGGAAGTCCTGTTAAGTAATTAAAATGCCGCAAACCCGTGATCAAGGCGATACGCTGAAACGCGTTGGGGAGGCACATGGTCACATGTTCTGGAATCTAATTAAAAAAGATTTTTTCCAGTTTTGAGTGCAGCTCATGCTTCCCGGGGCTTTATGGGGAGCTGTTTGTTGACGTACTTTCACGGCACAGCCCAGTGCCGGTAGGAGCGTGCACCACCTTCAAAATGACATCGGGCCGTCCGGAGGAATTGACGAGTGGTGCCTGTCGCCGCAGATCACTGCGTTACAAGGGCCTGTCTCGACCGTTATAGAAGTCGGGAACGGGACTACTGGACTTATTGATTACGGTATTTATGAACATGCACCATGGATGATTGAACTATTGAACTTATTGGAATAATGGACTGCCGGGACCATAATGCATTGCATCCCATTAGGGAGGCTCATTGAAGGGCTATAAATAGATCACAGTTGTGGGAGTCCTGTTAAGTAATTAAAATGCCGCAAACCCGTGATCAAGGCGATACGCTGAAACGCGTTGGGGAGGAACATGGTCACATGTTCTGGAATCTAATTAAAGAAGATTTTTTCCAGCTTTGAGTGCAGCTCATGCTTACCGGGGCTTTATATGGAGCTGTTTGTTGACGTACTTTCACAGCACAGCCCAGTGCCGGTAGGAGCGTGCACCACCTTCAAAATGACATCGCGCCGCCCGGAGGAATTGACGAGTGGTGCCTGTCGCCGCAGATCACTGCGTTACAAGGGCCTGTCTCGACTGTTATAGAAGTCAGGAATGGGACTACTGGACTTATTGATTACGGTATTTATGAACATGCACCATGGATGATTGAACTATTGAATTTATTGGAATAATGGACTACCGGGACCATAATGCTTTGCATCCCATTAGGGAGGCTCATTGAAGGGCTATAAATAGATCACAGATGTGGAAGTCCTGTTAAGTAATTAAAATGCCGCAAACCCGTGATCAAGGTGATACGCTGAAATACTTTGGGGAGGCACATGGTCACATGTTCTGGAATCTAATTAAAGAAGATTTTTTCCAGTTTTGAGTGCAGCTCATGCTTTCCGGGGCTTTATGGGGAGCTGTTTGTTGACGTACTTTCACGGCACAGCCCAGTGCCGGTAGGAGCGTGCACCACCTTCAAAATGACATCGCGCCGCCCGGAGGAATTGACGAGTGGTGCCTGTCGCCGCAGATCACTGCGTTACAAGGGCCTGACTCGACTGTTATAGAAGTCAGGAATGGGACTACTGGACTTATTGATTACGGTATTTATGAACATGCACCATGGATGATTGAACTATTGAATTTATTGGAATAATGGACTACCGGGACCATAATGCTTTGCATCCCATTAGGGAGGCTCTTTGAAGGGCTATAAATAGATCACAGATGTGGAAGTCCTGTTAAGTAATTAAAATGCTGCAAACCCGTGATCAAGTCGATACGCTGAAACGAGTTGGGGAGGCACATGGTCACATGTTCTGGAATCTAATTAAAGAAGATTTTTTCCATTTTTGAGTGCAGCTCATGCTTCCCGGGGCTTTATGGGGAGCTGTTTGTTCACGTACTTTCACGGCACAGCCCAGTGCCGGTAGGAGCATGCACCACCTTCAAAATGACATCGCGCCGCACGGAGGAATTGACGAGTGGTGCCTGTCGCCGCAGATCACTGCGTTACAAGGGCCTGTCTTGACTGTTATAGAAGTCGGGAACGGGACTACTGGACTTATTGATTACAGTATTTATGAACATGCACCATGGATGATTGAACTATTGAACTTATTGGAATAATGGACTACCGGGACCATAATGCTTTGCATCCCATTAGGGAGGCTCATTGAAGGGCTATAAATAGATCACAGATGTGGAAGTCCTGTTAAGTAATTAAAATGCTGCAAACCCGTTATCAAGGTGATACGCTGAAAGCGTTGGGGAGGCACATGGTCACATGTTCTGGAATCTAATTAAAGAAGATTTTTTCCAGTTTTGAGTGCAGCTCATGCTTCCCGGGACTTTATGGGGAGCTGTTTGTTGACGTACTTTCACGGCACAGCCCAGTGCCGGTAGGAGCGTGCACCACCTTCAAAATGACATCGGGCCACCCTGAGGAATTGACGAGTAGTGCCTGTCGCCGCAGATCACTGCATTACAAGGGCCTGTCTCGACTGTTATAGAAGTCGGGAACGGGACTACTGGACTTATTGATTACGGTATTTATGAACATGCACCATGGATGATTGAACTATTGAACTTATTGGAATAATGGACTGCCGGGACCATAATGCATTGCATCCCATTAGGGAGGCTCATTGAAGGGCTATAAATAGATCACAGATGTGGGAGTCCTGTTAAGTAATTAAAATGCCGCAAACCCGTGATCAAGGCGATACGCTGAAACGCGTTGGGGAGGCACATGGTCACATGTTCTGGAATCTAATTAAAGAAGATTTTTTCCAGCTTTGAGTGCAGCTCATGCTTCCCGGGGCTTTATGGGGAGCTGTTTGTTGACGTACTTTCATGGCACAGCCCAGTGCCGGTAGGAGCGTGCACCACCTTCAAAATGACATCGCGCCGCCCGGAGGAATTGACGAGTGGTGCCTGTCGCCGCAGATCACTGCGTTACAAGGGCCTGTCTTGACTGTTATAGAAGTCGGGAACGGGACTACTGGACTTATTGATTACGGTATTTATGAACATGCACCATGGATGATTGAACTATTGAACTTATTGGAATAAAGGACTACCGGGACCATAATGCTTTGCATCCAATTAGGGAGGCTCATTGAAGGGCTATAAATAGATCACAGATGTGGGAGTCCTGTTAAGTAATTAAAATGCTGCAAACCCGTGATCAAGTCGATACGCTGAAACGAGTTGGGGAGGCACATGGTCACATGTTCTGGAATCTAATTAAAGAAGATTTTTTCCAGTTTTGAGTGCAGCTCATGCTTCCCGGGGCTTTATGGGGAGCTGTTTGTTGACGTACTTTCACGGCACAGCCCAGTGCCGGTAGGAGCGTGCACCACCTTCAAAATGACATCGCGCCGCCCGGAGGAATTGACGAGTGGTGCCTGTCGCCGCAGATCACTGCGTTACAAGGGCCTGTCTTGACTGTTATAGAAGTCGGGAACAGGACTACTGGACTTATTGATTACGGTATTTATGAACATGCACCATGGATGATTGAACTATTGAACTTATTGGAATAATGGACTCCTGGGACCATAATGCTTTGCATCCCATTAGGGAGGCTCATTGAAGGGCTATAAATAGATCACAGATGTGGAAGTCCTGTTAAGTAATTAAAATGCCGCAAACCCGTGATCAAGGCGATACGCTGAAACGCGTTGGGGAGGCAGATGGTCACATGTTCTGGAATCTAATTAAAGAAGATTTTTTCCAGTTTTGAGTGCAGCTCATGCTTCCCGGGGCTTTATGGGGAGCTGTTTGTTGACGTACTTTCACGGCACAGCCCAGTGCCGGTAGGAGCGTGCACCACCTTCAAAATGACATTGCGCCGCCCGGCGGAATTGACGAGTGGTGCCTGTCGCCGCAGATCACTGCGTTACAAGGGCCTGTCTCGACTGTTATAGAAGTCGGGCACGGGACTACTGGACTTATTGATTACGGTATTTATGAACATGCACCATGGATGATTGAACTATTGAACTTATTGGAATAATGGACTACCGGGACCATAATGCTTTGCATCCCATTAGGGAGGCTCATTGAAGGGCTATAAATAGATCACAGATGTGGAAGTCCTGTTAAGTAATTAAAATGCCGCAAACCCGTGATCAAGGCGATACGCTGAAACGCGTTGGGGAGGCACATGGTCACATGTTCTGGAATCTAATTAAAGAAGATTTTTTCCAGTTTTGAGTGCAGCTCATGCTTCCCGGGGCTTTATGGGGAGCTGTTTGTTGACGTACTTTCACGGCACAGCCCAGTGCCGGTAGGAGCGTGCACCACCTTCAAAATGACATCGGGCCGTCCGGAGGAATTGACGAGTGGTGCCTGTCGCCGCAGATCACTGCGTTACAAGGGCCTGTCTCGACCGTTATAGAAGTCGGGAACGGGACTACTGGACTTATTGATTACGGTATTTATGAACATGCACCATGGATGATTGAACTATTGAACTTATTGGAATAATGGACTGCCGGGACCATAATGCATTGCATCCCATTAGGGAGGCTCATTGAAGGGCTATAAATAGATCACAGTTGTGGGAGTCCTGTTAAGTAATTAAAATGCCGCAAACCCGTGATCAAGGCGATACGCTGAAACGCGTTGGGGAGGAACATGGTCACATGTTCTGGAATCTAATTAAAGAAGATTTTTTCCAGCTTTGAGTGCAGCTCATGCTTACCGGGGCTTTATATGGAGCTGTTTGTTGACGTACTTTCACAGCACAGCCCAGTGCCGGTAGGAGCGTGCACCACCTTCAAAATGACATCGCGCTGCCCGGAGGAATTGACGAGTGGTGCCTGTCGCCGCAGATCACTGCGTTACAAGGGCCTGTCTCGACTGTTATAGAAGTCAGGAATGGGACTACTGGACTTATTGATTACGGTATTTATGAACATGCACCATGGATGATTGAACTATTGAATTTATTGGAATAATGGACTACCGGGACCATAATGCTTTGCATCCCATTAGGGAGGCTCATTGAAGGGCTATAAATAGATCACAGATGTGGAAGTCCTGTTAAGTAATTAAAATGCCGCAAACCCGTGATCAAGGTGATACGCTGAAATACTTTGGGGAGGCACATGGTCACATGTTCTGGAATCTAATTAAAGAAGATTTTTTCCAGTTTTGAGTGCAGCTCATGCTTTCCGGGGCTTTATGGGGAGCTGTTTGTTGACGTACTTTCACGGCACAGCCCAGTGCCGGTAGGAGCGTGCACCACCTTCAAAATGACATCGCGCCGCCCGGAGGAATTGACGAGTGGTGCCTGTCGCCGCAGATCACTGCGTTACAAGGGCCTGTCTCGACTGTTATAGAAGTCAGGAATGGGACTACTGGACTTATTGATTACGGTATTTATGAACAAGCACCATGGATGATTGAACTATTGAATTTATTGGAATAATGGACTACCGGGACCATAATGCTTTGCATCCCATTAGGGAGGCTCTTTGAAGGGCTATAAATAGATCACAGATGTGGAAGTCCTGTTAAGTAATTAAAATGCTGCAAACCCGTGATCAAGTCGATACGCTGAAACGAGTTGGGGAGGCACATGGTCACATGTTCTGGAATCTAATTAAAGAAGATTTTTTCCATTTTTGAGTGCAGCTCATGCTTCCCGGGGCTTTATGGGGAGCTGTTTGTTCACGTACTTTCACGGCACAGCCCAGTGCCGGTAGGAGCGTGCACCACCTTCAAAATGACATCGCGCTGCACGGAGGAATTGACGAGTGGTGCCTGTCGCCGCAGATCACTGCGTTACAAGGGCCTGTCTTGACTGTTATAGAAGTCGGGAACGGGACTACTGGACTTATTGATTACAGTATTTATGAACATGCACCATGGATGATTGAACTATTGAACTTATTGGAATAATGGACTACCGGGACCATAATGCTTTGCATCCCATTAGGGAGGCTCATTGAAGGGCTATAAATAGATCACAGATGTGGAAGTCCTGTTAAGTAATTAAAATGCTGCAAACCCGTGATCAAGGCGATACGCTGAAAGCGTTGGGGAGGCACATGGTCACATGTTCTGGAATCTAATTAAAGAAGATTTTTTTCCAGTTTTGAGTGCAGCTCATGCTTCCCGGGGCTTTATGGGGAGCTGTTTGTTGACGTACTTTCACGGCACAGCCCAGTGCCGGTAGGAGCGTGCACCACCTTCAAAATGACATCGGGCCACCCTGAGGAATTGACGAGTGGTGCCTGTCGCCGCAGATCACTGCGTTACAAGGGCCTGTCTCGACTGTTATAGAAGTCGGGAACGGGACTACTGGACTTATTGATTACGGTATTTATGAACATGCACCATGGATGATTGAACTATTGAACTTATTGGAATAATGGACTGCCGGGACCATAATGCATTGCATCCCTTTAGGGAGGCTCATTGAAGGGCTATAAATAGATCACAGATGTGGGAGTCCTGTTAAGTAATTAAAATGCCGCAAACCCGTGATCAAGGCGATACGCTGAAACGCGTTGGGGAGGCACATGGTCACATGTTCTGGAATCTAATTAAAGAAGATTTTTTCCAGCTTTGAGTGCAGCTCATGCTTCCCGGGGCTTTATGGGAAGCTGTTTGTTGACGTACTTTCATGGCACAGCCCAGTGCCTGTAGGAGCGTGCACCACCTTCAAAATGACATCGCGCCGCCCGGTGGAATTGACGAGTGGTGCCTGTCGCCGCAGATCACTGCGTTACAAGGGCCTGTCTCGACTGTTATAGAAGTCGGGAACGGGACTACTGGACTTATTGATTACGGTATTTATGAACATGCACCATGGATGATTGAACTATTGTACTTATTGGAATAATTGACTACCAGGACCATAATGCTTTGCATCCCATTAGGGAGGCTCATTGAAGGGCTATAAATAGATCACAGATGTGGGAGTCCTATTAAGTAATTAAAATGCCGCAAACCCGTGATCAAGGCGATACGCTGAAACGCGTTGGGGAGGCACATGGTCACATGTTCTGGAATCTAATTAAAGAAGATTTTCTCCATTTTTGAGTGCAGCTCATGCTTCCCGGGGCTTTATATGGAGCTGTTTGTTGACGTACTTTCACGGCACAGCCCAGTGCCAGTAGGAGCGTGCACCACCTTCAAAATGACATCGCGCCGCCCGGAGGAATTGACGAGTGGTGCCTGTCGCCGCAGATCACTGCGTTACAAGGGCCTGTCTCGACTGTTATAGAAGTCGGGAACGGGACTACTGGACTTATTGATTACGGTATTTATGAACATGCACCATGGATGATTGAACTATTGAACTTATTGGAATAAAGGACTACCGGGACCATAATGCTTTGCATCCAATTAGGGAGGCTCATTGAAGGGCTATAAATAGATCACAGATGTGGGAGTCCTGTTAAGTAATTAAAATGCTGCAAACCTGTGATCAAGTCGATACGCTGAAACGAGTTGGGGAGGCACATGGTCACATATTCTGGAATCTAATTAAAGAAGATTTTTTCCATTTTTGAGTGCAGCTCATGCTTCCCGGGGCTTTATGGGGAGCTGTTTGTTAACGTACTTTCACGGCACAGCCCAGTGCCGGTAGGAGCGTGCACCACCTTCAAAATGACATCGCGCCGCCCGGAGGAATTGACGAGTGGTGCCTGTCGCCGCAGATCACTGCGTTACAAGGGCATGTCTCGACTGTTATAGAAGTCGGGAACGGGACTACTGGACTTATTGATTATGGTATTTATGAACATGCACCATGGATGATTGAACTATTGAACTTATTGGAATAATGGACTACCGGGACCATAATGCTTCGCATCCCATTAGGGAGGCTCATTGAAGGGCTATAAATAGATCTGAGATGTGGGAGTCCTGTTATGTAATTAAAATGCCGCAAACCCGTGAGCAAGGCGATATGCTGAAACACTTTGGGGAGGCACATGGTCACATGTTCTGGAATCTAATTAAAGAAGATTTTTTCCAGTTTGGAGTGCAGCTCATGCTTCCTGGGGCTTTATGGGGAGCTGTTTGTTGACGTATTTTCATGGCACAGCCCAGTGCCGGTAGGAGCGTGCACCACCTTCAAAATGACATTGCGCCGCCCGGAGGAATTGACGAGTGGTGCCTGTCGCCGCAGATCACTGCGTTACAAGGGCCTGTCTCGACTGTTATAGAAGTCGGGAACGGGACTACTGGACTTATTGATTACGGTAGTTATGAACATGCACCATGGATGATTGAACTATTGAACTTATTGGAATAATGGACTACCGGGACCATAATGCTTTGCATCCCATTAGGGAGGCTCATTGAAGGGCTATAAATAGATCACAGATGTGGGAGTCCTGTTATGTATTTAAAATACTGCAAACCCGTGATCAAGGCGATATGCTGAAACGCGTTGGGGAGGCACATGGTCACATGTTCTGGAATCTAGTTAAAGAAGATTTTTTCCAGTTTTGAGTGCAGCTCATGCTTCCCGGGGCTTTATGGGGAGCTGTTTGTTGACGTACTTTCACGGCACAGCCCAGTGCCGGTAGGAGCGTGCACCACCTTCAAAATGACATTGCGCCGGCCGGAGGAATTGACGAGTGGTGCATGCCGCCGCAGATCACTGCACTACAAGGGCCTGTCTCGACTGTTATAGAATTCGGGAACGGGACTACTGGACTTATTGATTACAGTATTTATGAACATGCACCATGGATGATTGAACTATTGTACTTATTGGAATAATGGACTACCGGGACCATAATGCTTTGCATCCCATTAGGGAGGCTCATTGAAGGGCTATAAATAGATCACAGATGTGGGAATCCTGTTAAGTAATTAAAATGCCGCAAACCCGTGATCAAGGCGATACGCTGAAAGCGTTGGGGAGGCACATGGTCACATGTTCTGGAATCTAATTAAAGAAGATTTTTTCCAGTTTTGAGTGTAGCTCATGCTTCCCGGGGCTTTATGGGGAGCTGTTTGTTGACGTACTTTCACGGCACAGCCCAGTGCAGGTAGGAGCGTGCACCACCTTCAAAATGACATTGCGCCGCCCGGAGGAATTGACGAGTGGTGCCTGTCGCCGCAGATCACTGCACTGCAAGGGCCTGTCTCAACTGTTATAGAAGTCGGGAACGGGACTACTGGACTTAATTGATTACGGTATTTATGAACATGCACCATGGATGATTGAACTATTGAACTTATTGGAATAATGGACTGCCGGGACCATAATGCATTGCATCCCATTAGGGAGGCTCATTGAAGGGCTATAAATAGATCACAGATGTGGGAGTCCTGTTAAGTCATTAAAATGCCGCAAACCCGTGATCAAGGCGATACGCTGAAACGCGTTGGGTAGGCACATGGTCACATGTTCTGGAATCTAATTAAAGAAGATTTTTTCCAGCTTTGAGTGCAGCTCATGCTTCCCGGGGCTTTATGGGAAGCTGTTTGTTGACGTACTTTCATGGCACAGCCCAGTGCCGGTAGGAGCGTGCACCACCTTCAAAATGACATCGCGCCGCCCGGAGGAATTGACGAGTGGTGCCTGTCGCCGCAGATCACTGCGTTACAAGGGCCTGTCTCGACTGTTATAGAAGTCGGGAACGGGACTACTGGACTTATTGATTACGGTATTTATGAACATGCACCATGGATGATTGAACTATTGTACTTATTGGAATAATGGACTACCAGGACCATAATGCTTTGCATCCCATTAGGGAGGCTCATTGAAGGGCTATAAATAGATCACAGATGTGGGAGTTCTATTAAGTAATTAAAATGCCGCAAACCCGTGATCAAGGCGATACGCTGAAACGCGTTGGGGAGGCACATGGTCACATGTTCTGGAATCTAATTAAAGAAGATTTTCTCCATTTTTGAGTGCAGCTCATGCTTCCCGGGGCTTTATATGGAGCTGTTTGTTGACGTACTTTCACGGCACAGCCCAGTGCCGGTAGGAGCGTGCACCACCTTCAAAATGACAATGCGCCGCCCGGAGGAATTGACGAGTGGTGCCTGTCGCCGCAGATGACTGTGTTACAAGGGCATGTCTCGACTGTTATAGAAGTCGGGAACAGGACTACTGGACTTATTGATTACGGTATCTATGAACATGCACCATGGATGATTGAACTATTGAACTTATTGGAATAATGGACTACCTGGGACCATAATGCTTTGCATCCCATTAGGGAGGCTCATTGAAGGGCTATAAATAGATCACAGATGTGGAAGTCCTGTTAAGTAATTAAAATGCCGCAAACCCGTGATCAAGGCGATACGCTGAAATGCGTTGGGGAGGCACATGGTCACATGTTCTGGAATCTAATTAAAGAAGATTTTTTCCAGTTTTGAGTGCAGTTCATGCTTCCCGGGGCTTTATGGGGAGCTGTTTGTTGACATACTTTCACGGCACAGCCCAGTGCCGGTAGGAGCGTGCACCACCTTCAAAATGACATTGCGCCGCCCGGAGGAATTGACCAGTGGTGCCTGTCTCCGCAGATCACTGTGTTACAAGGGCATGTCTCAACTGTTATAGAAGTCGGGAACGGGACTACTGGACTTATTGATTATGGTATTTATGAACATGCACCATGGATGATTGAACTATTGAACTTATTGGAATAATGGACTACCGGGACCATAATGCTTCGCATCCCATTAGGGAGGCTCATTGAAGGGCTATAAATAGATCACAGATGTGGGAGTCCTGTTATGTATTTAAAATACTGCAAACCCGTGATCAAGGCGATATGCTGAAACGCGTTGGGGAGGCACATGGTCACATGTTCTGGAATCTAATTAAAGAAGATTTTTTCCAGCTTTGAGTGCAGCTCATGCTTCCCGGGGCTTTATGGGAAGCTGTTTGTTGACGTACTTTCATGGCACAGCCCAGTGCCGGTAGGAGCGTGCACCACCTTCAAAATGACATCGCGCCGCCCGGTGGAATTGACGAGTGGTGCCTGTCGCCGCAGATCACTGCGTTACAAGGGCCTGTCTTGACTGTTATAGAAGTAGGGAACGGGACTACTGGACTTATTGATTACGGTATTTATGAACATGCACCATGGATGATTGAACTATTGAACTTATTGGAATAAAGGACTACCGGGACCATAATGCTTTGCATCCAATTAGGGAGGCTCATTGAAGGGCTATAAATAGATCACAGATGTGGGAGTCCTGTTAAGTAATTAAAATGCTGCAAACCCGTGATCAAGTCGATACGCTGAAACGAGTTGGGGAGGCACATGGTCACATGTTCTGGAATCTAATTAAAGAAGATTTTTTCCATTTTTGAGTGCAGCTCATGCTTCCCGGGGCTTTATGGGGAGCTGTTTGTTGACGTACTTTCACGGCACAGCCCAGTGCCGGTAGGAGCGTGCCCCACCTTCAAAATGACATCGCGCCGCCCGGAGGAATTGACGAGTGATGCCTGTCGCCGCAGATCACTGCGTTACAAGGGCCTGTCTTGACTGTTATAGAAGTCGGGAACAGGACTACTGGACTTATTGATTACGGTATCTATGAACATGCACCATGGATGATTGAACTATTGAACTTATTGGAATAATGGACTCCTGGGACCATAATGCTTTGCATCCCATTAGGGAGGCTCATTGAAGGGCTATAAATAGATCACAGATGTGGAAGTCCTGTTAAGTAATTAAAATGCCGCAAACCCGTGATCAAGGCGATACGCTGAAACGCGTTGGGGAGGCAGATGGTCACATGTTCTGGAATCTAATTAAAGAAGATTTTTTCCAGTTTTGAGTGCAGCTCATGCTTCCCGGGGCTTTATGGGGAGCTGTTTGTTGACGTACTTTCACGGCACAGCCCAGTGCCGGTAGGAGCGTGCACCACCTTCAAAATGACATTGCGCCGCCCGGAGGAATTGACGAGTGGTGCCTGTCGCCGCAGATCACTGCGTTACAAGGGCCTGTCTCGACTGTTATAGAAGTCGGGCACGGGACTACTGGACTTATTGATTACGGTATTTATGAACATGCACCATGGATGATTGAACTATTGAACTTATTGGAATAATGGACTACCGGGACCATAATGCTTTGCATCCCATTAGGGAGGCTCATTGAAGGGCTATAAATAGATCACAGATGTGGAAGTCCTGTTAAGTAATTAAAATGCCGCAAACCCGTGATCAAGGCGATACGCTGAAACGCGTTGGGGAGGCACATGGTCACATGTTCTGGAATCTAATTAAAGAAGATTTTTTCCAGTTTTGAGTGCAGCTCATGCTTCCCGGGGCTTTATGGGGAGCTGTTTGTTGACGTACTTTCACGGCACAGCCCAGTGCCGGTAGGAGCGTGCACCACCTTCAAAATGACATCGGGCCGTCCGGAGGAATTGACGAGTGGTGCCTGTCGCCGCAGATCACTGCGTTACAAGGGCCTGTCTCGACCGTTATAGAAGTCGGGAACGGGACTACTGGACTTATTGATTACGGTATTTATGAACATGCACCATGGATGATTGAACTATTGAACTTATTGGAATAATGGACTGCCGGGACCATAATGCATTGCATCCCATTAGGGAGGCTCATTGAAGGGCTATAAATAGATCACAGTTGTGGGAGTCCTGTTAAGTAATTAAAATGCCGCAAACCCGTGATCAAGGCGATACGCTGAAACGCGTTGGGGAGGAACATGGTCACATGTTCTGGAATCTAATTAAAGAAGATTTTTTCCAGCTTTGAGTGCAGCTCATGCTTACCGGGGCTTTATATGGAGCTGTTTGTTGACGTACTTTCACAGCACAGCCCAGTGCCGGTAGGAGCGTGCACCACCTTCAAAATGACATTGCGCTGCCCGGAGGAATTGACGAGTGGTGCCTGTCGCCGCAGATCACTGCGTTACAAGGGCCTGTCTCGACTGTTATAGAAGTCAGGAATGGGACTACTGGACTTATTGATTACGGTATTTATGAACATGCACCATGGATGATTGAACTATTGAATTTATTGGAATAATGGACTACCGGGACCATAATGCTTTGCATCCCATTAGGGAGGCTCATTGAAGGGCTATAAATAGATCACAGATGTGGAAGTCCTGTTAAGTAATTAAAATGCCGCAAACCCGTGATCAAGGTGATACGCTGAAATACTTTGGGGAGGCACATGGTCACATGTTCTGGAATCTAATTAAAGAAGATTTTTTCCAGTTTTGAGTGCAGCTCATGCTTTCCGGGGCTTTATGGGGAGCTGTTTGTTGACGTACTTTCACGGCACAGCCCAGTGCCGGTAGGAGCGTGCACCACCTTCAAAATGACATCGCGCCGCCCGGAGGAATTGACGAGTGGTGCCTGTCGCCGCAGATCACTGCGTTACAAGGGCCTGTCTCGACTGTTATAGAAGTCAGGAATGGGACTACTGGACTTATTGATTACGGTATTTATGAACATGCACCATGGATGATTGAACTATTGAATTTATTGGAATAATGGACTACCGGGACCATAATGCTTTGCATCCCATTAGGGAGGCTCTTTGAAGGGCTATAAATAGATCACAGATGTGGAAGTCCTGTTAAGTAATTAAAATGCTGCAAACCCGTGATCAAGGCGATACGCTGAAACGAGTTGGGGAGGCACATGGTCACATGTTCTGGAATCTAATTAAAGAAGATTTTTTCCATTTTTGAGTGCAGCTCATGCTTCCCGGGGCTTTATGGGGAGCTGTTTGTTCACGTACTTTCACGGCACAGCCCAGTGCCGGTAGGAGCGTGCACCACCTTCAAAATGACATCGCGCTGCACGGAGGAATTGACGAGTGGTGCCTGTCGCCGCAGATCACTGCGTTACAAGGGCCTGTCTTGACTGTTATAGAAGTCGGGAACGGGACTACTGGACTTATTGATTACAGTATTTATGAACATGCACCATGGATGATTGAACTATAGAACTTATTGGAATAATGGACTACCGGGACCATAATGCTTTGCATCCCATTAGGGAGGCTCATTGAAGGGCTATAAATAGATCACAGATGTGGAAGTCCTGTTAAGTAATTAAAATGCTGCAAACCCGTTATCAAGGCGATACGCTGAAAGCGTTGGGGAGGCACATGGTCACATGTTCTGGAATCTAATTAAAGAAGATTTTTTCCAGTTTTGAGTGCAGCTCATGCTTCCCGGGGCTTTATGGGGAGCTGTTTGTTGACGTACTTTCACGGCACAGCCCAGTGCCGGTAGGAGCGTGCACCACCTTCAAAATGACATCGGGCCACCCTGAGGAATTGACGAGTAGTGCCTGTCGCCGCAGATCACTGCGTTACAAGGGCCTGTCTCGACTGTTATAGAAGTCGGGAACGGGACTACTGGACTTATTGATTACGGTATTTATGAACATGCACCATGGATGATTGAACTATTGAACTTATTGGAATAATGGACTGCCGGGACCATAATGCATTGCATCCCTTTAGGGAGGCTCATTGAAGGGCTATAAATAGATCACAGATGTGGGAGTCCTGTTAAGTAATTAAAATGCCGCAAACCCGTGATCAAGGCGATACGCTGAAACGCGTTGGGGAGGCACATGGTCACATGTTCTGGAATCTAATTAAAGAAGATTTTTTCCAGCTTTGAGTGCAGCTCATGCTTCCCGGGGCTTTATGGGAAGCTGTTTGTTGACGTACTTTCATGGCACAGCCCAGTGCCGGTAGGAGCGTGCACCACCTTCAAAATGACATCGCGCCGCCCGGTGGAATTGACGAGTGGTGCCTGTCGCCGCAGATCACTGCGTTACAAGGGCCTGTCTCGACTGTTATAGAAGTCGGGAACGGGACTACTGGACTTATTGATTACGGTATTTATGAACATGCACCATGGATGATTGAACTATTGTACTTATTGGAATAATGGACTACCAGGACCATAATGCTTTGCATCCCATTAGGGAGGCTCATTGAAGGGCTATAAATAGATCACAGATGTGGGAGTTCTATTAAGTAATTAAAATGCCGCAAACCCGTGATCAAGGCGATACGCTGAAACGCGTTGGGGAGGCACATGGTCACATGTTCTGGAATCTAATTAAAGAAGATTTTCTCCATTTTTGAGTGCAGCTCATGCTTCCCGGGGCTTTATATGGAGCTGTTTGTTGACGTACTTTCACGGCACAGCCCAGTGCCGGTAGGAGCGTGCACCACCTTCAAAATGACAACGCGCCGCCCGGAGGAATTGACGAGTGGTGCCTGTCGCCGCAGATCACTGCGTTACAAGGGCCTGTCTCGACTGTTATAGAAGTCGGGAACGGGACTACTGGACTTATTGATTACGGTATTTATGAACATGCACCATGGATGATTGAACTATTGAACTTATTGGAATAATGGACTACCGGGACCATAATGCTTTGCATCCAATTAGGGAGGCTCATTGAAGGGCTATAAATAGATCACAGATGTGGGAGTCCTGTTAAGTAATTAAAATGCTGCAAACCTGTGATCAAGTCGATACGCTGAAACGAGTTGGGGAGGCACATGGTCACATATTCTGGAATCTAATTAAAGAAGATTTTTTCCATTTTTGAGTGCAGCTCATGCTTCCCGGGGCTTTATGGGGAGCTGTTTGTTGACGTACTTTCACGGCACAGCCCAGTGCCGGTAGGAGCGTGCACCACCTTCAAAATGACATCGCGCCGCCCGGAGGAATTGACGAGTGGTGCCTGTCGCCGCAGATCACTGCGTTACAAGGGCATGTCTCGACTGTTATAGAAGTCGGGAACGGGACTACTGGACTTATTGATTATGGTATTTATGAACATGCACCATGGATGATTGAACTATTGAACTTATTGGAATAATGGACTACCGGGACCATAATGCTTCGCATCCCATTAGGGAGGCTCATTGAAGGGCTATAAATAGATCTGAGATGTGGGAGTCCTGTTATGTAATTAAAATGCCGCAAACCCGTGAGCAAGGCGATATGCTGAAACACTTTGGGGAGGCACATGGTCACATGTTCTGGAATCTAATTAAAGAAGATTTTTTCCAGTTTGGAGTGCAGCTCATGCTTCCTGGGGCTTTATGGGGAGCTGTTTGTTGACGTATTTTCATGGCACAGCCCAGTGCCGGTAGGAGCGTGCACCACCTTCAAAATGACATTGCGCCGCCCGGAGGAATTGACGAGTGGTGCCTGTCGCCGCAGATCACTGCGTTACAAGGGCCTGTCTCGACTGTTATAGAAGTCGGGAACGGGACTACTGGACTTATTGATTACGGTAGTTATGAACATGCACCATGGATGATTGAACTATTGAACTTATTGGAATAATGGACTACCGGGACCATAATGCTTTGCATCCCATTAGGGAGGCTCATTGAAGGGCTATAAATAGATCACAGATGTGGGAGTCCTGTTATGTATTTAAAATACTGCAAACCCGTGATCAAGGCGATATGCTGAAACGCGTTGGGGAGGCACATGGTCACATGTTCTGGAATCTAGTTAAAGAAGATTTTTTCCAGTTTTGAGTGCAGCTCATGCTTCCCGGGGCTTTATGGGGAGCTGTTTGTTGACGTACTTTCACGGCACAGCCCAGTGCCGGTAGGAGCGTGCACCACCTTCAAAATGACATTGCGCCGGCCGGAGGAATTGACGAGTGGTGCATGTCGCCGCAGATCACTGCACTACAAGGGCCTGTCTCGACTGTTATAGAATTCGGGAACGGGACTACTGGACTTATTGATTACAGTATTTATGAACATGCACCATGGATGATTGAACTATTGTACTTATTGGAATAATGGACTACCGGGACCATAATGCTTTGCATCCCATTAGGGAGGCTCATTGAAGGGCTATAAATAGATCACAGATGTGGGAATCCTGTTAAGTAATTAAAATGCAGCAAACCCGTGATCAAGGCGATACGCTGAAAGCGTTGGGGAGGCACATGGTCACATGTTCTGGAATCTAATTAAAGAAGATTTTTTCCAGTTTTTAGTGTAGCTCATGCTTCCCGGGGCTTTATGGGGAGCTGTTTGTTGACGTACTTTCACGGCACAGCCCAGTGCAGGTAGGAGTGTGCACCACCTTCAAAATGACATTGCGCCGCCCGGAGGAATTGACGAGTGGTGCCTGTCGCCGCAGATCACTGCACTGCAAGGGCCTGTCTCAACTGTTATAGAAGTCGGGAACGGGACTACTGGACTTAATTGATTACGGTATTTATGAACATGCACCATGGATGATTGAACTATTGAACTTATTGGAATAATGGACTGCCGGGACCATAATGCATTGTATCCCATTAGGGAGGCTCATTGAAGGGCTATAAATAGATCACAGATGTGGGAGTCCTGTTAAGTAATTAAAATGCCGCAAACCCGTGATCAAGGCGATACGCTGAAACGCGTTGGGTAGGCACATGGTCACATGTTCTGGAATCTAATTAAAGAAGATTTTTTCCAGCTTTGAGTGCAGCTCATGCTTCCCGGGGCTTTATGGGAAGCTGTTTGTTGACGTACTTTCATGGCACAGCCCAGTGCCGGTAGGAGCGTGCACCACCTTCAAAATGACATCGCGCCGCCCGGAGGAATTGACGAGTGGTGCCTGTCGCCGCAGATCACTGCGTTACAAGGGCCTGTCTCGACTGTTATAGAAGTCGGGAACGGGACTACTGGACTTATTGATTACGGTATTCATGAACATGCACCATGGATGATTGAACTATTGTACTTATTGGAATAATGGACTACCAGGACCATAATGCTTTGCATCCCATTAGGGAGGCTCATTGAAGGGCTATAAATAGATCACAGATGTGGGAGTTCTATTAAGTAATTAAAATGCCGCAAACCCGTGATCAAGGCGATACGCTGAAACGCGTTGGGGAGGCACATGGTCACATGTTCTGGAATCTAATTAAAGAAGATTTTCTCCATTTTTGAGTGCAGCTCATGCTTCCCGGGGCTTTATATGGAGCTGTTTGTTGACGTACTTTCACGGCACAGCCCAGTGCCGGTAGGAGCGTGCACCACCTTCAAAATGACAATGCGCCGCCCGGAGGAATTGACGAGTGGTGCCTGTCGCCGCAGATGACTGTGTTACAAGGGCATGTCTCGACTGTTATAGAAGTCGGGAACAGGACTACTGGACTTATTGATTACGGTATCTATGAACATGCACCATGGATGATTGAACTATTGAACTTATTGGAATAATGGACTACCTGGGACCATAATGCTTTGCATCCCATTAGGGAGGCTCATTGAAGGGCTATAAATAGATCACAGATGTGGAAGTCCTGTTAAGTAATTAAAATGCCGCAAACCCGTGATCAAGGCGATACGCTGAAATGCGTTGGGGAGGCACATGGTCACATGTTCTGGAATCTAATTAAAGAAGATTTTTTCCAGTTTTGAGTGCAGTTCATGCTTCCCGGGGCTTTATGGGGAGCTGTTTGTTGACATACTTTCACGGCACAGCCCAGTGCCGGTAGGAGCGTGCACCACCTTCAAAATGACATTGCGCCGCCCGGAGGAATTGACCAGTGGTGCCTGTCTCCGCAGATCACTGTGTTACAAGGGCCTGTCTCAACTGTTATAGAAGTCGGGAACGGGACTACTGGACTTATTGATTATGGTATTTATGAACATGCACCATGGATGATTGAACTATTGAACTTATTGGAATAATGGACTACCGGGACCATAATGCTTCGCATCCCATTAGGGAGGCTCATTGAAGGGCTATAAATAGATCACAGATGTGGGAGTCCTGTTATGTATTTAAAATACTGCAAACCCGTGATCAAGGCGATATGCTGAAACGCGTTGGGGAGGCACATGGTCACATGTTCTGGAATCTAGTTAAAGAAGATTTTTTCCAGTTTTGAGTGCAGCTCATGCTTCCCGGGGCTTTATGGGGAGCTGTTTGTTGACGTACTTTCACGGCACAGCCCAGTGCCGGTAGGAGCGTGCACCACCTTCAAAATGACATTGCGCCGCCCGGAGGAATTGACGAGTGGTGCATGCCGCCGCAGATCACTGCACTACAAGGGCCTGTCTCGACTGTTATAGAATTCGGGAACGGGACTACTGGACTTATTGATTACAGTATTTATGAACATGCACCATGGATGATTGAACTATTGAACTTATCGGAATAATGGACTACCGGGACCATAATGCTTTCAATCCCATTAGGGAGGTTCATTGAAGGGCTATAAATAGATCACAGATGTGGAAGTCCTGTTAAGTAATTAAAATGCCGCAAACCCGTGATCAAGGCGATACGCTGAAACGCGTTGGGGAGGCACATGGTCACATGTTCTGGAATCTAATTAAAGAAGATTTTTTCCAGTTTTGAGTGCAGCTCATGCTTCCCGGGGCTTTATGGGGAACTGTTTGTTGACGTACTTTCACGGCACAGCCCAGTGCCGGTAGGAGCGTGCACCACCTTCAAAATGACATCGCGCCTCCCGCAGGAATTGACGAGTGGTGCCTGTCGCCGCAGATCACTGCGTTACAAGGGCCTGTCTCGACTGTTATAGAAGTCGGGAACGGGACTACTGGACTTATTGATTACGGTATTTATGAACATGCACCATGGATGATTGAACTATTGAACTTATTGGAATAATGGACTACCGGGACCATAATGCTTTGCATCCCATTAGGGAGGCTCATTGAAGGGCTATAAATAGATCACAGATGTGGGAGTCCTGTTAAGTAATTAAAATGCCGCAAACCCGTGATCAAGGCGATATGCTGAGACGCGTTGGGCAGGCACATGGTCACATGTTCTGGAATCTAATTAAAGAAGATTATTTCCAGTTTTGATTGCAGCTCATGCTTCCCGGGGATTTATGGGGAGCTGTTTATTAACGTACTTTCACAGCACAGCCCAGTGCCGGTAGGAGCGTGCACCACCTTCAAAATGACATCGCGCCGCCCAGAGGAATTGACGAGTGGTGCCTGTCGCCGCAGATCACTGCGTTACAAGGGCCTGTCTCGACTGTTATAGAAGTCGGGAATGGGACTCCTGGACTTATTGATTACGGTATTTATGAACATGCACCATGGATGATTGAACTATTGAACTTATTGGAATAATGGACTGCCGGTACCATAATACTTTGCATCCCATTAGGGAGGCTCATTGAAGGGCTATAAGTAGATCACAGATGTGGGAGTCCTTTTAAGTAATTAAAATGCTGCAAACCCGTGATCAAGGCGATACGCTGAAACACGTTGGGGAGGCACATGGTCACATGTTCTGGAATCTAATTAAAGAAGATTTTTTCCACCTTTGAGTGCAGCTCATGCTTCCCGTGGCTTTATGGGGAGCTGTTTGTTGACGTACTTTCATGGCACAGCCCAGTGCCGGTAGGAGCGTGCACCACCTTCAAAATGACATCGCACCGCCCGGAGGAATTGACGAGTGGTGCCTGTCGCCGCAGATAACTGCGTTACAAGGGCCTGTCTCGACTGTTATAGAAGTCAGGAACGGGACTACTGGACTTATTGATTACGGTATTTATGAACATGCACCATGGATAATTGAACTATTGAACTTATTGGAATAATGGACTACATGGACCATAATGCTTTGCATCCCATTAGGGAGGCTCATTGAAGGGCTATAAGTAGATCACAGATGTGGGAGTCCTTTTAAGTAATTAAAATGCTGCAAACCCGTGATCAAGGCGATACGCTGAAACACGTTGGGGAGGCACATGGTCACATGTTCTGGAATCTAATTAAAGAAGATTTTTTCCACCTTTGAGTGCAGCTCATGCTTCCCGTGGCTTTATGGGGAGCTGTTTGTTGACGTACTTTCATGGCACAGCCCAGTGCCGGTAGGAGCGTGCACCACCTTCAAAATGACATTGCGCCGCCTGGAGGAATTGACAAGTGGTGCCTGTCGCCGCAGATCACTGCGTTACAAGGGCCTGTCTCGACTGTTATAGAATTCGGGAACAGGACTACTGGACTTATTGATTACGGTATTTATGAACATGCACCATGGATGATTGAACTTATTGGAATAATGGACTACCGGGACCATAATGCTTTCAATCCCATTAGGGAGGTTCATTGAAGGGCTATAAATAGATCACAGATGTGGAAGTCCTATTAAGTAATTAAAATGCCGCAAACCCGTGATCAAGGCGATACGCTGAAACGCGTTGGGGAGGCACATGGTCACATGTTCTTGAATCTAATTAAAGAAGATTTTTTCCAGTTTTGAGTGCAGATCATGCTTCCCGGTGCTTTATGGGGAGCTGTTTGTTGACGTACTTTCACGGCACAGCCCAGTGCCGGTAGGAGCGTGCACCACCTTCAAAATGACATTGCGCCGCCCGGAGGAATTGACGAGTGGTGCCTGCCGCCGCAGATCACTGCACAACAAGGGCCTGTCTCGACTGTTATAGAAGTCGGGAACGGGACTACTGGACTTATTGATTACGGTATTTATGAACATGCACCATGGATGATTGAACTATTGAACTTATTGGAATAATGGACTACCGGGACCATAATGCTTTGCATCCTATTAGGGAGGCTCATTGAAGGGCTATAAATAGATCACAGATGTGGAAGTCCTGTTAAGTAATTAAAATGCCGCAAACCCGTGATCAAGGCGATACGCTGAAACGCGTTTGGGAGGCACATTATCACATGTTCTGGAATCTAATTAAAGAAGATTTTTTCCAGTTTTGAGTGCAGCTCATGCTTCCCGGGGCTTTATGGGGAGCAGTTCGTTGACGTACTTTCACGGCACAGCCCAGTGCCGGTAGGAGCGTGCACCACCTTCAAAATGACATTGCGTTGCCCGGAGGAATTGACCAGTGGTGCCTGTCGCCGCAGATCACTGTGTTACAAGGGCATGTCTCGACTGTTATAGAAGTCGGGAACGGGACTACTGGACTTATTGATTACGGTATTTATGAACATGCACCATGGATGATTGAACTATTGAACTCATTGGAATAATGGACTGCCGGGACCATAATACTTTGTATCCCATTAGGGAGGCTCATTGAAAGGCTATAAATAGATCACAGATGTGGGAGTCCTGTTAAGTAATTAAAATGCCGCAAACCCGTGATCAAGGCGATATGCTGAAACGCGTTGGGGAGGCACATGGTCACATGTTCTGGAATCTAATTAAAGAAGATTTTTTCCAGTTTTGAGTGCAGCTCATGCTTCCCGGGGCTTTATGGGGAGCTGTTCGTTGACGTACTTTCACGGCACAGCCAAGTGCCGGTAGGAGCATGCACCACCTTCAAAATGACATTGCGTCGCCCGGAGGAATTGACCAGTGGTGCCTGTCGCCGCAGATCACTGTGTTACAAGGGCATGTCTCGACTGTTATAGAAGTCGGGAACGGGACTACTGGACTTATTGATTACGGTATTTATGAACATGCACCATGGATGATTGAACTATTGAACTTATTGGAATAATGGACTGCCGGGACCATAACACTTTGTATGCCATTAGGGAGGCTCATTGAAGGGCTATAAATAGATCACAGATGTGGGAGTCCTGTTAAGTAATTAAAATGCCGCAAACCCGTGATCAAGGCGATACGCTGAAACGCGTTGGGGAGGCACATGGTCACATGTTCTGGAATCTAATTAAAGAAGATTTTTTCCAGTTTTGAGTGCAGCTCATGCTTCCCGGGGATTTATGGGGAGCTGTTTGTTGACATACTTTCACGGCACAGCCCAGTGCCGGTAGGAGCGTGCACCACCTTCAAAATGACATTGCTCCGCCCGGAGGAATTGACGAGTGGTGCCTGTCACCGCAGATCACTGCGTTACAAGGGCCTGTCTCGACTGTTATAGAAGTCGGGAATGGGACTCCTGGACTTATTGATTACGGTATTTATGAACATGCACCATGGATGATTGAACTATTGAACTTATTGGAATAATGGACTGCCGGGACCATAATACTTTGCATCCCATTAGGGAGGCTCATTGAAGGGCTATAAGTAGATCACAGATGTGGGAGTCCTTTTAAGTAATTAAAATGCCGCAAACCCGTGATCAAGGCGATACGCTGAAACGCGTTGGGGAGGCACATGGACACATGTTCTGGAATCTAATTAAAGAAGATTTTTTTCAGTTTTGAGTGCAGCTCATGCTTCCCGGGGTTTATGGGGAGCTGTTTGTTGACGTACTTTCACGGCACAGCCCAGTGCCGGTAGGAGCGTGCACCACATTCAAAATGACATTGCGCCGCCCGGAGGAATTGACGAGTGGTGCCTGCCGCCGCAGATCACTGCACTACAAGGGCCTGTCTCGACAGTTATAGAAGTCGGGAACGGGACTACTGGACTTATTGATTACGGTATTTATGAACATGCATCATGGATGATTGAACTATTGAACTTATTGGAATAATGGACTGCCGGGACCATAATGCATTGCATCCCATTAGGGAGGCTCATTGAAGGGCTATATATAGATCACAGATGTGGGAGTCCTGTTAAGTAATTAAAATGCCGCAAACCCGTGATCAAGGCGATACGCTGAAACGCGTTGGGTAGGCACATGGTCACATGTTCTGGAATCTAATTAAAGAAGATTTTTTCCAGTTTTGAGTGCAGCTCATGCTTCCCGGGGCTTCATGGGGAGCTGTTTGTTGACGTACTTTCACGGCACAGCCCAGTGCCGGTAGGAGCGTGCACCACCTTCAAAATGACATTGCGCCGCCCGGAGGAATTGACGAGTGGTGCCTGTCGCCGCAGATTACTGCGTTACAAGGGCCTGTCTTGACTGTTGTAGAAGTCGGGAACGGGACTACTGGACTTATTGATTACGGTATTTATGAACATGCACCATGGATGATTGAACTATTGAACTTATTGGAATAATGGACTACCGGGACCATAATGCTTTGCATCCCATTAGGGAGGCTCATTGAAGGGCTATAAATAGATCAGAGATGTGGGAGTCCTGTTATGTAATTAAAAGGCCGCAAACCTGTGATCAAGGCGATATGCTGAAACACGTTGGGGAGGCACATGGTCACATGTTCTGGAATCTAATTAAAGAAGATTTTTTCCAGTTTTGAGTGCAGCTTATGCTTCCCGGGGCTTTATGGGGAGCTGTTTGTTGACGTACTTTCATGGCACAGCCCAGTGCCGGTAGGAGCATGCACCACCTTCAAAATGACATTGTGCCGCCCGGAGAAATTGACAAGTGGTGCCTGTCGCCGCAGATCACTGCGATACAAGGGCCTGTCTCGACTGTTATAGAATTCGGGAACAGGACTACTGGACTTATTGATTACGGTATTTATGAACATGCACCATGGATGATTGAACTATTGAACTTATTGGAATAATGGACTACCGGGACCATAATGCTTTCAATCCCATTAGGGAGGTTCATTGAAGGGCTATAAATAGATCACAGATGTGGGAGTCCTGTTAAGTAATTAAAATGCCGCAAACCCGTGAACAAGGCGATACGCTGAAACGCGTTGGGGAGGCACATGGTCACATGTTCTGGAATCTAATTAAAGAAGATTTGTTCCAGTTTTGAGTGCAGCTCATGCTTCCCGGGGTTTATGGGGAGCTGTTTGTTGACGTACTTTCACGGCACAGCCCAGTGCCGGTAGGAGCGTGCACCACCTTCAAAATGACATTGCGCCTCCCGGAGGAATTGACGAGTGGTGCCTGTCGCCGCAGATTACTGCGTTACAAGGGCCTGTCTTGACTGTTGTAGAAGTCGGGAACGGGACTACTGGACTTATTGATTACGGTATTTATGAACATGCACCATGGATGATTGAACTAATGAACTTGTTGGAATAATGGACTACCGGGACCATAATGCTTTGCATCCCATTAGGGAGGCTCATTGAAGGGCTATAAATAGATCAGAGATGTGGGAGTCCTGTTATGTAATTAAAAGGCCGCAAACCTGTGATCAAGGCGATATGCTGAAACACGTTGGGGAGGCACATGGTCACATGTTCTGGAATCTAATTAAAGAAGATTTTTTCCAGTTTTGAGTGCAGCTCATGCTTCCCGGGGCTTTATGGGGAGCTGTTTGTTGACGTACTTTCATGGCACAGCCCAGTGCCGGTAGGAGCATGCACCACCTTCAAAATGACATTGTGCCGCCCGGAGGAATTGACAAGTGGTGCCTGTCGCCGCAGATCACTGCGTTACAAGGGCCTGTCTCGACTGTTATAGAATTCGGGAACAGGACTACTGGACTTATTGATTACGGTATTTATGAACATGCACCATGGATGATTGAACTATTGAACTTATTGGAATAATGGACTACCGGGACCATAATGCTTTCTATCCCATTAGGGAGGTTCATTGAAGGGCTATAAATAGATCACAGATGTGGAAGTCCTGTTAAGTAATTAAAATGCCGCAAACCCGTGATCAAGGCGATACGCTGAAACGCGTTTGGGAGGCACATTATCACATGTTCTGGAATCTAATTAAAGAAGATTTTTTCCAGTTTTGAGTGCAGCTCATGCTTCCCGGGGCTTTATGGGGAGCAGTTCGTTGACGTACTTTCACGGCACAGCCCAGTGCCGGTAGGAGCGTGCACCACCTTCAAAATGACATTGCGTCGCCCGGAGGAATTGACCAGTGGTGCCTGTCGCCGCAGATCACTGTGTTACAAGGGCATGTCTCGACTGTTATAGAAGTCGGGAACGGGACTACTGGACTTATTGATTACGGTATTTATGAACATGCACCATGGATGATTGAACTATTGAACTCATTGGAATAATGGACTGCCGGGACCATAATACTTTGTATCCCATTAGAGAGGCTCATTGAAGGGCTATAAATAGATCACAGATGTGGGAGTCCTGTTAAGTAATTAAAATGCCGCAAACCCGTGATCAAGGCGATACGCTGAAACGCGTTGGGGAGGCACATGGTCACATGTTCTGGAATCTAATTAAAGAAGATTTTTTCCAGTTTTGAGTGCAGCTCATGCTTCCCGGGGCTTTATGGGGAACTGTTTGTTGACGTACTTTCACGGCACAGCCCAGTGCCGGTAGGAGCGTGCACCACCTTCAAAATAACATCGCGCCTCCCGCAGGAATTGACGAGTGGTGCCTGTCGCCGCAGATCACTGCGTTACAAGGGCCTGTCTCGACTGTTATAGAAGTCGGGAACGGGACTACTGGACTTATTGATTACGGTATTTATGAACATGCACCATGGATGATTGAACTATTGAACTTATTGGAATAATGGACTACCGGGACCATAATGCTTTGCATCCCATTAGGGAGGCTCATTGAAGGGCTATAAATAGATCACAGATGTGGGAGTCCTGTTAAGTAATTAAAATGCCGCAAACCCGTGATCAAGGCGATATGCTGAGACGCGTTGGGCAGGCACATGGTCACATGTTCTGGAATCTAATTAAAGAAGATTATTTCCAGTTTTGAGTGCAGCTCATGCTTCCCGGGGATTTATGGGGAGCTGTTCATTAACGTACTTTTGCAGCACAGCCCAGTGCCGGTAGGAGCGTGCACCACCTTCAAAATGACATCGCGCGGCCCAGAGGAATTGACGAGTGGTGCCTGTCGCCGCAGATCACTGCGTTACAAGGGCCTGTCTCGACTGTTATAGAAGTCGGGAATGGGACTCCTGGACTTATTGATTACGGTATTTATGAACATGCACCATGGATGATTGAACTATTGAACTTATTGGAATAATGGACTGCCGGTACCATAATACTTTGCATCCCATTAGGGAGGCTCATTGAAGGGCTATAAGTAGATCACAGATGTGGGAGTCCTTTTAAGTAATTAAAATGCTGCAAACCCGTGATCAAGGCGATACGCTGAAACACGTTGGGGAGGCACATGGTCACATGTTCTGGAATCTAATTAAAGAAGATTTTTTCCACCTTTGAGTGCAGCTCATGCTTCCCGTGGCTTTATGGGGAGCTGTTTGTTGACGTACTTTCACGGCACAGCCCAGTGCCGGTAGGAGCGTGCACCACCTTCAAAATGACATTGCGCCGCCCGGAGGAATTGACAAGTGGTGCCTGTCGCCGCAGATCACTGCGTTACAAGGGCCTGTCTCGACTGTTATAGAATTCGGGAACAGGACTACTGGACTTATTGATTACGGTATTTATGAACATGCACCATGGATGATTGAACTATTGAACTTATTGGAATAATGGACTACCGGGACCATAATTCTTTCAATCCCATTAGGGAGGTTCATTGAAGGGCTATAAATAGATCACAGATGTGGAAGTCCTATTAAGTAATTAAAATGCCGCAAACCCGTGATCAAGGCGATACGCTGAAACGCGTTGGGGAGGCACATGGTCACATGTTCTTGAATCTAATTAAAGAAGATTTTTTCCAGTTTTGAGTGCAGATCATGCTTCCCGGTGCTTTATGGGGAGCTGTTTGTTGACGTACTTTCACGGCACAGCCCAGTGCCGGTAGGAGCGTGCACCACCTTCAAAATGACATTGCGCCGCCCGGAGGAATTGACGAGTGGTGCCTGTCGCCGCAGATCACTGCACAACAAGGGCCTGTCTCGACTGTTATAGAAGTCGGGAACGGGACTACTGGACTTATTGATTACGGTATTTATGAACATGCACCATGGATGATTGAACTATTGAACTTATTGGAATAATGGACTACCGGGACCATAATGCTTTGCATCCTATTAGGGAGGCTCATTGAAGGGCTATAAATAGATCACAGATGTGGAAGTCCTGTTAAGTAATTAAAATGCCGCAAACCCGTGATCAAGGCGATACGCTGAAATACTTTGGGAGGCACATTATCACATGTTCTGGAATCTAATTAAAGAAGATTTTTTCCAGTTTTGAGTGCAGCTCATGCTTCCCGGGGCTTTATGGGGAGCAGTTCGTTGACGTACTTTCACGGCACAGCCCAGTGCCGGTAGGAGCGTGCACCACCTTCAAAATGACATTGCGTCGCCCGGAGGAATTGACCAGTGGTGCCTGTCGCCGCAGATCACTGTGTTACAAGGGCATGTCTCGACTGTTATAGAAGTCGGGAACGGGACTACTGGACTTATTGATTACGGTATTTATGAACATGCACCATGGATGATTGAACTATTGAACTCATTGGAATAATGGACTGCCGGGACCATAATACTTTGTATCCCATTAGAGAGGCTCATTGAAGGGCTATAAATAGATCACAGATGTGGGAGTCCTGTTAAGTAATTAAAATGCCGCAAACCCGTGATCAAGGCGATACGCTGAAACGCGTTGGGGAGGCACATGGTCACATGTTCTGGAATCTAATTAAAGAAGATTTTTTCCAGTTTTGAGTGCAGCTCATGCTTCCCGGGGCTTTATGGGGAACTGTTTGTTGACGTACTTTCACGGCACAGCCCAGTGCCGGTAGGAGCGTGCACCACCTTCAAAATGACATCGCGCCTCCCGCAGGAATTGACGAGTGGTGCCTGTCGCCGCAGATCACTGCGTTACAAGGGCCTGTCTCGACTGTTATAGAAGTCGGGAACGGGACTACTGGACTTATTGATTACGGTATTTATGAACATGCACCATGGATGATTGAACTATTGAACTTATTGGAATAATGGACTACCGGGACCATAATGCTTTGCATCCCATTAGGGAGGCTCATTGAAGGAGCTATAAATAGATCACAGATGTGGGAGTCCTGTTAAGTAATTAAAATGCCGCAAACCCGTGATCAAGGCGATATGCTGAGACGCGTTGGGCAGGCACATGGTCAAATGTTCTGGAATCTAATTAAAGAAGATTATTTCCAGTTTTGAGTGCAGCTCATGCTTCCCGGGGATTTATGGGGAGCTGTTCATTAACGTACTTTTGCAGCACAGCCCAGTGCCGGTAGGAGCGTGCACCACCTTCAAAATGACATCGCGCCGCCCAGAGGAATTGACGAGTGGTGCCTGTCGCCGCAGATCACTGCGTTACAAGGGCCTGTCTCGACTGTTATAGAAGTCGGGAATGGGACTCCTGGACTTATTGATTACGGTATTTATGAACATGCACCATGGATGATTGAACTATTGAACTTATTGGAATAATGGACTGCCGGTACCATAATACTTTGCATCCCATTAGGGAGGCTCATTGAAGGGCTATAAGTAGATCACAGATGTGGGAGTCCTTTTAAGTAATTAAAATGCTGCAAACCCGTGATCAAGGCGATACGCTGAAACACGTTGGGGAGGCACATGGTCACATGTTCTGGAATCTAATTAAAGAAGATTTTTTCCACCTTTGAGTGCAGCTCATGCTTCCCGTGGCTTTATGCGGAGCTGTTTGTTGACGTACTTTCACGGCACAGTCCAGTGCCGGTAGGAGCGTGCACCACCTTCAAAATGACATTGCGCCGCCCGGAGGAATTGACAAGTGGTGCCTGTCGCCGCAGATCACTGCGTTACAAGGGCCTGTCTCGACTGTTATAGAATTCGGGAACAGGACTACTGGACTTATTGATTACGGTATTTATGAACATGCACCATGGATGATTGAACTATTGAACTTATTGGAATAATGGACTACCGGGACCATAATTCTTTCAATCCCATTAGGGAGGTTCATTGAAGGGCTATAAATAGATCACAGATGTGGAAGTCCTATTAAGTAATTAAAATGCCGCAAACCCGTGATCAAGGCGATACGCTGAAACGCGTTGGGGAGGCACATGGTCACATGTTCTTGAATCTAATTAAAGAAGATTTTTTCCAGTTTTGAGTGCAGATCATGCTTCCCGGTGCTTTATGGGGAGCTGTTTGTTGACGTACTTTCACGGCACAGCCCAGTGCCGGTAGGAGCGTGCACCACCTTCAAAATGACATTGCGCCGCCCGGAGGAATTGACGAGTGGTGCCTGTCGCCGCAGATCACTGCACAACAAGGGCCTGTCTCGACTGTTATAGAAGTCGGGAACGGGACTACTGGACTTATTGATTACGGTATTTATGAACATGCACCATGGATGATTGAACTATTGAACTTATTGGAATAATGGACTACCGGGACCATAATGCTTTGCATCCTATTAGGGAGGCTCATTGAAGGGCTATAAATAGATCACAGATGTGGAAGTCCTGTTAAGTAATTAAAATGCCGCAAACCCGTGATCAAGGCGATACGCTGAAATACTTTGGGAGGCACATGGTCACATGTTCTGGAATCTAATTAAAGAAGATTTTTTCCAGTTTTGAGTGCGGCTCATGCTTCCCGGGGCTTTATGGGGAGCTGTTTGTTGACGTACTTTCACGGCACAGCCCAGTGCCGGTAGGAGCGTGCACCACCTTCAAAATGACATTGCGCCGCCCGGAGGAATTGACGAGTGGTGCCTGCCGCCGCAGATCACTGCACTACAAGGGCCTGTCTCGACTGTTATAGAAGTCGGGAACGGGACTACTGGACTTATTGATTACGGTATTTATGAACATGCACCATGGATGATTGAACTATTGAAATTATTGGAATAATGGACTACCGGGACCATAATGCTTTGCATCCCATTAGGGAGGCTCATTGAAGGGCTATAAATAGATCACAGATGGGGTAGTCCTGTTAAGTAATTAAAATGCCGCAAACCCGTGATCAAGGCGATACGCTGAAATACTTTGGGGAGGCACATGGTCACATGTTCTGGAATCTAATTAAAGAAGATTTTTTCCAATTTTGAGTGCAGCTCATGCTTCCCGGGGCTTTATGGTGAGCTGTTTGTTGGCGTACTTTCACGGCACAACCCAGTGCCGGTAGGAGCGTGCACCACCTTCAAAATGACATCGCGCCTCCCGGAGTAATTGACGAGTGGTGCCTGTCGCCGCAGATCACTGCGTTACAAGGGCCTGTCTCCACTGTTATAGAAGTCGGGAACGGGACTACTGGACTTATTGATTACGGTATTTATGAACATGCACCATGGATTATTGAACTATTGAACTTATTGGAATAATGGACTGACGGGACCATAATGCTTTGCATCCCATTAGGGAGGCTCATTTTAGGGCTATAAATAAATCAGAGATGTGGGAGTCCTGTTAAGTAATTAAAATGCCACAAACCCGTGATCAAGGCGATACGCTGAAACGCGCTGGGGAGGCACATGGTCACATGTTCTGGAATCTAATTAAAGAAGATTTTTTTCCAGTTTTGAGTGCAGCTCATGCTTCCCGGGGCTTCATGGGGAGCTGTTTGTTGACGTACTTTCACGGCACAGCCCAGTGCCGGTAGGAGCGTGCACCACCTTCAAAATGACATTGCACCGCTCGGAGGAATTGACGAGTGGTGCCTGTCACCGCAGATTACTGCGTTACAAGGGCCTGTATTGACTGTTGTAGAAGTCGGGAACGGGACTACTGGACTTATTGATTACGGTATTTATGAACATGCACCATGGATGATTGAACTATTGAACTTATTGGAATAATGGACTACCGGGACCATAATGCTTTGCATCCCATTAGGGAGGCTCATTGAAGGGCTATAAATAGATCAGAGATGTGGGAGTCCTGTTATGTAATTAAAAGGCCGCAAACCCGTGATAAAGGCGATATGCTGAAACACGTTGGGGAGGCACATGGTCACATGTTCTGGAATCTAATTAAAGAAGATTTTTTCCAGTTTTGAGTGCAGCTCATGCTTCCCGGGGCTTTATGGGGAGCTGTTTGTTGACGTACTTTCATGGCACAGCCCAGTGCCGGTAGGAGCATGCACCACCTTCAAAATGACATTGCGCCGCCCGGAGGAATTGACAAGTGGTGCCTGTCGCCGCAGATCACTGCGTTACAAGGGCCTGTCTCGACTGTTATAGAATTCGGGAACAGGACTACTGGACTTATTGATTACGGTATTTATGAACATGCACCATGGATGATTGAACTATTGAACTTATTGGAATAATGGACTACCGGGACCATAATGCTTTGCATCCCATTAGGGAGGCTCATTGAAGGGCTATAAATAGATCACAGATGTGGGAGTCCTGTTAAGTAATTAAAATGCTGCAAACCCGTGATCAAGGCGATACGCTGAAAGGCGTTGGGGAGGCACATGGTCACATGTTCTGGAATCTAATTAAAGAAGATTTTTTCCAGTTTTGAGTGCAGCTCATGCTTCCTGGGGCTTTATGGGGAGCTGTTTGTTGACGTACTTTCATGGCACAGCCCAGTGCCGGTAGGAGCGTGCACCACCTTCAAAATGACATTGCGCCGCCCGGAGGAATTGACAAGTGGTGCCTGTCGCCACAGATCACTGCACTACAAGGGCCTGTCTCGACTGTTATAGAAGTCGGGAACGGGACTACTGGACTTATTGATTACGGAATTTATGAACATGCATCATGGATGATTGAACTATTGAACTTATTGGAATAATGGACTGCCGGGACCATAATGCATTGCATCCCGTTAGGGAGGCTCATTGAAGGGCTATATATAGATCACAGATGTGGGAGTCCTGTTAAGTAATTAAAATGCCGCAAACCCGTGATCAAGGCGATACGCTGAAACGCGTTGGGGAGGCACATGGTCACATGTTCTTGAATCTAATTAAAGAAGATTTTTTCCAGTTTTGAGTGCAGCTCATGCTTCCCGGGGCTTTATGGGGAGCTGTTTGTTGACGTACTTTCACGGCACAGCCCAGTGCCGGTAGGAGCGTGCACCACCTTCAAAATGACATTGCGCCGCCCGGAGGAATTGACGAGTGGTGCCTGCCGCCGCAGATCACTGCACTACAAGGGCCTGTCTCGACTGTTATAGAAGTCGGGAACGGGACTACTGGACTTATTGATTACGGTATTTATGAACATGCACCATGGATGATTGAACTATTTAACTTATTGGAATAATGGGCTACCGGGACCATAATGCTTTGCATCCCATTAGGGAGGCTCATTGGAGGGCTATAAATAGATCACAGATGTGGAAGTCCTGTTAAGTAATTAAAATGCCGCAAACCCGTGATCAAGGCGATACGCTGAAATACTTTGGGGAGGCACATGGTCACATGTTCTGGAATCTAATTAAAGAAGATTTTTTCCAGTTTTGAGTGCAGCTCATGCTTCCCGGGGCTTTATGAGGAGCTGTTTGTTGGCGTACTTTCACGGCACAACCCAGTGCCGGTAGGAGCGTGCACCACCTTCAAAATGACATCGCGCCGCCCGGAGGAATTGACGAGTGGTGCCTGTCGCCGCAGATCACTGCGTTACAAGGGCCTGTCTCGACTGTTATAGAAGTCGGGAACGGGACTACTGGACTTATTGATTACGGTATTTATGAACATGCACCATGGATGATTGAACTATTGAACTTATTGGAATAATGGACTACCGGGACCATAATGCTTTGCATCCCATTAGGGAGGCTCATTGAAGGGCTATAAATAGATCACAGATGTGGGAGTCCTGTTAAGTAATTAAAATGCCGGAAACCCGTGATCAAGGCGATATGCTGAGACGCGTTGGGCAGGCACATGGTCACATGTTCTGGAATCTAATTAAAGAAGATTTTTTCCAGTTTTGAGTGCAGATCATGCTTCCCGGGATTTATGGGGAGCTGTTTGTTGACGTACTTTCACGGCACAGCCTAGTGCCGGTAGGAGCGTGCACCACCTTCAAAATGACATCGCGCCGCCCGGAGGAATTGACGAGTGGTGCCTGTCGCCGCAGATCACTGCGTTACAAGGGCCTGTCTCGACTGTTATAGAAGTCGGGAATGGGACTCCTGGACTTATTGATTACGGTATTTATGAACATGCACCATGGATGATTGAACTATTGAACTTATTGGAATAATGGACTGCCGGGACCATAATACTTTGCATCCCATTAGGGAGGCTCATTGAAGGAGCTAAAAGTAGATCACAGATGTGGGAGTCCTTTTAAGTAATTAAAATGCCGCAAACCCGTGATCAAGGTGATACGCTGAAACGCGTTGGGGAGGCACATGGTCACATGTTCTGGAATCTAATTAAAGAAGATTTTTTCCAGTTTTGAGTGCAGCTCATGCTTCCCGGGGCTTTATGGGGAGCTGTTTGTTGACGTACTTTTATGGCACAGCCCAGTGCCGGTAGGAGCGTGCACCACCTTCAAAATGACATTGCGCCGCCCGGAGGAATTGACAAGTGGTGCCTGTCGCCACAGTTCACTGCGTTACAAGGGCCTGTCTCGACTGCTATAGAATTCGGGAACAGGACTACTGGACTTATTGATTACGGTATTTATGAACATGCATCATGGATGATTGAACTATTGAACTTATTGGAATAATGGACTACCGGGACCATAATGCTTTCAATCCCATTAGGGAGGTTCATTGAAGGGCTATAAATAGATCACAGATGTGGAAGTCCTTTTAAGTAATTAAAATGCCGCAAACCCGTGATCAAGGCGATACGCTGAAACGCGTTGGGGAGGCACATGGTCACATGTTCTTGAATCTAATTAAAGAAGATTTTTTCCAGTTTTGAGTGCAGCTCATGCTTCCCGGGGCTTTATGGGAAGCTGTTTGTTGACGTACTTTCACGGCACAGCCCAGTGCCGGTAGGAGCGTGCACCACCTTCAAAATGACATTGCGCCGCCCGGAGGAATTGACGAGTGGTGCCTGCCGCCGCAGATCACTGCACTACAAGGGCCTGTCTCGACTGTTATAGAAGTCGGGAACGGGACTACTGGACTTATTGATTACGGTATTTATGAACTTGCACCATGGATGATTGAACTATTGAACTTATTGGAATAATGGACTACCGGGACCATAATGCTTTGCATCCCATTAGGGAGGCTCATTGAAGGGCTATAAATAAATCACAGATGTGGAAGTCCTGTTAAGTAATTAAAATGCCGCAAACCCGTGATCAAGGCGATACGCTGAAATACTTTGGGGAGGCACATGGTCACATGTTCTGGAATCTAATTAAAGAAGATTTTTCCAGTTTTGAGTGCAGCTCATGCTTTCCGGGGCCTTATGGGGAGCTGTTTGTTGGCGTACTTTCACGGCACAACCCAGTGCCGGTAGGAGCGTGCACCACCTTCAAAATGACATCGCGCCGCCCGGAGGAATTGACGAGTGGTGCCTGTCACCGCAGATCACTGCGTTACAAGGGCCTGTCTCGACTGTTATAGAAGTCGGGAACGGGACTACTGCACTTATTGATTACAGTATTTATGAACATGCACCATGGATGATTGAACTATTGAACTTATTGGAATAATGGACTACCGGGACCATAATGCTTTGCATCCCATTAGGGAGGCTCATTGAAGGGCTATAAATAGATCACAGATGTGGGAGTCCTGTTAAGTAATTAAAATGCCGGAAACCCGTGATCAAGGCGATATGCTGAGACGCGTTGGGCAGGCACATGGTCACATGTTCTGGAATCCAATTAAAGAAGATTTTTTCCAGTTTTGAGTGCAGCTCATGCTTCCCGGGGATTTATGGGGAGCTGTTTGTTGACGTACTTTCACGGCACAGCCCAGTGCCGGTAGGAGCGTGCACCACCTTCAAATGACATCGCGCCGCCCGGAGGAATTGACGAGTGGTGCCTGTCGCCGCAGATCACTGCGTTACAAGGGCCTGTCTCGACTGTTATAGAAGTCGGGAATGGGACTACTGGACTTATTGATTACGGTATTCATGAACATGCACCATGGATGATTGAACTATTGAACTTATTGGAATAATGGACTACCGGGACCATAATGCTTTGCATCCCATTAGGGAGGCTCATTGAAGGAGCTATAAATAGATCACAGATGTGGAAGTCCTGTTAAGTAATTAAAATGCTGCAAACCCGTGATCAAGGCGATACGCTGAAAGGCGTTGGGGAGGCACATGGTCACATGTTCTGGAATCTAATTAAAGAAGATTTTTTCCAGTTTTGAGTGCAGCTCATGCTTCCTGGGGCTTTATGGGGAGCTGTTTGTTGACGTACTTTCATGGCACAGCCCAGTGCCGGTAGGAGCGTGCACCACCTTCAAAATGACATTGCGCCGCCCGGAGGAATTGACAAGTGGTGCCTGTCGCCACAGATCACTGCACTACAAGGGCCTGTCTCGACTGTTATAGAAGTCGGGAACGGGACTACTGGACTTATTGATTACGGAATTTATGAACATGCATCATGGATGATTGAACTATTGAACTTATTGGAATAATGGACTGCCGGGACCATAATGCATTGCATCCCGTTAGGGAGGCTCATTGAAGGGCTATATATAGATCACAGATGTGGGAGTCCTGTTAAGTAATTAAAATGCCGCAAACCTGTGATCAAGGCGATACGCTGAAAGGCGTTGGGGAGGCACATGGTCACATGTTCTGGAATCTAATTAAAGAAGATTTTTTCCAGTTTTGAGTGCAGCTCATGCTTCCCGGGGCTTTATGGGGAGCTGTTTGTTGGCGTACTTTCACGGCACAACCCAGTGCCGGTAGGAGCGTGCACCACCTTCAAAATGACATCGCGCCGCCCAGAGGAATTGAAGAGTGGTGCCTGTCGCCGCAGATCACTGCGTTACAAGGGCCTGTCTCGACTGTTATAGAAGTCGGGAACGGGACTACTGGACTTATTGATTACGGTATTTATGAACATGCACCATGGATGATTGAACTATTGAACTTATTGGAATAATGGACTACCGGGACCATAATGCTTTGCATCCCATTAGGGAGGCTCATTGAAGGGCTATAAATAGATCACAGATGTGGGAGTCCTGTTAAGTAATTAAAATGCCGGAAACCCGTGATCAAGGCGATATGCTGAGACGCGTTGGGCAGGCACATGGTCACATGTTCTGGAATCTAATTAAAGAAGATTTTTTCCAGTTTTGAGTGCAGATCATGCTTCCCGGGGATTTATGGGGAGCTGTTTGTTGACGTACTTTCACGGCACAGCCTAGTGCCGGTAGGAGCGTGCACCACCTTCAAAATGACATCGCGCCGCCCGGAGGAATTGACGAGTGGTGCCTGTCGCCGCAGATCACTGCGTTACAAGGGCCTGTCTCGACTGTTATAGAAGTCGGGAATGGGACTCCTGGACTTATTGATTACGGTATTTATGAACATGCACCATGGATGATTGAACTATTGAACTTATTGGAATAATGGACTGCCGGGACCATAATACTTTGCATCCCATTAGGGAGGCTCATTGAAGGGCTAAAAGTAGATCACAGATGTGGGAGTCCTTTTAAGTAATTAAAATGCCGCAAACCCGTGATCAAGGTGATACGCTGAAACGCGTTGGGGAGGCACATGGTCACATGTTCTGGAATCTAATTAAAGAAGATTTTTTCCAGTTTTGAGTGCAGCTCATGCTTCCCGGGGCTTTATGGGGAGCTGTTTGTTGACGTACTTTTATGGCACAGCCCAGTGCCGGTAGGAGCGTGCACCACCTTCAAAATGACATTGCGCCGCCCGGAGGAATTGACAAGTGGTGCCTGTCGCCACAGTTCACTGCGTTACAAGGGCCTGTCTCGACTGCTATAGAATTCGGGAACAGGACTACTGGACTTATTGATTACGGTATTTATGAACATGCATCATGGATGATTGAACTATTGAACTTATTGGAATAATGGACTACCGGGACCATAATGCTTTCAATCCCATTAGGGAGGTTCATTGAAGGGCTATAAATAGATCACAGATGTGGAAGTCCTTTTAAGTAATTAAAATGCCGCAAACCCGTGATCAAGGCGATACGCTGAAACGCGTTGGGGAGGCACATGGTCACATGTTCTTGAATCTAATTAAAGAAGATTTTTTCCAGTTTTGAGTGCAGCTCATGCTTCCCGGGGCTTTATGGGAAGCTGTTTGTTGACGTACTTTCACGGCACAGCCCAGTGCCGGTAGGAGCGTGCACCACCTTCAAAATGACATTGCGCCGCCCGGAGGAATTGACGAGTGGTGCCTGCCGCCGCAGATCACTGCACTACAAGGGCCTGTCTCGACTGTTATAGAAGTCGGGAACGGGACTACTGGACTTATTGATTACGGTATTTATGAACTTGCACCATGGATGATTGAACTATTGAACTTATTGGAATAATGGACTACCGGGACCATAATGCTTTGCATCCCATTAGGGAGGCTCATTGAAGGGCTATAAATAAATCACAGATGTGGAAGTCCTGTTAAGTAATTAAAATGCCGCAAACCCGTGATCAAGGCGATACGCTGAAATACTTTGGGGAGGCACATGGTCACATGTTCTGGAATCTAATTAAAGAAGATTTTTTCCAGTTTTGAGTGCAGCTCATGCTTTCCGGGGCCTTATGGGGAGCTGTTTGTTGGCGTACTTTCACGGCACAACCCAGTGCCGGTAGGAGCGTGCACCACCTTCAAAATGACATCGCGCCGCCCGGAGGAATTGACGAGTGGTGCCTGTCACCGCAGATCACTGCGTTACAAGGGCCTGTCTCGACTGTTATAGAAGTCGGGAACGGGACTACTGCACTTATTGATTACAGTATTTATGAACATGCACCATGGATGATTGAACTATTGAACTTATTGGAATAATGGACTACCGGGACCATAATGCTTTGCATCCCATTAGGGAGGCTCATTGAAGGGCTATAAATAGATCACAGATGTGGGAGTCCTGTTAAGTAATTAAAATGCCGGAAACCCGTGATCAAGGCGATATGCTGAGACGCGTTGGGCAGGCACATGGTCACATGTTCTGGAATCCAATTAAAGAAGATTTTTTCCAGTTTTGAGTGCAGCTCATGCTTCCCGGGGATTTATGGGGAGCTGTTTGTTGACGTACTTTCACGGCACAGCCCAGTGCCGGTAGGAGCGTGCACCACCTTCAAAATGACATCGCGCCGCCCGGAGGAATTGACGAGTGGTGCCTGTCGCCGCAGATCACTGCGTTACAAGGGCCTGTCTCGACTGTTATAGAAGTCGGGAATGGGACTACTGGACTTATTGATTACGGTATTCATGAACATGCACCATGGATGATTGAACTATTGAACTTATTGGAATAATGGACTACCGGGACCATAATGCTTTGCATCCCATTAGGGAGGCTCATTGAAGGGCTATAAATAGATCACAGATGTGGAAGTCCTGTTAAGTAATTAAAATGCTGCAAACCCGTGATCAAGGCGATACGCTGAAAGGCGTTGGGGAGGCACATGGTCACATGTTCTGGAATCTAATTAAAGAAGATTTTTTCCAGTTTTGAGTGCAGCTCATGCTTCCTGGGGCTTTATGGGGAGCTGTTTGTTGACGTACTTTCATGGCACAGCCCAGTGCCGGTAGGAGCGTGCACCACCTTCAAAATGACATTGCGCCGCCCGGAGGAATTGACAAGTGGTGCCTGTCGCCACAGATCACTGCACTACAAGGGCCTGTCTCGACTGTTATAGAAGTCGGGAACGGGACTACTGGACTTATTGATTACGGAATTTATGAACATGCATCATGGATGATTGAACTATTGAACTTATTGGAATAATGGACTGCCGGGACCATAATGCATTGCATCCCGTTAGGGAGGCTCATTGAAGGGCTATATATAGATCACAGATGTGGGAGTCCTGTTAAGTAATTAAAATGCCGCAAACCTGTGATCAAGGCGATACGCTGAAAGGCGTTGGGGAGGCACATGGTCACATGTTCTGGAATCTAATTAAAGAAGATTTTTTCCAGTTTTGAGTGCAGCTCATGCTTCCCGGGGCTTTATGGGGAGCTGTTTGTTGGCGTACTTTCACGGCACAACCCAGTGCCGGTAGGAGCGTGCACCACCTTCAAAATGACATCGCGCCGCCCAGAGGAATTGAAGAGTGGTGCCTGTCGCCGCAGATCACTGCGTTACAAGGGCCTGTCTCGACTGTTATAGAAGTCGGGAACGGGACTACTGGACTTATTGATTACGGTATTTATGAACATGCACCATGGATGATTGAACTATTGAACTTATTGGAATAATGGACTACCGGGACCATAATGCTTTGCATCCCATTAGGGAGGCTCATTGAAGGGCTATAAATAGATCACAGATGTGGGAGTCCTGTTAAGTAATTAAAATGCCGGAAACCCGTGATCAAGGCGATATGCTGAGACGCGTTGGGCAGGCACATGGTCACATGTTCTGGAATCTAATTAAAGAAGATTTTTTCCAGTTTTGAGTGCAGCTCATGCTTCCCGGGGCTTTATGGGGAACTGTTTGTTGACGTACTTTCACGGCACAGCCCAGTGCCGGTAGGAGCGTGCACCACCTTCAAAATGACATCGCGCCTCCCGGAGGAATTGACGAGTGGTGCCTGTCGCCGCAGATCACTGCGTTACAAGGACCTGTCTCGACTGTTATAGAAGTCGGGAACGGGACTACTGGACTTATTGATTACGGTATTTATGAACATGCACCATGGATGATTGAACTATTGAACTTATTGGAATAATGGACTACCGGGACCATAATGCTTTGCATCCCATTAGGGAGGCTCATTGAAGGGCTATAAATAGATCACAGATGTGGGAGTCCTGTTAAGTAATTAAAATGCCGCAAACCCGTGATCAAGGCGATATGCTGAGACGCGTTGGGCAGGCACATGGTCACATGTTCTGGAATCTAATTAAAGAAGATTTTTTCCAGTTTTGAGTGCAGCTCATGCTTCCCGGGATTTATGGGGAGCTGTTTGTTGACGTACTTTCACGGCACAGCCCAGTGCCGGTAGGAGCGTGCACCACCTTCAAAATGACATCGCGCCGCCCGGAGGAATTGACAAGTGGTGCCTGTCGCCGCAGATCACTGCGTTACAAGGGCCTGTCTCGACTGTTATAGAAGTCGGGAATGGGACTCCTGGACTTATTGATTACGGTATTTATGAACATGCACCATGGATGATTGAACTATTGAACTTATTGGAATAATGGACTGCCGGGACCATAATACTTTGCATCCCATTAGGGAGGCTCATTGAAGGGCTAAAAGTAGATCACAGATGTGGGAGTCCTTTTAAGTAATTAAAATGCCGCAAACCCGTGATCAAGGCGATACGCTGAAACGCGTTGGGGAGGCACATGGTCACATGTTCTGGAATCTAATTAAAGAAGATTTTTTCCAGTTTTGAGTGCAGCTCATGCTTCCCGGGGCTTTATGGGGAGCTGTTTGTTGACGTACTTTCATGGCACAGCCCAGTGCCGGTAGGAGCGTGCACCACCTTCAAAATAACATTGCGCCGACCAGAGGAATTGACAAGTGGTGCCTGTCGCCACAGATCACTGCGTTACAAGGGCCTGTCTCGACTGCTATAGAATTCGGGAACAGGACTACTGGACTTATTGATTACGGTATTTATGAACATGCATCATGGATGATTGAACTATTGAACTTATTGGAATAATGGACTACCGGGATCATAATGCTTTCAATCCCATTAGGGAGGTTCATTGAAGGGCTATAAATAGATCACAGATGTGGAAGTTCTTTTAAGTAATTAAAATGCCGCAAACCCGTGATCAAGGCGATACGCTGAAACGCGTTGGGGAGGCACATGGTCACATGTTCTTGAATCTAATTAAAGAAGATTTTTTCCAGTTTTGAGTGCAGCTCAAGCTTCCCGAGGCTTTATGGGGAGTTGTTTGTTGACGTACTTTCACGGCACAGCCCAGTGCCGGTAGGAGCGTGCACCACCTTCAAAATGACATTGCGCCGCCCGGAGGAATTGACGAGTGGTGCCTGCCGCCACAGATCACTGCACTACAAGGGCCTGTCTCGACTGTTATAGAAGTCGGGAACGGGACTACTGGACTTATTGATTACGGTATTTATGAACATGCACCATGGATGATTGAACTATTGAACTTATTGGAATAATGGACTACCGGGACCATAATGCTTTGCATCCCATTAGGGAGGCTCATTGAAGGGCTATAAATAGATCACAGATGTGGAAGTCCTGTTAAGTAATTAAAATGCCGCAAACCCGTGATCAAGGCGATACGCTGAATTACTTTGGGGAGGCACATGGTCACATGTTCTGGAATCTAATTAAAGAAGATTTTTTCCATTTTTGAGTGCAGCTCATGCTTCCCGGGGCTTTATGGGGAGCTGTTTGTTGGCGTACTTTCACGGCACAACCCAGTGCCGGTAGGAGCGTGCACCACCTTCAAAATGACATAGCGCCGCCCGGAGGAATTGACGAGTGGTGCCTGTCGCCGCAGATCACTGCGTTACAAGGGCCTGTCTCGACTGTTATAGAAGTCGGGAACGGGACTACTGGACTTATTGATTACGGTATTTATGAACATGCACCATGGATGATTGAACTATTGAACTTATTGGAATAATGGACTACCGGGACCATAATGCTTTGCATCCCATTAGGGAGGCTCATTGAAGGGCTATAAATAGATCACAGATGTGGGAGTCCTGTTAAGTAATTAAAATGCCGGAAACCCGTGATCAAGGCGATATGCTGAGACGCGTTGGGCAGGCACATGGTCACATGTTCTGGAATCCAATTAAAGAAGATTTTTTCCAGTTTTGAGTGCAGCTCATGCTTCCCGGGGATTTATGGGGAGTTGTTTGTTGACGTACTTTCACGGCACAGCCCAGTGCCGGTATCTAGCGTGCACCACCTTCAAAATGACATTGCGCCGCCCGGAGGAATTGACAAGTGGTGCCTGTCGCCACAGATCACTGCGTTACAAGGGCCTGTCTCGACTGCTATAGAATTCGGGAACAGGACTACTGGACTTATTGATTACGGTATTTATGAACATGCATCATGGATGATTGAACTATTGAACTTATTGGAATAATGGACTACCGGGACCATAATGCTTTCAATCCCATTAGGGAGGTTCACTGAAGGGCTATAAATAGATCACAGATGTGGAAGTCCTTTTAAGTAATTAAAATGCTGCAAACCCGTGATCAAGGCGATACGCTGAAACGCGTTGGGGAGGCACATGGTCACATGTTCTGAATCTAATTAAAGAAGATTTTTTCCAGTTTTGAGTGCAGCTCATGCTTCCCGGGGCTTTATGGGGAGCTGTTTGTTGGCGTACTTTCACGGCACAACCCAGTGCCGGTAGGAGCGTGCACCACCTTCAAAATGACATCGCGCCGCCCGGAGGAATTGACGAGTGGTGCCTGTCGCCGCAGATCACTGCGTTACAAGGGCCTGTCTCGACTGTTATAGAAGTCGGGAACGGGACTACTGGACTTATTGATTACGGTATTTATGAACATGCACCATGGATGATTGAACTATTGAACTTATTGGAATAATGGACTACCGGGACCATAATGCTTTGCATCCCATTAGGGAGGCTCATTGAAGGGCTATAAATAGATCACAGATGTGGGAGTCCTGTTAAGTAATTAAAATGCCGGAAACCCGTGATCAAGGCGATATGCTGAGACGCGTTGGGCAGGCACATGGTCACATGTTCTGGAATCCAATTAAAGAAGATATTTTCCAGTTTTGAGTGCAGCTCATGCTTCCCGGGGATTTATGGGGAGCTGTTTGTTGACGTACTTTCACGGCACAGCCCAGTGCCGGTAGGAGCGTGCACCACCTTCAAAATGACATCGCGCCGCCCGGAGGAATTGACGAGTGGTGCCTGTCGCCGCAGATCACTGCGTTACAAGGGCCTGTCTCGACTGTTATAGAAGTCGGGAACGGGACTGCTGGACTTATTGATTACGGTATTTATGAACATGCACCATGGATGATTGAACTATTGAACTTATTGGAATAATGGACTACCGGGACCATAATGCTTTGCATCCCATTAGGGAGGCTCATTGAAGGGCTATAAATAGATCACAGATGTGGGAGTCCTGTTAAGGACTTAAAATGCCGGAAACCCGTGATCAAGGCGATATGCTGAGACGCGTTGGGCAGGCACATGGTCACATGTTCTGGAATCTAATTAAAGAAGATTTTTCCAGTTTTGAGTGCAGCTCATGCTTCCCGGGGCTTTATGGGGAACTGTTTGTTGACGTACTTTCACGGCACAGCCCAATGCCGGTAGGAGCGTGCACCACCTTCAAAATGACATCGCGCCTCCCGGAGGAATTGACGAGTGGTGCCTGTCGCCGCAGATCACTGCGTTACAAGGACCTGTCTCGACTGTTATAGAAGTCGGGAACGGGACTACTGGACTTATTGATTACGGTATTTATGAACATGCACCATGGATGATTGAACTATTGAACTTATTGGAATAATGGACTACCGGGACCATAATGCTTTGCATCCCATTAGGGAGGCTCATTGAAGGGCTATAAATAGATCACAGATGTGGGAGTCCTGTTAAGTAATTAAAATGCCGCAAACCCGTGATCAAGGCGATATGCTGAGACGCGTTGGGCAGGCACATGGTCACATGTTCTGGAATCTAATTAAAGAAGATTTTTTCCAGTTTTGAGTGCAGCTCATGCTTCCCGGGGATTTATGGGGAGCTGTTTGTTGACGTACTTTCACGGCACAGCCCAGTGCCGGTAGGAGCGTGCACCACCTTCAAAATGACATCGCGCCGCCCGGAGGAATTGACAAGTGGTGCCTGTCGCCGCAGATCACTGCGTTACAAGGGCCTGTCTCGACTGTTATAGAAGTCGGGAATGGGACTCCTGGACTTATTGATTACGGTATTTATGAACATGCACCATGGATGATTGAACTATTGAACTTATTGGAATAATGGACTGCCGGGACCATAATACTTTGCATCCCATTAGGGAGGCTCATTGAAGGGCTAAAAGTAGATCACAGATGTGGGAGTCCTTTTAAGTAATTAAAATGCCGCAAACCCGTGATCAAGGCGATACGCTGAAACGCGTTGGGGAGGCACATGGTCACATGTTCTGGAATCTAATTAAAGAAGATTTTTTCCAGTTTTGAGTGCAGCTCATGCTTCCCGGGGCTTTATGGGGAGCTGTTTGTTGACGTACTTTCATGGCACAGCCCAGTGCCGGTAGGAGCGTGCACCACCTTCAAAATGACATTGCGCCGCCCGGAGGAATTGACAAGTGGTGCCTTTCGCCACAGATCACTGCGTTACAAGGGCCTGTCTCGACTGCTATAGAATTCGGGAACAGGACTACTGGACTTATTGATTACGGTATTTATGAACATGCATCATGGATGATTGAACTTTTGAACTTATTGGAATAATGGACTACCGGGACCATAATGCTTTCAATCCCATTAGGGAGGTTCATTGAAGGGCTATAAATAGATCACAGATGTGGAAGTCCTGTTAAGTAATTAAAATGCTGCAAACCCGTGATCAAGGCGATACGCTGAAATACTTTGGGGAGGCACATGGTCACATGTTCTGGAATCTAATTAAAGAAGATTTTTTCCAGTTTTGAGTGCAGCTCATGCTTCCCGGGGCTTTATGGGGAGCTGTTTGTTGGCGTACTTTCACGGCACAACCCAGTGCCGGTAGGAGCGTGCACCACCTTCAAAATGACATCGCGCCGCCCGGAGGAATTGACGAGTGGTGCCTGTCGCCGCAGATCACTGCGTTACAAGGGCCTGTCTCGACTGTTATAGAAGTCGGGAACGGGACTACTGGACTTATTGATTACGGTATTTATGAACATGCACCATGGATGATTGAACTATTGAACTTATTGGAATAATGGACTACCGGGACCATAATGCTTTGCATCCCATTAGGGAGGCTCATTGAAGGGCTATAAATAGATCACAGATGTGGGAGTCCTGTTAAGTAATTAAAATGCCGGAAACCCGTGATCAAGGCGATATGCTGAGACGCGTTGGGCAGGCACATGGTCACATGTTCTGGAATCCAATTAAAGAAGATTTTTTCCAGTTTTGAGTGCAGCTCATGCTTCCCGGGGCTTTATGGGGAGCTGTTTGTTGACGTACTTTCACGGCACAGCCTAGTGCCGGTAGGAGCGTGCACCACCTTCAAAATGACATTGCGCCGCCCGGAGGAATTGACGAGTGGTGCCTGTCGCCGCAGATCACTGCGTTACAAGGGCCTTTCTCGACTGTTATAGAAGTCGAGAACGGGACTACTGGAGTTATTGATTACGGTATTTATGAACATGCACCATGGATGATTGAACTATTGAACTTATTGGAATAATGGACTATCGAGACCATAATGCTTTGCATCCCATTAGGGAGGCTCATTGAAGGGCTATAAATAGATCACAGATGTGGGAGTCCTATTACGTAATTAAATTGCCGCAAACCCGTGATCAAGGCGATATGCTGAAATGCGTTGGGGAGGCACATGGTCACATGTTCTGGAATCTAGTTAAAGAAGATTTTTTCCAGTTTTGAGTGCAGCTCATGCTTCCCGGGGCTTTATGGGGAGCTGTTTGCTGACGTACTTTCACGGCACAGACCAGTGCCGGTAGGAGCGTGCACCACCTTCAAAAAGACATTGCGCCGCCCGGAGGAATTGACGAGTGGTGCCTGTCGCCGCAGATCACTGCATTACAAGGGCATTTCTCGACTGTTATAGAAGTCGGGAACGGGACTACTGGACTTATTGATTACGGTATTTATGAACATGCACCATGGATGATTGAACTATTGAACCTATTGGAATAATGGACTACCGTGACCATAATGCTTTGCATCCCATTAGGGAGGCTCATTGAAGGCTATAAATAGATCACAGATGTGGGAGTCCTGTTAAGTAATTAAAATGCCGCAAACCCGTGATCAAGGCGATACGCTGAAACGCGTTGGGGAGGCACATGGTCACATGTTCTGGAATCTAATTAAAGAATTTTTTTTCCAGTTTTGAGTGCAGCTCATGCTTCCCGGGGCTTTATGGGGAGCTGTTTGTTGACATATATATATGTATATATATATATATATATATATATATTCCAACGAAGGGCTCGTTTTTACGGCATTTTCGGCGCTCTATGACGGTGCGGTCCGTGGAAGCGGCAGAGCCCAGCCGCAATTAATCACCACAAATTTCCTCTTTGAGCAAGGTCTGAGGGCAGGTTGTTGGCTGGTTGGAGAATGTTGCCGCTTTAATAAAATCTAAGAGCGTGCCATCAAATTGCCCGTGAGTGTGTGTGGATTCTTTCTCCAAAAGAGGAAATTTGTGGTGCTATATATATATATATATTCCAACCACGACCTGTTCATGGGTAAAACAGGCTCTGACACAGCACAGGATACCGGTTCTTTAAACCACAGTTTATTCCAATACTTAAGCCAATGTGACGCGTTTCGGCCGAGGCACCGGCCTTTTTCACACAAACTGAATTGATGAAATTCAACAGAGATGATTAAGGTGCATCTATGGCTTATTATGTACATCATTAAAATCAAGGCGATAAGTGTTGAATCAACAGTTTGTTTAAAATATTGTTTACTTGCAATTAAACAACACAAGTGTTTATATATATGCACTGTATTTATTTTAAAATCATGAGGTAAAATTCTCCCTTTTATCAATGATTGTTTTGCTTTTGGCAATGTTTTGCAATTGCAAAATATGTGGACTTTCTTCCATTACCATTAGTCACATGGGTGATATTCAAATGAAATGATAATGTCGCAGCGCGTATGCGATCAAGGCCAAATGCTTTGGCCGAAACGTGTCAAAGTGGACCTTTGTTGAAACATAAAAACTGTGGAGAAGAGTTCAGTGTCTGTGCGTGGTCCTTTGGATTCATTTCGAGAGACTGGTGTTGTTGCAGATTTATGGAGAGGGCTGACTCCGTTTTGCAGACCCCCTTCCTTAGTGGTAATGCGGCAAGCAGCTGTCTCGACGCAAGCCGAGAAACTTGGATTACTTCGAAGAAGTGGCCACGTAATCCCCTGCACCCGTGAAACAACCCAGCAGTAAGGGGTGCATAGTGGTGAGTCAGAGCACATGGGCCGTGCAGCTAGAAAACTGCAGTAAAAAAAACACTGGATTAAACCCAGATCTGTGACTGGGGGCGAATGTTTGATTTGTTCAGCATTCCGTCCATTATTTGTTCTTTTTCCTTTTGTTGCACTAAGTGGGAAGGGTATGCCCAGACTTGGGTCCAGTGCTCACTGTGTCACTGGATTCAAGCTAGTCTGGCTGATGATGGTGATACCTTAAAACCGGTCCCAGGATGCTTGTTTCCGGTCCAGGGAGGACCTGACCTGGCAGTTCAGGCTGGACTGTTCCCATGGGGAGCAGGGTCAAGACTGATTTGCAAATGGCTGGGTTCAGACTAGGGTGGCGTGGTGAGCAAAAAAACGATGGATTAAACCCAGATCTGTGACTGGGGGTGAATGTTAGATTTATTTAGCATTCCGTTCATCATTTGTTCTTTTTTTTTAGTCCTCATTCGCCATCAGATAGAATCAGAGCTTACTCAATTACTCTCTATGGTACTCCTTCAGCACCAATTAGGGAGCTTTCTATCTTCGATGGATATGCTTTTACACATAGGGGCCGATTCCGATCTCGGCCGGTAGTGCTCCGAATCGGATTCGGATTTACCGGATCCGATTCGGAGCCCTGTTTCCCGACCGAATCGTACGCGGGTCCGGCCGAGCGAGTACGATGCAGGCACCCGCGAAATCTCCGACCGACTCGAACGCGGCTTCAACACGCTCCGACCGACTCGCATGGACACGACTCGCACCGCGCTATGGAGATGTATCCCGGCCGGGTAAGTACGATGCGCGCCGCGAGCAGTCCGACCGACTCGCGCCGTCTGGCTCAAAAAAGCTGTCGGAACCGGACTTTGGGGGTCCGCGTCGGACCCCCCTGTACGCGTAGGCGTGCGAGTCGCACACAGGGGCGACCCATGGGTCCCCCCTACCTGTGCATGTACGCCGCGATGCGCATCGACGTGTACCTGCTGTAGGGGGTGCCCTTGTCCGCCTCGCACCCATTGAGTTAATGGGAGGCCGCGTACGCGTTCTACGACCGGCTCCAATTGACTTCAATAGGAGTACGACCGACTCGAGTCCGATGGCATGCGTGCGCATCGTACTCGTTCGGTCGGACTGCCAGAGTCCGATTCGGTCGGAAATCTCTCCGGGTCCGGCTCGGTCGGAGAGATTTCCGGCCCGAATCGGAATCGGCCCCTAAGTCTCTCAATAACAAAGTTCTGTTTCGACCGGGCCACCACACAGAAACCAGAGAGAAACGTTGTTATTTAGTGTAAAGGCGTAATCATTGGACAGATGTTATCTTACTGACCCAAACTGATTAACCATTTCTCACATGAGCTCCAAAAAGTTTTTGTATCTTTATCTATTCCAACCCTATCTAATTTCATTATATACTTTATGGAGATCACCCAATCCCAAAAAGTTGGTGGAATTTAGTTAACCCATTTTTTACAAATTTCCCTTCTTGCCAAAAGCATTAGGTACAGACAGAGCTGATTTTCCTCCATTTTAAGGCTTTGGTAATTAGATAACAATCCAAACATAACTAATGTTACAGTTATGCTTACCTGAATATTTACACCAAAAATGCCTTCCAAACCCCTTTTACCTCTGTCCAGAAGTAACTCAACTTAGGGCAAGTTAGGAACATATGCACATCATCCGCCCTTATTTGTTGACACTTGGGACATTTTGGAATGGGACCAGTTGCGAATTTCGAGAGTTTTAAAGGTGTCCAGTAGACCCTGTGAACAGAAAAAGATAATTCCTTCTTAAGTTTGCGGGTTTAACTGTAGAATATAATATATCATGAGATACTTGCCATAAATTTTCAGGACTGCTTCCCGGCAAGCTCTCTCCCCACAGCTCCGTTGGTAATTCAAACTCTCCATCCTCCAACTCGAGCAATAACCAATACAACAGTGCCACTTCTTTCTTCTTTATTGGTCTTTGTGCCAACGTATTCTGTAATTCATTTGTCTTGCCCACCTCCATTCCAAACGTTTGGTACCAGTTCTTAATTTGCCAATATTTGAATTTAGATAGTCTATTCGCCGTAAGTAAATTCATCTCTTCCCAGGTCAAGAGAGTTCCTTCCGGTATCAACTGTCCCCATTGTCGGATCCCAGCTTCGATTAAAGGCAGAGACAGAGAGTATTTAGTCCATCCCGGTGAACCTGGGGCATTCCAAATTGGCGCTAGGGCACTAAAATAGCTGATTTTTAGAACTTTCCTGATCTTGGCCCAAGTGCTAACCAAGCCTTTTAATATTTTCAACCGTACTTTCTTAAAAATCTTGGGTCTCCATATTTATATAAGAAACCATAACTGTCTCCTTCAACATCTAAGAGCATTACCCCAAACATTGCACCAATATCCGAGCCATCTGGTAGCTCTATAAGCATTCTCCCGATTTTTCATGAAAAACCCTGGCATATAATATCAAATCCGGGAGGCACAAACCACCCTTCTTCTTCTTTCTTCTTAACTTCTTCCATGATATTCGACTGGTTTTTGGGGCCCAAATGAAGCTATTTAACTTCGACTGAAGAGACTTCAAGTTACTTTCATTAAACGGGAGCGGGATATTTTGCAATATAAAAATTATTTTGGGCAACAGCATCATCTTTATTAAATTCAGTCTACCTATGAGAGTCAAGGGTAGATATGCCCATCCTATTAGAGAATTAAGGATTTCTCCTCTAACCCTTTGGAAATTTATATCTGCGATTTTATCTATGTTTTGGGCTACTGTTATCCCTAGATACCTCATAGTTTTTTTCGTCGGAAATTACATGCTTCCAAATTCCATATCATACATTCGGTTTTTGATGCATTAATTTCATAGCCTGATATTCGCCCAAAAAGTATTGCTTCTTCATACAATAATGGAATAGTGGTGTTTGGATCCGATGTAAAAATCATTAAATCATCTGCGTATAACGCAACCTTTCTCTCCCACTCTCTGAATTTAAAAGGAGCTATGTTTGGGTGTGTCCTTATCTTTTCAGCCAACGGTTCTATATATAGATTAAATAACAATGGGGATAAGGGGCATCCCTGCCGTGTGCCCCTCTGAATTATCACTGGAGGAGAAAGATTGCCATTTACTAAAATTCTAGCTATATGTGTTTTATAGATTAAAGAAATTGTCCTGCAGAAATTCTTCCCCAAATTATTTGCTTTTAATATATATTGTAAATAAACCCAATTAACTCTATCAAACGCTTTTGTTGCATCAATAGTAATTACAGCTAAAGGAATCTTATGCAAGGTGGCTATATCAATTGCCCCTATTAAATTAAAAGTTAAGTCTCTTATTCCTCTCCCTCTCACAAACCCCTTTTGATCTCTATGGAGCAAATGCTCCGCAACACCATTCAGCCTCTCCGCTAATATTTTTGAAAAAACTTTATAATCAGCGTTAAGTAACGAAATGGGGCGATATGAATCGCATGAACACGATGGTTTAGCAGGTTTAAGAATTAGTGCTACTGCTGCTTCATTCCATGAGGGCGGTATCTCACCTCCTTCCTCAAAAATATGGGAGAACAACAAGCACATAATTGGGGTTAACACTTTTTCTAAGGCTTTATATAGTTCTGCAGGCAACCCATCAGGGCCTGCAGCTTTCCTAGATTTTCCAGACATAATGGCATTTCCCACTTCAACATTGGAAATTGGGAGATCCATATTCTGGGACTTATCATCCGAGATTTTTTGATGGAAGTATGCGCTATCCATCCCTTTATCTCCTCATCCCGTACAACCAGATCTTCATGATATACCTCCTCAAAATGTCGCTGAAAAGCCTTTTCAATATCTATTGGATTATTAAGTACTTTCCCAAAGCTAGCCTCCTCCACTGACTTAAGCTCATCAATAGAGTTCGTAGCCACATCCTGTTTGGTCTTCCACGCCACGTGGTGAGCAAAAAAACGATGGATTAAACCCAGATCTGTGACTGGGGGTGAATGTTAGATTTATTTAGCATTCCGTTCATCATTTGTTCTTTTTGCATGCGTTGCCAGCAGTGGCAGGCCTAGTTTTGTTAAGCAGGGGTGTCACGCCGGACACCTTTCAGTTGCTGACTGCTGTAGTTAGGCATTAAAGTGATATTAATGAGGTAAAACCTTTGCCCATACAGTGTTAACTCATGCGAAAATGAGAAAATAGTGAAGTAATACTACTTCAAAATGTGCCGCATTAGGCCGATAATTTGCCTTTACCTGATGCATAATTTAGCCTGCCACATAATTTGATCCTTCCTTGCAGCATAATTCCAGTGGTCATGAATATAATTGCGTTATTGCACAGTTCATAACTAAAAGGCAAGGAAAGGCCTTAAGTGCAAGTTGAGTGGGGATTGACTTTTATATTAGCTGCTGTAAAGGTTTACTCTAGAAAAAGTCCAATAGATTATAAAAGGAGTTTCTCAATAACACTATGGGCCTGATTACGAGTATAGGTGCTATTTAATGCACCTGATAAATAACAATACTACGGGGTACGTTATTTATCAGGTGCGATACATAGCACCTATTGTGCGTTTTGGGGAGTAGCATGCAAATTTTAGTATTTACACACCAAAATCTGTATGATAGGGTAGATATCGTATGCTTTTCCCCTGTTGAATTTCAGCAGGTTTGATCTGACAAAATGTATCAAATATTTTGGTGTTTTCTCGCCCTAAGTGTGCCGGGTATGCCCAGACGTGGGTCCTGGGCTCACTGTGCCACTGGATTCAAGCTAGTGATGCAGCGGATACAATAAAAACTATTTTCCTCCTAGGTCACTTATCGGTCATCCAGGGGCGACTTATATTTTCTCACATCCACATGACGATGGGGCCCATAACATCGCCTATCACACACACACACACCTGGATTTCCTCTACACCTTTACGAAATTCTATACTCCTAGGAGAATAGGAAAACTAAATGAAAAACATCATGATGTACCGCTGGAAGGAGCCGGGATACCTTATTACCTTAACCTATCGCTTTCTTAATTATTTCTTAAGATATTCCTGCTCATTGTTTTGTCGATGGATCATCTAGTAAGAAATCAGTTTATAGTGATTAAGACCAGCTAAATCACAATAACCAATTACCAGTTTCACAAGCATTTAGTAAAATAACCACTGAGTCGTTTGATTTAAGAATCTTAAATTTTATATAATTTTAAAGGCATGAAAAAGAATTTAGATTTTTATTCAATTATTCATTCATTATTAATTCAAATATTTATTAAGCAAAATCAATTTTATTGCAGAAAGGAAATTTGGTCATGAAGCAAACCCTAATTACCTGCCTATCTTCCTAATTTAGCCTAATGATTTCTAACCTAAGTTTAAGATTTAAAAATAACCTGATTCTCATACTCAACTGGAAAAATAAGACAGCAACAGAAACTTCAGCTCGTCAGCATCAGCTACCGCAACCCGTCTCATCTAACAGTCTTTCAGCATCTCCCGCTCAGTAAAATGGATCGATCTGGAACACCAAGCACTGGAAACCACCAACTCCAACACCGACTCTGACTACCCCTCCCACTAAGAGTAGGCCTTCTTATACCCTAATTCTAACTTTGCTAACTAAATTGTTGCAACATTAATAACGCGCTTTTCTCTCATTGGTCCACTCATTTCATCTATTCATTCTTAATCAAGTTCTCCCAGGTCCAGCTTGTTCTTTTGGAATGTATATGTTCATTTCCTTTCTCACAGTTCAAGACATGTTTCCATCCGCTTCGATCAGTACATTTGTAACTTCTTTCGATACATTCGAGAACTCTGCAGGCATTGTCCTTTCTCTTAAAACGGTTTCCCACGATTCTTTGCTGATCACCACGGCACACTATCAGTTCAATTAGGTCACATCAGCCTTGACCATTCTTGCATCTTAGCCTCTCAACACCATCACGTGGTTAGCCTTTCTCCAACTTTTTCTCCCTTGTCACGCGTTTTCTCAGCACATGCGCACTCTAATAACCGGCAGCCATTTTATATCGCCACTCGATTAGACTTAGAAGCACTATTTAGAAATAAACAAAACATAATTAAAATAGAGAAACATAGCCTTTTCGTTTCCCTCCCGTCATCTACGTACCCCAATTAGTTATTACCTAGCAGAAAGCAACATTTAAGCTGTTCCTTACTTACCATCACTATTGTTTTTGCAACGACACGTTTATATTCTATGAAGCACAAATCATGCATTTATTATTTATTTAGTACGCAATTATTTTATGTTATAATTAGACACACAGACATTCGTTAATAGATTATTCAGCATATATACTTGCGTGTTACCCTTCCCTCACGTACATTGTTGATTAATACATTTAAACGAACATTTTTATTAATTATTTATAAACTTTGTTAGGGGTTAAAAAATTTTTATTTTCTCTGCTCCATCACTAGCCTAGCTGATGAGGGTTGTAACCCTGAAACCGGTCCTAGGATGCTTGTTTCCGGTCCAGGGAGGACCTGGCTTGGCAGTTCGGGCTGGACTGTTCACATGAGGCACAGGGTAATGACTGATTTGCATATGACCAGGTCTAAACTTGGGTGGCATGGTGAGCAAAAGAATGATGGATTTAACCCATATCTCTTGACTGGGGGTGAATGTTTTGATTTGTTCTGCATTCGATGAATGGTTCATCGGAGCCACGGCGAGGTAGTATCGAGAGCGAGCGAGCAGCCTTGACAAATGTGTGACTACAGGCGATCCTCCCCTCCCGTGAAAAAAGCTCATGGGGGTATAGCATGGTATTAATATGATTAATTTATGAAACCATACCTACCAGGGTATAGTATTGAGTGCATGTTATTTATATGCATTATTCCTGCTTGATTCTTATAGCAGAACACATTATTGTTTCATCATAGGAGTGGTGTAGGGATCTTCTTGGGTTCTGATGAGAAGCCAAGGGGATGGCTTCGAAAGATGTCGAATAGGGAGGTGGTAGCCCATTGTAGCATATTACCTCCACTCCCCATTTTTAATGATGCCTGCTAGAAGGAGCATTAAAAATTAGTTTTCCACATAGCCAGGTATTTTTTAATAAACTTTTCTTTTTTCACGTTTGACCCTTCCAATCTCACTTTTTGCATTACACATAGTATATTCACTCTTAAGTGCTCCCGCGTCTTCGTTGGTTGTAGCACGCCCCGTCCCGCAGCGGGGCGGTAAGAACCCAATGATGAAGCATGCCACCAAGGGACCTTTTGGTGGGTGAGGGTTATTTTAACAACACACTGTCCCCCTACACATCAGTAGGGTATACACATTTCACGAATAGTGAGCAAATATCTTGGAAGGATATTTTCATTTTGCATAGAAATCATCTACATGTTGATAACGAACAAAAGCTATGGAATTAGTTTTCTTATTTCAATTCGTAGCTTACTGTCAGTCGAGTAGTCTTCTGGTAAGGTTTTTTTTTCAATTTTCCATCAGATTGCCTGGGAAAAGTGAAAAGAAATCTCTGAATTTGTATTTCAGAGTAATTTCTTTAATAACCAAAATCTTTGCTATTTTAAAGTCAATTATTATTATCTGTAGTCTTTTGTTACTGTTATTTCCTTTGTTATTGTTAAGAATTCTGTATAGTAGTGGTGTGGTAGTATTGTTAATTTTAGAATCTATAGTGTAAATTTTGGCAAATGTTGTTTAGAATGTTACATTCATCATCCAAATGTGACTATTTTCTAAGGTGACAATGTTATGGAGAGTTCCAAAAACTTAGGGGCCGATTCCGATCTCGGCCGGTAGGGCTCCGAATCGGATTCGGCTTAACCGGATCCGATTCGGAGCCCTATTTCCCGACCGATTCGTACGCGCGTCCGGGCGAGCGAGTACGATGCGAATTCGCCGACCGACTCGTCCGGGCGTCCCGACCGCTCCGACCGACTCGTTCCCGGGTCGAACCGCACCGACCGACTCGCTCGGACTCGACTCGCACCGCGCAATGGAGACGTTCCCTGGCCGGGTAAGTACGATGCGCGCCGCGAGCAGTCCGACCGACACGCGCCGTCCGGCTCGAAAGAGCAGTTGGAGCCGTACTTTGGGGGTCCGTGTCGGACCCCCCTGTACGCGTAGCCGCGCGAGTCGCACACAGGGGGGACCCATGGGTCCCCCCTACCTGTGCTTGTACGGCGCGAGTCGCCTCGCCGCGTACACGCTGTAGGGGGCGCCCTTGTCCAGCTCGCACCCATTGAGTCAATGGGAGCCCGCGTACGCGTTGCACGACAGGCTCCCATTGACTTCAATGGGAGTCCGACCGAATCGAGTCCGATGGCATACGTGCGCATCGTACTCGTTCGGTCGGGCTGCACAGGTCCAATTCGGTCGGAAATCTCTACGGGTCCGGCTCGGTCGGTGAGATTTCCGGCCCGAATCGGAATCGGCCCCTTAGTATTCTGTTTTGAGCATTGGGATTCTCATAAAAATAAATTATTCATGATTAAAGGTTTGTGTTAGATTTTCAGGTATCTCTTTTTCACTAAAATGTTTGCACTTTTGGGATGGTGAGAATGAACCTTGCTTGTTTGTCTTTTTCTTTTTTTAATTAGGGATGGCAGGCATTTCTCCAGTAACTTGCATCGGGATGTTTTGAATACTTCCCTTAGTACTGCACGAGAAGACTCATTGGAGGTATCTGCAAGTGTTTTCATTTGTTTAATATTTTCACTACCCGCTATTTCAATTGCAGAGGCACAGTGGTTATGCACTGAGGTTCTTTCAGTATAGTTCCCCAGAGCAATCACTCTGCCCCTGCAATAGTACACACCAACAATCAACTATGGGTTCTGTGTGCCTCCCCTCACAATAAGGGTACCCTTCATATTTCAGTAGCTGGTTCCCTCTTTTTTGAAAGAACACACTTTGCATAATGCATGTCCTCTTTTTTTATTAAACTGTGCATAAAATATAAAGAAGCATATAGGGTAAAAATATTAGTAATTAATACGCTGTGATTAATATTTTTGGTTGTCTTTTGACAGTATTGTACTTGCTTGCCCTCTTTTCAACTTTTAAGAAGAAACATCCGTTTTTTGTCATAAATATTTCTTTGGTGCTGGTTTTGATGTTTGCTTGTGGAATCTGTTGGATAAAAGATAAGTTTTAATTCAGCTTTTTAAAAAAAATATTTATATATGTTGTTTCCTTTCTTTCTTTTTGCTCCTGTAAAATTAAAAGGTCACAAAGGTGCATGTAAAACATAGAAATTGAGTTATTTATGTAGTAAGGTACATGTTACATTTTTAGTTCTTTGTTTATTTTTTTAAAAACATGTTTCCATCCTTGACTATTTAGGGGCCGATTCCGATTCGGGCCGGAAAACGTACTGACCGACTCGGTACGGGAATTAATTCCGACCGACACGTACCGGCGCTGCCCGATCCGCGTAGTACGATGCAATGCATGTGAATCATGACCGACTCGTACGGAACACAAGCCGAACGACCTAACCGCACGGAAAACAGCTATCCGGCCGGGAAACCACGCGAATCGAACCGACCGACACGCACCAGGAATGAACCCGACAGAAACGTACCCGCGAACTCCGACCCGCGCAGTACGATGCAATGCGTGGAAAACCAGACCGAGTCGCACGGAGCTCAAGCCGTACGACCGACACGCATACAAAACCGAGCCGAAGCAAACCAATACCCCGCGACCGACGCATACGCCGCACATAAAACACAGCAGAAACACAGCTTGAAAGACTCGGAGAAGCTCGCACGAGACAACTGCAGCGCCCTACTCGGTCAGAAGAACGTCTCCTACATGCCCCAAAACTACAAAAGAAAAAATACAAAAAAAAGGGCCAAACAAGCAATGACAAAGTCAATAAATACTGGGGGAAAAAACATGGAACAAAGACACACCCACAACTCCACCCATATAAAGGCCACAAATCCCTACCATGATCCTTTGCAAATTCAAATGACCTGCCAGCACAGAACACCATCAGACAGAAACCACAGACACACCCACAACTCATCCATCACACAAGCCACACACCATTAGCACCTCCCAAATAGCACCCTCACATACACCCAGCAAAACTGACACTCACCCACCCTCACTTGCACACTCACACACATCAATCCCCACCACCACCCATCACCATGCCCCAAAAGAAGAATCCAAAGTTCCTAGACAGTGAATTGGAAGTGCTGGTAGATGAAATCCTCAGGGTAGAGCCACACTTGTTTGGTACACTGGTCCAACAGACCCCCATGTCGCAGAAAACCAAGATGTGGGAGAGGATCGTCGACAGGGTGAACGCACAATCACCATGTTTGCGCACAAAGGAAGACATCCAGAACAGGTGGTATAATGTGCGCAGGAGGGTCAAGGCCCTACTCAAGAAGGATTACACCTTGAGCCATCGCACCGGCAGTGGCCCTCCTGCCAAACCAGTCTACCTCAGGCCCTGGGAGGAGAAGGTGCGGGCCATCCTACCACCAGAGAGCGTACATGGACTATCAAACATCCCAGAGCCTGGTGAGTACACAACCAATATACCCAATATCGTGTGACAATACACACACATCACTGTCAAGGGGATAGTCAAACCATGCACCCTTAGCAAAGCCACAGTAACCAAAACATAATCATCCCAAGATGTGTATGTTAGTTAGACAAACACAATACCTGCCATCCCATAGTGATATGTAACTGTGTCATGACATGTACAAACCTAACAACAAATAGAGCAAGGCAGTGGCACAAATCTAACCAACAAACACTGTCAGACATTTTGCCACCACTACAACACCACTTCACAGGGAAGCTCACTGAAAGGAAGGAATTCTGTGTATGCTGGTGAAGTCAGTGTAGCCAATAGCATGATGGGAGTTGTAGTCACAGATATTGCTCACCCTCACAATTGGCCCATCAACACCACTCTGAACCATGCTCACATCACAGGGAGTGGAAAAGAACTGACAAGATGGCTGACACTGGGTACAGCTATGGGGAGCTCAAGGCCCTGCTGGGAACTGTGCACCAACCAACAGCAGGACACCACTGTCTGACATCCTGAAAGCAAACTTGCACTCCCTGCAATGGAAGCACGTTCCATGGTGGGATATCTGGCTGGGTGGGAAGGAGGACTGACAGCACTGACCATAGTTACCAGCAGCTGTTCACACACACACCCTTAACACAAACTACACACAACTCACCTGGGAGAATGCATTGCCTCACACTCTAATTAAATATCCCACAAAGAACCACGACCCTGGGTTATGCTGTGTGAAGCACAGGGACACTTCTGGGACTTGTAGCCAAACTAACGCCAGGACAACACTGTCAGCCATCCTGTCAGCACAGGCCCACTACCCCACAGGGAAGCAGAGTCAAAAGGAAGGAAGTATGGGCATGCTGGGAAGGGGGGTGTAGGCAATAGCAAGATGGGAGTGGTAGTCATAGCTCAACATCCCCCACCCACATGGCCCAGCAAGCTCACACTGAAGCATGCATACCTCACAGGGAGTGAAAAGCCACTTCAAAGATGTCTGACACTGGTGCTCTGTTGTGGGGAGCACAAGGCCCTGCTGGGAACTGGGCACCAACAAACAACAGGATACCACTGTCAGCCATCTTGCCATTGCTGTCACACTCACACACAGTGAAGTCCACTCAAAAGGAAGGAAGTATGGGCATGCTGGGAAGGGGGTGTAGGCAATAGCATGATGGGAGTGGTAGTCACAGCTCAACATCCCCCACCCACATGGCCCGGCAAGCTCACACTGAAGCATGCACACCTCACAGGGAGTGAAAAGCCACTTCAAAAATGTCTGACACTGGTGCTCTGTTGTGGGGAACACAAGGCCCTGCTGGAACTGGGCACCAACAAACAGGACACCAATGTCAGCCATCTTGCCAGTGCTGTCACACTCACACACAGTGAAGTCCACTCAAAAGGAAGGAAGTATGGGCATTCTGGGAAGGGGGGTGAAGGCAATAGCATGATGGGAGTGGTAGTCACAGCTCAACATCCCCCACCCACATGGCCCGGCAAGCTCACACTGAAGCATGCACACCTCACAGGGAGTGAAAAGCCACTTCAAAAATGTCTGACACTGGTGCTCTGTTGTGGGGAGCACAAGGCCCTGCTGGGAACTGGGCACCAACAAACAACAGGACACCACTGTCAGCCATCTTGCCATTGCTGTCACACTCACACACAGTGAAGTCCACTCAAAAGGAAGGAAGTTTGGGCATGCTGGGAAGGGGGTGTAGGCAATAGCATGATGGGAGTGGTAGTCACAGCTCAACATCCCCCACCCACATGGCCCGGCAAGCTCACACTGAAGCATGCACACCTCACAGGGAGTGAAAAGCCACTTCAAAAATGTCTGACACTGGTGCTCTGTTGTGGGGAGCACAAGGCCCTGCTGGGAACTGGGCACCAACCAACAGCAGGACACCACTGACTGACATCCTGAGAGTCAACCTGCACCCACTGCAAGGGTGGCATGCTTCATGGTGGGATAACTGGGCTGGATGGAGAAGGATGTCCGGATGTCAACCAAATACCACCAATGCTGGCCATGCACATACCTCAACATTCACATTGAAATGCTTCATGTTGTCAGGACAATGTGCCACACCAATATCAACCTCTGACTGTGACAACTTAGGACAATGCAATGTACAGGCCCGCATCCAGAGGTACAGTCACAACTGTCAGGTGTTTGAACCATTGATGCCTGTAGAAACATAACATACATTGTGTGTCTCTTCCAAAAACAGGTGATGATGGGGACACAGCAGCAGACGATGAGGAGTCCCTGTCCCAGGCTCCGGGGACCCTGAGCACTCTGGTGTGGAACAGCCTCTGCCCTCCTCGGATGGCGAAGACCTACCTGGCCCCTCCGGTGTGAGTCAACATGCAGCACCAGCAGGACCACCATCTGCACCCCCTGCACCCACTCCTCCAACAACTGCCAACACACAGATCACCCCCGCCGACACGGACAGACCAAGGACCACCAATGACAACAGCACAGGGACCCCGGCCCACCGTGACGCAACGGACAACAACCCCAGTACCAACCCCCAAGGGGGCCTAGGGTCACCTGTGCGTGCCACCGCAGGTCCCGCACGTGTGGCCAGGGGTGGTGGGAGGGGTGGTAGGCAGAGGTCGTGTTTGCAGAGGGGTCTGGACTGCATGATGACCCACAACTGGTACGCATTGCTGAAGCGTACCAGAATAGCACCGGAGAGGTCAGCCAGGTAGTGGGGATCCTCAAGGACATGCAACAGCAGCAGGCTGCCCATCATGCCCGCTTGGACTCCCACATGTCCCATGTGGAGACACACATGTCCCGTGTGGAGACACACATGTCTCGCATGGAGTCCAAGTGGGACACATTGCAAGAACTGACAGCAGTGCATAGGGACATATTGACATGCCTCCGCCAGATTAGCACCAACATGGCCACACCTCCCTGTGTGCCCACAACATCTGGTGCCGCAACAACTGCAACTGCCACAGGGAGGGAGGATGACTCTGGCGGAGAGTCCTCTGCACCGCAGCAGCCTGCACGTGAGGGCCCCCCCCCCAAAGAAGAGGGGTCGTCCAAGGAAGGAGAACTGAGAGGCTGATGGCCATGTACATCCCCCAGGAACCCAACACCTGTTCTGGAAATCCACCTTTGTGTGCAAACTGTTCACCCTGTCGAATGCAATCCAACTCTCCCACATGACATGGGGACTTTAAGTTGGACCAATGTATCAGATGACTGTGGACTTTAATCAGGACATTTCTGCTACCAACACTTCCAACTCATCTGGGAACTTTGGATTCCAATCCCAATGTACAGCACCCACCATCCTGTGCACTATCCTCACACATGTATGTAAATAAACTCACTAATACACCATACTTGCCTCTGTTGTGATTCCAACGTTGTTTCTGTAATGGAGATGATGATCTGCTAAATGACACTGTGCATGCTAACGGCTACAGCAAGTTCAACACCGTCATGTGAGTCATGGTGACGTGACACATATGAGGGAGACACACCACTAGGGCTACACAACACATAGACACCAGGGCCATCTGACTCATCGCCTACACTGATGTTGCCAGGAAATACAGTGGAATGCACAGACACCACACCTATTCACAGTCTGTGTTAACTAGCCCACAGGTGAAGTAAGCTAATGTCAGTCAGATGTGTGACCACAGACAACGCACATCCCAAAGTGAAGCACAGGTTTATTACACATTTGCAACATGTTGTTTCCACTACAGATGCAAGGTAATCCCACGTGGCAGTGGCCACACAGTCAACAATTGTAGAAGAAATAAAGTCCAGGGGTGTGGGGCACATCACCTGTAGGGAAACGACTGCTTCCACCCTGGAAGTTGAATCATGGTGTCGGGGGATCCGAGTGGACCAAACAACTCTGAAAGCACCCTGTGAAGGACAGACATGACACACAGTCAAAAGCACTGAAGAACAGGACAGAACTGCAATACTCATGCCCAATACATGTCACAATATACCTACACAAAACCAAGTTAGCATGTCAACACTGTTGGGGAGTACAGACTACCTGTAAGGACACATCGCTGCACGCATACATTCAAGTAGCACATGGCCACACTCAAACAGCAACAGAGCACCACCAACACATATCATGCAAACTCAAATCATTGACATGACAACTATGGATACTCACATTCAGCTGAAGAAGTTGGTGATGAGCTGTGTGCGGACATCACCATCATCATCATCACTGGCATCGTGGCCCAGGCCAGGATCCTCCACAGGTGGCGGATGTTGGTCATCGTCATCCAGGATGAGAGGCAACTCCTTCCGCACTGCCAGGTTGTGTAGCATGCAGCAGACGATGACAATCTTGCACACCTTTGCTGGGGCATATGGGAGGGCCCCTCCTGTCTTGTCCAGGCAGCGAAAGCGGCTCTTCAGGAGACCAAATGTCCGCTCGATCACTCTCCTGGTCCGACCATGTGCCTCATTGTAGCGCATCTGGGCTGGTGTCACAGGGTTCCTGAGGGGTGTCAGCAACCACGGCATGTTGGGGTATCCGGAGTCACCTACATACAGACAATTGCACATTAGCTGAGTTGGTTAAAGAGGGTGGAATACAACATTGCAGAACACACACAATGGTAAAAAGTCAGTACACACCGACAAGCCAGGCACGCTGGTTCTGCATCTGTGACATCATCCTCGGGATGCGACTACTCCTCATCCCGTAGGCATTGTGTGCAGAACCGGGGAAACGTGCACACACATGTGAGATGCTCATATCTGCAAGACATACCACCAGAGCATTGATAGAATGGTAATGTTTCCTGTTCCTGTATGCCTGCTCATGTGCCTGTGGTGGTACCAAAGCCACATGTGTCCCATCAATGGAGCCAATGACATGTGGCATCCTCCCCAGGGCATAGAAGTCACTCTTGACGTCAGTGAGTTGTTGACGTTTAGGGAAATAGATGTACTGGTTCAGGTATCTCAACATTGCCTCCAAAACATCGCGTAGCACACGGCTGAACATGGTCTGTGACATCCCACCAGCAGACGCCACAGTGTGTTGAAAGCTACCCGTGGCAAAGAAGTGTAGGGCTGCCATCACCTTCACCTTGGGGGTCAGCGCTGTAGGGTATGTCCGGCCAGGTTGCAAATGTGGGGCCAACCGCACCGTCAATTCCTCAATCAGCGGCCTGTTGAAGCGGTACCGTCGGATGCAGTCACGTTCCTCCATGGTTGCAAGGTCAGGGAATGGTCTATGGACAGCTGGTGCCCTGCTTTGCATAGGTGAACAAAGAAAGATTGTCAGTCACCCCACATATGTGGCATTGACCATACTCAAAATCACATGATACATCATTACAAGACACAAGTACTTGATGTGTGTGCCGTTCTGTATGGACATATATGGCACCTACATGGCCAACATCTAACATCACAGTTCAACATGTGTTGACAACAAGTTCCAGGTCGTGCTATGGGAAATCATTAGGCTGTGTCACAGTACCCATGTACTGCTGTCACGTTCCAAACACACACCACAGTGACAAGTGAGGACAGATGTGCCACAGGCATCAAAGCTCATTGACAGGTAGATTCCCAGGGACCCTGTATTGCCACATGGACAGTGGCATGACATGGCGTATCATGTACACGTCAGCAAAACAACCATGACTCCCACAGGTAGTGGCCCCTGTTGCCTCTGCAGGACAGACATGGACGTCTGTGACACACACATGCACAATATCAAAGTAGATGCACAAACAACGTGGATGTGGAGACTGTCTCCCATTGTGCACATTGAATCAGAGACATCTGAAACACAACATGCACACAGACTGTGGAGGGCCATCACTATTGTGGCAATGGGTCACCCTGTGACGTACATACCTTCCCACATGGGACTCAGGGTGTATGTGACATGACATACACATACACAACCTGGAAATGTGACCATGCCACATGCCCTGAACTGAACAGTTGCACATCACAGTGGTCATGTGCACAACACACACAGGTTCTGTCCCCATGAACACGTGCACAGCCTGGGAGTGGCTGCCCCCAAGTGCCACCAAAAATAACACAGGTTGACCCCCATACACACACAGGTAATGCAGCCTTACATGCCTTAGGATACAGTGTGGACAGGCTGTGGTGTTGTAGGTGTGCCCCTGAGTCCCTGGCAAGTAATTGTGGCTGGCATACGTTCACCAGTGACAACCATTGTGACATATGCGAGTTATTTGTACAGGGACGCGTCGTACAGCAATGGAGCGATCGGTGTGCACGCATTGGCCATTGCATATGATGTGAACGGGTACGCGTTGTACAGCAATGGACCGATCGGTGCGCACGCATTGGCCATTGCATATGATGTGGACAGAAATACGCGTTGTACAGCAATGGACCGATCGGTGCGCACACATTGGCCATTGCATATGATGTGAACGGGTACGCGTTCTACAGCAATGGACCGATCGGTGCGCACGCATTGGCCATTGCATATGATGTGAACGGGTACGCGTTGTACAGCAATGGACCGATCGGTGCGCACGCATTGGCCATTGCATATGATGTGATCGGGTACGCGTTGTACAGCAATGGACCGATCGGTGCGCACGCATTGGCCATTGCATATGATGTGAACGGGTATGCGTTGTACAGCAATGGACCGATCGGTGCGCACGCATTGGCCATTGCATATGATGTGGACAGAAATACGCGTTGTACAGCAATGGACCGATCGGTGTGCACGCATTGGCCATTGCATATGATGTGAACGGGTACGCGTTGTACAGCAATGGACCGATCGATGCGCACGCATTGGCAATTCCATATGATGTGAACGGGTACGCGTTGTACAGCAATGGACCGATCGGTGCGCACGCATTGGCCATTGCATATGATGTGAACGGGTACGCGTTGTACAGCAATGGACCGATCGGTGCGCACGCATTGGCAATTGCATATGATGTGAACGGGTACGCGTTGTACAGCAATGGACCGATCGGTGCGCACGCATTGGCCATTGCATATGATGTGAACGGGTACGCGTTGTACAGCAATGGACCGATCGGTGCGCACGCATTGGCAATTGCATATGATGTGAACGGGTACGCGTTGTACAGCAATGGACCGATCGGTGCGCACGCATTGGCCATTGCATATGATGTGAACGGGTACACGTTGTACAGCAATGGACCGATCGGTGCGCACGCATTGGCCATTGCATATGATGTGGACAGAAATACGCGTTGTACAGCAATGGACCGATCGGTGTGCACGCATCGGCCATTGCATATGATGTGAACGGGTACGTGTTGTACAGCAATGGACCGATCGGAGCGCACGCATCGGCCATTGCATATGATGTGAACGGGTACGCGTTGTACAGCAATGGACTGATCGGTGCGCACGCATCGGCCATTGCATATGATGTGAACGGGTACGTGTTGAACAGCAATGGACCGATCGGTGCGCACGCATTGGCCATTGCATATGATGTGAACGGTACGCGCTGTACAGCAATGGACCGATCGGTGCGCACGCATTGGCCATTGCATATGATGTGAACGGGTACGCGTTGTACAGCAATGGACCGATCGGTGCGCACGCATTGGCCATTGCATATGATGTGGACAGAAATACGCGTTGTACAGCAATGGACCGATCGGTGCGCACGCATTGGCCATTGCATATGATGTGAACGGGTACGCGTTGTACAGCAATGGACCGATCGGTGCGCACGCATTGGCCATTGCATATGATGTGAACGGGTACGCGTTGTACAGCAATGGACCGATCGGTGTACACACATTGGCCATTGCATACAATGTGAACGGGTACGCGTTGTACAGCAATGGACCGATCGGTGCGCACGCATTGGCCATTGCATATGATGTGGACAGAAATACGCATTGTACAGCAATGGACCGATCGGTGTGCACGCATTGGCCATTGCATATGATGTGAACGGGTACGCGTTGTACAGCAATGGACTGATCGGTGCGCATGCATTGGCAATTGCATATGATGTGAACGGGTACGCGTTGTACAGCAATGGACCGATCGGTGCGCACGCATTGGCCATTGCATATGATGTGGACAGAAATACGCATTGTACAGCAATGGACCGATCGGTGTGCACGCATTGGCCATTGCATATGATGTGAACGGGTACGCCGTTGTACAGCAATGGACTGATCGGTGCGCATGCATTGGCAATTGCATATGATGTGAACGGGTACGCGTTGTACAGCAATGGACCGATCGGTGCGCACGCATTGGCCATTGCATATGATGTGAACGGGTACGCGTTGTACAGCAATGGACCGATCGGTGCACACGCATTGGCCATTGCATATGATGTGAACGGGTACGCGTTGTACAGCAGTGGACCGATCGGTGCGCACGCATTGGCCATTGCATATGATGTGAACGGGTACGCGTTGTACAGCAATGGACCGATCGGTGCGCACGCATTGGCCATTGCATATGATGTGGACAGAAATACGCGTTGTACAGCAATGGACCGATCGGTGCGCACGCATTGGCCATTGCATATGATGTGAACGGGTACGCGTTGTACAGCAATGGACCGATCGGTGCGCACGCATTGGCAATTGCATATGATGTGAACGGGTACGCGTTGTACAGCAATGGACCGATCGGTGCGCACGCATTGGCCATTGCATATGATGTGAACGGGTACGCGTTGTACAGCAATGGACCGATCGGTGCGCACGCATTGGCCATTGCATATGATGTGGACAGAAATACGCGTTGTACAGCAATGGACCGATCGGTGCGCACGCATTGGCCATTGCATATGATGTGAACGGGTACGCGTTGTACAGCAATGGACCGATCGGTGAGCACGCATTAGCCATTGCATATGATGTGAACGGGTACGCGTTGTACAGCAATGGACCGATCGGTGCGCACGCATTGGCCATTGCATATGATGTGGACAGAAATACGCATTGTACAGTAATGGACCGATCGGTGTGCACGCATTGGCCATTGCATATGATGTGAACGGGTACGCGTTGTACAGCAATGGACCGATCGGTGCGCACGCATTGGCCATTGCATATGATGTGAACGGTGCACGTTGTACAGCAATGGACCGATCGGTGCGCACGCATTGGCAATTGCATATGATGTGAACGGGTACGTGTTGTACAGCAATGGTCGGATCGGTGCGCACGCATTGGCCATTGCATATGATGTGAACGGGTACGCGTTGTACAGCAATTGAACCGATCGGTGCGCACGCATTGGCCATTGCATATGATGTGGACAGAAATACGCGTTGTACAGCAATGGACCGATCGGTGTGCACGCATTGGCCATTGCATATGATGTGAACGGGTACGCGTTGTACAGCAATGGACCGATCGGTGCGCACGCCGCTGGCCATTGCATATGATGTGAACGGGTACGCTGCTGTACAGCAATGGACCGATCGGTGCGCACGCATTGGCCATTGCATATGATGTGAACGGGTACGCGTTGTACAGCAGTGGACCGATCGGTGTGCACTCATTGGCCATTGCATATGATGTGAACGTGGTACGCGTTGTACAGCAATGGACCGATCGGTGCGCACGCATTGGCCATTGCATATGATGTGGACAGAAATACGCGTTGTACAGCAATGGACCGATCGGTGCGCACGCATTGGCCATTGCATATGATGTGAACGGGTACGCGTTGTACAGCAATGGACCGATCGGTGCGCACGCATTGGCAATTGCATATGATGTGAACGGGTACGCGTTGTACAGCAATGGACCGATCGGTGCGCACGCATTGGCCATTGCATATGATGTGAACGGGTACGCGTTGTACAGCAATGGACCGATCGGTGCGCACGCATTGGCCATTGCATATGATGTGGACAGAAATACGCGTTGTACAGCAATGGACCGATCGGTGCGCACGCATTGGCAATTGCATATGATGTGAACGGGTACGCGTTGTACAGCAATGGACCGATCGGTGAGCACGCATTAGCCATTGCATATGATGTGAACGGGTACGCGTTGTACAGCAATGGACCGATCGGTGCGCACGCATTGGCCATTGCATATGATGTGGACAGAAATACGCATTGTACAGTAATGGACCGATCGGTGTGCACGCATTGGCCATTGCATATGATGTGAACGGGTACGCGTTGTACAGCAATGGACCGATCGGTGCGCACGCATTGGCCATTGCATATGATGTGAACGGGTACGCATTGTACAGCAATGGACCGATCGGTGCGCACGCATTGGCAATTGCATATGATGTGAACGGGTACGCGTTGTACAGCAATGGTCCGATCGGTGCGCACGCATTGGCCATTGCATATGATGTGAACGGGTACGCGTTGTACAGCAATGGACCGATCGGTGCGCACGCATTGGCCATTGCATATGATGTGGACAGAAATACGCGTTGTACAGCAATGGACCGATCGGTGTGCACGCATTGGCCATTGCATATGATGTGAACGGATACGCGTTGTACAGCAATGGACCGATCGGTGTGCACGCATTGGCCATTGCATATGATGTGAATGGGTACGCGTTGTACAGCAATGGACCGATCGGTGTGCACGCATTGGCCATTGCATATGATGTGGACGGGTACGCGTTGTTTTTCAAAATACGCGTTGTACAGCAATGGACCGATCGGTGCGCACGCATTGGCTATGGCCTGGCATGGCAACGGACGCGTTTTCGAAGCCTTAACGAGTCTGATGCAGTGAATTCAGTTGGCCACCCACAACAATGTTGCAAATTCATGGGTGTCATGAAGTTGAACTTTTGAAGGATGCTGTGGGCGTGTATAAGTGGTGCAATTCCATGGATTGGCCAGATTCAGAAGATGCAAACGACTTGGACCTATGACTTTGGACACATGGGACAGTATCTGCCTCTGCAGCACACATATAATGCTGGCTGTTCCCCTGAGAGCTCACTTGCCTGCACTACATGCTCCAGGACGACATCTGCCACCAACACTGCTGCTGTCTCTGCATCCTCTGGCTACTGCAATGGCACGTACTGTGGAGAGAGCCCCAGCCTTCAGCGCTGAGGAGAACCAGGCCCTGCTGGACAGCCTCCTTCCACAGTACAGCAAGCTGTATGGGAAACCCAGGGAGCAGGTGAGTGTGCTGTCCACTGCCTTACTAAATGTGCATGTTGTCTGACTAGCAAGACTTACAGTGTGCACGCCACTGGCTAGCATGCTCACTGAGTAGTTGTCACCCCCAAAGTGTGTAGTTACATGCACTGAACAGGTATAGTGCAGTAACAGTGCATTCCAACAAGGTTTGACTTCCCAGGCAATGATACCATGTGGTAACTGCTGGCAAACTGTCCATAGCCATAGTTGCACTGCCTGTGTACATCATATGCCCCTGTGATTGAGACATGTATATCCAAATGTGTGATGCACGGATATGTTGCATGTGTAGTAATGGCCTTTTCACTTTGTCATCCTCACAGGTTGATGCCCACCAGAAGCAGGAAATCTAGCTGACCATCGCCCGGGCAGTAAGATCCGTGGGGGTCTACAAGCGCCGGATCCGCAACTGCCAGAAGAGGTGGCAGGACCTTCGGGGCTGGACCCGGAGGCTCGCAAGGGTCCAGCTGAAGCTGTCGCCTCCTCGCAGGAGGGGCGGACACCGGACCCTGACCCCCCACATGCTCAGGATCCTGGCGGTGGTCTTCCCTGACCTGGATGGGCAGCTGAAGGCCAGACAGCAGCAAGGAGGGGGTGAGTCCATGACTGCACTGTGAACTTTGTGTGACATGCTATGTGCCCTCCTCTGCCCTGGTTAAACTTCCACAGTACATCAGTCTTGTGGTCCAGGACCCATGTCCCTCAATTGTGACATGCCCACTCCTCATCTGATACCGAGGTGTGGCCCTTACAGTCAGGAAATTGTGTCACTTGGGTACTGTGTCCTTGCATTTTGCTTAGCTCAAGGTGGGGGACAGCATTTGTTCCCGTAGCTTTGTGGTGGGCTTCATGGGTGGGTCAATTGCTTACACAATGCCTGGGTTCTGACATGTAATCTGCGTGTAACTTTGATTTGTGGTCCAATTGCTGATCTGACTCACCACATGTGCCTGGGGTATTTGGCACACACCCATGCTGCGGGTGGGAACAATGTTTGGGCCTCAGGAGTATGTATCTCAAGTGAGTCACACATACCTAGCCACCTGCCTACTGTCCAGGGCTCATCCCTCTTTCACATGGAGCAGGACAGTCATGCCTACTCCAGGCCATACAATACACTCTGTACTCCCACTCCAGTGTATCAGCTGACACATTGTGCTCAGTGTAATCTTCCCTCAGGTGTCTGCCTCTGTGTCATTGTGCTGTGGCTGCGTTGTCAGGACTACTGGGGTGTTTATCGGTTAGGGCTCAGCATGCCACCTGAGATGTGACCATAGGAGACGATACTTGTGTGACATATAGGTGTTTGATCACTTGACTGTGCAGACTGGGGTATGCGACTGTGAAGTTCAGGCAGCTGTTTCTCATTCACAGCAGACTGTGAGGTGCTCAGGTTCAGAGGGTTGTGTTTCATGTCTCCCATATGTCCAATTGGTATGACGTGGACAAATAAGAGTTCAGATGATGTGGTTTGTGGGGGATGGACATGTGCACTTGTCAGCTACAGAACTTGCATTCCCCATGACCTAGGATTGTGACACAGTGCAGACTGTTGTTGGCTGGCTGCCCTGCCCATGTGACTGGAGACAGTGATGTATGACTTTGCAGGCATGCCTGTGCCATGGCATTAAACTCCCTAAGAGTGATCCTGCAGGTGAGTGACATGTGCTACATGCACCCCATTGTGGCATTGACTAACAGGACATGGGTGCATCATGGTGTCTGGTGCTGGTATGCATCACATGCATTTCAAATTAGCTCTGGCCATCCCTTTATCCGGAAACCTGTACTGACTCAGTGGCTAGAGATGTGATGTGTGCATGTTCACATACTTCACCGTGTTCTCTGCAATGTCCAACTACTGTGTAGGTGGTGCATGTGTCCACACTGGGGTATTACCATCCGACAGGCACCAGACAGATGGGTGCGAGGCCAGGAGGCATGTGAGTGCCATGGTTGACCATCAGACTGACAATTGGCTTCTCCTAATCTGTTTGAGCACTTTTGGCAATGTTCAACTAAGGATGCCAGGGCTTGCTCTGTAATGTGCTGTACTTACTGTGGTGTGTGCGGTCAGTGCAGGTGACTGATGTTTGTCTGTTTCCCTAATTGTTTGCAGATACATCCACGGCCACAGGAGGGGACAGCTCCACGGACCAGGAGGAGCTGCAGAGCCATACTGGGTCAGCAGCCGATGAGTGGTCGGAGGGACCCAGTGGCACGGAGGGCGAGGGAGCCACACCGAGGAGTCCTCAGCACCATCCACCTCAGGCTGAGGACCACAGCAGCTCGGAGGATGACTCCCTTGTGGAGGCGGGTGTCAGCAGCCACCACACCCCAGCTAGTATTGCTGTCCCCGCCACCACCACCACCACCGCCCTCCCATTGGCTCCCATTCCAGAGGTCCGTGGAGGCTCCCGTGTTCAGGAGCGTGTCGCCTTCGTGCCAGGCACCGCACCCCCTGCCCCTGTGTCCCCTGCTGCCCTGAGTGAGGAGTCTGTGTACTTACTTCGCCAGCTCCATGTAGGGCAGACAGCAATGCTGAGTGTCCTCCATGCACACACCACTCTGTTGACACAGCTGGTGTCGTTCATGGAGGGCATCTCATCGGGCATGTCTGCCCTACAGAGGAGCAATAAGTCCATGGACTCCTCCCTGATGGCAGCAGTGTCCCTCCTCCAACAGTCCCTCACCCCTCCTACCTCTGCCCCATCCACACTTCCTGGCACCCTACCTGTCCCAAGCACATGCACACCTGCACAATCACCCAAACACACAGACACGAGCAGCACAGGAACACCCAAAACAAAGACAAAACGTGCACGCAAGCATACTCAGGGGACTGATACCACACCCACAGGGGATGGGGAACAGACACACACACAGGCATCCACAGTCACTCCGCAGTCCTCCGATACCTCTCCCTCCAAGGCCCCTTCCCTTGCCTCACCTGCAACCCCACCTACACAGCAGCTCTTCCTCTGTGACCTCGGCCTCTTCCCCTCCGATTCAGCTGATCCAGCATACAGGGGGAAGAGGAAGTCCACCCACACAGAGGGAGTGCCCCTCACCCCCGGACACCCTCCCCAGGCACAGACAGACTGAGGCCCCCACCCGCAAGTCCCCCCGGACCCGGAAGAGCAAGACCCCGCCACCGCCCTGCAGCTCAACCACACAGTCTCCTTCCTCCATCCCTCAGGCCCCCACTACACAGGTTCCCCCACCACACCCTGCCCCAGGTTCCCCCACCCACAGATACACCATCCCCAAAATGATCCGGCCTTCTCCCCCTACCACTTGCTCTTCCAGCACCACACCCCTCACTGCGCATGTTTGTGCCACTGGTGTGGAGACCGTGCCCTCCCCTCTGTCCTGCCCACCTTACCTGAACCCCATTCTACTCCCTGGAGATAGGCACTGCAGTGGAGTCCACTACCACCCCGTCTGACTTGGGCACTGCAGTGGGGAACCTGTCCACTCCATCTGGCCAGCCCACTGCAGTCGTGCCGGCACCCACACCATCTGACTCATGCCCCCCAGTTGTGCCGGCACACACCATGTCAGACACCTCCACTGCAGTTGTCAGTGACTCTCCAGCACCCACCACCCCTTCCCTGCCTCCTTCTGGTGAGCCCTGATCCTGTCCCTGCGGTGCCTGGCCTGCCCCCCGTATGCCCCTCCGAGGGGAATGTCCCTGGTCCGTAGCAGTGCAGGCAAGCAAAGGGTGACATCTGCCACTGTCACCCTGTTCGGACTTTACTAATGGACTGGCCATTGGACTTTGTGTTTTTTCAGGACTTTCACTTTTGAAGCCACATATGCTGAATAAAGCTACTTTCTGTTCTCTATTGGTTTTGCTTCAGATGTACATGATGTTGATGATGCTAACCATGCCCTTGCTGCAGTGATGGTGATTTTTGATGTCAGGAAAATGAAGTGTTACTGTGCAGGACCCCATGTGGTCCAGGGGGAATGTGTCCTATCCTGGTGTGTATCCATGTCATCCTTTGCAGCAATATGAGGGTGTCATGTTTTCAATATTTGCCAATGGGATTGCCTACTTTTATTTGCAATGTCACATCTGTGGCTTACACCCCTGCACATCTGTTGTGCTTGCCATTGTTCAATTTGTCTATTTCCCTGACCGTGTGACCATCTCCACTGGACATGCAAGTTTGGGCATCAATGGGGAAGGACTCATCTGTGTTATCAGTGCAACTTGCTATACATGTGTGTTGGATCTGTGCAGATGATTTCGGTGACACTCCCATGACCTGGCTGATGTGACGAGAGCCTTCATTTTGTGCTAATTGTTGACTGAGTGACCAAGTGTTCTGCTGACATGATAGAGCCCTGCAGAGACAACGTATGGCACAGCTTTCCTTACACAGGAGTGGAGTCCCCTCATGGCAGTGTGTAATTCCTGTGACATTGCCTGAGCCCAAGGTGTGTGTTGTGTGAGCATGTCTGTGTGTGTTCACTTCCATTTTGCTACGCAGGCTGGGATCCCTAGTGATGTTCCTGTTTGTGATGCTTGCTGAGTTGACCTATGTTCCACTAAAATCTTCGCCCTGGGTTCTCTGGGATGTGGGTGCATGGCACATTACTGGTCATCAGGGTGTCATCCATAGGTGTGTTTGCTGTCAGGGCTGAGTTTGTGGGCAAACGCAGATGAGACACAGTCAGGATTCCCCTTGGCACTTGTTGGTTACACAAGTCATGTAATTTTCAGTTTGTGGTAGCTTTCAGTGATTGTGACACGTTGTGTGTGTGACTGCTGCCACTCCTCAGGGTCAGAGCTGCAATGTTGGAAGTTGTCTATGTGTGTTCTTTGTGGGTGACCTTGGCTTCTTCATTGGTGTGTGACTGTGGCCGGGATCCCATTGGTTGGTGTGGATTTGACGTCATGCCCATGTACGGCGTACTGTGCAGTGTGTCAGACATTCACGAGTCTTGTTGACTGGCCATGTGTGATGGGTTTCTGCACCTTAGTTCCCACCACCACCCCTGGGATTGTCATGGGTGCATGTGCAATGTCACCAGTCCATGTGAGCTTCACTGCTGCACATTGGTGGAGATCAAGGTGTGTGGTGTTGAGTGTGTGCAAATGAGAGTTGTTGCACGGCTAGACCCCTACCTCCATATTGGCCTTGGCTGACAGGCCGTGCTGATTGATTTGTGCTTGGGTAGGTGTGATGGTAGTTTGATGCTCAGGACACATGACTGTGGTTCACAGTGTGAACGACATCTAGCTTTGTCATCACAGTGGGATTATCATGCAGGCCAGTGTCTCCACAATGTGGGGTCCCTGGGGGTAGTGCTGTGGTGGGTCTGTCTCTTGCTGTGTTAGTTGCTGTTCCTACAAGCTTGTGTGACATGTGTAATTTGGGCTCCTTCTCATCTAACAATGCCTGATTGCCCACATAGGGGAATCCGATCCATGAGTTACTTTTGTGTGGCACTGTATACAAATCTGTGTAATTGGGATTCAGGCCTCCTCATGTGTTGTGTGGTTGCCTGGGGACACTGGCACACCCCCCCATCACATGTTGTGTTTGATATGCAGTGTGAGGCTGCCTGTTTGTGTTTGTGCATCTGCACCACTGCATTGGCATATCTTTAGTGTGCCATTGGCTGTATGTTGTTTGGTGGGTTTCTCCTGCTGTCCCTGGGACCACTAGGTCATCAGTCAGCACAATGATCATGGTTTGTATGTCCCATTTCTGCCATGGTATGGTATTTGTTCACCTCACATCTACAGTCTCCACAGGATATCTACATTTGTGTGTCCATTGGTGCAGATATGTGGGTCTGCATTATGATGGTCACTTCTGTCATTGTGTTATTGATGGATGTTGACAATGTCAGCCCCCATGGGTGATGTTTGTCTGCACATGGCCAAAGGTATGTCTTATTTGCACTGCACTGTTTGCCTCACCCAATCTATGTTGCTATGGGACACAAGCACTACTATGCCACTGATGTGTTTGTTGTTCTGTGACCAGGAATCATCCATGCTGTTTGGCATTTGCAGCTTTTTCCATGACAACACTTACATTTTGGTCACTGTGATGATGGGGGTTTAGACCCCATTGCCACAATGTTCAAAATGTGCTTCAGCTATGGACCCCACACTTACATTTTGGTCACTGTGATGATGGGGGTTTAGACCCCATTGCCACAATGTTCAAAATGTGCTTCAGCTATGTACCCCACACTTACATTTTGGTCACTGTGATGATGGGGGTTTAGACCCCATTGCCACAATGTTCAAAATGTGCTTCAGCTATGGACCCCACACTTACATTTTGGTCACTGTGATGATGGGGGTTTAGACCCCATTGCCACAATGTTCAGAATGTGCTTCAGCTATGGACCCCACACTTACCTTTTGGTCACTGTGATGATGGGGGTTTAGACCCCATTGCCACAATGTTCAAAATGTGCTTCAGCTATGGACCCCACACTTACCTTTTGGTCACTGTGATGATGGGGTGTTAGACCCCATTGCCACAGTGGTCATGGTCTGCTTGCATTGTGGAGGCCACACACATTTATGTGTGACACATGTGATAGGGGTTCACATTGTATGTTCAATGTCATGTTCAGTGTTGTAGGCATTTGACACAGACTACACATGCTTGTCATGGTGTTGGGGGGATGTGTTTTTCTGACATTCCTTATGTTGGAGTATGCTGGTTGTGTCATGCATTACCCGTCCTATGAGTAGGGGTGGTGGTAGTGGTAGGCATCCAGCCCCCCCTGAGTAGGGGTGGTGGTAGTGGTAGGCATCCAGCCCCCCATGAGTAGGGTGGTGGTAGTGGTAGGCATCCAGCCCCTCCTGAGTAGGGGTGGTGGTTGTGGTGGGCATCCATCCCCCTATGAGTGGGGATGGTAGTAGTGACAGGCATCCAGGCCCCCCTGAGTAGGGGTGGTGGTAGTGGTAGGCATCCAGCCCCCCATGAGTAGGGTGGTGGTAGTGGTAGGCATCCAGCCCCTCCTGAGTAGGGGTGGTGGTTGTGGTAGGCATCCATCCCCTTATGAGTGGGGATGGTAGTAGTGACAGGCATCCAGGCCCCCCTGAGTAGGGGTGGTGGTAGTGGTAGGCATCCAGCCCCCCCTGAGTAGGGTTGGTGGTAGTGGTAGGCATCCAGCCCCCCATGAGTAGGGTGGTGGTAGTGGTAGGCATCCAGCCCCTCCTGAGTAGGGGTGGTGGTTGTGGTAGGCATCCATCCCCCTATGAGTGGGGATGGTAGTAGTGACAGGCATCCAGGCCTCCCTGAGTAGGGGTGGTGGTTGTGGTAGGCATCCAGGCCCCCATGAGTGGGGATGGTGGTAGTGACTGGCATCCAGCCCCCCCTGAGTAGGGGTGGTGGTAGTGGTAGGCATCCATCCCCCTATGAGTGGGGATGGTAGTAGTGGTAGGCATCCAGCACCCATGAGTAGGGGTGGTGGTGGTGGTAGGCATGCAGCCCCCCATGAGTAGGGTGGTGGTAGTGGTAGGCATATATAGAAATAGAGAGAGACCCCTTGTGCAACCAAGGGAATAAGGTACTCTTCACAAGTAAAACAGAAATGTTTCCCCTTGGATCAAAGTACTAACACACTTAGATAGTTGCTTGATAAGAAAAGCAACTATTACTATTCACTTAAAACTTGTACTACTTATCCACTCCAATCCATATCATATAACATCAGATACTGACTCGTATAATTCAAATATATTAAAAAACATGTTTTAATTAAAATCCTGTTATCACAAAAATATTAAAATCTGATTTTTCAATCACGATAAAAACATCAATATATTTCATAAACTTGGTGAAATAAATTAAAACAGATACCACAACGTTACACAAAACACAAATGACACTATACCCCCACACACAAGAGAAAAGAAAATATTAGACACTCAATTTTGTCATTTTTCAATACATATCCTTCACAACCAAATATAGGGACACGGTCTGAATGCCCATCTAATTAAGCAATTACAGAATCACGTTCCTCCAAGGATTATGTAATCAATTTGCGTCGACGCGTTTCGATGGTTAGAAAATTTTTAGTCCATCTTTTTCAAGACACTTGTATACTTTTTCTCTGTAATATTCCTTGGTTTAAAAATCCTTATGTATGGATAAGCTATGTTCGAATGAAAAATCTCTTAAAATCTTGAATGCCACAATTCTCTGAATAATTTACTCGGTCCGATTTACTGCCAGGGCTTCAATCTCGCTGTACGGAGGGTGTTTATGTCACCCAGGTCGACAATATCTCATTAACTTGAGTCAATGCAATTTTGGAATAATGACTCACGTGGTACCAATCCTCGCACCTTATGGGTCATAACTTGCTCACAAATCGAGGGGCAATCACGTCCTCCTCTTTCCCGGTGTGCTAAGGGATTACCGCCGAGGTATCGCACATCCGTCCTGCTCGTTCTCATCTATGAGTGGGGATGGTAGTAGTGACAGGCATCCAGGCCCCCCTGAGTAGGGGTGGTGGTGGTGGTAGGCATCCAGCCCCCCATGAGTAGGGGTGGTGGTAGTGGTAGGCATCCAGCCCCCCCTGAGTAGGGGTGGTGGTAGTGGTAGGCATCCAGCCCCCCATGAGTAGGGTGGTGGTAGTGGTAGGCATCCAGCCCCCCATGAGTAGGGGTGGTGGTAGTGACAGGCATCCAGGCCCCCCTGAGTAGGGGTGGTGGTAGTGGTAGGCATCCATCCCCCTATGAGTGGGGATGGTAGTAGTGACAGGCATCCAGGCCCCCCTGAGTAGGGGTGGTGGTGGTGGTAGGCATCCAGGCCCCTATGGGTGTATATGGCATTGGTGATAGCCATCCCGCCCCTATGGTTCTGCTGTTGCTAGTGTAAGTCATTTCTGCATCCCTATGTGTGTGTGTTATATGTCGGGTACGTGTCGTTTGTTTGTGTAAGGGTGTTTAACTTACCGTCTGCGCCGTACGCGTCCGTACCTGTTCCGGTAATAGATGTAGAGTATTGGTAGGACCTGCGCGATGGGATTCATGGTTGGTTCGCCTCGCTCGGCTTTCTCGTTGCTTCGACTCGCACTCGTAGCAGGCTTGTTCGCCTCGTAGCCGTGGATCGCCTTGTGGCACGAGTCGGAGCTTATGTGCGGCTCTCCCGGATGCTCTGACGTGCCGGACGTAGCGACGGGTTCGGCGCGTACGGAAGGCGCATCGTACTCGGTCCGGCCGGAAGGTGCTGTATTTTGCTTCCGTGCGACTCGATTCTGTGTTTACGGATCCGGCTCGGGCGGGGAACAGGAGCTGGAATGGGTAAGTACGGCTGGGTCGGGATCTGGGCAGTTATGCGCATCGTACTTGCTCGTTAGTGCGAATGTTCGAATCGGTCGTGAAACACGCGTTCGGTTTTGTTTTTTTCCGGACGAATATTGTTAGGTGCGCTTCCTGCCGAAATCGGAATCGGCCCCTTAATGCTTACCTTAGTATCGATTTTTAACTGTTATTTTCAAGTACCTCTGTGAATCCAATTTTTTCAGATATTTATAAAGTTGTTTTCCTGAATTTCTTTATAAACCTATCAAAATATGTAAACAACATGCATAAAACAGGCTATTTTTTTTAAGAATAAATGTTGTTCCTTGCTTTAATTTGTTTAGCGCTCCTATAAACATTTAGGTTCAGTTAGTTATCTTTTTATAAAATTGTTTGCTGCCAAAAAAGTATGTTAATTTATTAACTGTTAAATATACAAAATAAGTTGTGTTTTGTTTCATTGCTAGGTTTCATGTATATTGAATTTGTATACATTGTGGAAATTATTTTCTTCAGAAACTGTTGATCATTAGACTATTCAATTCACTTCCCCTATATATTTGACACACATTAGCACAGGAAAATATTTTTTTTAATATAGTACCTCCAACTTAATGCTATCAATACATATTGTTTATTATTTGCACTGTTTTCCTTTATTTAAGCATGCACTTACCAGATAAGTCTGATAAATGGCTCTGTCTCCTCTGTAACTTTGACTCTTCAGTCCCGCGTGCTGTCACCTCAATGGGCACCTGATGTTCGACAAGAAAATAGTGGTGGCTCTCTTATTTCTGTTTTATCATGTGTAACCATTTTTATTTTTAAAATATGATTCGGATTGTACTTGTTGAATATCTGAAACATATTTTTGATTATTGATTAAAAAGTGTTGGAACGGTTAATTTATACGGTTGAAATAAATAGCTATTGTGCTTTTTCATGTTTTTATCATACATTTATCCTAAATGTATGTTTTTATTCACAAATTACTTAATGCGTTTATATGCGTTGTAAAAAACACATTGTAAAGCCATGTTGAAGTAGTAAATGACATAGAGGTACATTTCAACGCATTGTAAAGACATGCGATGTAAATATGCATTGTAAAGTACCACAATGTAATGTCCTGAGTTGTAACGACGAGCATCCCCCCTCAAACATCTCATCTTACCCTGAGAATCCATTGACCTTCTCTCAAAGACTGTGATATTTCCCCAACCTCAGCTGGTCCTTAAACACTCCCGATCAGTCCTCTGAGACTGCTGGTGTGCCCTCAAATACCCCCAGCATGCACTTGGGGCCCTTGTCCTGTCTTTTGTCACCCACAGTTGGTCCGTGCAATCTCCCAGTAGAACATTAGCAACTGGTCAGCAGTCAGGAACCCCCAGCAGGAACTCAAAAGACTTGTTGCACTCTCAGAGAATCCGCCAGCTCTTAGAGCTCACATCTGCACACGATCAGCTGGCCTTTAGAGAGCATCATCCTCCTCAAACACCCCTACTGGTCCTTAAACACAACTTCAGCTGACTCGCATTCTCTTTAGGGATTCTGAGCTCAACTGCCGACAGATGTTGGTGAGGCAGCCCCTCTCTCCATCCACCTGGCTACTCCACTGCCACGCTGCTCACTTTACAGAGCAGTGGTTTGCAGTGCTATTGAAAATGAAGCTGATGAGGAGGGGTCGGCTAATTTCTGCTGGTATCCCTTTTGCCTGGGATGAACATTTAATCCATGGTGGTGCTGGACAGACACAGAATTTTGATGTTTTCCTCGCACTGGGAGAAGCTACCAAGTGCATCAGGGGCAATGGATATATTTGTCATGGAAATGGACACTCACTTTTGGGGGTCTAGCACCAGAACTCACATCTGACAAACACTCGTATCATGTCAAATAGGTACTGAAACCTTGCCACCACATTCTATTCACTGAAGCAGCCCCTGCCAAGCAGATGGGGCTGTTTCTGGAGTAAATGTCTAGCAGAACAGCAGGCATCAGCCCAGCTAGCAACATCACGGCAGGGTCCCTGCATCCACTGCAATGGTGGTGTGGAAGCCAGCGCACCACAGTTACAATGCGAGACCAATAATAATAATTGCCAGTGCCCTCACAGAGACTATTGTCTGCAAGTATATTCTTCTATGACGGTTCCTCTGGAAGCTTGAGCTGTCCAAGGCCAAAGTAATCCCACATGAGGAAGTACAGTGATTAGGGCCTAGCCAGCACCTCATGTTCTTCATGATCAAGGGTCAGCTCAAGCATGTGTACACTCCCAGCCCACTGTCCACTCTTCTCATATCGAGGCATGAAATGTCACCTTGTGGAGGTGGCACTGCGGTAGGTGGCATGCTCCCAGCCCAGAAACTGCAATGGCGCTGCGAGCTGCCTTCACCTAAGCTAGAGAAACTCATGCTGCATTAGCCTTCTTTCTCCGCAGTGAGCTCCCTGATAATTGTCAACTTGGGCAGTTCCTTGAAGAGATCCTAGAAAGGCTGTGGAACAGAAAGTAATCGCTATGCGATCACAGACTATAGGAAGTAAGGCTCCTGCCTCATGCCATCGCCCTGCCAACCATTGCCACTGAGCTGTGTATGTGGCACAGCACAGCATTCCTGTTAAGTAGCACAGAGTTTGGAAACACACATTCCACACACCAGATGTGTGTAGACAAAGCTGCATTTTGATCTCGTGACTAGCTCTACACAAACCAGGACTAGGTATTCTGATAAAAGTGCTTTGTTAATTTTACCAGCAGTGCTGTAGCTTCAGCAACTATTCACCCCATATGAGGGCGGTTTTGCAAAAACCCCAAGGTGCTTCTCACAGACATTTATATCCTCATTTGCAAAGTGACCTTCATTTTGTAGGGGAGGATTTCGGGAGTAGCTGTTTCAGGTCTCACCTACAGGCAGCTTTTATCTGTGTGTTGTCGAAACAACTGTTATGGACCATACCAAAACTTACAATGGGCTCTGTGACAGCCCATTGCTTACCATTGGTTGGATTTCCTGTTGCTCTCATTTGCTACTTCTTATTCAATGGATTTTCTTCCTCTTTTTGCATTTGTCCCTCCCCTGGACCACAGCTTTTTGACCATACTTTTGATTAGATGACTATTATCCTTCCACTGCTCAAATTAAGGGAACTGCTATTTTTTTCTGCCACACTCCATGAGAGCCTAAGGGCCTCATTACGAGTTGAGGCATTATTTATCGCCCCTGATAAATGACAATAGCATGGGGTATGTTATTTATTGGGTGCGATAATTAACACCTATTATAAGGTTATGGGGAATAACATGCAGATTTTGGTGTTTAATGTCCTAAAAGCTGCATAATACGGTAACCACAGTATGTTTTCCATGTTAAATTTTGGCAGGTTTTACCTGCAGAAATTAAACGAATTTTGAGCTATTTAACGCATCCAATAATTATCGGATGTGTTAAATAACACCAAAGAAGTAATTCCATCCTGTGCGTAATCAAGGGTTTAAGCATGGGATGGAATTTAACGAGTCAATCATAATTAGGCCCCATGTGTTTTCTTGCTGTCTTCATTGTGTGCACTTTCCCATCAAATACTCCCTTACGTGTTCTGTTTTGCACCCTCCCTTCCTGTTCATCCATAGCTTCCCCCACTCTTCCTTAGTTTTTTAATGTATTTTTTCTCCCCCTCTCTTCATGCCTCTTTTGCTATGCTGCCCACTCCCCTTTGCTCCCCCTGGTTTGACTTCTCCCCCACGTACTCCTCTGTAACTCCCTGCCCTTCTCGTTGTCTTCCTCCCAAAGGCTTATTTAAAAGCAAAATTAAAACAAATACATTGTTTTTATTTTTGGGAGGGCCCAGCAGCTGGCATTTGCTGCTAGGCCACTTCTTTTTTCAAATATCTTTTGGCGCACATTACAATGTGTCTTTTTACTACTCCAAGATTGCCATTTACCATCTTGGTATGTTTTATGAAAAAATTAACAAAATGGTGGCTACATCATGCCATATGTGCATATGTGTCCATATACATTATTACGCCAGGCTGCCATAGCATCATGAAACTTGCACGCATACAAATCATTGTGTTTTTTAGGTCTCGCCTTCTAGACAGCGGATGCTGTCTCTTGCAAGACATATTGTGGGCTTTCTAAGAATATAATGGGAGTTGGAGTCCTCCCATTACTTACAATTGGTTGACGTTCCTGTCACTCTCATTTGCCTGCTTCTTATTCATGTCCAAGCTTGTCAATATTATAGTGTTTGTCCCGTCCACGGAGCATTACCTCTTTACCATCACTTTTGATTGGCTGGCTTCTATTCTACCACCACTTTCTTTTCAAGGACTACTTTTTTCTTTTCGGGTAAGCATTCTATGAGAATTCATGTTTTTTCCAGGTGTCTCCTTCATGTACATCTCTCCCCCCTGCACGCCTATTGCTGTCTGTCATCCATGTGCTTCTCCTCACCCACCTCCATGTTACACTCACCCTCGTGTTCTCCCCTCCTTTCTTAAGTCTGTGATTCTCCCCCGCCCACTCCATGTTGCTCTCTCACCAGTTGCTTCCCCTCCCACCACTCCCTAAGTTTTGCTTTCCCCACCTTTGCCTCCTCTCTCACCTATTGCTTCTCCTTCCCACCCCTGTATACCCCACTGGTTCCTGCTCGCCCATGTGCTTCTCCCCCACCTGCTCCACGTTGCTCTCACACTAACTGCTTCTCCTCCCCCATTCCCCACCCTCTGTGTTGTTCTGCCCCCTACAGCTCGTCTGTGTCGCTTTTCACTGGCTCTACAAGTCCCTTCCACTTTCCACCCTGACCATGTTATTTCCCAACCTGCTTTTTTTTTTTTTTAAAACACAAAATTTTTTAGCAAATTTTCTTTCTTTTTAATTACCGATCTAACTTAGATCGGTGAGTAAACAGTAAAAGAATCACTTGATTCATTTCGTAAATGGAAGCGTCACGCACCGACAAAATGATACGAGCACCACATCAGATGCTTTTTTTCACTCTTTAGCCATGCTGCACAGATCAAAGATGCTGTGCAGCATGGCTAAATACCATTACTAAAACAATTGCTAAATTCATTGCTATATTGCAGCACAGGTAAAAACCATGGTCAAAAACAATGGCAAAGCCAATAGGTCCCAAAACTATTGATTTTGCCACTACTTTGCTATTTTTCTTTTTGCTAATGCAGCATTGGTGAATAGCATTTCTTTTTGTTGATGATATTTATCTAAAATGCATTGACAAGCCAATAGGTTGAAAAGGTAAGCCCTAGTGACTTTGCGAATTCTTATTTCCAGAGGCGAACTACCATTGGTGCAGCAGGTACAGTGGCAGTGAGGCCCAGAACCATGGTGGGGGCAATGAGCCATGATAATTGATGTGTTTTAGTTTTTAGTAACTCAACAGCTGTCAAAGGAGCCATTTTCCTTGCTTGCTACATGCCCCATGTTATCCTTGCTATGCTACTGTTGTTTTTGTATATGCTGTTCTTACAAAAAGCATTGCCTCCAATAGGACGAAAAGGTAAGACCTGTTGACTTTGCCAAGGCTTGTTTTCAGAGGTGCAACTATCATTGGTGCAGTAGTTGCACTGGCACAGGTGCCCATAATTATGAGGGGCCAAATGAGCCATGTTAATTGCTGTATTTTAGTACATCGCGATACAAAAGGGGATGATGGACGGAGCGCTTGAGCAAATCAAACACTCACCCCCAGTCAACTGATCTGGGTTTAATCCATCATCATTCTTTAGCTCACTCCACCACCCCAGTTCAGACATGGCCATATGCAAATCAGTCTGACCCTGTGCCTCATGGGAACAGTCCAGCCCGAACTGCCAAGCCATGCCTTCCTGGACCGGAAACAAGCATCCTGGGACCGGTTTCTGGCTATTCAGCCGTCATCAGCCAGGCTAGCTTGAATCCAGTGGCAAAGTGAGCAAGGAACCCACGCCTGGGCATACTCTGCCAACTTAGGGCGAACAAAGCGATACAAAGGGGATGATGGACGGAGCGCTTGAGCAAATCAAACACTCACCCCCAGTCAACTGATCTGGGTTTAATCCATCATCATTCTTTAGCTCACTCCACCACCCCAGTTCAGACATGGCCATATGCAAATCAGTCTGACCCTGTGCCTCATGGGAACAGTCCAGCCCGAACTGCCAAGCCATGCCTTCCTGGACCGGAAACAAGCATCCTGGGACCGGTTTCTGGCTATTCAGCCGTCATCAGCCAGGCTAGCTTGAATCCAGTGGCAAAGTGAGCAAGGGACCCACGTCTGGGCATACCCTGCCAACTTAGGGCGAACAAAGCGATACAAAGGGGATGATGGACGGAGCGCTTGAGCAAATCAAACACTCACCCCCAGTCAACTGATCTGGGTTTAATCCATCATCATTCTTTAGCTCACTCCACCACCCCAGTTCAGACATGGCCATATGCAAATCAGTCTGACCCTGTGCCTCATGGGAACAGTCCAGCCCGAACTGCCAAGCCATGCCTTCCCTGGACCGGAAACAAGCATCCTGGAACCGGTTTCTGGCTATTCAGCCGTCATCAGCCAGGCTAGCTTGAATCCAGTGGCAAAGTGAGCAAGGGACCCACGTCTGGGCATACCCTGCCAACTTAGGGCGAACAAAGCGATACAAAGGGGATGATGGACGGAGCGCTTAAGCAAATCAAACACTCACCCCAGTCAACTGATCTGGGTTTAATCCATCATCATTCTTTAGCTCACTCCACCACCCCAGTTCAGACATGGCCATATGCAAATCAGTCTGACCCTGTGCCTCATGGGAACAGTCCAGCCCGAACTGCCAAGCCATGCCTTCCCTGGACCGGAAACAAGCATCCTGGGACCGGTTTCTGGCTATTCAGCCATCATCAGCCAGGCTAGCTTGAATCCAGTGGCAAAGTGAGCAAGGGACCCACGTCTGGGCATACCCTGCCAACTTAGGGCGAACAAAGCGATACAAAAGGGGATGATGGACGGAGCGCTTGAGCAAATCAAACACTCACCCCCAGTCAACTGATCTGGGTTTAATCCATCATCATTCTTTAGCTCACTCCACCACCCCAGTTCAGACATGGCCATATGCAAATCAGTCTGACCCTGTGCCTCATGGGAACAGTCCAGCCCGAACTGCCAAGCCATGCCTTCCTGGACCGGAAACAAGCATCCTGGTACCGGTTTCTGGCTATTCAGCCGCCATCAGCCAGGCTAGCTTGAATCCAGTGGCAAAGTGAGCAAGGGACCCACGCCTGGGCATACCCTGCCAACTTAGGGCGAACAAAGCGATACAAAAGGGGATGATGGACGGAGCGCTTGAGCAAATCAAACACTCACCCCCAGTCAACTGATCTGGGTTTAATCCATCATCATTCTTTAGCTCACTCCACCACCCCAGTTCAGACATGGCCATATGCAAATCAGTCTGACCCTGTGCCTCATGGGAACAGTCCAGCCCGAACTGCCAAGCCATGCCTTCCCTGGACCGGAAACAAGCATCCTGGGACCGGTTTCTGGCTATTCAGCCGTCATCAGCCAGGCTAGCTTGAATCCAGTGGCAAAGTGAGCAAGGGACCCACGTCTGGGCATACCCTGCCAACTTAGGGCGAACAAAGCGATACAAAAGGGGATGATGGACGGAGCGCTTGAGCAAATCAAACACTCACCCCCAGTCAACTGATCTGGGTTTAATCAATCATCATTCTTTAGCTCACTCCACCACCCCAGTTCAGACATGGCCATATGCAAATCAGTCTGACCCTGTGCCTCATGGGAACAGTCCAGCCCGAACTGCCAAACCATGCCTTCCCTGGACCGGAAACAAGCATCCTGGGACCGGTTTCTGGCTATTCAGCCATCATCATCCAGGCTAGCTTGAATCCAGTGGCAAAGTGAGCAAGGTACCAACGTCTGGGCATACCCTGCCAACTTAGGGCTAACAAAGCGATACAAAAGGGGATGATGGACGGAGCGCTTGAGCAAATCAAACACTCACCCCCAGTCAACTGATCTGGGTTTAATCCATCATCATTCTTTAGCTCACTCCACCACCCCAGTTCAGACATGGCCATATGCAAATCAGTCTGACCCTGTGCCTCATGGGAACAGTCCAGCCCGAACTGCCAAGCCATGCCTTCCCTGGACCGGAAACAAGCATCCTGGGACCGGTTTCTGGCTATTCAGCAGTCATCAGCCAGGCTAGCTTGAATCCAGTGGCAAAGTGAGCAAGGGACCCACGTCTGGGCATACCCTGCCAACTTAGGGCGAACAAAGCGATACAAAAGGGGATGATGGACGGAGCGCTTGAGCAAATCAAACACTCACCCCCAGTCAACTGATCCGGTCCCAGGATGCTTGTTTCCGGTCCAGGGAAGACATGGCTTGGCAGTTCGGGCTGGACTGTTCCCATGAGGCACAGGGTCAGACTGATTTGCATATGGCCATGTCTGAACTGGGGTGGAGTGAGCTAAAGAATGATGATGGATTAAACCCAGATCAGTTGACTATGGGTGAGTGTTTGATTTGCTCTAGCGCTCCGTCCATCATCCCCTTTGGTATTGCTTTGTTCGCCCTAAGTTGGCAGGGTATGCCCAGACATGGGTCCCTTGCTCACTTTGCCACTGGATTCAAGATAGCCTGGCTGATGAGGGTTTTGAACCCGAAACCGGTCCCAGGATGCTTGTTTCCGGTCCAGGGAAGACATGGCTTGGCAGTTCGGGCTGGACTGTTCCCATGAGGCACAGGGTCAGACTGATTTGCATATGGCCATGTCTGAACTAGGGTGGTGGAGTGAGCTAAAGAATGATGATGGATTAAACCCAGATCAGTTGACTGGGGGTGAGTGTTTGATTTGCTCTAGCGCTCCGTCCATCATCCCCTTTGGTATTGCTTTGTTCACCCTAAGTTGGCAGGGTATGCCCAGACGTGGGCCCCTTGCTCACTTTGCCACTGGATTCAAGATAGCCTGGCTGATGAGGGTTTTGAACCCGAAACCGGTCCCAGGATGCTTGCTTCCGGTCCAGGGAAGACATGGCTTGGCAGTTCGGGCTGGACTGTTCCCATGAGGCACAGGGTCAGACTGATTTGCATATGGCCATGTCTGAACTGGGGTGGTGGAGTGAGCTAAAGAATGATGATGGATTAAACCCAGATCAGTTGACTGGGGGTGAGTGTTTGATTTGCTCTAGCGCTCCATCCATCATCCCCTTTGGTATTGCTTTGTTCGCCCCTAAGTTGGCAGGGTATGCCCAGACGTGGGTCCCTTGCTCACTTTGCCACTGGATTCAAGATAGCCTGGATGATGAGGGTTTTGAACCCGAAACCGGTCCCAGGATGTTTGTTTCCGGTCCAGGGAAGACATGGCTTGGCAGTTCGGGCTGGACTGTTCCCATGAGGCACAGGGTCAGACTGATTTGCATATGGCCATGTCTGAACTGGGGTGGTGGAGTGAGCTAAAGAATGATGATGGATTAAACCCAGATCAGTTGACTGGGGGTGAGTGTTTGATTTGCTCTAGCGCTCCGTCCATCATCCCCTTTGGTATTGCTTTGTTCGCCCTAAGTTGGCAGGGTATGCCCAGACGGGGATCCCTTGCTCACTTTGCCACTGGATTCAAGATAGCCTGGCTGATGAGGGTTTTGAACCCAAACCGGTCCCAGGATGCTTGTTTCCAATCCAGGGAAGACATGGCTTGGCAGTTCGGGCTGGACTGTTCCCATGAGGCACAGGGTCAGACTTATTTGCATATGGCCATGTCTGAACTGGGGTGGTGGAGTGAGCTAAAGAATGATGATGGATTAAACCCAGATCAGTTGACTGGGGGTGAGTGTTTGATTTGCTCTAGCGCTCCGTCCATCATCCTCTTTGGTATTGCTTTGTTCGCCTCTAAGTTGGCAGGGTATGCCCAGACGTGGGTCCCTTGCTCACTTTGCCACTGGATTCAAGATAGCCTGGCTGATGAGGGTTTTGAACCCGAAACCGGTCCCAGGATGCTTGTTTCCGGTCCAGGGAAGACATGGCTTGGCAGTTCGGGCTGGCCTGTTCCCATGAGGCACAGGGTCAGACTGATTTGCATATGGCCATGTCTGAACTGGGGTGGTGGAGTGAGCTAAAGAATGATGATGGATTAAACCCAGATCAGTTGACTGGGGGTGAGTGTTTGATTTGCTCTAGCGCTCCGTCCATCATCCCCTTTGGTATTGCTTTGTTCGCCCTAAGTTGGCAGGGTATGCCCAGACGTGGGTCCCTTGCTCACTTTGCCACTGGATTCAAGATAGCCTGGCTGATGAGGGTTTTGAACCCGAAACCGGTCCCAGGATGCTTGTTTCCGGTCCAGGGAAGACATGGCTTGGCAGTTCGGGCTGACTGTTCCCATGAGGCACAGGGTCAGACTGATTTGCATATGGCCATGTCTGAACTGGGGTGGTGGAGTGAGCTAAAGAATGATGATGGATTAAACCCAGATCAGTTGACTGGGGGTGAGTGTTTGATTTGCTCTAGCGCTCCGTCCATCATCCCCTTTGGTATTGCTTTGTTCGCCCTAAGTTGGCAGGGTATGCCCAGACGGGGGTCCCTTGCTCACTTTGCCACTGGATTCAAGATAGCCTGGCTGATGAGGGTTTTGAACCCGAAACCGGTCCCAGGATGCTTGTTTCCGGTCCAGGGAAGATATGGCTTGGCAGTTCGGGCTGGACTGTTCCCATGAGGCACAGGGTCAGACTGATTTGCATATGGCCATGTCTGAAGTGGGGTGGTGGAGTGAGCTAAAGAATGATGATGGATTAAACCCAGATCAGTTGACTGGGGGTGAGTGTTTGATTTGCTCTAGCGCTCCGTCCATCATCCCCTTTGGTATTGCTTTGTTCGCCCTAAGTTGGCAGGGTATGCCCAGACGTGGGTCCCTTGCTCACTTTGCCACTGGATTCAAGATAGCCTGGCTGATGAGGGTTTTGAACCCGAAACCGGTCCCAGGATGCTTGTTTCCGGTCCAGGGAAGACATGGCTTGGCAGTTCGGGCTGGACTGTTCCCATGAGGCACAGGGTCAGACTGATTTGCATATGGCCATGTCTGAACTGGGGTGGTGGAGTGAGCTAAAGAATGATGATGGATTAAACCCAGATCAGTTGACTGGGGGTGAGTGTTTGATTTGCTCTAGCGCTCCGTCCATCATCCCCTTTGGTATTGCTTTGTTCGCCCTAAGTTGGCAGGGTATGCCCAGACGTGGGTCCCTTGCTCACTTTGCCACTGGATTCAAGATAGCCTGGCTGATGAGGGTTTTGAACCCGAAACCGGTCCCAGGATGCTTGTTTCCGGTCCAGGGAAGACATGGCTTGGCAGTTCGGGCTGGACTGTTCCCATGAGGCACAGGGTCAGACTGATTTGCATATGGCCATGTCTGAACTGGGGTGGTGGAGTGAGCTAAAGAATGATGATGGATTAAACCCAGATCAGTTGACTGGGGGTGAGTGTTTGATTTGCTCTAGCGCTCCATCCATCATCCCCTTTGGTATTGCTTTGTTCGCCCTAAGTTGGCAGGGTATGCCCAGACGTGGGTCCCTTGCTCACTTTGCCACTGGATTCAAGATAGCCTGGATGATGAGGGTTTTGAACCCGAAACCGGTCCCAGGATGTTTGTTTCCGGTCCAGGGAAGACATGGCTTGGCAGTTCGGGCTGGACTGTTCCCATGAGGCACAGGGTCAGACTGATTTGCATATGGCCATGTCTGAACTGGGGTGGTGGAGTGAGCTAAAGAATGATGATGGATTAAACCCAGATCAGTTGACTGGGGGTGAGTGTTTGATTTGCTCTAGCGCTCCGTCCATCATCCCCTTTGGTATTGCTTTGTTCGCCCTAAGTTGGCAGGGTATGCCCAGACGGGGATCCCTTGCTCACTTTGCCACTGGATTCAAGATAGCCTGGCTGATGAGGGTTTTGAACCCGAAACCGGTCCCAGGATGCTTGTTTCCAATCCAGGGAAGACATGGCTTGGCAGTTCGGGCTGGACTGTTCCCATGAGGCACAGGGTCAGACTTATTTGCATATGGCCATGTCTGAACTGGGGTGGTGGAGTGAGCTAAAGAATGATGATGGATTAAACCCAGATCAGTTGACTGGGGGTGAGTGTTTGATTTGCTCTAGCGCTCCGTCCATCATCCTCTTTGGTATTGCTTTGTTCGCCCTAAGTTGGCAGGGTATGCCCAGAAGTGGGTCCCTTGCTCACTTTGCCACTGGATTCAAGATAGCCTGGCTGATGAGGGTTTTGAACCCGAAACCGGTCCCAGGATGCTTGTTTCCGGTCCAGGGAAGACATGGCTTGGCAGTTCGGGCTGGCCTGTTCCCATGAGGCACAGGGTCAGACTGATTTGCATATGGCCATGTCTGAACTGGGGTGGTGGAGTGAGCTAAAGAATGATGATGGATTAAACCCAGATCAGTTGACTGGGGGTGAGTGTTTGATTTGCTCTAGCGCTCCGTCCATCATCCCCTTTGGTATTGCTTTGTTCGCCCTAAGTTGGCAGGGTATGCCCAGACGTGGGTCCCTTGCTCACTTTGCCACTGGATTCAAGATAGCCTGGCTGATGAGGGTTTTGAACCCGAAACCGGTCCCAGGATGCTTGTTTCCGGTCCAGGGAAGACATGGCTTGGCAGTTCGGGCTGGACTGTTCCCATGAGGCACAGGGTCAGACTGATTTGCATATGGCCATGTCTGAACTGGGGTGGTGGAGTGAGCTAAAGAATGATGATGGATTAAACCCAGATCAGTTGACTGGGGGTGAGTGTTTGATTTGCTCTAGCGCTCCGTCCATCATCCCCTTTGGTATTGCTTTGTTCGCCCTAAGTTGGCAGGGTATGCCCAGACGGGGTCCCTTGCTCACTTTGCCACTGGATTCAAGATAGCCTGGCTGATGAGGGTTTTGAACCCGAAACCGGTCCCAGGATGCTTGTTTCCGGTCCAGGGAAGATATGGCTTGGCAGTTCGGGCTGGACTGTTCCCATGAGGCACAGGGTCAGACTGATTTGCATATGGCCATGTCTGAAGTGGGGTGGTGGAGTGAGCTAAAGAATGATGATGGATTAAACCCAGATCAGTTGACTGGGGGTGAGTGTTTGATTTGCTCTAGCGCTCCGTCCATCATCCCCTTTGGTATTGCTTTGTTCGCCCTAAGTTGGCAGGGTATGCCCAGACGTGGGTCCCTTGCTCACTTTGCCACTGGATTCAAGATAGCCTGGCTGATGAGGGTTTTGAACCCGAAACCGGTCCCAGGATGCTTGTTTCCGGTCCAGGGAAGACATGGCTTGGCAGTTCGGGCTGGACTGTTCCCATGAGGCACAGGGTCAGACTGATTTGCATATGGCCATGTCTGAACTGGGGTGGTGGAGTGAGCTAAAGAATGATGATGGATTAAACCCAGATAAGTTGACTGGGGGTGAGTGTTTGATTTGCTCTAGCGCTCCGTCCATCATCCCCTTTGGTATTGCTTTGTTCGCCCTAAGTTGGCAGGGTATGCCCAGACGTGGGTCCCTTGCTCACTTTGCCACTGGATTCAAGATAGCCTGGCTGATGAGGGTTTTGAACCCGAAACCGGTCCCAGGATGCTTGTTTCCGGTCCAGGGAAGACATGGCTTGGCAGTTCGGGCTGGACTGTTCCCATGAGGCACAGGGTCAGACTGATTTGCATATGGCCATGTCTGAACTGGGGTGGTGGAGTGAGCTAAAGAATGATGATGGATTAAACCCAGATCAGTTGACTGGGGTGAGTGTTTGATTTGCTCAAGCGCTCCGTCCATCATCCCCTTTGGTATTGCTTTGTTCGCCCTAAGTTGGCAGGGTATGCCCAGACGTGGGTCCCTTGCTCACTTTGCCACTGGATTCAAGATAGCCTGGCTGATGAGGGTTTTGAACCCGAAACCGGTCCCAGGATGCTTGTTTCCGGTCCAGGGAAGACATGGCTTGGCAGTTCGGGCTGGACTGTTCCCATGAGGCACAGGGTCAGACTGATTTGCATATGGCCATGTCTGAAGTGGGGTGGTGGAGTGAGCTAAAGAATGATGATGTATTAAACCCAGATCAGTTGACTGGGGGTGAGTGTTTGATTTGCTCTAGCGCTCCGTCCATCATCCCCTTTGGTATTACTTTGTTCGCCCTAAGTTGGCAGGGTATGCCCAGACGTGGGTCCCTTGCTCACTTTGCCACTGGATTCAAGATAGCCTGGCTGATGAGGGTTTTGAACCCGAAACCGGTCCCAGGATGCTTGTTTCCGGTCCAGGGAAGACATGGCTTGGCAGTTCGGGCTGGACTGTTCCCATGAGGCACAGGGTCAGACTGATTTGCATATGGCCATGTCTGAACTGGGGTGGTGGAGTGAGCTAAAGAATGATGATGGATTAAACCCAGATCAGTTGACTGGGGGTGAGTGTTTGATTTGCTCTAGCACTCCGTCCATCATCCCCTTTGGTATTGCTTTGTTCGCCCTAGGTTGGCAGGGTATGCCCAGACGTGGGTCCCTTGCTCACTTTGCCACTGGATTCAAGATAGCCTGGCTGATGAGGGTTTTGAACCCGAAACCGGTCCCAGGATGTTTGTTTCCGGTCCAGGGAAGACATGGCTTGGCAGTTCAGGCTGGACTGTTCCCATGAGGCACAGGGTCAGACTGATTTGCATATGGCCATGTCTGAACTGGGGTGGTGGAGTGAGCTAAAGAATGATGATGGATTAAACCCAGATCAGTTGACTGGGGGTGAGTGTTTGATTTGCTCTAGCGCTCCGTCCATCATCCCCTTTGGTATTGCTTTGTTCGCCCTAAGTTGGCAGGGTATGCCCAGACGTGTGTCCCTTGCTCACTTTGCCACTGGATTCAAGATAGCCTGGCTGATGAGGGTTTTGAACCCGAAACCGGTCCCAGGATACTTGTTTCCGGTCCAGGGAAGACATGGCTTGGCAGTTCGGGCTGGACTGTTCCCATGAGGCACAGGGTCAGACTGATTTGCATATGGCCATGTCTGAACTGGGGTGGTGGAGTGAGCTAAAGAATGATGATGGATTAAACCCAGATCAGTTGACTGGGGGTGAGTGTTTGATTTGCTCTAGCGCTCCGTCCATCATCCCCTTTGGTAGTATTTTAGTACCTCAGCAGCAGTCAAAGGGGTCAATTTCGTTGCATGCACCAGGGCCCATGGCATCCTTGCTACATTACTGCTTGTTTTCCACTGTTAGAGGTGGGCGAGCCAACAAACTAAGAGACAAGCCAGAGCCGAGCCGAGGGTCTGACTCGGCTCATGAAGCCTGTGCACGAGCGGAGCCCTGAACCTGTTTAAATCATACAAAAAACATCACGTAAAATATGATGAAGACTCTGAAATAAATGAAATCCCTGAAATAAAATAGTTGCCTAAAATCACACAATTTAAGTGGGGAAGCCACAATTTATCCAGGTTTTTTGGTTTACCTTTTGTACAAATCAGCTTTATTTTTACCTCTTTGTACATTTTTCTGCAGTTTTTTTTATAGCGCGATCTTGACCCGAAGGTGTTGGAGCATTTTACATGAGCACCGCCACCAATTACATTACATAAGGTCACATACATTGTTTAGAGGCATGGGGAGATTAAGTGACTTTGCCCAGAATCACAGTATGTTGATCAGACGCCGAGACTCGAACCTGGGAGCATATTTACAACTAAATGGCGCAGTGCTGTAAGCAATTTAGCAGCACCGCGCTGCGTCATTTCAGAAACGCAGGAATGCACTGTATTGACAAGAATATAGCGCATCCCTGTGTTTTCCCTTGCACCAGCGCTAAAAGGCTTCCTAGCGCCAGGACAGGCGCAGCATAGAAGGCTGCAGCATTCTATGTCTGCTGCAGAATGCAGCACACACAAAATGAGCAAAAACCGAGGAGAAATAAAAGTATTTCTCCTCGTTGCGGCACTCTAGCGCCTCCTATTCAAAGGCGTTCATTTTTAGCACTGCCTCAGATTTACAGATCCTTGTAAATCTGGAGCAGTGTCAAAAACCAATGGGTGTTGTTTGGGCACACTCACATCAACACCCATTGCACGCCCCTTTGCTGCAGAAAACTGCAGCGAGGCGGCCCATATTTACAAGGCGGCCTTAAGCCACGCAAAATGGCTCAACGCCGCCTTGTAAATATGGAGCAAGGCATTGCACCAACGGAGCTTTGGAAAAATTGACGCTGCGGTGGAGCAAAGCCCTCATGTGCCCCCAGGTTCCCCAATCTCAAAGTCGGCAACTCTCGCCATTACGCCCCATCCTGAGTGGAGGTAGGCAGCCATGCAGAAGCTACATGACAGCTTGGCTCGTCTTGAGCTCGATTTTTCAACAGGACCTCGAGCCTGGCTGTAGCTTTCAGTGGCTCGCCGAACTCAACCCACTGTAAATATGAGTGACCTCTGTTCGTTGTGCAATTAAGTCGTGCTGTGTATGCAAGATTTGGGGAACAGAGCAGCATCGGTTTGAAATCCTGTTTCGCTCTTCTCATGGACATTACGTGCCTGCGACCCTGACTGCCACTTTCCATCCACCTCCGAATTTTGCACGACCCCCAACACCAGGCAGACAAGACGAGATGAACGTGAAACACACATTGAACGAATGATATGCACCGCGTTGTGAAAAGTTCTTTTCTGCGACAAAAACATGCCTTCCAGTTCCATCGTATTTTATAGCCTGTGCAAAGTCTGACGACTAATTATCGGTGTCAGAGATTGACCATCTCGGACTATAAAAATACGAGTTTTGATCCAACTTTTTTTTTACCTGCAGTTTGTTAAGAGTCGTAGAAAGACTTGCAATAATTATTTGTTTGACAAAGTGATTCTCCTTTCACGAATTCAACTTAAAAAGGATGCACTGTGACGTCCAATTGTTTAATTTGTCAAATAAATGCTCTGCATTCTAAACATTAAGGGGCAGATTTACAAGCCCTTTGCGCCACTTTTGCGTCACTTTTAACATAGGAAAAGTGACGCAAAGGTGGGGCAAGGGCCTTGTAAATCTGCCCCTAACACTTTTATGAGGAGCTACTACTGTTTAATAAATTGCGCGCTTAAAGTGTTGCAGCTTGGATAAAAGGCGCCTTCGGAAAAGTATGAGATGGGCAGCATTGCAGTGGTAATCATTAGTAAACTTTTCACACTTGATAATACCGTGGTGAAGGCATTTATTTTCTGACAAGATGGAACAGTAGCACCACCTGGCGTGTGTCATGTAATCTGCTAGTGATATGTCCAACCATCAGCCGAAAGAAATCCTGTTGCCGTTCCCAATCCCACCTTTATCATGCCTGCACAATACCTTTTATTCTGATCAGAACACAGGAGCCTGTCTACAGGAAAGTCATTATCTGTGTCGAAGTAAAGTACCATCGAGTAACACAAATGTGTAAGTAAGCAAACTTTATTTTGTGATGAAATAAAACCCAATAATGTACAATAATGTGTTTCTCTTATCCCAAATCCATAAAAATCTAAAAATAATTACAACTTTATTTTCAGTAATGCTTACACAGAATTTTTACAAATAGTAACAAATTAAAAATGTTTTAATTTGACTCGTCAAATAAAATCTGAACAAAGGTTCATATCAGTGGGGCAGATGATCAATAAACATGCTAAACTAAGCTGCATAAACACAAGAATTGTCATCATGTAGAAGACATTACATTGAATCCCAGATGAAAAGATTGAAAACACTCACTTATAATCACAATTAGACAACACATAAACTGCTGGCCTTACACGCAGAATCAAAGAAATTTCAAAGAAATTTTAGTCACGGTGTGTATGGCCTGTCTGCACTTTATCTGGATTAGTTCAGTTAATAATGCACGTCAGTATATAGCGCAGTTAAATATTTTCCAATTTTAATCGCAAGCATACTCATGCCTATCTCCCAAAATGAATTAGCACTTAAATTATTAAGTGATCTCTTTTTTAGGTTTCAGCGACTGTACAGAGCAGGCGCTGTGTGCTAAAAAACATATTGTGTACTTACCTAGAACATACAGGGGCTTGGAGCTCACCCATTGCTTACCATTGGTTAGCTTTCCTGTCACTCTCATTTGCCTGCTTCTTATTCGTGTCCCAGATTGTTAATTTTGTGTTTCAGCCTCCAATGGAGCATTGCCTGTTTACCATCACTTTTAAATGGCTGGCTTCTATACTTCCACTGATTGCTTTACAAGCACTTCTTTATTCTTTTGGGTTAAGAACTTCATTTTTAGTTGAAAAGGAGTTTATTGATATAATATAAACCAACTCAATAAAATACAGAAAAAGGAAATACAATCTTAACTGTATAATCTTTTAGGGTAAAATGGAAAGGAAAAGGGGGGGAAGAGGGAGGGGAGGAGGGGAAGAAGTAACATTTTGTGATATTAATTTTAACATAACCACTTATATAATTATTAATATCTACTTGAATTGCATAATAAAAGGAAGATGTGTGAGAAATACATAATATTGATACAAAAGAGAGATAATTAAACAGCTAAAATGAAATCATGGAGGTTTAGGCACTTCTTCAACTCGGGGATTATGGATTCATGTTGAATTTGCGGATATATCCAGAAAATGAATAATAGGTGACCATAGATATTCTCATTTTATAGCAAGAGAAATGGGGTGGACATATGCCCTATCTAGCCTGTGATTATAACAGACCCCATACCACCAGGCTTGATAAGAAATATTGGTGGTATTTTTCCATGCCTTAGTAATTTGTTGGAAAGCAACTGCAAGGAGTAGATCTATAATATGAAAATTGTTTGAATGTGATTCCCAGTCAGAAGATACACTAGCTAGAAATATATTAACAAAAGTGAAAGGTATTTGTGTGTGAAAGATATTATTGATTTGTCTCCAAACTTGTTTCCAGAAATTATGAACATGGGGGCAGGAGAATAACATGTGTTGCAAGTCAGCTGGGGATGTACTACAGGACCAGCAAGCGGGAGAGAGAGAGGGATTTATTTTGTGTAATGAGACAGGAGTCAATAAAAGTCTGTTATAAATATAAAATAAAGTTTGGGTAGTATTAGCAGCCCTGGAAGATTTCCTAATTTTAATCCAAACCTTATTCCAGGTAGGAATAGAAAGGGATAATTGGAGATCAGTCTTCCATAAGCGTTCCACATGTGTTTTATCACGAGTATCTGGAGAAGAGAATAAAAGTTTATAAATTTGAGACGCGGAATGGGAAAGACATAAAACGGGAAGGACAGTAGGAGGCGAAGAGGCCAAGGAGGTATTGAGTGTTAAACTATTGTATGTCGATTGAATTAATGAAATTAAGGATGCATATTTAGATGCACATGAGGTAGGTAGAGAAAATCGTGTTTGTGCAACTGAAAAAGTGATACATGTGTTATCTTGGCAAAGTTGATGTACCCAGTGAAGTCCTTTAACATGCCAATCCTTCCAAAAAATAGTTCTATTATTGATAGTAAGATGTTTATTGTACCATATTGAGGACTGCAAAAAGCGATCTTTAGGAGAAAGGTGATTGGTAAGTAAAGGTTGGAGAATTCTGCAGCTGTTATTAAAAATGGGAAGAGAGAATGACAAAGGACGATGTGTAAAAGATAAGAATTCTTGGAAGGAGAAAGGTTGAAGAAATTGTTTTTCAATAGAAGTCCATAATGGTAATAATGAATCCTCATTGTCATCTTGAAGTAATAGAGAGGTTTGTTTAAGAGAAAAAGCGGTATGATATGTTTGAAAATCTGGGAAATTAACACCACCTAGCTGTTTTGGTCACTTAAGTTTTTGTAGAGACATACGAGGTTTCTTATTATTCCATAGAAATTTCGATAGGATAGAATAGATTGTTTTAAAATGCGATTTAGGAATATTTACCGGAATATTAGAGATGTAAAAAAGGAGTATATGTACCAACATCATTTTGATCGTATCGAGCCGACCCCACCAAGACAAATACATGGGATTCCATCTGGACGTGATATTTTTCAAAACCGTCTGTAGTTCTCTTAAATTTATTAATATGAATTCTTTAATGGAAGAATTGAACCATAAACCTAAGTATTTGATTTTATCCGAGGTCCAACGAAAACCTGATGAGGCGTAATCCACGGAAAAGCATACTTTATTTAATGGGAGGATTTCACATTTGTCTTCATTTAGTTTATAACCAGAGACAGAGGAAAAGACTGTACTTCAGATAAGAAAGCTGGCAAAGAGGTCTGTGGTTGTGATAGAAAGAGCAAAATATCATCTGCGTACACAGAAAGTTTTAATTGATTAGTGCCATATTTAAAACCTATAATCTGAGAATTTGAGCGAATCTTAATTAAGAAGGGCTGAAGAGCAAGTATAAAGAGAAGGGGAGAGAGAGGACAACCCTGCCTTACCCCACGATGTAAAGGAAAGGAAGCTGAGCTAAGACCATTAGCTAAGATGGAGGAAACAGGAGAAGAATACAGTAAGGAAATATAATTTATAAACTTGTGACCAAAACCAAAGCAGGACAAAGTGGAAAAAATAAAAGACCAACCGACTCTATCAAAAGCTTTCTCAGCATCCAAAGAAATGGCTGCTAAGGAATCTTTACACGATTTGGCCCTGGTAAGGACGTTAAAGAAAAGTCTAGTGTTGTCTGAGAGATGTCTACCTTTAATAAAACCACATTGTTCTCGTCCAATTAATAGGGGTAAAAATTTCTCAAAGCGTAAAGCTAGTATTTTTGCGAAAATGTTATAGTCTAAATTAATTAAAGGAATGGGTCTGTAATTTTTACATAGAGTATGATCTTTACCTTCCTTGGGAAGAAGGCATATCAAAGCTTCTTGAAAAGAGCCACTGGATTGTTTGGAAGAAATAAAGAAGTGAAATAATTGATGTAATTTAGGGATAAGAGTTCGGGAAAAGTAAGAATAAAATTAAATCGTAAAACCATTAGGTCCTGGAGCTTTACCGCGTTTAATAGAGCGAACAGCAGAAAGGATATCAAGTTCTCGGATATCATCTTCTAACACTGAAAAATCTAGATCGGCAGAAGGAGATGGGTTAATAGAGGATAAGTATTGATGAATATCGTCCTGAGGAACTAAGGACTCAGGAGTGTAGAGAGTTTGAAAAAATTGAGTGAATTCAGATAGGATATCTTCATTTCTGTAAACTATGTGATTTTTAGAAGAAAGAATAGAACTAATCTTGGTGCGTTCTTTTCTAACTTTAAGATAATTAGCTAAAAGTTTCCCCGCTTTATTTTGACCCCCATAGTATTTGGCTGAAGATTTGAGCAGAAATGAGTTCGCGTTTTCAGTTGATATTTTGTTGAATTCGAATTTGGATTTGATTAGCTCATCCAAGCAGTTTTTAGAATTTGTATGGAAATAGGAATTTTCTAGTTGTTTAATGCGTGTTGTAAGTGAGTGCAAAGTAAGTAAAGAAGCTTTCTTTCGCTGGGTCACAAAGGAGATAATAAAATCTCTCGAAGCAGCCTTAAAAGCATCCCAGATAATCTGTGGCGACATATTTAGAGTTTCATTTTCAAAAAGAAAGTGGTGATAAATGTTTCAAATTGTTGGGTAAATTTGGAGTCTAAGAGGAGGGGTTATTGAATCTCCATCTTCGAGTACCTTGAATAGGAGGAAGAAGGTCCAAATCTAAGGTGACAGGAGCATGATCGGAAATTAATATAGAACCAATATCTGAATGAGTGATATGTTGTGTGAGTGCTTTTGAAGTGAATAGATAATCTAAGCGAGATTGGGAAGAATGTACTGGAGAGAAAAAAGAGTATTCTCGGAGTGTAGGATTGCATAATCGCCAAGCATCCACTAGAGATCTTTGTTGAATAGTTGATGTGAATTGAGAATACATAGGAGAGGGAATGAATTTGGATTGAGAGTGACGGTCAATAATAGGATCCATAACCACATTACAATCCCCACCAACTAACAAATATTCATCATGAAAGGACATCAGTTTAGATAATATTGTAGGCCAAAAAGTAACATCTGGAGCAGTAGGAGCATACAGATTAGAAAGAGTCAAGGGATATTATTAAATAACAATGAAACAGAAACCCATCTACCCACATCATCAGTATCTTGTGAGAGAAATTGTAAGTCAAGACGATTGTGACATAAAATGGCCACACCATTACGATTACCCGTACCCTGAGAGGCAAAAACATGACCCACCCATTGTCGTTTAAGTTTAGGAATTTCTTTTTCTAAAAAACATGAGTTTCCTGTAATAAAGCTATATCACATTTTAAATTAGATAAATGGGAGAGTACCCGTTGACGTCTTATAGGAGAACCCAAACCCTTAACATTCCATGTAACAACCTTCAAAGCCATCTATATTAATCGATAAGACATAAAGTTTATGTAGTAATGATTAAAACAACTAAAAATTAACAATATGATATACGTAATAAAACTCGGCAAAAAATTTGCAAAACCAGTAAAAATGAAAAGCATAGAGAAGTGAATGAGTGGTTATGAAAAAGGAGAAAAATATAAAAAAGACAAGTATAAGCCAGTAAGGAGGAGAAAGTGTAAGGAAAGAAGAGGTAAAAGGAAGAATCATCCGCGGAGGGAGAAAGGTGTCTGGAAAAAGATAGGTAGAAAGGAAAAAAGAAGAAGAAACAGCTACAACAAACGAAACACATATACCAAAGATTTCAAAAACATAATAACTAACTACAAAAAACATGAACAAAATGAGGGTGGTGAAGCCCCATGAGGAAAATGGCATAACTAACCAGACAACTCAGGGCGGACCGGGAAGGGAGGACACCATCCAAGCAGACCAGGGATAACAAAAATATGTATGAAGGAAATAACGCACCTAGCAAGAGAGAAAAACATAACAGGTAAGTATAACATAGGGAAATCCGAGAAACATAACTAGACAGGAACAAAAGCAGCATAGTCTGAACAACAGAGCCTATTAGACCAATAACAACACAAGATTAAACAGTAACGTGTCTGGACACATCCATATCTTCTATTCTGCACGGTTCCAAAAACTGCTGTAACAAAGCAGGATCTTCATAATTCGTAATTCTATTTTTATATGTCACTTTGAAAAGACAAGGATGAAAAAGACCAAATCTGGGATCGAGAGAACAGAGTACTGGCCTCATATCTAGGAATTACTTTCTTCGATCTGCTGTTTCTTTGGCATAGTCCTGTGCAAAGAAGAGATTAGAGCATTGCCATGAAATACGGCCTTTGAGTTTAGCTGCTTGCAAGATCTTCAATAAATCAGTGTATTCCAAGAAGTATATGATTACTCCTCGAGGTTTAGCTGAAGAAGTTGTCATGGATGGAATACGACCCAAACGATGCGCTCTTTGAATGTTTAGGACAGTGGAGTTAGGTAGACCAAGAACTTGTGGAAGGAATGATTTAAAGAATGAAATGGCGTCTGAGCCTTCCAAACCTTCTACCAGACCATAAATGCGCAAATTGTTACGCCTGTTACGGTTCTCCAAATTTTCCACGTGTTTTTTGAGTAGCGCAATTTCGGATTTCATTGAAGGAATTTGGTTCACCACAACCTGGGCAGAGTCAACTCGTTGTTCAATCTGCATAACCCTATTCTCCATAGTAGACCATTTGTCGTCCAAAGCTTGGAGCCTTTTATTCGTTTCCTCCATGTAAGGTCGAAGAGCTCTTATCTCCTCAAGAAGCACCTCCATAGTATTTGGTGGAGGAGACGCAGTAGGGGAAGGAGGATCCTTTTTGATGCGTTTTCCAGACGATAATAATGTGGTCAATTTAGGAGTAAGCTTGTTGGTTGGGAGTGGAATATTAGATGCAGCTATTAGTGATTCCTTATTGGAAATTGATGAATTGCTTTCAGAGTTCTCCATATTCGTTGAGAGAACAGAATAAGGATTATGGTCTGCTAGGGAAGATAATGGTAATGAAGAACCAGTAACACAGCGAGTAGATTTTGTTCTCCCCATAAAATGTTGAGTAAGAAGTTTAAAACACTGAAAATAGCAAGACAGTCATGCAAAATTGATGTTAAGATGTAATTTCAGGGTAGGAACATAAAGGCAGTGTGTCGTTGCAGCCAAAGGAAAATGGTAGTTAAAAATAACAGCAAAAGCTCCCCTGGAAGTAAAGACGTTAAGCCATAATGAAAGTCAATTTAGTTATAGACCATTCCTGCTTGACATGAGGTCTAAATGAGACGTCAAAATCTGTGTGGAAAAGAGCGTCTCCTCAATAGCAAACTTGGACCTTCCAAACGGCTACTTTTAGTTACAGCCTTTCGATAAAAAACGAAACCAGAGAGACGCTATGGTAAAGTTTCCATCCTAGGTCCTTCACTGCAGCTCTGTGTACACTTGAAGCAATGCCAGGCTGACTGAATGAAAAATCAAAGTCAGTAAGAAAATACCTTTCATAGTCCAATTGTCTTGCACATATTCATAAAAATAAAGAGTTGCCCATTAATAAAGGGAGTGTTGAAACTCTGAAGTATGTTCAGGTTTTAGAAAATAACTCATGAATGCTCCCATTACTGTTGCTTTCAAAATGCGGGCCGCATCAGAAAAAACAAAATGGCGGGAGCGAGTCCCGTGAGGGAAACGCTCCCACCGTAGTTGAAGGGTAAAAATGCTCACCCGCAATGTAAAAGTAGGCAAAAGGGCATCCAGGGACTTTTACCCAGCGAAGGACCCCATCCAGAGGCGGCAAAGTGGCAGAGGTCCGCAGGGAAAGCCGTCACTTCTCCCGAGCCGCCACGGAGCTTCCCTAGCGAGCGGCCATCTTCTCTTGGCGTCAAGCCACGCCCCCGGGTTAAGAACTTCATGAGAGTGTATGTTTTCTAGCTGTTGCCCTTGTGTGCTTCTCTCCACCTGCACTCTGTGCTGCTGTCTGTCATTCGGGTGCTTCTCCCCTCCCACTTCATGTTGTGTCGCCCTCATATACGCTTCTCATTGCTTTCTTAGCTATTTGCTTCTCTCTCACCTGTTCCATATTGCCTCTTGCCCATTGCTTCTCCTCCTAACCCACATACTCCCCCATTGCCTCTTCTCCTGTGTGCTTCTCCCCTTGCTGCTACACATTGTTCTTGCGCCTGTTGCTTTCCCTCCCCTTCCCCTCTGTGTTGTTTCTGACCCCTCCGGGTTGTTTCCGCCCCCTGATATATATACATAAATCCAGAGTGGCCTAATTCAATAAATCAAGGCTGATGGTATTTCCGTGCACCACCAGCGTTTTGGTTGCTCGCCGACCGTAACCGCAAGTCTTTGGAGCATATATATATATGTGTGTATATTATATCCAGATGAATTTAAATTTCTTAAAAATGATTATCCGGTCATACCTGTGATCTATTTTATCCCTAAAATACATAAAAATATCAGTAAACCACCAGGGAGACCGATAATTTCTGCTAAACAAAGTTTGTTAGAAAATGTATCTATATATATTGACTCATTTCTACAGGACTATGTGAGAACTTTGCCATCATTCATCAAGGACACTACAGATTTTTTAAGGACTCTACAAGAGTGTCAATGGTGTGAAGATTATCTGTTAATTACTATAGATGTATCTAATTTGTACACTAGCATACACCATAAGGATGGCTTAAGAGCACTAAAACATTTCCTGGATAGGCGACCCATTCAATTCCATAACCATAATAAGATGTTGATAAGTTTGACTGAATTTTGTTTGAACAATAATTACTTTTTGTTCCAGACCCAAATTTACCAACAAGTGAGAGGTGTGGCCATGGGGGCAAGTTTTTCTCCCAGTTTTGCTTGCCTCCATTTGGGATGGTGGGAGGAAATGATTGTCAACACATTATATGGAGATACTTTATCAAAACATGTAATCAAATGGGTCAGATATATAGATGATTTGTTTTTGATATGGCAGGGTGATAAAGCGGGTGCGGAGGCGTTTATCACCAATTTAAACAACAATGACATCAATTTACACCTCACACATAACATCAGTGAAAAGTCTGTCTATTTTTTGGATGTGGAGGTATTTGTTGCCAATAACCATCTAGAAACACGATTATTTCGCAAACCTACGGCAGGAAACACGTTACTGCACGCATCCAGTTTTCATCCCAAACACACAATAAACAGTATTCCCTACGGGGAAATGCTTCGGATGCGTAGGCTATGCAGTAGAGAGGAAGATCTTAGGCAGGCACAAAATCAATGCAAAAATGTTTCCTAGCCAGAGGATACTCGGCCTCAACCATAGATGCAGCTATTAGAAAAACAAACCAACTATGTAGGGAAGACCTTCTATCTAAAACCACTGTAAAACCTGACTCTAAGTCTACTCCTGAAACCAGCAATCCCAGACTTATTCTGACATACAGCAGGCAGAGGGAGGACATATGCCGTATTATAAGGAAAAATTGGCATATAATACGCAATGATTCCACAATGGGAGATTTAATCCCCAGAAATCCTACTGTTACGTACAGAAGGGCAACTTCAACTAGTGATTATTTAGTGAAAAGCAGCCCAGAGATTGTTTCCAATAAGAATTGGCTCTCAGGACAAAAGGGGTTCAGAAAATGTTTGACTTGCAAAGCTTGTTAACAAAAATTCATACTGTACCCCTTTTAGGACCACACCTACCAACATTTCCAAGGTTTTGACTTGCAAAACTGAATATGCTATCTATGTGTTGGAGTGCTCCTGTGGACTTAAGTACATTGGTAGTACTAAACTGCCAGTCCACAGGAGAATCCTCCAACACATGAGAGCCATTACTAATTTCGATCCAAGTTACCCAGTTGCTCGCCACTTCAGGGAAGTCCACAAGAATCAAATGCAAGATCTAAAATATTTTGTTGTGGATTCAATACCACCATTAAGAAGGGGTGGCAATAGAGAGGCTAACCTGAGAAAATTAGAAACTCACTACATTTTAGAGTTTGATAGTAAGAGTCCTAATGGTTTAAACACCACTGAGGACCTTTATACGTGGCTCTAAAAGCTCAGGTTGAGAAACTCGGTCTAGAATCACACTTGGTACCATTGTAAAATAAGAAATAAAAAGTGTATAAATAAATTTATAATTTTTTCAGTTTATCAATTGAAAGGTAACTGTCAATATAGAAAAGCTTGTAGGATTAAGCCTAATCAAATTTTAGCAAGCTAACCTTTTTATTAAATCACGCGCAACCTCCATCATTTCCCGTAAAAGAAATAAGATAAAAATATAAAAAATCATTTTTAACGTTTTTACAAATAATCACTATTATATGTTCACTACAAATGGTGTTATTTTAGTTCAGCACTTTGGCACTTTATATTTAGTATTTTTTAACACTATTGGTATGTAAATATTTTAGACGACTGTTTGGGATGTTTAAGTACAGCAGCAAGACATAAGAGATAAGATATTACTGTTGGTAGTTGAAAAGTATTGGTCTCTAATAACGAGTAAAATGTGAGATTGCAGTAAAATAATAAGGGAAGATGCCTTAGCTGCATAGTATGTGCAAAGCGTACTCAATGTTTATATTTATATTTATATTATATAGATATGTTTTACCAAAGATCAACTAGAGCCTTTTATCTTAATTGTATTTATAGGCCCAAAGCAATATTTTATTCAATATTTTCATCATGTATTTAAACAGATATTATTGTGTTATTTATAAATGAAAACTATATGCATCTTGCTGCTAAAAAGACAAAAGTGAATGAGAAAACAAAACGAAAGTCTGTTTTCACTGTCGTCTATTGCACTGTCACTTTAAATGAGGGAATAATGCACTGACATGTCATGTGATCAAGGGCTTCAGAGCCCGAAACGCGTCATGGCAGCATTTACGCACTTAAAATAAACTGGCACGAAGAAATTGGAGTCCGTTTCTCTTTTTGCGAGTTCCTGAGAAAAATAGGATTGCAAAGCTGGAAAATTGATACATATATATATATATATATATATATATATATATATATATATATATATATAATGCACAATCGAATTCCTTAGCAGCGCGCTCTGCGACGGGTGCATTCGCGGTGGGCTGAATCCAAGCCCAAATTGAATTTTTTGTACAAGGATGCGATGCACACCAAATTCCAGGATTTAAAGCTTATTTATTTAGCTTCCTCTGGCTCCAACCAACGCGTTTCAGCCCAACAAGGCCTTTGTCACGGTTAGTGAGTCCCTCATTTGTTTCACTATTTATACCATTCACATATAGCCCACGATGAGGCATTGTGGGAAACGTAGTGCTTGTTAGTATTATACATGAATATTTACAGTATATACAAAGTTGTAAGTTCCAAGGTGTAATCCATTGCTTTACATACAGTGATTTATCATTGCAAAAATCGAAATTGCACATTATTATGTGTTTAGTACATCACTAAAGTCTTTTCTCTCTTTCGATTAGACCATAGTTTATAATCATTTTTTAGCCCGTTTTTTGGCTGCTTGAATGCAGTTCCATTTTAGGGATTAGTTCCCTTGTCACAGTATTATACCATATTTTGGGACTAGTTCTATATTCCAGGAAGTTCAAATGAATTCAGGTACTTCAATCCAAATGTACAAATAACTCCTCATCATTGTTGATCCATGAGGGGTCTTCGTTCTTAATCTGATTATGTACCTCGATTCAGTTTGGCGTAATTTCTTGATCCTGTCACCACCCCTTTGATGGTTTTGTATGGCGTGAATTCCAGAGAAACGCATTGCTCTCCAATCACTGTTTTGACATACCATCTTATGTTTCGCTGTGGCATAAGAGATGTCTTTATTTTTTACCGCCCTGATATGTTCAAGGATTCTTTTTTTGAGCATACATATCGTACTTCCTATGTATTGCATGCCACAGTTGCATTGGATGACGTATATTACAAACTTTGTTGTGCAGGTGATGGTTTGTTTGATCTCAATTGTTTTGCCTTGGAAGTCCAGTATCTTTTTTGATTTTCTCCAATTTTACATGCCTTACACGTGGTACACTTTACAAATCCCTGTTGTTGTTTGTTTAACCAATTCAATGGTGTTTCCTGTTGAAAATGACTTCGTACAATTAAGTCCTTTATTGATTTTGTTTTCCTATATGTTATCATAGGTTGCGGTCCAATTAGGGAACCAATATCTGGATCATTGGCTATCAAATGCCAATACTTTTGAATATTTTTTCTGATGAAACCACTTTCTTTGCTATATGTTAGGATACATCTTGGGGGTTTCTGCTGTTCATCTTCTATTGGCATTTTCTCCTTTTTGGTAATCAGAATTTTAGTCCTTGTTTTCTTTTGTATTTTTTGTCTGCCCTTGCGTAATGTGGTTTCATTGTATCCTCGTGATCTCAATCTTAAAGATGTTTCCTTTATTTTCTCTCTTGCGTCATTTTCTTTTGAGCAGTTTCGTTTCATTCTAGTAAATTCTCCGTAAGGGATGCTTTCTAAAAGAGACTTGGGGTGAAAGCTTCTCCCATGTAATATGCTGTTAGTCGACGTTTCCTTGCGGTACAAGGTGGAATGAATTTGGTCCCCCTCAATGTATATCCAGGTGTCAAGAAATGCAATGCCTTGGGTACTCGTGTTACATGTAAACCTTAAGCCTAAGGTGTTATCATTCAATGTGTCAAAGTATTCCATAAAGTTTTTTCTGAACCATTCCAAATAATAAACAAGTCATCAATAAATCTGACCCATAAAATTATACTACTTACATGGTCTTGATTTTGCGTGTTCCAGGCTATCTCTTTTTCCCACCACCCCATCACAATATTCGCGTAGTTGGGCGAAAAAGAAATGCCCATGGCAGTTCCACACTCTTGCCGGTATAGGTCATGATTGAAGAGAAAGACGTTATTCGTTAGACATAGTTCTATCATTGTCAACAGCATTTTTGTGTGCTCCAATTCTGATATACTTCGTTGTTGTAAAAGTAAGCACATGCCTTCAAACCTATATTGTGCTGAATTGATGTGTAGAGCGAGACCACATCTATTGTAGCCATCATATAATCTGGATTCCAGTTTATTCCAGTCAAAATTCGTAAAAATCTCCTGTATCGCGTATGTAGGAATTTAAACTTTGTGCGATAGGGGCCAGAAAGTGATCAACATACTCCGATATCCTCTCATACAGGGAATTGCATGAGGAGACAATTGGTCTCCCTGGTGGCTGTTTTAGTGACTTGTGTATTTTTGGTAAAAAATAAATTGTGGGTATTGTTGGTAAATCATTGGTCAGGAATTGTAATTCCTCCAGATCCAATAGGTTTGCTTGATGCCAGGTTTTTAATTTCCCATTAAGCTGTATTGTCATTTCATTGATAGGATTCCTCTGAAGCTTGGTATATTTGGAAGTATCATTTAATTGCCTATATGCCTCATTTTTGTATGCTTCTATGTCCTGTATAACAATATTTCCGCCTTTATCCGCAGGCTTGATTACCAGTGTTTTATTCTCCATTAGATCTTTTAATGCTTTCCTTTCTCCACAGGTCAGATTTTCTTTTCTATTAGGATTTCCATTTTATCCAATTCCTCTGTGATTGCTTCTGAGAAAAGGTCGAATTTGTTGCCAGGTGACATAGCTGGGCAGAACCTAGATTTTCTCTTTAGGCCGGTGCGGGGATGCTTGGTGGTTTCTATTTGTAGGTCTTGAACAATTTCCTGTTCTGTGACTTCTCCTTCATCTAGATTGAACATTAATTCCAACATGTTTTGCAAGTCTGGTATTTGATCTATTGTTAGTGCAATGGTATCCTTCTCTGTATTCTCTGGTGATTGTATTGTGACATTTCCAAACTTTTTCGAGGCATGAATTTTGGCAAGCTTCAATTTCCTTACATATTTGTATAAGTCTATTTTTGTTTGGGTGTAGTCGAAGTGGTTTTCCGGACAGAAGGACAATCCTTTATTCAATAACGTTATTTCTTCATGTGTTAAATTGTGTTTTGATAAATTTACAATGAGATTTTCCTCTATTACTTCTTCAAGCTGCGCAGTGGGTATTTTCTTTTTCTGTTTCCCTCGTCTTGTTTTTCTTGATTTTTTGAGGGTTCCATTTCTCCTCTGCCTCTGCCACGTCCTCGATATGTCCCTCTCCCCCTTCCCCTTTCCTTTTCCCCTTTGTATTGATTGATCGATGTGCATTATCCTCAGTTCGTCTAAAAAAGTTGGCTTGGCAGTAATTGTATCCACCATAGTTTGCTCTCCCTCGCTTATGTCTGATTCACTTAAGGGTTCCCCCATGCTTCTATATTTATTTGGTTGGTAATTTCTTTTAATCGCATCAAACCTTTTGGCAAAAGTTAGTATTCTTCCATGTATATATATATATATATGTGTCACCACCAAAGAAAAAATCCACTCCCACTCCAGGAGATTTCGTTGCAAGGCTTATTTAATCCAGTGAGTAACAGCCATCACCTTCAAAAGCTCACAAACCAACGCGTTTCGACCAGATTGGTCTTGATCACGGTCGAAAAGCGTTGGTTTGTGAGCTTTGCAACTAAATCTCCTGGAGTGCGAGTGGATATTTTCTTTGATGGTGACATTAATCAGCGGATCTCGATTCCTTTACCGCACCACCCGCACCGATCGCGAGCGCGCTGACATAAGGAATCATTTGGTGGAATATATATATATATATATATGCACTGGCCAGGATTGACTGGTTGCTGGAATCATGTTAGTTAAATAAAAGCACTTTATTCACCATTTTCGTCCCCTGAGTGGTCCGTACCTGTCTGTGTACGGTGGAGGAGTGGTGCCATTCGGGATTTGTCTTCATATATATATAAATATATATATATATATTCACAATTTCTTCCCACACGGGAAAGAAGTTGAGCCGCACTCAAAACTTTTGATTTGCATATTTATTCAATAGTAAAACAGCATGAGGCGCAGTCCTGACGCGTTTCGTTCCTGCCTGGAACTTTTTCAAAGGTAAGCCAGCACCACAACACGCCAATTTTCTCCACAGGCTGATGTCCTCATTTCAAATGCACATCCTCTGGTGGAAAGCTTTTCTAATTGCATTGTGGGGTCTGTGGTCTAATTGGCAGCGTATAATTTCTTCCCTCTGGTGGGCGGTGCTTGTTCATGCTGTTGCGAGTAACATACTCAATTTTAAATTATTTATTTATTCCAGCAATCAGTTTCCCCGTGTCAAGCCCACTTTTCAAGCCTGACTCGGGTCCAATACCGAAGACGGTCTTCGGCGGCACCGCATTTCCCTTTACGTTTTCACGGTTTACAGAGTTGGTTCGGGGTCGGGAAATGATGGCGCTCTTGTGGTGGTGCGTCGCTCTTTGGCGGAACCAAGCCGATAATATATTCACAATTTCTTCCCACACGGGAAAGAGGTTGAGCCGCACTCGAAACTTTTGATTTGCATATTTATTCAATGGTAAAACAGCATGAGGCGCAGTCATGACGCGTTTCGTTCCTGCCTGGAACTTTTTCAAAGGTAAGCCAGCACCACAACATGCCAATTTTCTCCACAGGCTGATGTCCTCATTTCAAATGCACATCCTCTGGTGGAAAGCTTTTCTAATTGCATTGTGGGGTCTGTGGTCCAATTGGCAGTGTATAATTTCTTCCCCCTGGTGGGCGGTGCTTGTTCATGCTGTTGCGAGTAACATACTCAATTTAAAATTATTTATTTATTCCAGCAATCAGTTTCCCCGTGTCAAGCCCACTTTTCAAGCCTGACTCGGGTCCAATACCGAAGACGGTCTTCGGCGGCACTGCATTTCCCTTTATGTTTTCACGGTCTACAGAGTTGGTTCGGGGTCGGGAAATGATGGCGCTCTTGTGGTGGTGCGTCGCTCTTTGGCGGAACCAAGCCGATAATATATTCACAATTTCTTCCCACACAGGAAAGAGGTTGAGCCGCACTCGAAACTTTTGATTTGCATATTTATTCAATTGTAAAACAGCATGAGGCGCAGTCCTGACGCGTTTTGTTCCTGCCTGGAACTTTTCATGGGGACACCCTTTTCTGCCTGATGTTATGCGACTGGTTCGGCCGCGAAGATGTCCCGCCGCTAGTACAAGCGGATCCTTGTGCTCGCAACCGCGTGCACTTTTCAGGAGTGGAGGGGGCCTCACCGTCGGATTACATTGGTGAGCAGCACAATGATTCTCTTCGGCACTTCCACCCACTGGGGCTGAGATGTGGAGTAATTGAGAGACTACCCCACTGGGGGAATTTCATTACGGAGGCAGCAATACCCACGTGGGTTTTTTATTTATGGAACTCGAGTCTTGGCAGGCATATGGACAGCGATAACCACAATGCCATGCCTGCTGACGCCCACTGGGGCAGGACTTCACAATTAAATAAATGGGAGTTTCCGACTGTAATGGTGCCTCATTACTTTATTGCAAGCCAGTGATCAAGGGCTACGGCTTGAAACGCGTTTGGCAATTTTCATGCAGGAAGAAGGAGAGTTCGTTGCGGCTGCCACTGCCGGGGGTGTAAGAGCGGTAACCTTTCCAGGTGTGACGTCTTCATGGGGACACCCTTTTCTCCCTGATATATATATAGAGGAAATAGAAATCTTAGCTCTTGGTCTCTCATTTAGCCCGCAATGTGACTTTAACTATGCTGAAACACGCACAGATATGTACAAATTTGTGCGCAAATTGAAACTTCAGAAATATCATCTTTTGCAGAAAACACAAAATCGTGAATTGGCAGAAACAACTTCCAGCAGTAGTGATCGTGTTTCAGGACTCACAGCAGGAGATGTGGAACTTTTGCAAAACCTTCAGCAACTGCAAGATGAGAACTTAACAGCACAAGGTGAAACTAATTTGGAAGAGTTTGAATTTAATAGAACAATACGTACCCATTTCAAACCCAAATCTAAATTCTGTCCTGTGATGGTTCGAGACAATCTGGACATTTTTAATGAAAAGGTCACCACAGAATTGAAGAAATTGTACTTATCAACCACGCGAGTACGAAAAAAGTACAATAAACAAGACAATTTATATTTTCAATTAATGAAAAAACTTCAAACTGATCAGGATATCATCATTCGACAGTCGGACAAGGGGGGTAACGTGGTACTGTGGCCACGTAATCTTTATATGGAGGAGGCCCTCGGTCAATTAAATGACAGGGATTGCTATCGCAGGAGCACCATGGCAACGGTCAAAGAATCTTGGAATGATTTCTACATTAAACTTCGTGCATGGAAAACCGCAGGATTACTCAGTATTGAGGAATTCAATTTTTTGAAGACTGAGCATCCGGTAATTCCGGTAATCTATTTCATTCCTAAAATCCATAAAGACAGGAGTAAACCCCCTGGCAGGCCAATTATATCAGCATGTGGTAGCATCATGGAAAATACTTCAAGATACGTGGATTATTTCTTGCAGGAGCATGTGAGGAAACTCCCGTCATACGTCCAGGACACTAGTGATTTCCTGAGAAAGATACGAGATGTGACATGGGATGCAGATAGTATACTCATCTCACTTGATGTGAAGTCACTTTACACCAGTATCCATAATAAGGACGGAGTGAGAGCTGTAGAATATTATTTGAACTTGAAACCTGTGTACCTCTACATGCATAACAAAATGCTGATTACCATAATTGTATCATGTCTGGAGAATAATTTCTTTCTTTTTCAGAATCAGGTTTTTCAGCAGATCAGAGGTGTCGCCATGGGGGTCTGTTTCTCTCCAAGTTATGCCTGTCTGCATATGGGGTTTTGGGAGGAACAGATGCTCATGGCGGCACACAGTGAAACTTTTTCCAAACATGTCCTTTGCTGGTATAGGTACATAGATGATCTGTTCATGATTTGGAGAGGTACAGAACGGGATGCCATAAAATTCATAGAACAGATCAATGTGAACAATTTGAACTTACAATTTTCTGCCCAAATGAGTAAGGAGGCTATTATTTTTCTAGATGTAGAAGTGTTTGTGGTTAACAATAATTTGGAAACAAAGCTTCATCGGAAACCAACTGCGGGGAATACCATTCTCCATGCATCTAGTCATCACCCCCAACACTTGATTCACAGCATCCCCTATGGGGAGATGCTGCGAATACGCAGGATATGCAGCACAGAAAAGGAATATGTTCAGGCACAGGAGGAGAGTAGAAAAATATTCCTAGCCAGAGGGTATTCCAGGGATGTTATTAGAGTGGCTGTAGACAAGGTTAATAAGAAAGAGAGGGTTGAAACATTAATAGCTAGATCCATTCCCCGCATTGGCAGTCAGGAGCAGAGCGTGCAATCAGCGCGTCTCATTTTGACATATAACCGCCAACACAAAGCCCTACGGAAAATAGTTAATAAAAATTGGGCTTTAGTTCAGAATGATTCGGTTTTAGAGGGCACAGTTACCAATAGCCCCAAAATCACGTTTAGAAAAGCTCGCTCTATGAGCAATTCCCTCGTAAAAAGCAGCCCTGAGATTAAACCCATGACAACATGGCTGAATACGAGGAATGGCTTTATCAAATGTGCCATATGCAAGGCTTGTAAATACGGGACAAATAGAACATCTTATATAACTCCATTCAAACCTAAGCCTGTAGTCATCAACAAAAAACTCAACTGCAAAACAGAATATGCAGTTTATGTGCTGGAGTGTTCGTGTGGCCTGCAGTATGTGGGTAGTACCAAGCTGCAGGTCCACAAACGAATACTCCAGCATATTAGGGCCATCACTAACAATGATGAAGCCTATCCGGTAGCAAGACATTTTAAAGCCTCACATAATAACAACTTGGAGGATCTGAGATATTTTGTTATCGATACAGTCTTACCTCTCAGACGAGGAGGCAACCGTGAGTCAATGCTGAGAAAACTGGAAACACGCTATATACTTGAGTTAGATCGCAAAACTCCTAACGGTTTGAATTCCAGTCAGGATTTCTACACCTGCCTGTAATTATCATGACTTATCATGATTATTGTGCCTGTAATCATCATGGATTTTATGCATTTAACCTATTTTTAAACATCTCGTGGGTTTACATATGCTGCCTCATTTTTTACATTTATACATTTTTAACAATTTTTTGTTTCATTGTTTTAGCTTTCACACAATGGTAATTTTTAATGTCTTAAACCAGGTTTCAAAATCACGGCTGTGATGGAACTGGTGGGAGATTAGTTTGTTTAGAAAACACACACAATTGTTTTAATTTGACATAGGTTAAGAACAAAGCCCACTGGGGCACGATTCACTACTTTTCCTTGATTATTTTATGGTCATGTTTTTATTATATTAAAAACATTTCTATACAGTGGGATATAGTGCGGTATTCAAACTGGGCATACTCACTTGTTGAGGCACATGAGCTAAAGCAACTATTTACAATGGGATTTTAGAAAATGAATTACTGTTTTCTTTTAAGTCTTATGTGATGTTGTTTTTAGCTTGCTTTTAGCATATTTTAAACTATCTTTTATTATGCTATGCCTGTCATTTATATATATTCATGTATTTATTTATTTATTAATAATTATATGAAATGTGGTTTTGTCTGGGGAAACTTTTCTCGATACAATATTATATAATGACACAATATTGCCCAATGATACAAGGATTTAGATACATTGTATCTGTTCTTCTATGTCTATGAACGATTGTCAAGCACTGGCACTTTAAATAGGTGAAAGCACCACATCAGCGCGTCATGTGATCAAGGCATCGTGGATGCCGAAACGCGTAATGGCGATGGTGCAGGGCGTTCTTTTGAAATAAACACACATTGCACCTTAATGGGTCTGTTTTCGTCTGTCCAGGAGTGGATGTTGTGTGGCGAAGTCCAGGGATATATATATATATATATATATATATATATATATATATATATATATATATATATATATATATATATATATATATATAATATATATAGTAGAATTTTCGCCAGCTGATCAGCGCGCAAAAAGAAGACTCACACTCCAGGGATCGTGATTTAAACAGAGTGTTATTGGCGACACGTTTCGACCGTTACGGTCTTTTTCACAAGCCAAGTTACACCAACACAAACACCCACACATATAGTATAAAAGTGTAAACATAGAAGACGGACCTCAGCCAGCTACTTCCTGAATAGACATAATTAAAAGACTTGCCATTTGAGAAACATGATATCTCATGACACAAGGAAGACAGACTAACCGTGTCTCATCCTAAATGATATATACATTTTGCGAATTACAATAAAAAGCAAACATAATACCCCAATTAATGTAAGTGGGTAAACGTACATAGTCATGTAAATTAATATGTCAGCAATTACATAAGGCACTTTCCTGATACTGCTAAACAGTCAATAATTGTCAACTTTCATACCCCGGCCAAGTGGCCAAATTCATAGGGAGGATCCAGCCTTCCTCGGTCCAAGTTAGTTCCAGGTGCCCGTAATTCAGACACCTGATCTTACATGTGATCGATCATTATTTTTGCTAAGATCATAGGATACTGATCGTGTAACCCTCAAAACAAAAAAATGGACAAAGAAAAAGTGGGAGGGGGGGTGGGGGGGGATAAAACCCTCAAAGGAAAAGTGGTTTAAAGACGGGGCAAAAAATGTATATTATCAAGGACATAGTGGTGAGTGAGATGAGTGTTGCAACACAAAAATACAAAAAGGGACAACAAAGAAAAGCAAGAGGTCACCAGAATAAGCTGGCCCGCAGCAACCTGAGAAAGATGGCCTGATCAAATAGTGAGATCTAAGGGAGAACCCTCAAAATAAGGGGTGGGTAGAGCAGTTATGGGATACCTGACTGCTATGTCTAATACATACTAGGGTTAAAACCTAGACGCAGGCATGGGGGAAATAAAGTGCTGCTTCATGTGAAGATTTTTCAGCCTGCCGGGACTGTGTCTAGGCGGAGAGCCCTCCACCCAAGCACAGAACAAACAGAGAAACCAGGAATCACAATGAGAGCCTACAAAAAGTCACAGATCAAGTGGGGTACTCATCCAATGTGGACAAACAGTTCCTCATCTTCATTCAAACCAAAGGGGGTCTTAGTTTCGAGTAGTAAGATGTACTTGGATTCCAGAATCCTCAGTTGTTTCTCTCGATTGCCCCCTCTGGGATTAGCTGCCACCCTGTCAACACCAAAAAAAGACAAGGTGTTAACATCCTTATTGTGGTATTTGAGCCAGTGTCGAGCAGTTGAATAACTCAGATCACAATTCCTTATAGCACGTGCATGTTCCAGAATTCGCTTCTTCACAGGGAAGATAGTACTCCCTATGTACATCTTCAAACAGGGGCACATTATGGCATACACACAGAAATCACTATTACAGTTCATAAATTTGTCAATATTCGCTGTCTTCCCTGTAGGTAGTGGGTAGCTCTTCCTGTTCTTACTGGTGCTGCATGCCTTACACTTCCCACACTTAAAGAAGCCCTTCTGTTGCTGTATCCAAGTTTGTTGTTTGGTCGCCAAAGGTTACAGAGATGTTATTGTTAGGGTCAGATTTCACTCGTACAAAACCATTTAATTTAAATTCAGCAGTTATACTTAGAGTTATCTCAAGTAACTATAACTCATGCCCCGAGGTAACTATAACTTGCTCCCTGCCATGCACAGTTTTCTCATCAATAATTTTACAGCTAATGTTGCAGTGATATTATCAAGGAAGCCATAAAAGATTTCATGACTGATGAAATATGTGGGGTACTTAGCAGTCCATGACGAGGGCGCAAGTTATAGTTACCTTAGTGTACGAGTTATAGTTACTTGAGGTAACTCTAACTATAACTGCTGAATTTCAACTGTTGTTTGGCCATGTGGCTGGCGGTAATTTTGTGCATCCAGTCTGTGAGCCTTTGCCATAGGCTTGCACATGTTCTTTGTTCCCCATGCCTCCTTGCTTACTGTTGTTGTTTGGCCATGTGGCTGGCAGCTATTTTGTGCTTCCAGCCAGTGTGCCTTTTCCGGCCTGTAGTCTTTGTTTCCCATGCCTCCTTGCTTGCTGTTGTCGTTTGGCCATATGGCTGGCAGCCATTTTGTGCATCCATCCAGTGTGCCTTTGCCATAGGCTTGCATGTGTTCTTTGTTCCCCATGCCTCCTTGCTTGCTGCTGTTGTTGACCATGTGGCACTGCCTGGCAGCCATTTTGTGCATCCAGCCAGTGTGCCTTTGCCATAGGCTTGCATGGATGGATGTGATATCAGTTTAATAATATGCTTGAGGATTATTGTAGTATGTATATTAAGAATATGATTTTGATGAACAGTGCTTATATACAACATGCATTTTTTTTATTTAGCACCTCCTTGCCTCACAATAGGTTTATTCTCATCCTCCCATACAAATATCAGCAATTATTAATTGTTTTTTATTTTAATTTAAATTCTAATTTATTAATTGTAATTTGTATAATTTTAGTAAAACAATTTTTTTACTTGTTTTAAATATCTTTCTTTTAAATTACATTTGTTTTTCTGTTTTTTTCTCATTTTGCCTCGGTCGATCCATCCATCCATTCATCCATCCGACCATCCATCCATCCATTCACCATAGGCACACAGCCTCGCTACAGCATTCAGTTTTTTTTAGGTATGATTCATTTTCCTCCTGGACACCCTAGCTGCGGTGCACTGCAGACACATCAGCGTTATTCATTTTTTTAATGATTATTCCATTTCCCCCTGGACCACATTGCCTGCCATAGGCGCACACTAACCTCCATTTTTTACAAGATTATTATTCTATTTACCAATGCAGTTCCCTTAGTGCCACAGGTGTCTCTTTTAGAATATATTGTATGGTATTGTATTGTAATTGCATTTATATAGCGCTTACTACCCCTGACGAGGCATCAAAGCGCTTTTTCGGCAAGTAGCACGCTACTCCGGAACCCAAGAAGGATTAGTGTTGAATTAGTATAGTGAAATATGAAAGTAATTTTAGTGGTGGATAGGTTAGTCAGTTATTTGGATTCAGAAGGATAGCGGAGGGATAGAAGAGGGAAAAAGGTTTGCATTTATATAGCGCTTGTTACCCCTGATGGGGTGTTGAAGCGCTTTTTTTGGCGAGTAGCACGCTACTCCGGAACCCATAAAGGATTAGTGGTGAATTAGTATAGTGAAATATGAAAGTAATTTGAGTGCTGGATGATATGTTAGTCGGTTATTTGGATTGAGAAGTGTAGCAGAAGGATAGAAGAGGGACAGAGGTTTGCATATATAGATAGCGCTTGTTACCCCTGATGCGGTGTTGAAGCGCTTTTTCGGCGAGTAGCACGCTACTCCGGAACCCATAAAGGATTAGTGGTGAATTAGTATAGTGAAATATGAAAGTAATTTAAGTGGTGGATATTAGTCAGTTATTTGGAATGAGAAGGATAGCGGAGGGATAGAAGAGGGAAAAAGGGTTGCATTTATATAGTGCTTACTACCCCTAATTAGGTGTTGAAGCGCATTTTTCATCGAGTAGCACGCTACTCGGAACCCATAAAGGATTAGTGGTGAATTAGTATAGTGACATATGAAATTTGATAAGTGGACATGTTAGTCTGTTATTTTGATTGAAAACGATAGTGGAGGGATAGAAGAGTGAAGGATTTAGATTTTTTTTTTCTTCTTTTTTTGGGGACGTCATAGCAGTAGTGGGAGGCTTGGGATGAGTAAAAAGGGATGTGGAGGGGAAGAGTCAGAGGGAAGAGTTTAAAAAGGCTTGTTTTGGGGGATCAGTATAGTAAAAAGAGGTGTCAGATGGTGCAAGGAGGGGTAGAGTAGGGGAGAGTCTAGAAAGGGCTATTTTGGGGGTCATAGTAGTGGTATGGGGTTTGAGATGAATGAGAGAGTGGATGTAGAGGATATATTGATAGAGGTATAGGGTGAGAAATAGGGTAGTGCATTGGAGAGAGTAGTAGAAAGAGGTTTGAGATGAGTCAGAGAGTTGAGGTAGAAGATATATTGAGAGAGGTATAGGGTGAGAAATAGGGTAGTGCATTGGATATGCTGAATTAGAAGAAAGTAATAAATATATAGATCCATAAGTACATGATAAGTTTATAGATGCGTAAAGGAAGTAAGCAGATGTAGATTAAAGATATTGATGGAGGTATAGTGGGAGAGAAATAGGGTAGTGCATTGAATATGCTTTTTTTGGGGGGGAGGAAAGTAATAAATACATAGATCCAAGTACATGGAAGGTATATAGATGCATAAAGGAAGTAAGTATGAGTAGATTAAAGATGCATTCGATATACTCTGGGTTTCAAGTGTTGTACTTAAAGATTTATTTATTTATTCATTTATTTTTTATTTTTTAAACATAGTTATTCGACATGATTATACAAAGCAATACACATATATAGGCACCTATCTATAGTACAAATAAATGCTTATATACAGAGGGATATGCTGTATATTTCTGTTTGCGTATGGTGCTTATGTGGGGAAGAGCCAATTCTTGAGTAGTAGGTTGAAGATAAGGTAGTTGTCGGTGGGTCTTATGTTGGGGGTAAAGAGTTCCATATTTTGGCTGCTTGAACAGAGAAGGATGTGCCACCCATGGCTTTTTTCTTGTATCTTGGGATTTTGAGGTGAGATGCCACTCTAGAGCGGAGGTTCCTATGATGAATGTGTTTGGTGATTTTATTCCTGATGAAGAGCGGTCCCATTCCATGTATGGCTTTGTGGGTGATACAAAGCAGCTTGAACGTGGATCTTCTGGCAACCGGTAACCATTGCAGGGCTTTCAAGGCAGGGGAGATGTGGTCTCGCGGTTTGATATGCAAGAGTAGTCTGGCAGCCGAGTTCTGAATCCGTTGTAGTCTTTTCATAGTCGTTAAAGGTGATCCATGGTAGAGGCTATTGGCGTAATCGAGTTTGGACAGAACAAGGGAGATGGTAGCTTGGACCTTGTGTGGAAATCCCAAATGGGGGAAGATTCGTCGCAGAGTTTTTATAGTAACAAAGCTTGATCTTGCTAGTTTGTCCACTTGGGCATTCATCGACAGCTTGGAGTCCACGGACATTCTGAGGTTTCTTACTTCCTTTGATACTTTAGGCGGTGATCCCAGTTCATCAGGCCAGGCGGCAAGCAGGTCATAATGTTTCCAATCGCCACACGTGAGTATTTAGTTTTGGAAGCATTCAATTTGAGATGGCTCCACGTCATCCATTGATCCACGGCTCTGAGACAGCTGAAAATTGACGAGTTTCCGATGTCTTTGGGGCATTCCAGTTGAAGGAGTATTTGCGTCTCATCAGAATAGTTAGAGCACGTGAGGTGAGAATGATTGATCAGTACCGGTAATGACTTCATGTAGATGTTGAAAAGCATGGGCAAGATGATAGAGTATTGAGGGACCCCAGCTTTTGTGGAGTACGGTTTGGACGAGAAAGGTGGGGTATGGATGACATTAGTTCTGTTTCGAATATAGGACGTAATCCAGTCTAAAGCAGTCCCCTCTATGCCGGCTTTGTAGAGTCTTTGTACCACAGTGTCATGGTCAACCATGTCAAAGGCAGCCGAGAGGTCCAAGAGGAGTAGTGCATCAACCCCGTTACGGTCAACTGTGTTCTTCAGATCATCCCAGATGGCAAGGAGGGCAGATTCCGTGCCTCTTCCCGGACGGAATCCCGTTTGGAAGTCTGAAAGTATGGCATTGCCTTCAATGAATTGTGACATCTGAACGAACGCTGCTCTCTCTATCAGTTTGCCCAGGTAAGGTCCATTTGTAATGGGTCTGTAGTTGTCAGGGTTCAACGGGTCCAAGTTTGTTTTCTTCAGTAAAGGACATATGTATGACTTTTTGAGTTCTTCTGGAAATATTACGGTAGTTAAGGAATCGTTGATGATTCTTCTTACTGGATTGGCAGCAGAGATTGTTTGAGGAATTGTCTTGAAAGTTGCGGTGGACATGGGTCAGAAGGGCTGCCAGCAGGCCTGCTTGCTTTGACCAGGTCTATAAATTCATCGTGTGAAATGTGTTGGAAGGAACGGAGAGGCTGAGTTAGAGTATTCTTAGATTGTTGTTTTGTAAACGGGTTAGTGCTGGTGCTTTGTCTCTGTTTTAAGTACGAGTCCAACGTGTCTGCTTTGTCCGTGTAATGATTTGCCAGTTTGTCTGTGAAATCTTGAGTAACAGGATGAGTTCCTTCTAGGCAATTTGGTTTACGAAATTCTTTGAGTATTTTATAGAATTCTTTATTTGCACATTTAGCATTTTGAATTCTGTCTGAATAGTAAATTTTCTTTGCTTTTTTGATAGCCGACTTGTACAATCTGTTAATTTTCTGTAGGTGAAGTTTGTCTTGTTTGTTTTTTGTTTTGAGCCAGGCACATTGCAGCTTTCTAATTTGTAGTTTTATGTCTTTTATCTCTGTATTTCTCCACGGTGCTTGTTTTCTTTTGTTCTGTTGTGTGGTTTTGAGTGGTATCAGGATATTAAAAGCTTCCTGTAGCCACTCATATAGTTTTTTAACAGAATTTATTGTTTCCAGATCTGTACTCGATGTTAGTTGTGTTTCTAAGTGTTCCAAATTGAGTTTGTTCCACGGTCGATAGGTGGATGCACGTAAGGTGGTTTTAGGTGAGTCGCTTAGTGTTGTTTTATGTTGGAAAGCAAGCAAATGGTGGTCTGACCATGTGACCGGAGTTATAGTTTGAAAGTTTGAAGAATATGGACATAAAGGAAACAGCCCTCTTTGCATTTTGTGTGTTATCCTGATGGGGAATTACATTTTATGGTATGGTGGTGTGGTTTGACTTTAAAGTGGTTATATTACCTAAGTAACCAATCACACTAATATTGCTGTCTTTAATAAGGAAATGAAATACAAAGGAAGTAAAGGAAAAATAAAAAAACAGTACAAAAAGTCACAAAAAACACACCAAAAAATTAAAAAAAGAACAAAATACAAAGAAACAAAAACACACACTAATAATAAATAAAAAAAATAGGGGTAGATTAATTAGGAGGGAATATGACTGAAAGAATTAACAGGGGATTCAAAAATAGGCCGAGCATCATGAACAGAACAAACAAAACAAGATGGCCGCGCCTATGCGAACCACACTCCGCGTTGCGTTTGACATGAAAATGCAATGCGAGTGGGCACTCCGGAAAACCCCACCCAACCACAGAACTCCGCGTAGTGTGGCGTTCCGTGTGTCCTGCAATATTCTGGTCACATTATTATTCCCTACAACAATCACCAGCACTCCAGTACTTATGTTATTAAATATTATGCTAAGGGGTTCATGATAGATGCTTGTTCCTTGGAGAAGATTTCCCATAAATACCCTTGCAATGAACCCGGCTCTGCAGTCCTTATACTATAAAATAGTTTCACAAAAGACACCATCCAGACCAAATCCTATGTAACCAAGCCAAATTCCTCCTGGATTCAATTTAATCAAACTCTAAGACAGGATAAAATTGTTCCTCAGTGCAGAACTCTGTATTACATGAAGGTTAATGATGACAATAAATCTGTCCTACTGGGTCCGCTGAGGTTTTACATATGGTCTAGCTAATGCAAAGGTTAGTTACTCTCTTTTCTTTTTAAGTGTTTCCAGATCATTTTATCGCTCTGCCAAGTGGAATGTTCTTCCAGATATTTGAATAATTTTGGATGACACACTCAAGAATCCAATTGTTGCAGTTAGTGGAGATGTCTGTTGTAAGATTGGATACCTCCTTCAGCTCAGATAAGTGCTTTGTTTCTGCTGTGGGTTTGTCAGGAGCTTGACTCATAAAAGCTTAATCCTCATTTTGATTTAAAAAATGTAAATTGTTTTGAATTAATTAATTTTATTGTTTTGCAAGTTCATTAGAATGAAATCCAAAATCATAAGCAACCAGAATCAAACATAATACATCATGTGCCGACCCCTATTGCAATATTGATCTTGATATCTTATTCAGAATCATGAACTAGCCCCCCTCCCTGCCCGACTCTGCAATTAATTTCCCTGTCAGTACATAAAACTGTGGAATAACTCGTCAACATAAGAAGAGGTCACATGCTCTAAACAGTACTTACATCAGGACACAAAAGGTTACGCCGCTGGCCCAGCCTCATCCTGAGTGAGTATATAATCTCGTAGAAGGTCCCAGAAGTCTTTTGGACTAGAGGTGGGTAGAAGCAGTGCAGCATATGTTTCAGCCAGGTCACTACACATCACAATATCCTTCAGCCAGTCATTATAATCGGGGTTGCCCATGCTCCCCCAGATCAAGGAAACACGTCTCCGACCCAAGAGGGATGCCATCGCCAATAGTTTCCTAAAGGACTTCGGAGCATCCATCACTCTACCCAGCAGGAGCAGCAAAGGGGTAATAGTGACCACGCCATCCACCATGATGTTCAAGGTATGTATCACTTTAACCCAGAAGGCAGCTACTTTAGGGCATAGCCATGCGAGATGGAGAAAGTCAGCCATGGGAGCGGCACATCTACAGCAAAGGGAGTCAGATGACAGGACATATTTGAGAAGACTAACAGGAGTGTGGTAGGCCCGATGTAAATATTTAAAATGGATCAGTTGATACTTCCCATTAGGAGACATCTCTTTAGTGAGTGTACAACAGAAGGACCATTGTGAATCAGTAATCTCTGGGCTAAATCAGCCAACCATTGCATACGAGCCTGCCATTCAGGTTCAAAAACAGCCTGTGCAATCATAGAGTATAAGTGGGTGACAATGTGAGTGGTCGAAGCATTGGCCTATAGGAAAGGCAAAGGCTGCCAATCCTCAGGGGCACTGGGAAAGGTAGGGAGAAGCTTCTTTATGACATGCTTGAGATTGCAGTAACTAAGCATATCTATCACTGGAGGGAAGGACGAATCAGTGAATTCCTCCAGAGAGAGGAACCTGCAGTTAGGGTGCAGATCTCCCATGAAGCAAAGCTGCTTACGTCACAACACAGGTAAGAGCGCCGAGTGAGAATCAACATGAGGGTGCAGGTAATGGACAATTTCTGCCCGCATCGCAAACCATGGGCAAACTCCACTGAGATCAGCCAATCACATTAACGCCCAGCTCGAGCATTTAACCGTACAAATCTCCCTGCCTGCACGGGACGATAGGGTGTAGAGATACATTTGAAAGGGAGCAGAGTCCAACAGGCCACATTCTAAATAGACATGCCACGCCCAATGAACATTATGGATCCAGTGGTGAACAAACTTTGCTTGGGCTACTAGATAATCAATTCAAAATTTGGTGCCTCAAAGTCCCCTTTGTCATAAGGTTTTTGTAGCTAAGCCCACCCAGCCCACCCAAAAGAAATCATAAGGGAACGTAAGTGGGAAAAGAAGGATTTGTGAAGAGGGATGGGAATATTTTGAAATAGATGCAGTAGCTTAGGAAGGATACCATTTTCATTAAGGCGATCCTGCCAGCCACAGAGAGGCAGTACAATAAACAATTGGTCACAGTAGCAACAATTTAACAATACGAAAGAGATGGTGGCATTCACAACACCAAATTTTCAAAATTCGCAATGAATGCGATTTATTTTCAAAGCATTAATTACTTCCTATAGACAACGCAGTTGTTCATACATGTGGAACATGATTATATTTGCAACAATGGTGCTCTAGTGTGGGGGAGGGGTAGGGGTGTTCTGGATCAAAGTGAGTGAGTGAGGGTAATTGATAGGGGAGAGGTAATGTGACATATATACATTAAATTTACATAGTGAAACCTGTCCGGCCTATAACGGGCCAAATATTTCAGTAAATACACATAGCACTATAGAGACACTGATAATGAATTTCAGTCGTCAGAGCTTGTATAATGGTATGTAGTAGTCAACATTTCGACCCCTTAAAATTCAAGGTGATTCAATCCTCTTGTGGGTTCTTCATCAGGACAGTGCGAAAGAGCACCTGAAAATAATTGAATACTCCGTATTAAAAGGGTGTTGTGATGACCGGGTGTGAATGCTCTTATTAAAAGATATTAATTAATTACCCAATCTGGCAGACAGCAAGTAGAATCAGGCTGTGAAGTCAAGGAGAGTGGGCTCCATAAAGCTCCTGTGTCAGAGAAGACGAAAATTAGAGTGCGAACTAAATGGTCATAATGAGACAACAAATGCCTATCCTGGACGAAACCTTCACTTACTAGACAGCGGGAAAACCGTACGGTCATGAGTACACGTACGAACATCCGTGGTGAGAATGTGGGTCAGCAGATCCCTCGCAGTCAAATGGCAAACCTACCAAACAAAGAAGCGAACAGTGCTATGGTATGGGCTGTGCTATAGCGCGTTAGCGGGAAGATTAAGCACTGACCCTATATGGTTGTGTCAAGCTCCTAAATGTAGCCCCACACTGTGTGACAATAGAAATAATCTAGAAGTGTAGACAGACTGGTCTATTATGAAATCGTCCACAAATTCAAAACCGTGTTATAGCGCGTTAGCAAATCAAATCAAATCATGGGACATTTGTAAAGCGCTCATATCACCCGAAGGTCTCATGGCGCTTAGCAGACATCTCCAACCAATATAGCTGATAGAGGAAAAAAACAGGGTGGTCAGTTGTCAAAAGACCATGTTTTTAGTTCCCTACGAAAACGGTGGTAATCAGCCATAGCGCGTAGGTGTAGTGGCAATTTATTCCAAAAAGTGGGGGCTAAGAATGAAAAAGATCTTCCTCCATTACGAGTTGTACGAATTCTGATGGAGGCAAGGAGGTGTTGATTGCTGGATCTAGGGGCCGGCTTGGTTGATGCCAGTTCAACTTCTTTTTCCAGTAGCAAGGGCCACTGCCACTGTTAGCAGGAAGACTAATCAATGACCCTGTGCGGTCGTGTTGAGCCCCTAAATACATCCCCACAATGTGTGACAATAGAAGCGATCTAGAGGTCGTGGGGGTGTCAAAAACGGTATAACTCTCTACAGCGGTGAATCCCTGGAGGGTGTTGTTGGGGAAAGCCATATAGGTAAATATTAATGTAAAGCCCAGCGCGTTCGTAAACACTAAAGATGAAGGAACTATTTTAAAGTCGATACGATAATTATTTAGACAAACCGACTAGCGTGTGGCTATAACAAATGAGCAATCCGTCTCAAAGCCGACACGATAAATAATTGGAGAGCAGACATGCTTGCGGATACAGCACATACCTCAACCTTCCGTCTCCAATCCAAAAGTGTAAGAGGGACCAGGCCCGACGGAGGAGCAAGATAAAGACGCGAGCAGTTGCGTGCACGTCGGGTGCAGCCGCTCGCTGCCAGCACGTTCAGAGCCGTAAGTCGTGCTTGTAGTAGGCCCATACAGGGTCAAGAATACTGAGTAAGGAGGTCATTACCATGGCTCAGAAATATCGTATACAGCCGCTGGATCTCACATGCAAAATAGTATGGAGGCAGAGGTTCACAAAAAATATGGTATTAATACGGAGTATTCAAAAATGTATGAGAATAACAATAGCGGAATACGCCACATACTGCTCACGGGCTCAGCTGCTGATGGGCCATGATAGTGGACATATTCACAATAACGAATGACTTGGATACCAGGAAAACATAACTGCGATGAAAAGGCAAATTGGTAAAACACAATACGTCCAGGTAACCTCATATGATTAATGAAAACAAAATGATCCCTCACAGAGGTGGGCACTTATGATGGCACAGTATGGTATGTTAGCCCCAGACTGTCTAATGAGCATTATATGCAAAACATAAATAAACACTTATACTGAAGTGGCAAAATATGTTATGTACATAGTAACATAAAACACATCCTGGTATTCTTGAATCATAAAGAAAGACAATTGCATTATAGTTACAAAGGAAAAGGGCACTATTCAGTATTCAAAATAGAGAGTTGGGAATTAGTGGCATCAAGTTCGTTCAGGCCATTATTCAATGTGTCCATAGTGTACATCCACTTACATTCTCGTATATTCAGAATGGAGTTGATGTCACCACCCCTTACTCCCAGAGACACCTTTTCAAGAACCAACCACCTAATTGACTCTGGTTTGTGTGCTTTGGCTTGGAAGTGTTCGACCAGGGGTGCTCCCACTGTGCCACATCGTATCCTGCTACAGTGTTGAAAGATCCTAGTCTTAACTTTCTGCCTTGTTTGACCTATATATATCTCATTGCAGGGACACAAAATGGCATAAATCACATCTGTTGTGTTGCAATTCGTGTGTACCTTAAGGTCTATGGTGTGTTGCTTATAGCAGAACTGCTTAGTTTCGATGGTAAGTTTGCACGCTTTACACTGTGCACATTTGAAATGGCCCAGAATCTCTGGAAGTTTCCACAGTGTCTGAATTGTGGGCTGAGGGGAGATGTACATAGGTCAAACAAGGCAGAAAGTTAAGACTAGGATCTTGCAACACTAGACAGTCTGGGGCTAACATACCATACTGTGCTATCATAAGTGCCCAACTCTGTGAGGGATCATTTTGTTTTCATTAATCATATGAGGTTACCTGGACGTATTGTGTTTTACCAATTTGCCTTTTCATCGCAGTTATATTTTTCTGGTATCTAAGTCATTCGTTATTGTGAATATGTCCACTAACATGGCCCATCAGCAGCTGAGCCCGTGAGCAGTATGTGGCGTATTCCGCCATTGTTATTCTCATACATTTTTGAATACTTCAAATTGATACCATATTTTTTGTGAACCTCTGCCTCCATACTATTTTGCATGTGAGATCCAGCGGCTGTATACGATATTACTGAGCCATGGTAATGACCTCCTTACTCAGTATTCTTGACCCTGTATGGGCCTAAACAGGCACGACTTACGGCTCTGAACGTGCTGGCAGCGAGCGGCTGCACCCGACGTGCACGCAACCGCTCGCGTCTTTATCTTGCTCCTCTGTCGGGCCCGGTCCCTCTTACACTTTTGGATTGGAGACGGAAGGTTGAGGTATGTGCTGTCTCCGCAAGCATGTCTGCTCTCCAATTATTTATCGTATCGGCTTTGAGACGGATTGCTCATTTGTTATAGCCACACGCTAGTCGGTTTGTCTAAATAATTATCGTATCGACTTTAAAATAGTTCCTTCATCTTTAGTGTTGACGAACGCGCTGGGTTTTACATTAATATTTACCTATATGGCTCTCCCCCGCAACACCCTCCAGGGATTCACCGCTGTAGAGAGTTATACCGTTTTTGACACCCCCACGACCTCTAGATCGCTTCTATTGTCACACATTGTGGGGATGTATTTAGGGGCTCAACACGACCGCACAGGGTCATTGATTAGTCTTCCTGCTAACGCGCTATAACACTGTTTTGAATTTGTGGACGATTTCATAATAGACCAGTCTGTCTACACTTCTAGATTATTTCTATTGTCACACAGTGTGGGGCTACATTTTGGAGCTCGACACAACCGTATAGGGTCAGTGCTTAATCTTCCTGCTAACGCGCTATAACACAGCCCATACCATAGCACTGTTCGCTTCTTTGTTTGGTAGGTTTGCCATTTGAATGCGAGGGATCTGCTGACCCACATTCTCACCACGGATGTTCGTACGTGTACTCATGACCGTACGGTTTTCCCGCTGTCTAGTAAGTGAAGGTTTCGTCCAGGATAGGCATTTGTTGTCTCATTATGACCATTTAGTTCGCACTCTAATTTTCGTCTTCTCTGACACAGGAGCTTTATGGAGCCCACTCTCCTTGACTTCACAGCCTGATTCTACTTTCTGTCTGCCAGATTGGGTAATTAATTAATATCTTTTAATAAGAGCATTCACACCCGGTCATCACGACACCCTTTTAATACGGAGTATTCAATTATTTTCAGGTGCTCTTTCGCACTGTCCTGATGAAGACCCCACACTAAGGATTGAATCACCTTGAATTTTTAAGGGTTGGAACGTTGACTACTACATACCATTTTACAAGCTCTGATGACTGAAATTCATTATCAGTGTCTCTATAGTGCTATGTGTATTTACTGGAATATTTGGGCCGTTATAGGCCGGGCAGGTTTCACTATGTAAATTTAATGTATATATGTCACATTACCTCTCCCCTATCAATTACCCTCACTCACTCACTTTGATCCAGAACACCCCTCCCCCTCCCCCACACTAGAGCACCATTGTTGCAAATATAATCATGTTCCACATGTATGAACAACTGCGTTGTCTATAGGAAGCGATTAATGCTTTGAAAATAAATCGCATTCATTGCGAATTTTGAACATTTGGTGTTGTGAATGCCACCATCTCTTTTGTATTGTTAAATTGTTGCTACTGTGACCAATTGTTTATTGTACTGCAGTTTTGACCCGGGTCAGGTAGCTTTTCGGGTAACCCTATTGATACTTAACAGCCACAGAGAGGGGCAGCTTAATCTACCGCTGCACCAAGTCAGTAATCCAGGAGATGCACATTTGCACTTATAATAGTATCTATGTCTCTGTGATACTTGACACCAAGATTATGAATCGGTTCAGTCATCCAGCAAAGAGGAAAGTCAAGCGCTGGTCTAGCAGTAGCATTTGTAAGGGGCACTTAGAGTAATTTATCCCAATTAATTTGAAGACCAGACCATCGCCCATAAGTAATAATGTCCCGGATTATGGGATGTAAATTGGCAGCAGGATTGTAGTCCAAAAGCAGAATATCATCCGCATACAAAGACAGAAGGACATTCCGCTTCCCAAATCTAATGCCCTTATGATGATGATGATCTCGCAACAGACAAGCCAAGGGCTCCATAACAAGGGCAAAGAGATGGGGCAATAAAGGACAACCCTGCCTTGTGTCCCACCTAACAGGAAACGGGTCTGCCAATAAATCATTACCTCCGCAGCATAGCAAGAGGCACAGAGTATATAAGCCGAACCCATTGTAAATAAGGTTTACCCACCCCCATCCGCTCAGGAACTGTATACATAAAGCACCATTCAGTAGAATCAAATGCTTTAGCAGCATCTAAAAAAAGCTGCAGTAATTTCAATTTGGTGGTCTAATTGGTGTGTAACAGCACAGAGAGTATGTAAATTGTCGGCCGTGTAGTGGCCAGGGATGAACCCTGATTGGTTAGGGCGGACTAAAGTAGACATCAATGGTAGAAGCCTATTAGCCAGCAGTTTAGTAAGGATTTTGCTGTCCACATTAATGAGGGACAAAGGCCAATAAGAACCGGATTGATTAGCGTGTTTGCCCGGATTTAAGAGCACTATTTTAATAGCTTCTGCCATACAGCAAGGGAGGCGACTTGTCCCGAAAATTCCTCATTCACAGTGAGTAGAATCAGGGCCAGATCCTCGGCATAAGTTTTGTAAAACTCAGGCGGGAGACCATCACTCCCTGGAGCACTCCTATTCTTTAAGTATGCAATAACTCCTTTAATTTCTTCTAGCTTAATAGGTTGACATAGACCCTCCCGCTAATCAGCCGATAGCCATGCTGGACGGGCATCCTCCAGGAATCTATGGATAACAGGAGCAGGGTCCACAGTGCAGGAGCTGTATAAGTGCTTATAATAAGCAGGAAAGCCTTCCAGAAGCGCTCTTGAGTAGGCCTGGGCAGTGAACTCTGCTCTGGTCATGGAGGTTGCAGAATTTTATGCACTCTGCGCTCCACGGAGCTTGTGGAGTTCTAAAAAACTGTGCTCCACGTAGCGTAGCAGAGTTTTTTCCTCGCTCGCCAACAGTAAGTTGGCGAGCGAGGAAAATACAACGCTAGACCGCTGCCCAGCAAGATTTCTCAATGCGGGCGGTCGTGCAAGGTCGCAACCGCTCACGTTGAGAAACCTTCCGTTCGTGTTGAGGAAGCTGCCGCTTGAGTATAACTTCTACTGCAGTGGCAGAAAGAAGCAGCGCCCTCTTGCAGTACGCATGATGCTGTTCGTGCTGATTTTACAGCACAGGACAAACACCCGGTGCTAAAAATCAGCCCGAATGGTGCGAGGTAATGCACTATGTGGAACTCCGCAAGCTCCGCCCAGGCCTACTCTCGAGCCATGACCCAGCCACCCTTCCTCCTCCAAGATCTCTGTAATATGATTCACTGCCCAATTAGGATGAATCACTGATGTAAGGGTATGTGCAGGATGCTCTCCCTCCCCAAAAGAGCGGACTGCCGGATATTTAGTACAGAAGTGGATCTCCCTGTCCTCCACCGCTTTGTATTCCTGGATTCGGTACTGCAGATTTTCCAGGACCTGAGTATCCCAATCTCGTACATATGCCTTTTCAAGGGCCTTAATAACACATTCCAGCTGCTGGAGCTCACCCCACATTCCAGCTGCAGGAGTTCACTTTTAGGTACCACCACTCTTGCTGATGCATGCCTCTCAGACTACCACCTTATAAGCCTCCCAAAGGGCCAAGGGCAATCTCACAGAGCCCTCATTTTCACTAAAGTAATTTTTAGTGGCCTGACGGATTTCTTCCCTAAAGACACTATCCAATAGAGTCTCAGGGCAGAGCCGCCAAAGTCTAGCAGGCAACACCTCCATCAGAAGCTCCTGGTCAAGGGCCACTGGGTAATGATCTGAAAATGTTCGGGGAAAGTGAGTACAATCAATGGTCCACCCTAGTATATCTTTGGAACCAAACCATGCATCTAAGCTAGAGGAGGAACTATGTACAGATGAGTGAAATGTGTAGACACGAGTCTGGGGCTGTAAAGTCCTCCAGAAGTCAACCATGTCATTTGTTTGAAGTAAGTCGGCCAGGATATCACCCGTCTTGTTGTGGGAGTGAGTCCATTGAGGCATCCAGGACTGTATTGTGGTCACCCCCACCCAAACACCGCCTGCACCTGAAGTGAGCGAAGACAAGAGACAATTTGTGTAAAGAAATAAGGACAATCTACGTTGGGGGCATATGAGTTCACTAAAGCAACATGTACAGGACCAAACAATCCAAGCACCAATGCGTAACGACCTTCTGGGTCAAAAACCATGTGCAGATGTTGAAAGTGGAGTGATCTGTGTATTAAAATAGCAAAGCCTCGTGAGTAGGTGGAATAAAAGGAGAAGTATCTATGATCTCCCCAGACCTTAGCCAGAGGTGGCGTTGAACCAGGAGCTAAATGTGTTTCTTGGAGGAATGCCATATTGATATTATGATGAGTCAGATAAACTAAAATGGGACAGCATTTTCATGGATTTCCCTGCCCTCTAATGTTCTATGTAACACATTTTAATGCCATGCTGAGGGCTGGGTAATAAATAGCTGGCAGGGAGGTGGGACAGACTCTATAAAGACCACATTGGACAAGTAGGCGGCTCTATATATTGAAGAAACAACAGAAGCTAAGGGGCAAGCATGATGATAACAAACAGCAGGAACATACCCTCCCCCAATCCCCAACCCACACTGGGCCCCAATCACCCCGTGAATGTATTCCATAGCATAGTGGACAAATAACCCAGCCAAGTACATCAATAGCAGATAAGTATGCCGTAACACAAACAAAAGGCAGTTAGCCAAGAGGGGGCCAGAGAACGTAATAATCAATAGTACTGTAAAGTTCTCTCAAAAGCATGGGGAAGAATAGTGCCTTGTACCCAATCAAACTTAAGTATAGTAAGTCAGGACTCCTGGGCTGCATAGATTAAACACACCACTCAGCAAAGCTGAGCGCCTCAGCCAATAGGTGAAAGTCAGTTCAGTACATACAACATCACTCAGACTAGGATTCCGTTGGCTGGAGCTATCCGAAGGTGGGCTACGGGCCACACGGCAATGCTTATTGAGCATAGATGAGGCCTTCTTTGGGTCTGCAAAAATCAATGTCTTGCCCTTCAGCGTGAAATGGAGGTGTGCTGGGTATAACAGCATATAGGAGATGTCAAGTTCCTGTAGCTTTTTCTTAACTAGAGCAAATTTGCGCCAGGCATCCTGCACACTCTGGGTAAAGCTTGGGAAAAATCATAAGGACATGCCTTCATAAGCAAGAGATTACTTCTCCCTTGCCAGGCGCAAAATAATATCACAATCTCTATAAGTAAGCAAATTAGCAACTATAGGCTCTGGAGGTGCACCCGATATTGGATGTGTCGCCAAGGTGCAGTGTGTTATCTCCAAAACATTATGCAGGAGAGGGAGTCTGATCCAAAAATGTCTTTCAACAATTTCTCTATATAGTCTTCTGTCATACCCATCGCTATAGTTTCAGCAATGTCCAGGATCCGGAGGTTGCTTCTACTCTATATCTTCATCCTTCAGTTTGATACGTTCCATCTCCTTAGCCATTTCTTTGATCACAGGGTTACGTTGCGCAATATCATCTTCCGCCTCCGAGATTCTATGCTCTGTGTTTTCAATGGCCTGCTGGTGACGGTCAAGGTGCTCATTCATGTCATCCATACGGCGGGTGGGAGTCAATTTTTGCATCAATGGTGGAGAGGCTTGTTTTGAGCTCCCATAGAAGGGCAGCAACCTCAGTGGAGGAGATAGCACCATCAATCGCAACCAGCCAGATTCAAGTCCGACTAAAACAGATAGCAGAGGGCAGTTGTAGACGCCTAGGAGGGAAAACTATCTCTTCGCCGTGAGAAGATGATTCAGACACCCAGTTAATAAGTCCATAGGCTGCAGATCATGCTCCAGGTCAGTAAGATGGCCGCTGGGAACAGGGGTCGCCCAGACGCAAATGCAAAGTTTTAGCCAGTCTCACCTCCCCTGAGAAGCAGGCTGCATGTATGTCTGGACCACTTCAGACAGTCCTCACACACATATTCTAGGCTCCCCAGGCCACTGGGGATCAGAGCACCACACCGTCAGAAGCCTGCAGCAAAGGGCAAAGCTGCAAGGCACAACACTCCTGAGAACCCCGTTTATGCAGGGAACTAGCAGGTAGGCCACTGAACGCGGAGGAATATTAAAAAAAAAAAAAGCTGGTGTAATGTTGGAGAGCCACATCAAGTGCCCCCAGTAATAAATTAACAAGGAGAGTCACAGAAGGAATGCTCACCACAGCAAAAAGGCCACACAGGCCCACACAGTTTTCCAGCTTGGAGAGCACCGCACGGCCCCTCTCTGCCGCGCACTTCAGGAGACCGCAATTGCATGGGGAGGCCAGCCTTTTCAAGAGATATAGAAATGAGGTGAGTAATGATAAGCCCCTGGCCCCCAGACCAAGCTCAGCACACTTATTGTATGTGAGTTAGAGAGCCCTCTCAGATTCATCGGCCATCTCTTCTTGTCAGCTGTCTCCGCGAAGCGCGGCCGCGCTCCCGTAGCAGACGCCGAACTGAGGCGAGCAGGCCACACCACAGACATGCTTCCTCTGGCTGCGAGGGACCACGTCACAGCCAGGGGTCGGCAATTGATCAAAAAGCTCCCCCGCTTCAGGACATCGATTATCAGCAAATTAAGGTGCAGCAGCAGCAAATGAAGTATTTGGATGATGGATTAATGCTCCAGCCCCCGGAGCTGGTTTACAGAGCTGCCATCTTGAATGCAGGCTCTCTAGCGCCCCCTTTGATTTAAATTTTTAAATCTCAAGTTTTGAATTCGGTTGTTGATAATGGCACAATCTTGTTTCTGTTCAGATAGGTATTTATTTCAAAGCACCAGTCACACAAAATCTCCTTGTTAGGGGTGTCCCTAAAATAGAGGGTTGGGGGTAACTTTTGTTTTAAATGCACATGCTATATACCCTTTTGAAATATTCTACTCAATGGTGGAGTTTGACTGATTAGATTTAATTCAGTTGAATTCATTGAAATTTGTAGAGTGCATGGCTACCCAAAAAGAGCCTCCAAGTGCTAGGACTAAGGTGAGTGGCCACTAAATCCAATTACACAAACAACCCGGTTTTCAGCTGCATCCTAAAACAACTCTCATCTTCCACCTTCCTTAACCTAGCGGGCAATTCACTCCATAATTTTGCAACCAGATAGGAAAAAGCCTGACTTCCACTTCTCACTTTCTGAACCCTCGGAATCTTAATCAGGATTAGGGAGGAGGATCTCAAGGATCTAGTAGGCCTGTACGATTGTTTCATATGTTGCAGCAGCCAAGGGCCTTTTTTGTAATCAGCTCAATGAGCCATACAAAGAGATTTAAATTGAATTTTCTATTTAACTGAGAGCCAATACAGAGAAGCCAAAGAGCTTGAAATGGATTGATACTTTGGTATCTTTAAAAGCAAATGACCTATTGCATTCTGAACCACCTGCAGTCTTCTCCAGACATATATTTTAGGCATCCTAAGTAGAAAGAATTTCCGTAGTCCAGGTGCGAGAGAACTAATGCCTGAACCACAAGCCTAATATCTTTCTTAGCATTCCTTAGCAAAATGCAGTAGCAGCTGCCGCTAATTTCCTAACTTGGGTATCAAAAGTTAGTTTATCATCTAGCCATATACCAAGGTTCTATATCACGACATTTGGCTGAGGGCGGCTGCCTAGAGACTCAGGCCAGCAGACATTGGACCAGCGATTAATATTATTGCTGACCACCATCACCTCTGTTTTGTCTTCATTGAGTTTCAGACAGCAGGAAGCCGTCCAATCTGCTACCTCTTTCAAGCATGGCTTAAGCTGGTTTGTTTTAAAGTGGTTGCCCAGAGTTAAGGAAATAACGATCTATGCCATCTGCATATGATACTATTGGAAGACTGTAAACTTGAACGATCTCAGCCAAGGAAACTACATACAAATTAAAGAAAGTGGGACTTAATGAAGATCTCTGGGGCACTCCACACTTCATGGAAAGGTCCCTGAATAGAAAGGTTTGTCATACACCTGAAACGTTCTATCCTCCACAAATGAGGTTCACCAATTCGGCTCTAGGCCTGTTGTTTCTCTCATTTGTAATCTCTGTTGTAACACTGCATCAATGGCAGTACTTAGATCCTGCAAAATAACTGCTGCTGCCCCTCCTTTATGCAGACTCATTTTCAGTTCCTCCACCACTGTTAACAGAGCCGTCTTTGTACTATGACCAGCCGAAAGATGGTTTGTGTAGGATGAAGCATATTCTTGAGTTTCAGGTATACTGAAAGGTGCATGTTTTTCCACTACCTTGCCACACTAAACTGATGGATATTGGCCTTTAGTTTTCCACTTGTATTGGGCCTCGGGTGAGTTTTTTAACAGTGGTTTTACAACTGCATGCTCCCAAGCAGATGGCACTATGCCGGTCCATAAGGAGAGGTTAAGCATTTCTTGAAGCAGAGGATAAATTACTCTCTCCCCCTGCTTAAGAATATTGGGAGGCTCAAGGTATAAAGGAGAACATGATTTCACCATACTCATAAGAGCTATTAAGTCTTGATCCTTAATCTCCGGGATGGAGAAAAAAGGCTCATCTGGCATTTCTGTCTGGTTCCCTACAGCAGTGGCCTTGCATGCTACTTCGTTGTCAGTAAAAGAGGCATAGAAATCAGTAATTTTTTTCACCCAAAAATTGGGCAGTATATTACAACGTGCCTCTGATGGAATTGGAGCAGACCTCTTGCTTTCGGGTAATTTAGTGATTTAACCCCAGCAAATAGCTCTCTGACGGAATTTAATGGCACATCTGTTTTTAGTTCACACACAAGAAGTACGTCTGGTAAAGAACTTTAAGACCACAGATAGTGGAAGTCAGAAGTGTGTAGTTTTTAGGACGAGAACCCTCACTCACCCAAACGTGACATGTTTCATCATTGGGTTCCCTCCTCACAACACGACCACAAAGTACTTGCTGTGGGCTACAACTCCCTAGCCGGGGAGGAGCGGAGGTGTTTTGTCAAGGATGAGCAATAACAGGGTTCTGAGTGAGGGGCAGAGTACAAAGGACAGTTTTAAATTATCTCCCTAGTGTGGAAAAATGGGGTCATCAGTTGATAGGATTAAAAACTGAGCTAAGGACTGTGCATCAAAAGTGCAGTTCCCTTATTATATGGTCGACATGTTTCTGCACATATATAACTCTGAAATTTTTTGGGGCATTCCTCAGGACCTGAAATAGTAAGTAAATACTAGGATGAGCAAAGCACCCAAAATTGAGACAAAATTCCATTCTGGACTGCTCACCAAACTATTCTGTTGGGAGTGGTATGTCCTCACATTACACCCCAATCTAGGAACAGAACTTTAACTATGTGTGTTCCACTTTGAATGGAACCACCCATTGAAGAGTTTATCACTTGGTGAACTATATTTGTGAGTATTTGTATTACTACAAAGGGCACACCCTCATTAGCAGCTACCGGGAGTACTAAAACAGACACAAAATTAGCATGGGGCTGCACCTGTTCTAAGTGTAAGGATGAAAGTATTTTGAAAGAGTCTCTTTGATAGTCTCTTTGATAGTTTTGAGTAAAAATCACAGACAAACTACAGTTCTATTAGTATTCCAGTGGTTGGAAGTGGCTCCCCTTCAGGAGCTTTTATATCCTGCTTAGCTTTTGGCTTCAAAGCATACTGTTTCTGTACCTGGTGCTCTCTCCTTGAGGGAATCACATGTGGAACAGAATCCATCATGCATGGGGGCATATTTATGAGCCCCGTTGCATCGCTCTTGCATCATGCAACATGGTGCTAGAGCGACGCAACTCAAAAATGAGATTCATAAAGCCACGCAAGTCCACCTTGCGTGGCCCTGAGTAGCTGCATAAATCTCAAATAAAGCAGTGCAAATCGCTGCGTTGCCTTATTCTGCCAGGGAGGAGTTCCATGGGTGTTGCATGGGTGTTCCCATGCAACATCAATGGATTTTGACGCAGTCCCAGATTTACCAGGAGTGGTAGACCTGGGAATGCACCAAAAACCTACTCCTCCCTAGGTGAGGCATAGTGAGGAGAGCTTTCTTTATTTCTCCTCGTTACAGCCTCTTTGTATCTGTGCTGCATTCTGCAGTACACATAGAAAGAGGAAAATGCCTCAGTGGATTGTTTTTGTGCAGGAAGGTGCCCCTTCCTAAACAAAAACAATCTAGTTTACAATGCAGGCACCCTTGTACCATGGTGCAAGGATGCCTTCATTAGCGCTAGGCAGCCAAAAAGGCACCAGCGCGGAGGAAAAGGCAGAAATGCTCCGTATTCTTTTGAATACGGTGCCTTCCTGCCCTTTCCCTGTCATGCAGTGCAGCACAGCAAGTGACTCATAAATATGTCCCTTGGTTTCTATAGAATGCAGGAGCCTGTTTCAAAGCCCACGAATGTGCAAATTGTTTCCTTGACCTCTTTAGGTACTAAGGAGGAAAATGCTTGCATTATCACCTCCTCATCTCAAAGTGCATCCCTTACAAAAACCATATGTCGGTCATCCTCTGCAAGAATGATGTCATAAGCATCCAATAACTGAGGCCAGTATAATATTTGTATTGTCCGGAGGGTTTACCTGTCCATACAACATTTCAATTTGTATGTATTCTTTAGTTGGAGCCACCACCAGATGCCCTTTGAGAGTCTGTCCATAAGTGCTACTGCCTATGTCCAGTATTCTTTAGTTGGAGCTACCACCTTTGGGTAAAGGTATCTGTCCTACAGGACAAGCTTCCTTTGGTCCATGTGCAATACATCATAGCCCATAAAGGTGAAGAAGTTCACGCTAAAGGGAACTGTGCAGCAGATTTGGCTGCAAAAATTGAAGTGAAAACCTTTAAGGTGGCCTCTATAACTCGATTTTAAATTATGATAAATGCAGTCATTTTAATGGCAATACAAACAATGCTGAAAGGGGAAAACATCCTTTTGGCTGTCCCTCTGAATATTCCTACACACTCACTAAAGATAACAGTCCTATGGCTTTCATACATGGGGTAGGAAATAGACATATTCCTAACGAGCGAGATAGATTAGACCAAATTAGGGCAGCTCATGTGGGCATAGCTTTGGCTCATGTAGGTGGCAGTATTTATGAAGCTTACAAAATAATATGTGCAGCAATGCCATATTTGTCAATATATGAAACATTCAATTGTTGCAAGACTCCTACTACAATGTTTAATAAACTCTTTGGGGTCATTTTCCTTAAGCATATTGGGCCAATCCTGAACGTCATTCAATATAAATATTTATTAGTTGTGGTAGACTCGTGTACCAGATTTTTTTCAGTTTGGCCCAAAGTGGGAAGATTAGTTCAGGAAACAATCCTTGATAAACAAGTTTTCAAAGCTGTCTATAGACCCGTTGTTCCAGTTTTCTGGAAAAGAGGCACTCAAACAGAAATTTTGCCGCCATTGACTCACACAAAGAAAAACAGGAAGGTGTTGATTGATCATATCAAAATGCATTATTTGGCAAATTATGTTCAGCAATCCCCCATCTAGATCATGGTGCCTCTGGAGTACCTCAGCACATGCTCTCCCTACTCTGGACGAACTTCCCCAAGAAGAGTTCTGCCACGCTGAAATCCTGAGACCCGTTCTGGGGACTGAGAAGCCTGCAGTATCTCCAGCTTTACACTAAGGGGCCGATTCCGATTCGGGCCGGAAATCTCTCCGACCGAACCGGACCCGGAGAGATTTCCGACCGATTCGGACCCGTGCAGCCTGACCGAACGAGTACGATGCGCACGTATGCCATCGGACTCGAGTCGGTCGGACTCCCATTGAAGTCAATGGGAGCCAGTCGTACAACGCGTACGCGGGCTCCCATTGACTCAATGGGTGCGAGGTGGACAAGGGCGCCCCCTACAGCGTGTACGCGGCGAAGCGACTCGTTCCGTACACGCACAGGTAGGGGGGACCCATGGGTCCCCCTGTGTGCGACTCGTGCGGCTACGCGTACAGGGGGTCCGACACGGACCCCCAAAGTACGGCTCTGACTGCTCTTTCGAGCCGGAGTGCGCGGCTCGGTCGGACTGCTCGCGGCGCGCATCGTACTTACCCGGCCGGGGAACGTCTCCATTGCGCGGTGCGAGTCGAGTCCGAGCGAGTCGGTCGGTGCGGTTAGACCCGGGTACGAGTCGGTCGGAGCGGTCGGGACGCCCGGACGAGTCGGTCGGCGATTTCGCATCGTACTCGCTCGCCCGGACGAACGTACGAATCGGTCGGGAAATAGGGCTCCGAATCGGAATCGGCCCCTAAGTGCCAATTTCAACAAGCGAATCTGATGCTGCAATTTCTACAAATGCAACCTCTGCTATGAGCCTCCAACAGAACCAACACTGATTGAGATGATACCACTACAAGAAATTGTGCTATATGAAAATTATTCTGATGAAGATTTTGAAAGAAGCGAAACAATACTCTCTTCCCAGTCAAACAATATTACAGATGGCTCCTTGCTTGCTGTTGGTTTCGTGACAAATATCTTTCTCCTTCATGGTCATACATTTGGGTTGCGACTGGAGTTCTGTCCATTTTAAAGTGGACCATAATGTTGATTATAATTTTGCTTCTTCTGCATGGGAACTTTATTCCTGATAAAACAGTGCCATTTCCTGATGTTCAACTATTGCAGCCGCATTCTACTGCTCACAAAGCACGTCCGGATAATTATGTTGTGAACATCACTGCGTATCCTGTGGTGGATGGTGATGTTTGGGAAAAGGTTTCTTAAACCCCCTTGGGCAGATTTACAAGGAAGTGACGCATCTGTAGAGATGCGTCACTTTACCTGCAAAACCCTTGCGCCACCATGGATGCGCCGTATTTGCAATACGATACAAAAGGGGATGATGGACGGAACGTTTGAGCCAATCAAACACTCACCCCCAGTCAACTGATCTGGGTTTAATCCATCATCATTCTTTAGCTCACTCCACCACCCCAGTTCAGACATGGCCATATGCAAATCAGTCTGACCCTGTGCCTCATGGGAACAGTCCAGCCCGAACTGCCAAGCCATGTCTTCCCTGGACCGGAAACAAGCATCCTAGGACCGGTTTCTGGCATTCCAGCCGTCATCAGCCAGGCTTGCTTGAATCCAGTGGCAAAGTGAGCAAGGGACCCACGTCTGGGCATACCCCCGCCAACTTAGGGCGAACAAAGCGATACAAAAGGGATGATGGACGGAACGTTTGAGCCAATCAAACACTCACCCCCAGTCAACTGATCTGGGTTTAATCCATCATCATTCTTTAGCTCACTCCACCACCCCAGTTCAGACATGGCCATATGCAAATCAGTCTGACCCTGTGCCTCATGGGAACAGTCCAGCCCGAACTGCCAAGCCATGTCTTCCCTGGACCGGAAACAAGCATCCTAGGACCGGTTTCTGGCATTCCAGCCGTCATCAGCCAGGCTTGCTTGAATCCAGTGGCAAAGTGAGCAAGGGACCCACGTCTGGGCATACCCCCGCCAACTTAGGGCGAACAAAGCGATACAAAGGGGATGATGGACGGAACGTTTGAGCCAATCAAACACTCACCCCCAGTCAACTGATCTGGGTTTAATCCATCATCATTCTTTAGCTCACTCCACCACCCCAGTTCAGACATGGCCATATGCAAATCAGTCTGACCCTGTGCCTCATGGGAACAGTCCAGCCCGAACTGCCAAGCCATGTCTTCCCTGGACCGGAAACAAGCATCCTGGGACTGTCTGAACTGGGGTGGTGGAGTGAGCTAAAGAATGATGATGGATTAAACCCAGATCAGTTGACTGGGGGTGAGTGTTTGATTGGCTCAAACGTTCCGTCCATCATCCCCTTTTGTATCGTATTTGCATTACGGCGCACCATGGCGCAAGGATTGACAGATGCGTCAGAAATTCTGACGCATCTGTTGGCGCAAAAGTCACATATTGCTGGAGTTGTGTCGCAAGCACGACGCAACTCCAGCAATACATGGGGAAGCCTATCTTCATTGTGCTGCGTCACTCCTTACGCCTGCTCCAAGCAGGCGTAAGGTTTTGACGCAGTGGCGTCCTAGAAGTGGCACAGTGAAATCTTGTAGATTTCACTGAGTCACTTCTACGAGGCTTTTTTTGTGGGAACGCCCACCCTGCATACATTATACCTGACGCAGGTATAATGTGACACAGGGCTTTACAACGTGACGCATCTCCCTAGATCACCAGGACCTGTTTGTTTTTCATCATTATGGACACTGTCACATTCTTAAGTCAAACAGACCTCAATATATATATACACAACTCCAGCAATATGTGACTTTTGCGCCAACAGATGCGTCAGAATTTCTGACGCATCTGTCAATCCTTGCGCCATGGTGCGCCGTATTGCAAATACGGCGCATCCATGGTGGCGCAAGCGTTTTGCAGGTAAAAGTGTAATATATATATATATATATATATATATATATATATATATATATATATATATATATATATATATATATATATTATCTACTGGCGGTCGCCAGTAGATAGTTATAGTTACAACCTATTATCCATAGGAAATCCGCGACATTCTATTTGAAATAACTCTCTTGCCGGTTGACGTATCTTCGCGAAATTTTCAAACTTTGTGGCCCGCTCCGGTCCGCTCCTACCCTGAAAGTCTCGGGGGATTCGTCAAGCGGGGGCCGAGAAAAAAGGGGGTCCCAAAACGCGTTTTCCCATGCATTTTTCCATAGGAAACTTTAGACACGGCTACAGCCTGAACTGCTGAACGGAATTACACCAAATTTGGCAAAGAGGTAGTTCTTGGTTCAGAAAGAACCCTTTTGTTAAATGGTGTAAATCCGTTCAGTAGTTGCTGAGAAAATGAAAAGTAAAAAGATAGTGATATCTATGGGCACGGAGGATTCGCGCACCCTCAGCGCACCCTGCGCGCACCGTCCCGATCACGAGCTGAATGTTAATTGGCTGTCAGCTGGCTGTCAACATTCCGATTCAGGAAATGTTGGCAGCCATTTTGTCCCTCGGTAGAACCGAGGGACAGAAACATGTGCGCAAAGCGCACAAAGGGGGCAGGGTAGAAACACCCTGACCCCTAGGTTTGCTCAGGGGTCCCACAAGGACCCCTGGGCAAAAAACAAAAACATTTTTTAAAAATCGGCAGGATGCGCTCAGGGGGCAGATTTACAACTTCTGGCGCATCCCTGCAAATCAGCAGGGATGCGCCAGAATAGTTGCGACACGCAATTCTCTCCTTGCGCCACCACGGATGCGCAGCATTTACAATGCGGCGCACCGTGGCGCAAGGAAAGGCCGATGCGTGTCGCATCCTGTGGCGCAAGGGCGGCGCATTGCTGGAGTCGTGTCGCAAGCGCGACGCAACTCCAGCAATGCTCGTGGGCTGCCCATACCTAACGTGGTGCGCCACTCCTTACGCCTGCTTGAAGCAGGCGTAAGGATTCGTCGCAGCGCAGTCGGAAAAGTGACTCCGTGAAATCTTGTAGATTTCACTGCGTCACTTTACGAGGCTTTCCTTCGACGGAACGCCCACCCTGCGGAGGAACGCCCACATGAAACCTGACGCAGGTTTCATGTGGCGCAGGGCTTTACAACGTGACGCATCTCCCTAGATGCGTCACATTGTAAATAATGCGCAACGTGGCGCATGGTTTACGTCGCCGCTGCGTCACAAAAGTGACGCAACGGCGGCGCAAAAGTGGCGCAAGGGGCTTGTAAATCTGCCCCAGGGTGCGCGAATTCTGACGGAAAAAAAAAAAATCGAAGCGCGGTCGCCCGCGCTTCGATGTTAATTGGCCCCGGGTGGCCCAAGTCCCGGGGGCATGGTGGGGGGGATAATTTAATGTGTGGGGGCCTCAAGGGCCCCCAAGCCCGGGGACCGCCACCCCCGGGGCTTTTTTAAAAATGGAGCGGGAGGGCTCTGAGCCCTCCCGCAGCCCCGAGGACCACCACCTCCCGGGGCTTTTTTTAATTAATTTAACAACCTGTGTGGGGGGCTCTAGCCCCCCACACGCCCGGGACCGCCACCTCCCGGGGCACTAACAAATTAAAATGGGGGTCCGTTTTGGAGCCCCGGGACCACCACCTCCCCGGGGCTGTGCTGATGTAGGGAGGGGGCCGCGCGGCCCCCTCCTGGAGCCCTTGATGGCCCTGGGGACCGCCACCCCCAGGGCCGGCTCCTGCAGTGTCCCGGGGTGCCTACCCCCGGGACACTGTAGTTTGCTATGGCAGGACGGGAGCCTCGCGGCTCCCGTCCTGCCATAGCAAACTGCTTTGGATATTGGAAGAGAGAGCAGGAAACCTGCTCTCTCTTCCAATATCCAAAGCACATTGCTTTCCACATGGGGAGCAGCATGTCAGGTGCTCCCCATGTGGAAAGCAATGCCGGAACCCAAGGGACGTGGGAGCCGGCGGGACTGTGGGGGATTGGGGACCCCCACAGTCCCCAACGGAGAGGAGCCAGCCCCGGGGGATGGGGTCCCCGGGGCAAGTAGTGGCCCAGGAGGGGGCCACGCGGCCCCCCTCCCCAAAAAAAAATAAAAAAATGGAAAGGCCGGCCCCGGGGATGGGGTCCCCGGGGCCTTAAATGGCCAGAGGAGGGGGCCACGCAGCCCCCTCCAAAGAATAAAAATAAAAGGCCATGCCCCGGGGATGGGGTCCCCGGGGCCAATACAGGCCCAGGGAAGGGGGGCCACGCGGCCCCCTTCCCGTTTTTTTTTAATTAAAAATTAAAAAAAGGGGTAAGGCCCTGGGGGATGGGGTCCCCAGGGCATAAAAACAGGAAAAAGGAAGGGGGCCACACAGCCCCCTTCAGGGCCCCTTTTTACAACACTCTGCAACGCAGCTCCGTGGCGCTTACTGGAGGTACCTGGTGGGCTAGTTGGCCCCCAGGGACCCTCAGGTTTGAAGGGGATTTAATTCCCCATCTTAAAACGCGCCATGGGGCCTGTTTGCACACATGTCACCTGAAGCCCCGCCCCCTCCCTTCACCACTGTGCAAACGCGCCCCGTGGCGCGTTTTAAGTTGGGGATTAAGTCCCCTTGAATCCTGAGGTCCCTGGGGTCCAACTATCCCACCATGTACCTCCAGTAAGCGCCACAGAGCTGCGTTGCAGAGAGGTGTAAAAGGGGAGTGGCCTCTGTACACCTCTCTGCAACGCAGCCCCCTGGCGCATACTGGAGGTTCCTGGTGGGCTAGTTGGCCCCCAGGGACCCCCAGTATTCAAGGGGAATTCGTTTCCCCTCTGCAAATGCGCCAGGGGGCGCGTTTGCAGAGTGGTAAAGGAAGGGGCCTGGCCTGCGGCACGATCGTTTTTTTTGTTTTTTTGTTTTTTTCCGAAGGGGGCTGTGTGGCCCCCTTCCTTTCCTTTTTTTGGGCCCTGGGGACCCCATCCCCCAGGGCCTTACCCCTTTTTTTCATTAAAAAAAAAAAAACGGGAAGGGGGCCGCGTGGACCCCTCCGGTGGCCGATTCCGGCCCCGGGGACCCCATCCCCCGGGGCATGGCCACTGTTTTTATTATTTTTTTAAGGAAGGGGGCTGCGTGGCCCCCCTCCCATGGCCGATTCCGGCCCCGGGGACCCCATCCCCCGGGGCATGGCCACTCTTTTTATTATTTTTTTAAGGAGGGGGCTGCGTGGCCCCCCTCCTCAGGCCTCCTTTTGCCCCGGGGACCCCATCCCCCGGGGCAGGCCTTTATTTTTTATTATTTTTTTTGGGGGGGGGAGGGGGGCCGCGTGTCCCCCTTCCCGGGCCACTACTTGCCCCGGGGACCCCATCCCCGGGGCTGGCCCTCTCCGTTGGGGACCGTGGGGGTCCCCAATCCCCCACGGTCCCAGCCGGCTCCCGCGTCCCTCGGGAGCCCGCATTGCTTTTCCACATGGGGAGCTGCTGACATGCAGCTCCCCATGTGGAAAAGCAATCTGCTTTGCTTCATTGAAGCGAGAGCAGGTTTCCCTGCTCTCGCTTCAATGAAGCAAACTACAGTGTCCCGGGGGTAGGCACCCGGGACACTGCAGGAGCCGGCCCTGGGGGTGGCGGTCCCCAGGGCCATCAATGGCTCCAGGAGGGGGCCGCACGGCCCCTCCCATCTAAATGCACAGCCCCGGGGAGGTGGTGGTCCTCGGGGCTCGGGGTCCTTAACGGACCCCCTAATTTACATGTTAGTGCCCCGGGAGGTGGCGGTCCCGGGCGTGTGGGGGGCTCGAGCCCCCCACACAGGTTATTTCAATTTTTAAAAAAGAAGCCCCGGGGGTGGTGGTCCCCGGGGCTGCGGGAGGCGGAGAGCCCTCCCGCACCATTTTTAAAGCCCCGGGGGTGGCGGTCCTCGGGGCTTGGGGGGCCTTAGAGGCCCCCCACATAAAACATAAACCCACCCCCGCATGCCCCCGGGATTTGGCCCACCCGGGGGCAAAATAGCATCGAAGCGTGGGAGACCTAGGGGGTCAGGGTGTTTCTACCCGGCCCCCTTTTCGCGTTTTTTGCGTTTTTCTCACTTCTTTCTTGTGCCTCGGTTCTACCGAGGGACAAGATGGCTGCCAACACTTCCTGGTTTGGAGTGTTGACAGCCAATTAGCATGCAGCTCGTGATCGGGAGGGTGCGCGGATCCACCGCGACCATAGATATCGAAACTTTTATTTTGGATTTTCTCAGCAACTACTGAACGGATTTACACCATTTTTAAAAAGGGTGCTTTTTGAACCAAGCACTACCTTTTTGCCAAATTTGGTGTAATTCCGTTCAGCAGTTTTTGCTGTAGCCTTGCATAAAGTTTCCTATGAGAAATTGATTTTTTCACTCTTATTTTTTGAATTTGTCCGCAACTACTGAACGGATTTACACCATTTAAAAAAAAGGTCGCTTTCTGAACCAAGCGCTACCTTTTTGCAAAATTTGGTGAAATTCCGTTCAGCAGTTCGGGCTGTAGCCGTGGCTAAAATTTCCTATGAATTAACATGGAGACAACACGTTTTGGGACCCCCCTTTTTTCTCGGCCCCCGCTTGATGAATCACCCCGAAACTTTCAAGACAGGAGCGGACCGGAGCGCCCCACTAGTTTTGAAAATTTCGTGATGATTCGTCAAACGACGCCAAACTTATTGGGAATAGAATGTTGCGGATTTCCTATGGATAATAGGTCCTAACTATAACTATCTACTGGCGACCGCCAGTAGATAATATACATACATACATATATATATATATATATATAAATAAATACATATATACATATATAAGGCATTGGCTGGCACTGCCCCCATAAACAGTACCAGAGGTTTCCAGAAATGGTTCTCTTGTTTCTGGCCCGTCTGCTTTTTATTATTACCAAGAACCAGAAAGACTATGACAAAAATCCTGATCATCAATCATAGGTTCATTTATTTAGCACAGTTTATTGATTAACTTACAGTCCAGGGATATTAATGTTTGAAAGAAAATAAAAATGAAAAAAAGTATTTGTGGGACCACATTTTGGCAGATTCAGGGTCACAGAAACTATTTAGAGCAAGCCACACAGAGAAATTATGTTTGTAAACAAGACAACTCAATAGACAACATATATGGGCTTTGCATCGATTAGAGACCGACTGACACCATCCAATGCAAAAATTAATTCAACACTATTCTCAGATTGGCAATGGAAAGATAACATTAATGATGCTGAACTAAATGAAATGCAGCTGAATGGAACTTATAATTTAACTTCATTTAATTTAGATGGCCTTGTGGCGAATTGATGCGTGTATAAGCTGTTTTCTTTACAAAGCTGCTGGTCTACAAGCAAATAGACCAGATCCTCGATTACAACATAAATTCCCCTATGACAGTGACCATAAATATTGATGCTAAATTATGCCAAGAATGACTAGCATGTTCCACTTTAAGTGCTATGAAACAACATGTAAATTAATAAGGACACGGATTTGAGTGATTTTCTCGTGGGTCAACACCCCATAAAAATTAAATAATTCATGTTGACTGTAATATATGCTGCTATAGGCATATATATAATCTGTAAAAGAAAAGCTGCGGAGAGTATTGGGGAACTGATAATGAAATATTACGGACCGCATATAAAATTTTTGACAATGGTTATCAAACACTCTCAATACATGTATACATAATTTCGACTATAATTTGTTATCCATTCAGTCTTCTGAAAATCTTTTGCCACAAAGACAGGCATATGAGCTACAACACAATCAAATTGGACATTACAAACTCTGGGGCATATTAGCAAGACCGGCGATAAAATTATCGCCGTTTTAGCGGCAGGAAACTGCCGCTAAAACAGCGATAATGGGCTTGCTAATATGCGTTATGGAATTCCAATAGAAGCCCAGGTTAGATGTGCAGGACATCTAACCTGGGCTTCTATTGAATTCCATAACGCATATTAGCAAGCCCATTATCGCCGTTTTAGCGGCAGTTTCCTGCCGCTAAAACGGCGATAATTTTAACGTGGGTCTTGCTAATATGCCCCTCTATTCCCTGGCACAAATGAAAGTGCTTTGTTTCACCCTTTCGATCTGACCTTAAGACAGATAATAATTGCTAAAAAAAGAAGCATTGTACATCCTGTTCTCCATAGAAGAGATAGAGAGAATCCCATTTTCCATGGCAGAAGACCCACATCTAATGTGGCTCTTACGTGGAGTAATCCAATTGCCAATACTTGCCTTTCATTTTTATGATGGTCTAAAACACTGCCCATAGGTTGGTATTAACAAATATGCAATGCCTTCCTACACCAAGCCTGGAAATGTCTATGTGAGCTCAATTGCTGGACAAAAAACCATACCTCATTCATAAACACATTTGCATGCACCAACCCGCTAGGACATTCATTTCACGCCGCTGTGATTATGTCACTCTGCACAGGACTTGTAACACTTTCAGGCCCTTCCTTGCTTGTAAATTACTCACATCATCTTTTCCATTCATCCCCTCTTATAACATGCTCGGAGGAATGGTTCTTATCTAATTAGAGGAAATAAAAGTTGCACTGTGATGACTCCTGTTCTACCTTCATGCTAACCATTCAGAAAATGGCAAAATGTTGTGGTATTACATTGTACCCTCCTATGGGGATATTGTTTCAGAGTGCTCCATGTGCAAAGATAGATAAATATGCACTTTGATCAATCTAACTCAGAAAGATGTGACTTTCACCTCTGTGGCAGAAGCTTTTGCCTTGCAAACAGCCTAGTCTGCATCTAAAAATCCATAGACTACTGCAGATGCAATTTCCAGCACATTTTACAGACTTATTGCACGCCATCTTCCGTTCATCAAACAGAAAAGACATAATCCGTGTCTTTAAAACCATTGGATCTGGATTATTGACTGGCATTAAGGCTATTTTTGGATTCACTCCTTCACTCTTCAGTTCACTGTTTTCGAATCTGTTTGGTGGATTTTCAACAACACTTCTCCTAGCTGGCTGTGCAATTCTCATTTTTCGTCTGGAAAAGAAATTAAGCTAGCACGAATTCCAATGTGAATGGAAGTAATATCAATTTAACGGAAAACAATTTTCACAAATCTATGACATTTTACTTCGGAGAAAAGTTATTTATTTACATAAGTACAAATTGGACTTCACAGTTTTGCAAATTTCAAGCTCCTAGAATGAAACCTGCATTTTCGAAATAATTTTCTTGGCTGTGCCGTTAGAACAACCACCAATAGTATCATTCATTATAAGAGAAGTGAACCGACCAATGAGGTTACATCTAGCATACTGTACTGCAATACAGGTAACAATTAAAGTATGGAGCATATGATGACCCATTACTACCAGTAGCACCTGCTCCATCACCTCTAATGCTGTGTCTGTAAGAGTGACAACAGTGTCTGAGTCCTCAGATTCCATTGGTGTTAAGGTTCAACATGCATGCACTTCAACAACAAGATCAACACTGTCAGATTTAATTGATGCCATTGTACAAGTCATTACAACTCCACATTCATCATCTTCAGCTGGACCCCAAATCGGATCCCTTTCTCGCCTATGGTCTCACCCTCCAAATTTATTGACCAAACTGCTACCTTCCCTAGCATGTTTGGTATGGCGCGGAAGGAGGGGCATTCCAGGAACCACGGCAATAATTGGGTGCACCCAAAATCGAAGCCCAGTATATCCCGTTCGGGATTCGAAGTGTTGCGTAGCCATGGCAGTGACCACTGGAGTTGGGCTGAAGCATAGTAGAGCTCGTAATTGGGGGCTCCTAGGCCCCAAGCTTCTATTGCAGCACATAACACATCAATCACTACCCTGTGTCTCTTATTGCCCCAGATCAAGGAGGAAAGCTGTTGCCGCAACTCCATAAAGAATGGTTTCTTCAGTATAACCGGGACTTTTGCGGAAAAAATAAAGGATTCGGGGGGAAATTAACATTTTCGCAGTTGACACTCTACCCAAAGGTGACAGGGGTAACTCTGTCCAGAAGGGCAACAACTGTTGAATCGAAATTAGTGCTTTTCCAAGATTACCTTCTATTAGGTCATGCTCCGAGAGGTAAATTTGGACCCCTAAGTATTTAATGGTGTCATATTTCCACTTTAGGGGTGTATTCTCCTCAGGGTAGCATAGCGGTTTGGGTGTCTGCAATAGGGGGAATAAGCATGATTTTCCCCAGTTGATCCAAAGCCCCGAGATGCAACCAAAGTCATCCAGAACCTACATAACGGCCGGTAAGATCGGCGGGTCTGCCTATAGATAGATCAGGGTATCATCTGCATACATGGACATGGAGACTACATTAGAGCGATCCGCAACCCAACATCCCCATGGGAGAGCCCACCACTGCAGCAGGCAGGCCAGTGGTTTCATGGCCAGGGCAAACAGTAAGGGAGAGAGAGGGCAACCATGCCTAGTCCCACGTTCAATGGCAAAACTGTGCGAGATGATGTCACCCGTGCACACCCTGGCCATGGGGAGTCATAAATAATCTTTATCCACCTGCGAAACCTCGGGCCCAACCCTAACTTCAGCAGTACGTTTTGCAAGTTGGCCCACCCTAAGGTGTCAAAAGCTTTCTCAATGTCCAGCAAGGCCACGTAACATTGAGTATCCGTTCTGCGCGCCCAGTCCATGATACCGAATAACTGACGGAGATTCAGGAATGCATTCCTGCCTGGGATAAACCTGTTCAGGTCTGGTTGGATCACTATTCGGGACAGCCTGTTCGCTAGGATATTTCCTAACACCTTATAGTCATGGTTGAGTAATGAGAGGGGGCGAAAAGAGGCCACCTCGAGTGGGTCCCTCCCGGACTTTGGAAGCACCAGGATCAAGGCCTCCCGCATTCTGTCCGAAAGGCTGCCATGTTCCCTGGCCTGTTCGTACTGTCCCAGTAGCCTCGGGCCAGAAGGGCTCGATATGTGGTGAAGAACTCTATAGTTAGTCCATTGATGTCAGGCGTCTTACCTCTGGCTATTTGTTTAATAGCCAGTTTGATCCACTCAAGATTGAACAACAGCATCACCAACAGGTTAAAAAAAGGGTGTCTCAAGAGGTCGCAGATATGCGGAGATCGCCTCTTGACCTACTCCGATTGGGGCCCAGTATATCGTTCTGTAATAGGCTTCAAATCCTTATTGATAACCAATTGAGAGTTCACTACAGGGCCTGCAGCAGATCGGATGGCCCGATAGAGGTGCACAGGTGTTCAGATTTCAGCAACCAGGCCAGTAGGCCACTGGCCTTACCGCCCAATTCATGTTGACGCTTGATATATTCTTTGTAATCAAAGGCTGATAAGCATCTGGACACTTCCCTGTATTCCGATTTAATGTCTTCCAGAACAGGGTACCTAGCAGGATTAGATGCCCATTCCCTCTCCACTGTCCTCAATCTACCTTCCAGGTCCAACACCTCTTTTTGAATGCCCCTTTTCATGCCAAACTGTGTAGTCATGCACACACCACGTGTCACCACTTTGAATGCATCTCATTCAGCCACCGCATCTGTAGCAGAACCCTCATTCTCAGTGAAGTATCTGTCGATTTGTTCTACATTTGATAGGAACGGTATATCTGCCAATGCCCGTGGTTGCAGATGCAAGGTGGGGATCGCCGGGCAAGGCCTCTCCCATTGAAAAGTCACCATCAAGGGGCAATGGTCAGACAATGTTCTGCCTAAGTACTCTGCCCATTTGCATTATTAACTAATGTCCTGCTACTATACACCAGATCAATCCTCCTGTGGAGAATGTGTATGGCAGAGTAATGGGAATACTCATGTTTATGTGGGTGCAATGCGCGTCAGATATCTAGCACCTGTACATTAAGATCCCACTGCTGCAACTGCCTAGTGGTGGTGTGTGATTGGGCCCCCAGTACGGGATGAGTGGATCTGTCCAGTACCAGATCTGAAACACAATTGAAGTCTCTACACCAAAATATCAAGGACAGTGCCGATTGGGAAGTAAGGAAAAGGGGTTGACCTACATTTGGAGCATACAGCACCGCTAAAGTGAGGGATTCACCATCCAGAGCACCTTTTGCAATAACATACCGGTCCTCTGGGTCTACCAAGGTGTGCTCAGGCATGAACGGGACCCCGGGAGCCACCCAGGGTAAAACACCCCTAGCATAGGCAGAGTAAGTGGCACCTAATATCATGCCTCGCAAGCGCTTACATAACTTAGGGAGTTCCCCCGGTGTCAAATGTGTCTCCAAAAGGCAGGCAAACTGAATGTGGTGATGTTTCAGATATGAATGGATCTTTTAACGCTTACTATATGTGTCGATGCCCCTCACAATCCACTTCATTATGTTATATTTACATGTGGCCATGTAAGTTGTGTGTAGTGTGAGGGCCCCGCCTCTGCTTGTAAGGTGGGGAGTTGGCACAGTAGCTAGCAGGCTGAGCAAAGGAAAAGAAAAACCAAACAATAAAACATCATAAACAATCCCCAACAAACCCAGAACCCAGGCCGCACCCTCAATCGGTCACAGCCAAGCAATACCATAAAAGATTCGGCAACCAGTACAAAGTCTACTTGATGGTGGGGATGGCCCAAGTTAGCCATTACTGAAATCTATAGTCTGGATCCCCACCGACAGTAAAGTAGAGAATTCACCTCCCATACTATAGCACAGGCGTCAACCCTCCGCTCCCCCCCATTGCGCCTTGCGGCCACAAATGTGCCATACCCACCAATAAAATGATATACTTGTGTCGATCAGGTGCACTGAAACAAGTCCACTGTCATTGGAGTGAACCCTGCAGTTCCTCCGGCAGCTCAATGACCTGTGAAGCGTCCCGCGTTGCCCTTGCATCTTCGTCGGATTCTCTGCCCTCCGGACCAGATAAAGACAATTGCTCCACTGCAGCTAATATCTCCACTCTGCCCAATGCTGCCCAACTTTCGATGGTTTGCCATGAATGTTCCTGGTGGATCGTCGCCTGTTTCGCAGTGTCTTCCATTACCCACTCGGTCCCGTGAGGACAAGCGCTGGTAGTCTCCCTGTGTTTCAAGCCAGGACCACACCTTCCTTGGTGTCAAAAAGAACAGTGTCTCATCGCTTGAGATGACCCTCAATTTCACTGGCAATAGCAATGCGTATTTGACACCCATAGTGTGAAGACTTTGTTTCACCTCTCTGAATGAGTCTTGCAGTTTGGGTACATCTACTGTGTATTCCGAGAGGATTGTGCCAGTACTATTGCTTATAGTCCAGGGGCCCTTAGTTTTAGCAATCCACATTATATTGTCTCTATCTCTGAAGTTAAAAAGTCTCACCAGGACCAGTTGTGGCGGGGTACCCAGCACAGGGGGGCGGGCAGGCACCCTATGAGCTCTCTCCACTGAAAAGAACTTAGAGATCTCCCCCTCTAGCACCTGCTCAGTCAGCCATGTTTCTAGAAATAAGTCAATGCTAGGGCCTATTTTTGCCTTCAGGGAGACCCACCACCCTGATAATATTCCTCCAGGAGTGCCCTTCCGCATTACCCACCCTAGCCCGCAGCAGCGTCACTCCTTTCTGGAGCATTTTGATCTGCTGTTGGTGCTCCGTCACTGACGGGTGAACCGCCGCTAGTTTAGTCTCTGTGTCCCGCACCCTGTCTTTCAGTTTTTTGTGGTCCTTTCATAGAAAGCCCACGTCAATCATCAGAGAGTCCAGCTTGCGTTCCAGCGAGGCCTTGAGGCTACTAACAGATTTTAGGAGTTCCAAGAATTTCTCTTTATGGTCCTGCAAGAGGCATTCCACTGCCATCTGCTGTGTCAGATGCCCATGTTCTGTGGCAGAGTGCACCGCCATGTGGGGCCCCACTACTCCCTTGCCCGTCTTCACTTTGGCCATTGTAGGTTGAAGCAGCATAATCTATGTCTTCGGCAAAGGGTAGAGGGAATGTATCACGTAATTAGTGGGGGGCCGCAGTGAGGGCAGTGCACAGCAGCGGTATTGCTCTCAGGCGGGTGCCGATCCAGTTCTTCCGTGCCTGCCCAGGCAGCTGTATCATGCAGAGCTACAGTTGTTAGGATTACAGCTCCGCCTCCCTAGAGGCCCAGCAGTTCCCCTGCAAGCCGCTGGCCCCATCGAGAGACACTAGAAATTATATGTTGGGGGCCTCTATGAGCCATGGCCCAAACACTGATTGTCACTGCGTCACTGGAGAGTTGAGGAAGGCCTCCTTTCACATTTGGTGTAACGCCGCCCTCCTACCCTGCATCCAAGCAGCTCTGGATTGTTCTGGCTGGTGGGGAGGACACACAATGATCCGGGTGGGTGATTGTCTTGCACTCCTGTGTGACAGGGCCTCACCAAGAGGCGCTACCACCTATCCCCGCAGCGGGAGCCCAACCCACACAGGCCAGGTCCAGCTCACCGCAGGATACGACTCCTCTCAAGCAGTGCTGCTACCAGCCGCGGTCCGTGCAGGTAACAGCGGTGGGGCCGTGTAAGGGGGGATTAAAGGGACGATGCAGAGGGAAAATTAAATAAATAATTAATTTTCCCTCTGCACAATCCCTCAAAATCCTCCCTTACACGGCCTCATCACCCCACCACTGTTACCTGCACGGACCGCGGCTGGCTGCTACAGAGGCCTAGTCATAACCCGCTCTTATTAACAGGGCAGGAGCACCTCCCCTCTGTGGGCCTCGTGTTTCTTCAGGCCGGTCTCACCACTCCTAGGTCAGCCAGACACATGTGCCCCAGGGACGTTAGAAGGTACGCTAGGAGGAGGGCCTCTCTCATGCCCATCGGCATGCCCTGCATTATCTGCGCTTCGCCTCTGCAAATCTGGGCCCCCCGCCAGGCTTATGGGCCATAGGCCCAAAACATCCCGCAAGCCGTGGCTCTCCCGATGCTCTTTGGGTGTGGGCTGCCTTAGCGATCTCCGCTTTGGTGTCACCGTCGGGGTCCGGATCCTCGCTGGGGTCAGCTGCGCTGTCCACAGGCCGTTGGCTCTCAGAGTGGGCCGGCCGCACCCTGGCCCAGCGTGCGTTGCAGGCTTGGGCTCTCTGGCTGTGAGGATATCCGCTGCCCACTGGGGTCACCTGCAAGTTCGATGGGAGGCCGGGGTGAGCACACTTGTCCCCTGAAATCATGTTACAGCTCCCTGCACCTCAAATTCCCAGCGTGCTATGGGATGGAGCCAGATAAATGGGGTGGTGAGTCGGAGCACGCAAGAAGGCAACTGTCCCGTCCAGCATCTTGAACACACCCTCAGATATATATTAATGTTCAAAATATATACAATAGTACATATTTAATCAATATTTAATAAATATGTACTATATTTATATCGTTTATATATATTTGTACTATTTTTATATATTTCTCAAAGTAATGGAGGGAGGGACAAATCAAAGCTCATAGGAAATAACAGCAAATTAAGTTACATTATTTAAAAGAGTTAAAAATATAAATAAATATATATTAATATCAAAAATATATGTAAAATAGTATCTATTTATTAAATATTTCATAAATATGTATTATTTTTGTATATTTATCACATTAATTTGTATTTATTTATAAGTTTTACTCTTTTAAATAATTGCATTTAATTTAACATTATTTCCTATGGTGTTTAATTTGAAGTCCCCACCTCAATTATTTTGTATGGGAGGGTGTTGCAGTACCCGTGGTTGGCAATGTGTAATGCTGGAGTTACTACAAAAGTGCACATTGCTACTAAAGTGCAATTTAGGGACACCGAAATGTAGCAAACACAGAAAAGTGAAAACTTGCTCAAAAGTGCAGTTTGTGAATTTGGCCTAAAGACTTCACGGTAGACACAAAGCCTGTAGTAGTGTGATTACTATGTGTGTTCTCTGGCACCTTGTGGTTGCTTTAGAGAAACAATCTAGGAACCCAAGAAGATATCTCTCATCAGCACCATCTCTCCCATAGAAACTGATCACCACTGCAGAGCTGTCACACTGGTTTATTGTGGTGGTGTGTTGTTTTGTGCTGTTGTTGTTGTATTTTTGTTCTGTTTCATTGGTTGTGGGTTGTGTTTGTTTTTCCATTTGCATGGTGTTTTGTGTTGTATTACTGCGATGTACAGGTATTCTTCTGGGTGGCTGTTGTTTTGTTTAGGTTTTGTTGTTGTGTTGCGGTGTTGTATTCTATTGTGGTTGTTTTGGTGTGCGACCGAGATGTCCACTCTGTGGGTTAAGCTTGCTTGTGCAGATGTAAGAATGAGAATTTCTGCTACAGGAATATCTGTTTAATTGGTCTGCCCAGGAACTCTTCATGCTGAGCGATCTAAGGGGCATATTAGCAAGAACGGCGTTAAAATTATCGCCGCTTTAGCGGCAGGAAACTGCCACTAAAGCGGTGATAATGGGCTTGATAATATGCCCTTGAGAATTCCAATAGAAGCCCAGGATCACAGCAGAACATGGGCTTCTATTGGTATTCTCAAGGGCATATTATCAAGCCCATTATCGCCGCTTTAGCGGCAGTTTCCTGCCGCTAAAGCGGCGATACTTTTAACGCCGTTCTTGCTAATATGCCCCATAGTTTTTTAATGCCCATAGTGCACATTTATGTAAATTCACCATGTCCTGTTTTTTTTTAAAGGGGCTCAGCAAAGAACAGAAGGAAATAAACCTTCATGTGTATCTCAGTAGATTAGTTTGCAGTGCTCACCAGAAAGCAAGGTCAAGAACTCAAGTACTGTGTCAAAGTTGATTTTTTTTTTTAGATCTTGCCTACAAATGCCTTTAGGCTGAATACATCTTGTGGAGACTATCATTACATAAGTTGGGTTTGGGTCAGCCCATAGCTTATCATTGGTTGGCTTTCTTGTCAGACTCATTTATTTGATTCTTCTTTTACAATGGCTATCCCTCCTCTTCTTGCGTTTGTACGCATCCACCTCCCCCTTCCTGAAGCATAGCTTCTTCACTATTCTTTTGATTGGGTGACTTGTATCCTTCAACTGCTTATGTTCTGGAAGCTACTTTTTTTTACTGTTTTCTTGCCCTCTCTCCTGAGAACTGCTTTCAACCTTATGCCCCACCTCTCTTCATGTTGCTCTCTGAACCCCCTACTCATCTGATGCTTTCCTCGTCACACCCCAACCTATCCTGCTCAGCTTTATTTTTAAATAACACCCTCTTTGTTGCTCCCCTACCAGCTTACCACTGCCATTGGTCTGTGACGATTACTTGATCCCATTCACCCACATGTCTTTTTCTGCTCTCCCACCACTCCCCTTCACATTTCTTTTCTTCTATTACATTGTTTGGTTAACATTAGGAGAGTCCGGTAGCTGTAATTTTCTGCCCCCCAAAAATGCAAAAATAGGAATGTTTTTGTGTCATAATGCATTCAAGCCTAGGTGTCGTAATGTTCTGGTGGCCCCAGTGGGAGGATGTATGACGTATCCCTGCAAATGCTTTTTAATATACCATCCCAAGATGGTAGATGCCAATCTTGGGGCGATAAATTAAATATAAGTATATATATATAGGCCACCAGAACATCACGACGCCTACGCTTGCATGCGTTATGACACAAAATCATTCCTATTTTTGAATTTTTGGGAGGCAGATGCTGGTCAGTATTGGCAATAAAAAAAAATTAATTGTTTTAAGTGCTAAACAGCATTAGCAAAAAGCATTGTCAACGCCAAAGGGGCTGCATTAGCAAAGCTTAAAGGCCAGACCTATTGGCTTTGCCAATTCTTGTTCTCCAGGTTATATCCAGAAAAATACCAAACTTGGCATCTAACGCCTTATTGTCATCGCTTCTGCATGTTCCACTCTCATGAGTGTGGCGCTGTCATTGTTTTTGTTTTCAAAAACCTGGGCTCCATCTCCATGCTTCAACTTTCATATAGCAGTACTCCTGTCTCACGCAGCATTATTGAATAACTTGCTGACGATTTAGTTTATTTGTCCGTGCTGGACATAGTATATTTTATAAGTGTCCTTTTTTGATTCTCGTCAATTGTTAGACATAAGCTCTCATAGAATCCTACTTCCCTTGTGAATCGAATGGATTTAGTTAGCATGGTTGACCATACACAGTTAAGAACATTGAAACTATCTCTTTGCCTGCATTCTGGTTTTAGTACACTAGGTGGTAGTATTTCCATTTTAATTCCCCGGTTTGACACGCTTGACTAGTGCGTTATTTTTTGTGCAAGCAATTGAATGTTTTCCACAATATAGAGCAGTTTTCAGACGCTAGCAATCGAGGCTTGCACGCTGTGGTTCAGTTTTCCTGAGCTAGCGTCAGTTCTAGGGAGGCGGCACAGTGTTGCTATGAAAGATTCGTGTTCTGACAGATGTCCTGTCTTTTACATAATGTAGAGCAATATCCCTCCGCAAGCATGAAAGATTTGGCACACTACGGTTCGGTACTCTTTTGGTTCACTAGATAGTCGTATTTCTATAGCACACTCTAGTGCAGTATTTTATGGTAGCGCCTGAATGTTTGCATAGTAGAGAGCAGCTTTCTAGGTGCTAGCATCCAGGTCTTGCACACGATAATGCAGTTTTCCTAAACTAGCGCTCCGTTGTAGACAACACAGGGGCATATGTACAAGCACCTAACGCCACGGGAACCTCACTTGCCTTGCCTTATGGACAAGGCAGCGTTAAGCCACTTAACGGGGCTTAACGCTGCCTTGTACATAAGGCACCCTTTCACGCAATGTTTAGCGTGAAAGGGGCGTGCAGTGGGTGTTGTGGTGGGCGTTCCACCGCAACACCCGTTGTATTTGACGCTGCCCCCTATGTACAAGGGTGGCGTACATAGGAGGCAGCGCCAAAATTAAGACCAGGAAAACCCTGGTCTTAAGGTGGCGAAACGAGGAGAAATGCATTATTTCTCCTTGTTTTTGCTTTTTCCATGTGTGCTGCCTTGTGCAGCACAAATGGAAAAAGCAAAATGCCATGGTTTGTTTATGTACAGGAAGGTGTCCCTTCCTGTACATAAACAAACCTTTTAAAGAATCCCATTTTGTAACTTTCATGTGTGCTGCATGAAGCAGCACACATGAAAGTTACAAATGGCATTTAAGATTGTTTATGTGCAGGAAGGGGCACCTTCCTACACATAAACAAACCTCCCTGCACACAGACACCCTTGCACTCTGTTGCAAGGGTGCTCTGCGTTGGCGCTAAGTTGTTAAACTTAGCGCCATCGCAGGGGAAGCGCAAGGCTGCACCACATTCTTGTAAATATGGTGCAGCCTTGCGTTTCCGAAGTGGCGGAGCGTGTCATTAAGCCCAGGAGGCTAACGACACGCTCCGCCACTTCTATTGTACATATCCCCCACAGTGTTATCATACCAGTTGTGTTCTGACACAAAGCCGTGCAGCACCCACACACAAATCCCAAATCTTTCACATAATACTGTGCAATATTCCTAGGGTAGCTTGGAGGTTTTGGTATAGTACAGCGTAATGCAAGCATTCAGGATTTATCATACTAAATAAAGGGAGAAAAATCTATGACAGAAACAGTAAGGTACGTCTCTGCAACTGCTCAGGACTTGCCATAGTACAATCAAGTATTCCAATTCAAGGAGACGAGTTTTACTACAATCTAGTAGAGGTGGGCGAGTCAACATACTAACAGGGAAAGCCGAGCCAGAGCCGAGCCAAGGGTCTGGCTTGGCTCTTGGAGCCCGCGCAAGAGCTGATAATTGAAAATGTTTGCTATGTAAATCAAACAACGAAACGTAAAATATGATAAAGTCTGTTCAAGATCCCAAAAAACTGTATTTCATTAACATGTGGACCCTTTTACCTTAATATGTCACATTTTCGCACTGCACTGAGAAGTACTTATTAAAAGTGTTAGTTTTTAAAAATGAACCATGTACGTGGCCCGGATTATTATAGAGCAACATTATTGTCCAGTAAACCAAGCATTAAAGCTTTTTGTACAACTGGTATTCTGAAATCAAACATTCGAATGTGCTTTCATATGCAATAATGAAGTAAAAGGAGTGTTGGTGAAATACATTATTTGCCTAAGATTGCACAGTTTAAATGGGGAAGCCGTGATTTATCCAGGTTTTCTAGTTTCGCTTTGTACAAATCAGCCGCTAAATGGGTATCTATTTCTCTTTCCTTTTTTTAATATTAACGCTTTGTTTTTACCTCTTAGTGCATTTTTCTGCAGTACTTATATAGCGCGAACTCGACCAGAAGGTATTGGACCACTTTTACACGATCACCCGGCATTTACATGGTCACTAATTACATTACACAAAGTCACATTCATTTTTATAGGCACGGGGAGATTGCACGATTTGCCTTAAATCACAGACAGCTCAGCTGACACCGAGACTTCAACCTGGTTCCCTAGTTCCAAAGTCAGCAGCTCTCTGGCTATAACATGACATCCTGGGTAAAGCGAGGGTGTCAGGCAGAAACTACATGAACGTTCAGCTTGTTATGGGCTCGAGATTCCAAAAGGACCTCGAGCCGAGACAGAGCCAGGCTAATGGCTCTAGCCTGGCTCGACCTTTCAGTGGCTCACCCTCCTCTAAAATCTAGTGCATTGTTCCTATGCTAGCACTCGAATAGTTTGGTAAAATAAGATTTTAATACTCTGTAGTCCAGTCTGTGCTCCACGCACTTGGGTATGGTCGGGTCTGTAGTGGCTGGTGATCTATGAAAGTGGTGAAAACCTGTACTGAATTGCTTCCAGTGAACCTCAATGTCTCGAAGGGGGTTCGAGGGATTCCCCAACGAGAAAAAATAGGGTTAGATGGTGCATTTCGACAGATTTTCCACTTAAATTTGTTAAAAGAAACATGCAACTGATGCAATAGTGCTTTCATGTTGGGCAAACTAAGCCTGAAATTCCAGGCTGAGATCATTTTAAGAAAATGGTGGAAATGTGTCAATTCTTCTGCATAATTTCACTATCAAATGTCTTAAAAGTCTGAGGTGAAGCAGACAGTTCAGAAAATGTAATTTCACATGGCCTATTATTTAACAGAGCGCCTACCTACTCTTCTATTTTTCACTTTCATTTTTAATACTACCTCTTCCATGTAGAATCTCAATATATATTACAGCTGAGAATCACCTTGAAAGTAGCAGGATGCAAAACATCCACCAATGTCTCAGGCAGTGTGGCACAGTTAGACAGATTTTCCAGGTTCATATACTTGTGGTACTTCTCAGGTTTCATTGACATTACAGGCTTCAGATGCCAGATAGGTTACACTATTCTTACAGTGCAACTGATTAGCAATCAACTATCTGATTTAAATGTATATTTAAATATGCAACAATGTTGTCCTAAAACATCAGCTTATCTGTTCATGTAAATGCACTAATTTTAACACGAATTCCACTATTTTGTTTTTGGAAAAAATAAATGATCTTTCTCAAACAAAAGCATATACTTTTCATGAAAAAAACTAAATGTTTGTCCTCAAACACCACTTAATTTTTTTTAGTAAATACATGTTTGGCACTGAAGCATCAGATACTCCCAGTACGGCAAGAACGGGCAGCACCAGCATTCTGAAAGGGGTAAGCTTCAGCCTGCCCTGGATGCCCTTAGCAAGTCAATCCTGGCATGATATTATCAATATCAATATCACAATGCTCAGGCCAGCATAATACCCAAAATGGATTCCATCATTCCATTGAAGCCCCGCTATGCCACCAGTATGCAAAGTCCTTTTTTGCCAGGGATGGGCACTGTCATGCCATATATACCCTGAATAGTCCAAGAATTAAGATCAATACACCAGAGCCAAGTGTGGCCACTATCATTTCATACGTGCACTCATCAATAATCTCTTTATTCAGTTTAACGCAATACATCATAAGAGTACATAAAAATAGCTCTGTAAAATTCACTACGAATAAAGTACATCACATTTCAGAAAGAGGAATGATACACCCCTGCTAAAAACCAAAAAACATAAAAACAAACTGTTGGACTTGGCCCTTTTTCCCTGAATTTTTCGCTTTTCCCCCTAGCCTTTTTACTGACATGGTGTGTCTGAACTGAAAATAATAAATGCTGTGCAATGGTGCACGCACCTTTATTTCCACCATTGTAGAAATGCACCTTTGTAAAATGTTACTTTTAAGATGGACGCCATTGCTGTGTGCTTGTGCCTGCCTGCCAGAGGTGGGTTACCAGTCTAGTCGTTTGTTTCCCAGCACCCCCAGCTTTTGGAGGGAAGCCTGGCACCCAGGGTGCTCTACACCTCCCCCTAAACCAGTTGGGACCTGTTCCCCAGGGAACCTTCCAGAAGCTTCCAGCCCTTTCTGGTAGGTGGGGTGATCGGGGATGTGCCTCCATGTGCTCAGACGGAGCGTGGACTAGATTGATGGGGACACTCTGCCAGGAGGTACCGCCACATTGGGCCTGTGTGCTGGCCCCTGTGCCCATCTGCACCCCTCCGCTGTCCACAAGGCCAGTGAGAACCCTTTACTGGAGTGAAGACTGCTGTGTCAGGAGGAGTGCCACTTTATGGGAGATGACTGCTTCTAGGAGCTGCTGTCCTGTTCTGATGAGTACCCACTGCCTGCTGATCTTGCCCAGTATTGCCTGCCTGCTCTCCTGCCGTCCTAAGCCCAGCACCTGGTGAGCACTATATCGTACTGCCTGCTGCCTAGCACCCTGTGAGCACGTGGTCTGCCCAGGAGAAGAGAGGAGCTGATGCTTGCAGCGCTGTGCTGCTAAAGCGCTATAACTGTGCCACAGGGGAAGAGGAGCGCTGCAACTTTATTTTGTGGGACCTAGCGCTTTATGGGCGCTACAACCTAATTTCAGCCCAAGAACTTTCCTGCCGCCTAGCGCCTCGTGAGCGCTATATGTAAATTGCCAAGGAGGAGTCCTGCGGCGGAGGGGGCCCGAGGCACATTGTCGGTGCCTGCCCCTCCGCGCTGCTGATGAGGAGAAGGCTCCGCTGAGGGTGAAGCCAGGAGAGGTCCCAGAAGCGGGACCTGTCGGGGCACATTGCCGGTGCCCGGAGACTGCAGAGACATCCAGAGGGGCCCCAGACTGCCGGTGAGTGGGGCTCAGTCATCCTGTGGTTGGGAGGTGTGTCAGGGCACATTGTCGGTGCCCGCCCCCGGTGCCAGTATTCTTTGGAGGGCATTGGTTGTGTTTAGAGTCCCATAGGAGGGGGGCTCCAACGTGCCCAGTACTTGTTTCCTCCCTCAGCTGCACGACAGAGGCATTTTGGGAAATTCTAGAGTCCCAGAAGAGGGGCTCCACCGTGCCAGTGTTCTTGTGGGCAGATTCCTGTTAGAGCCCGGAGTGGGGCTCCCATCGCTGCATTGTTGGCGCCAGTGCTTGTTGGGTATACACAGCTACCCCGCAGGACAGGGGGCAGCTGCCACGCATTGGGGGCATTGGATTACCCAGAAGGGAAAGAGAGAGGAGTGAGGGACCCTCCTACCCTAGCGCTTTGCGCACCTTTGTTTTCGCCGCCCTTGCAGCCAACCCTGACTGTGTGGGACATAGGGCATTTGAGCCCCCGAGAGAGGCCAGTTGGCCTGTGGCCAGTCTCAGTGTTGTGCCCCCGACTGGGGCGAACTGTGGTTATGCTGGCAAGGCCTATTGCCACATATGATTTATGGCATAATATGGTTGCATAATGCATTTGTACCTAGGATGCTATTTAAAGCTTTTCCCTCAGGTTTGCAGTGCTGATGGTAGGCCTATTGGGTTCCTGCGGAGGAGGAGCCACATGCTAAATGTGTTTCTATGCCCTATGTTCACATGTTTTATGCCCCAGGCTCAGGATGTGCCTAGTGTGCTTTTATACCTAATGCTAATGATAATGTTTTCCCCGCAGGCTTATATCGTTGGAGTCCTGCCTAATGTTGCATCTATGCTTATGATTATGCCAATGCTAATGGGCATGTTTAATGTGATGTTCACAGGTCTATGCCTACTGTGGTTGTTCCGGCCTAATGCTCTATGTTACTGATAATGTTTTTCCCCTAAGGCTGACTGCTGATGGTTTTGCATTCAATGTTAATGCTTTTTCCCCAATGCCGGACGACGTCTTTATGCCTCAGGTGACGCCTCATGGCCTGCAAGCATGTTTTCCTTTCAGGTCTGATGCCAATGTGTCCTAATGCTGATGGACTTTACATTTATTCTTTCTTTGTCCTGGTGAGGTTCTGGCAGCGGCCCGATTGGCCCTGCCTTGTAAATAGTCCCCCCTGTGAACTGCTACCCGGTGCCGGTTGGCACAGTTATCTGCACCTGTGATAATATCCTAACATGTTCTGCATAATACATATGCTGTTTTTATCCACCTAACCTGGTGTGGTCTCCATTTGTAGTGTGCCTGGTGTGTCGCCTGTGAGTGTGCTGCGCAGATGCTTTACACATTTCCTCCGGAGTTTGGCCCGCCCGCTCTGCACCACGCTACCCGTTTCTAACATTGGTGCTCAGCGGTGGGATAGGACTTGTGTTTGCGCAGTACCACAGCGACAACGGGTTGCACTGCAAACTGAGCATTTAAAATAATCGCAGGTTTTGGGGATTATTTTTCCTGATTGTGTTGCGCCCTGAAAGTGTCGTTTTGAATTGTGCACTCCTGTAGGCAGCTCTTGCACCTATGTCCCTTGTCTTGCACTGTGTTGAGGTGTCTTGCCAAAATGGAATCTGCCTTTGATTTGGACAATCTGTCTAAGTACAGTGTGTTGGAGTTGAGGGGTTCTGTGAGGAGAGAGACATAATAGTAAGTGGGTCAGACACCAAGCCAGTCCTTCAGGGATTCCTGATCCAATGGCAAGAGGATGAGTGGGACCGGGAGCACTATGAGAAAGAGAGGGCCCTGGCCGTATGCCAGGAGGGTGGCCCTAAGGTTCCCGAACAGGAGGTACAAAATGATAGGGCAGAGACGCCAGTAGCTAATGAGGACACCATAGACAGGGAGTCCCGTGCTGGGTCCAGCCCCAGGGGTAATGACCCATCCCTTTCCCTGTCCCCAGAAGAGTGGGTAGATAGGAGGGAAGAAAGGGAGCACCAGCTGGCTTTGGAGAGGCTCAGGTTAGGGCACGCCAAGGAGATAGCACAGCTGAGGGTGCAAGAGAAACAGCTGGAGACCGAAAAGGTCCTTGCACAGGAGAGGATGGCGGAGGCGGAGAGGGCCTTCGCCAGGGAGAGACTAGCTCAGGAGGGTAGGTTGTCCCCTGAGAGTGGTTTCATCAGTCTGGATTCACCAGTGAGGGTGGGATCCAGTGGTGGCAGCGAGAGTGATTCCAGTGTGGGAAGTCCCACTCCCAGAGCCCGGAAGATGGTGCCTGATCCCCAGGAGGAGGGGGGCAGGTTGGAATTTAGGGGCGGCAAGAAACTGTCCCATCAGTCTTGGGGGGAGTATGCGGATGTGTGTTGGACTGCATTGGAGGATTGGGTGGTGGATGGCGCGGTGATCGATTGGGATGGGCTGTTCCATCTGATTATCAGGGAGCACGTGCTCAGGAGTTGTTTTCCCAGGTTGCGCCAACACCTGTTGCAGTGTGGGCTCTCTGACCCCAGGGAGCTTGCACAGGAGGCAGACCTCTGGGTGAGCGCCAGAGTGTCTGAGGAGGCACTGGGGAGTGATCCAGAAGGGAGTGGCTCAGGGATCTTCCCACCCCGGGAGGGGGAGGAGTGCAGAGTAGCCCAGCTAGGTCCCAGGGTAGTGAGAGGGTTGTAGGGCCTCACGTCCTATCTACAGGAAGGAGTGAGACGGGGAGGTGTCCCGAGGCGCCCCAACCGCAGTCTCAGGGCCTGGAGAGTTCCATAAGGGAACCCCAGGTTGGGAGCCTAGGCTGTCCCAATAGGCCATCCATGGAAGGGGAGCCCCTAGTGTCAGGAGAACCCGGGGCGTCTGTAATCAGAGCTCCAGGGGTTCCGGGGTCTGCTCAGCCACAGGGTTTAGATCCTGGGCTGGGATGCCAGGTTCAGGGACTGCCTGACCTGGAGGGTGGGACACCTGTAATCAGGGTCCCTACCGGTTTAACTTCCGGCGGTACTTCTCCAGGTGGGAGGGTGCGGAACTCTGGAAGGGGGTGCAGAGGGAGGAAGGACTCGCCTCTGGCACCGGCTCAACCACAGGACTTCGATCCTGGGTTGAGAGGCCCGGTTCAGGTATTGCCTGACCTGGCGGGAGGGACGCCTGTAAGCAGTGCCCCACCGGAGTTGTCTTCCAGGGGTACTACTCCAGTTGGGAGGGTGCGGAACTCTGGGAGGGGGTGCAGAGGGAGGGAGGACTCCCCTCTAGCACCGGTGCAACCTCAGGGTTTAGACCCTGGGTTGGTGGATCGGATGCAGGGCCACTGCCCTGGACGAGGGAGAGAGTGGTGGTCTGAGGGTGCCCCGCATGGGAGGGGAGTGCGGAACCCCAGAAGGAGAGGTAGGGGGAGGAGAGCCTCGCCCCTGACTGCTGGTCAGCCTGAGGGTGCGGACCCCAGGTGGGTGGACCAGTGGCAGTTTGGAACTGCAAGGAGGAGAAGGAGAGCGGCCAACGGGTACTACGGGCCTGGGGCTACTGCCCCGCACGCTGTGAGACAGCAAGGGCCAGAGACATCTGGACGGCCTAGCGCCTGGTCCTGGCCGCGGACAACTAGGGAGCACCAGTGGGGTGGCTTAGTTGGTCCAGGGAGGTTTGAGAGAGGGAACCACCGGGTTCCAGAGTGGCGGAGAACCTGCGGGTGCCCCTGCAGTTGCGGGCCCGCGTCCACGTTTCTCGCCCCAAGCAGGGAAGCTCATCAAGGCATTGATCGGTCTACCCTGGATTTTGGCTGGGAGGGGTTGTGTTGGACTTGGCCCTTTTTCCCTGAATTTTTCGCTTTTCCCCTAGCCTTTTTACTGACATGGTGTGTCTGAACTGAAAATAATAAATGCTGTGCAATGGTGCACGCACCTTTATTTCCACCATTGTAGAAATGCACCTTTGTAAAATGTTACTTTTAAGATGGACGCCATTGCTGTGTGCTTGTGCCTGCCTGCCAGAGGTGGGTTACCAGTCTAGTCGTTTGTTTCCCAGCACCCCCAGCTTTTGGAAGGAAGCCTGGCACCCAGGGTGCTCTACACCTCCCCCTAAACCAGTTGGGACCGGTTCCCCAGGGTACCTTCCAGAAGCTTCCAGCCCTTTCTGGTAGGTGGGGTGAGGGGGGCTGTGCCTCCATGTGCTCAGATGGAGCGTGGACTAGATTGAGAGGGGACACTCTGCCAGGAGGTACCGCCACATTGGGCCTGTGTGCTGGCCCCTGTGCCCATCTGCACCCCTCCGCTGTCCACAGGGCCAGTGAGAGCCCTTTACTGGAGTGAAGACTGCTGTGTCAGGAGGAGTGCCACTTTATGGGAGATGACTGCTTCTAGGAGCTGCTGTCCTGTTCTGATGAGTACCCACTGCCTGCTGATCTTGCCCAGTATTGCCTGCCTGCTCTCCTGCCGTCCTAAGCCCAGCACCTGGTGAGCACTATATCTTACTGCCAGCTGCCTGCTGCCTAGCACCCTGAGAGCACGTGGTCTTCCCAGGAGAAGAGAGGAGCTGATGCCTGCAGCGCTGTGCTGCTAAAGCGCTATAACTGTGCCACAGGGGAAGAGGAGCGCTGCAACTTTATTTTGTGGGACCTAGCGCTTTGTGGGCGCTACAACTTAATTTCAGCCCAAGAACTTTCCTGCCGCCTAGCGCCTCGTGAGCGCTATATGTAAATTGCCAAGGAGGAGTCCTGCGGCGGAGGGGGCCCGAGGCACATTGTCGGTGCCTGCCCCTCCGCGCTGCTGATGAGGAGAAGGCTCCGCTGAGGGTGAAGCCAGGAGAGGTCCCAGAAGCGGGACCTGTCGGGGCACATTGCCGGTGCCCGGAGACTGCAGAGACATCCAGAGGGGCCCCAGACTGCCGGTGAGTGGGGCTCAGTCATCCTGTGGTTGGGAGGTGTGTCGGGGCACATTGTCGGTGCCCGCCCCGGTGCCAGTATTCTTTGGAGGGCATTGGTTGTGTTTAGAGTCCCATAGGAGGGGGCTCCAACGTGCCCAGTACTTGTTTCCTCCCTCAGCTGCACGACAGAGGCATTTTGGGAAATTCTAGAGTCCCAGAAGAGGGGCTCCGCCGTGCCAGTGTTCTTGTGGGCAGATTCCTGTTAGAGCCCGGGAGTGGGGCTCCCATCGCTGCATTGTTGGCGCCAGTGCTTGTTGGGTTTACCCAGCTACCCCGCAGGACAGGGGGCAGCTGCCACGCATTGGGGGCATTGGATTACCCAGAAGGGAAAGAGAGAGGAGTGAGGGACCCTCCTACCCTAGCGCTTTGCACACCTTTGTTTTCGCCGCCCTTGCAGCCAACCCTGACTGTGTGGGACATAGGGCATTTGAGCCCCCGAGAGAGGCCAGTTGGCCTGGGGCCAGTCTCAGTGTTGTGCCCCGACTGGGGCGAACTGCGGTTATGCTGGCGAGGCCTATTGCCACATATGATTTATGGCATAATATGGTTGCATAATGCATTTGTACCTAGGATGCTACTTAAAGCTTTTCCCTCAGGTTTGCAGTGCTGATGGTAGGCCTATTGGGTTCCTGCGGAGGAGGAGCCACATGCTAAATGTGTTTCTATGCCCTATGTTCACATGTTTTATGCCCAGGCTCAGGATGTGCCTAGTGTGCTTTTATACCTAATTCTAATGATAATGTTTTCCCCCGCAGGCTTATATCGTTGGAGTCCTGCCTAATGTTGCATCTATGCTTATGATTATGCCAATGCTAATGGGCATGTTTAATGTGATGTTCACAGGTCTATCCCTACTGTGGTTGTTCCGGCCTAATGCTCTATGTTACTGATAATGTTTTTCCCCTAAGGCTGACTGCTGATGGTTTTGCATTCAATGTTAATGCTTTTTCCCCAATGCCGGACGACGTCTTTATGCCTCAGGTGACGCCTCATGGCCTGCAAGCATGTTTTCCTTTCAGGTCTGATGCCAATGTGTCCTAATGCTGATGGACTTTACATTTATTCTTTCTTTGTCCTGGTGATGGTTCTGGCAGCGGCCCGATTGGCCCTGCCTTGTAAATAGTCCCCCTGTGAACTGCTATCCGGTGCCGGTTGGCACAGTTATCTGCACCTGTGATAATATCCTAACATGTTCTGCATAATACATATGCTGTTTTTTTCCACCTAACCTGGTGTGGTCTCCTTTTGTAGTGTGCCTGGTGTGTCGCCTGTGAGTGTGCTGCGCAGATGCTTTACACATTTCCTCCGGAGTTTGGCCCGCCCGCTCTGCACCACGCTACCCGTTTCTAACACAAACAATATAACTGGATAAAAATTGAAAATACAATAGAGCAGGCTTTCCTTGGGTAAACTTCAAAGATAAAACAGTGGGCGTACATACTTGTATTGTAAACTACTATATTTAGAATAGATAAAAACAATATGTAACGTGTCCAGTGCAGGAGCCATTTTGCATGTGCAAACTTGGGGTTCCGATGGGTTATGCCAGCCAGCTATAAGCGGGGGGAACAGATTCAAACAAAAATATTACATCAAACGTCTGTGCGAAACCGGCATATCAAGTGTTAGATACAGCTCTAACTTACATGAAGATTTCACAAGAGCATATTGAGCACATGATATCATCATACTTTTTTCCTTATTTTCTTGGGCATTAGCATAAAAAGCCTCCCTGACCCAAATGACATCAGCTTTCGAAAGTAATTCCAGTTTGGAAAAAAGCTCTGGTCTGCCTAATCCACCCAGAACACTTTTAACGTAATTCAACCACGGAATAGGATGATGGTACTCCAAATCCTGGCAGTCTCTTAGAATCTTTCTATTAAATTCCAGATTGCTTTTTAACCGTACGGAAAGCCACAGTAACACGGTGGATTTGAATATATTCAGAAATAAACCCAACTCCTAGTTCCTTGTGCACTATCTCAGAAGGGATGCTCTGGGGGGATCCTCAAAATACTTCTGAAAAATGTATTTTCAGTAAATTGAATAGTAGCACATGACTTGTGCCCCCAGATCTCACAGCCAAATGACACAGTTGGGATAGACTTGGGTTTATACAGATCCAAAGTGGATTTAATGTGGATGTGACCAAGGCATCCGGAGAAGGCATCTATACCATGTGCTACTCTGTTGAAAGACTGTACACAGACAGTCATCAATGGGCTCCAATTCAGTTTACTATCTAACCAAATTCCGAGGTAACAAAAAGTATCAATTTTACCAATACAATGCCCATTAATTGAAAGCGTTCTAGTTTTTACATTTTTTTAGCCTTACACTATTCTGTATGATTTGGTTAGACTGGTTTTCAAATCCAAACTGTCCATAAACTCAAAATAAATCTAACAAAAGTTGTAATCCGTTTGCTTTATGCGCAATAAGGACTGTATCATCTGTGTATAATAAAACTGGAATCTACTTGTTCCCCACCTTTGAGACATCCTTACAGTGTTCCACTAAAAATTGCTTTAACTGATTAATATATAAAATAAACAACAATTAGGGTAATATACAGCCCTGACAAACTCCTCTCTCTAAATTAAAATGCGTAGTACATTCCCCGTTAGGACCAAATCTTACTGAGGCTACTAACCCTGTATGTAGATCACAAAGAAAAGTCACAAGGGCAACATCTAACCCCATGGACTCCAGTCCAGAGCTTTGATCTATTAATAGCAGCAAATGCTGTACTGAGGTCCATGAAGGCAAGAGGAATCAACTCTCTCTTAGCCAATGTATACTTATTAATTAGTAAGTAAAGATTCAGATTCTGTTCTATATAATCCAGTCTCAATCTGAAGCCATATTGAACATCAGACAGTATCTTTCCATTCTCTGCACAAACAGTCAGACAATGCAATAATACCCGACCAATGATTTCCACTTCTGCATCCAAAAGAGAAATAGGCCTGTAGTAAGCAGGATAGGCTCGGTTCCCCTTTTTAAAAATCAGGACTCTTACCGATTTTTGCCAGGAAGTGGGGATATGCCCTCGCACAGCGGCATTTAAGTGTTGGGTAACTATGGGCACCCAGAGGTCCACACATGATTTAAAAAGGTTCCCTGGCACCCCCATCCAGGCCTGGTGCCTGTCCACTCGATAGGGTCATTATGGCTTCTGAAACTTTGGCCTCATCGAAATATAGGTCTTCCCTTCTCCAAGGGGACATATCTGGCAATGGGGGAAAACCTGTGGTATTTATAGACTCAAAATGAGCAACCCATTCCTGCGCTGGGATAGCTTGGGCCATATCTGGTAAAGTTGCCTTATAGAAGAGGGGCTGATTCACCACTCTCCAAAAAGTTACACTATCCCTTAACCGCGGCGGCAATTCCGCCGCGGTGCGGCGGTTTGATTGAGTGGGCGGGGCCGCGTCGGCCAACGGACGTGCGCAGCACTACGGAGGTAGTGCTCGCGACGGCCGTTGGCCGACGGACGCATGGAAAGGGTTAAAGCACAAGCAGCCACTAATTGTTCCCCAGCTTCCATTTTAGGATCATTCTTCCTAGTCTTACAGGCCATATAATACTGTCTTCTGGCCTCCTTCACTGCCTCTTTTTGTCTAGGTTTCTAATGGAGAGCCTTTATCAGAGCTTTATGAGCCTTTGTACAATGTATATCAAACCATTTAGGTTCTTGGTTGACTGCCCTTGACCCCTTCCAGGTAAGAGCAGTCTGTACTCCCTTACAAATATTTGTATAAGAGTCCAGAATAACTTGGTCGGGGCCTCTAACTGTAAGCAAGCCTCAAAGTCCTTACTGCAGGATTGAATCAACTTCCTTAGGAAGTCTTCCGGAATTATTTTAGCCCATCCAATTCTGCGACCTTGTTCCTTTATTGAAAGGGTTCTTACATGACAAAGCTTTCTTGCCTCCAAAATCACTCCACCCAAACACAGCCAGGAGCGGGTTATGGTCACTATGCATGTTCCATTCTATTTTAAATGTAATAAGAAGGGGAATGATACAGGCCGACACATATATAAAATCAAAAACAGAACTTCAACCTCTTCCCTTAAAAGAGGGGGTATTAAATTAGATAAATAGAGCTCTTTCTTACTAAGGAGAATAATAATGTTAAATTCTGTTAGGAAGATATTTAAGAAGTCCCCCTGACATGAATGAATAAAATGTGCCTGCTCTTTATCAGCAGAGGGGGGGGTCATCATTCTGTATACTAGGTCCACAAGCAGAGCAAGGGTGCATATTAAAATCACTCAATATGCCAAGAATTACCATTAATATGTCAGTGCCAGTGTTTTGCAAAGCTATGCAACAGCATTCCATGGATGTCTTAAATATGCCAAAAATTATAATCGGTATACCAGCTTTTGCAAGGGGTGTGCATAGTTACTCCGTGGATGCCAACAATACCCCAAGAACTGCCACCATTTTGCCAGGGCAGGCATCTTACTGGAGGGGGGCTCTTTCATACCATGGATAGTTCAAGATGACAAGAGGTACCACCAATATTCCAGGGCCAGTGGTTTCCCAAGGATGGGCATGCAATAGATGTCTTCAATATTCAATGAATTACCACAAATATTACAGGCGCCATGACACACATGCACACACATACACACCCATATGCATGTACCCACACATATATACATACACACACACACACACACAAACACATGCATACATGAAACACATTGGATATTTTTCACTTAGCTTTTTCTGACTGCCTCCATGGGCCCCACTCCCACTGGTTCTCCTTTCTATCGGCCTCCAAGCTGGGCCGTGATCCAGGCCTTTCATGTCGCATTTCTCCTCACTTGGCAGACCTGCCATCACCCACGCAGTGCAGTTGAGAAGAGAATGCCTCATTGGGCCCTGTACTGTCAGTCATAATTGAAGTGTGACCCAGGGCCTATCATTGGAGAAGAACGCTGATTGGGCGTGCTCCAATAGAGGGGTGTGCATTCTATCTGCAGGCCTTCTCCTTTCCAACAGAGCACATCCACAAGTACCCAAATTACACAAACTATGCATGTCTGCTTTCCCGCGCTTGCCTTGTTGACTTAGCAGACATGCACAGTTTCTATTTTCTTTTTCCTACTATTCCTCAGAGAGTTTGGAGCTAACACTGCACAGCTTCTGACCTCTCGACTGATGGGGGACAAAGAAGGGAAAGCTCCTGAAAATCCTAATGATCAAGATGTCACTGACCATCAGAGAGGTTCCTAGCCAAACATGATGGTAGCAATGGCTGTGCGGAGCCCAGTTGCCTGTCCATTAGTCTCCTCCAAAGTCTAGACCGGTGCCATTGCACCAGCTGTTCCATTCATAGCCCTGGAAATGCACAGACGTCCATAACATATACATGTAGCAACAAAGGAGTATAAGATCCTTCCTCACTCATACATACACTCATACACTGAGAGCACTGACCATAGGCAGGGTGGCATGAGGGAACCTTAACCTGTGATCAGTCCGGAGCATGAATTGTTTGGCCACACTCAGCCATCACCACTGAAGCACTGGCCCTGCATACCACACTGCTTTGCCCCCACCCAGTGATTGTATTCTCCACCAACAGACAATCCAAGAATGGATTTACCACTTTATAACTTCCTTGCACACCGGAGGATTTATCACTAATACCCAACTGTAAATCAGGGCCAGAATATTGTCTGTCAAAATCTTGTAGAGAAACAAATGCAACATAGGCACAGTTAAGAGTCCTGCGTGAACGGAAGGTGGTTGTGGAAGGTGTTTGGTGGAGACATAGAAACTGATAGATTCCTAATAATTCGGAACATAAATATAGCCATATCCATGAAGCATGAAGGTCAATTTCAAAGACACCCATCTTGGCTACAGGCCGCCAATAAAACTGATTGCTAGCAATTTAGCATTGAAATATGATCTAATTTCACCAAACCCACTTCCAGCTTCAATGCTACATTTTGTTGATTTTTAGCACACCACTAGATTCTAGCATCAGTTCCAGTTACATGGAAGCACAGCAGTACAGGAATGTTTACTATTGCACTTTTTGGCATGTTCTTTTGCTCTGAAGAACATATCACTCTCTTTTTATGTTTGTAGCTTGCACAATTTGAGAACAAGCATTGGCAATGCCAATAGGTCTGGCTTATGAATTAAAGTCCCTTTTGTGTCATTGATGGGATTAGACACTCAATAAGTCATCATACATGCACTCTGTCACTCCTTTTTGCAGTCATGCATCAACTTATTCATCCACTGACTCATTCTTGCATTCACCCTCAGACACAACTGCAGTCAAACACATGCAAATTCAACAACTTATGCAAGGAAAATTAAAAGTGGTCAAATAGAAAAAAGAAAACATGCTGCTATCCAAACACTGCAGGCATATGCTGCAATAACAAACCTAAACATAGTGATGGGTGTCCATCTTGCGGATGCATTGTAAAAAGTCTATAATTGTGTTAAAGTTCCATAATCCACATTTAGAACCAACATGTTGGCCATCTTGAAATGGTAAAATAACAATACACTATGGGCAACTTCATTCTATAATGGTCTCCTGGTTTAGGTGAAGTGGCCACGTGGGATGAGGCACACTACAGATTAAATGAGTAGCAAGCAATTGACCCATTAGCACTGCCTCGAGAGCTGTAGTATCCTTTTCAGAAACGTTAAATAAATAAAAAAGCATACAAATAAAAGGGGAACTATAAATGCAGAAAACTGAAAACAAAAGGACTGGCCAACCAGTCCTGTCTCTGAAGAACACTCATTTTAAGATGGATATAAGAGATCATAAAAAAATGCTGTCATTTACATGGCATGAGAGCCAATAACTAATCATTAGCTTGCCACCAAAACCAACTCAGTCCTGCTGTTTCGAGTATAAGCTTTGCCACAAACCAAACAGAGCAATACAGGCAGTCTTTTTAATGAAAGCACACACATCTTCCCCAATCAAATCCTGTACTAAGAAGAACCAACATGTGTTTGGAGCCTAAGATCCTCTCTCATTAGTACTCTGAAAACTCTTTTTGTCGATCACATAAGGTAAAGTGACAGTTGCACTGTCAAGCCAGACCTAAAAATTAATGATAATTAGTGTAGCCCTGGGTTTCTGACAGTGCTCTCAAACACAAAGCTGCACTCTGAAGTCTAAAGTTAATGATGGGAGGGGCAGGTGCTGTGACAGCAGTACATTTCTAACGACCGCCCTCTTCCCACCTGTGCTGCTGTCAGAGAAATATAAACATAGTAAATTATCTAGTTACCTAAGACACATTAAATGCATTACAGTGTCATGTGTGTGCCCCTGAAAGTTCAAGCTCAGTTAGCCATATTGCTGCTGGCTCAGTTCAGAGGCAGCTAGACAAATAAACAAAATAATCACATCTGTGTGAAGGAGAAGCACTTCTTTCTGTGGAAGCACACAACCTATGCCCAATCAAAGCATATACTTCTGGCTACCAACATGTGGGTGGAGACAAAGCCCCTCTCTGTAGTACTCGTGAAAGTTCTTGTTTAAGTTGATCACATTATGTCTGGTGACAGCTGTGCTGTCAAGCCAGACCTAAAAAGCTTGTATATTAGATAGCCTTCAGAACGTTTCACGCCAGAGTGGAAAATAATTTGTAAACCACTTTAAAGTACTTAGGGGCAGATTTACAATTAACTAACGCAGCACGGCGCAGCAAGTCATTTTGCTGCGCCATGCTGCGTTAGTTTGAAAGCACAGGGATGCGACATATTTACAAGAATATGTCGCATCCTTGTGCTTCCCCTGCGCTGGCGCACAAACTGCAGCCATGCGCCGGCGCAGGCACCCTTGAACCATGGTGCAAGGATGCCTGCGTCGTGGGGAGATTGTTTTTGTGCAGGAAGGGGAACCTTCCTGCACAAAAACAATCACTACAATCATTTTCCTCTTTCAATGCGTGCTGCAGAATGCAGCACGCATTGAAAGAGGAAAACGAGGAGAAATGAAAACATTTCTCCTCGGTGCGCCTCGCTACGCCACCTCTAGGGTGGCGTAGCTCAGACGCATCTCCAGAGTTACGATTTCTCGTAATTCTGGAGATGTGTCTTGTTCCATGAGTGTTGCGTGGGAACACCCACAGCAACACCCATGGAACGCCCCTTCACCGCAAAGTGCTGCGTGTGAAGGGGCCGTATTTACAAGGAGAGGAAAAGTCACGCAGGGTGGCTTTTCCTCTCCTTGTAAATATGGAGCAGCCTTGTGCCACCAGTACGTCACGAAAAGTGACGTACTGGTGGCGCAGGGGCTCGTAAATCTGCCCCTGAGTCCAAAATTTTGACTCATATTCTATGGGAGTTTTTGTGCATTTATAAAATTGTGCATTATTAAAGCAGTGCAGAATTTAGAATTACACTTGAATTTGCATGCATGCACTAATTTGATGCTTTTGTTTTTTAAACGATTTTATTATGACATGTTAAAGTGCCTTTTCTTGGCTTATGCTAACTAGGCCTCAGTTAGGCCTCAACATCATCTTGTTTAAAATGGATGTCTTACCCTGCGCGTCTGCTGTTTAATTATTTCTGCTTCACAAAGTCAAGCAAAGTCATGTTTGTTTATTTCCAATGATGTTTTAGAAGTTAGAATACATTTTTCTAACATGGGCTCAGTAATGTTGCAACCACTCCAGGTCCCTTCCACTAGCTCACTTTACTGTACATGTTCACAATAGTTCTCTGTTGTTTTGTAACTAGTTTGTCCTGAAATCTCTGCATGACATTACCATAGAAAGGTTGAACCAATATTCATGTGGTGGGATTTTGCTTAGATGGTAAGGCAATGTGACATTTAATGAAACCATGCTATGATTGTACATTTTAATTCTTTTGCTCCCACAAAGATGAATTTGCAGTTTTAGTTATGTTTTATAAGAAGATTTCCTATATAAACCATCAATTTTGGGGGACCCAAAAATGTTCTGAAGATTTTCTGATGCTACTGGGGATGCTGCCCAATTTCTTTCTGATGCTGCTGCTCATTTGGAATTTAGAATTGTTCTAATTGTTCTTACTATTCTGTAATGCCCAATTACCAAGGGCATTTATGTCAATGACTTATTCATCGCCACTATGCAATTTCTGTATTTTACTCTTTAGAAATTTTGTAATAAATATTCCTAAATGTTATCATTCCACCCAAGAACTTACTTAGAGTCTGTCTTTAATTAATTGATTGTATTTTGAATGTTGTGTGGTGCCTTGTCTCAGGACACATTGCATCATGAAATTGAGGTTTAACACCATCTCCTAACCCTCCACCCATGTGTGTGCAATTAAAGTGCCTTTGTGGGGCGTTAGAATTAAGGGGTTCTCCGAGCCTGCACTTTCTTTGTGTAATATTGCTTTTGTGTTCATTCTGGTTCTGTGTCATACCACCCTTATTCTCTAATTTATATCACTGTTGATTTTTTAAACTTTTTTCTCATAACTTACCCTGTGGTTTAAGTAATTTGCCCTAAATATTTCTGGTACATGATGACATGTCAGCTAGCAGAAGTCAATATCATTTTTTTGTAAATATCAGATGCGCACAGCTGCTATGATGGCGCAATGAGTTAAACCCTCACCCTTGTCCCTGACACATCTTCTGATCTGCAGGTCTTACATTTGAATCCAGCAAGCCCAACTCAGCCATCTATCCATCTAAGACTGCTAAACTATGTACAAAAAAATGGGTTACTGTAACACCTTCAGATAGCAAAATGTGATTCTGAACTCTGATTTATAAATCCATGTTGTGTACTAACAATAAAACATTTAGGGCCTGATTTAGAGTTTGACAGACGCGTTACTCTGTCACAAACGTGATTGAAAACCTGCCCGCCTTATTTCAATGCCTTCTATTTATGGTACTTTTAATAAGGCGGACAAGAGATCCATCTCGTTTGTGATGGAGTATCCCGTCTGCCAAACTCTAAATCAGGCCCTTTGTTTTTTTTTGCACAATGCTTATCTACTGTGTATAGCTAAACAAAGAGAGAGAAAGGGAACTTCTTTGTCTCCACTCTTATTCCCCAGGAATATATAATAAACAACCAAAGAGTGAGGCCAAGGTATCAAGGGCTATAAACAGGGATCACTCATGTTTTTATAAAGGGTCCTCACTCACCCACCTGGTTGGTGACATGCTTCATCATAGGACCCCCACCAGAGAGGCCGAATGCCTCTCCAGTGTGCTTCAACGCCTGATTACAGCGGAGCAGGATTTTTGAGTGTTGAGTGCAAGTGAATGGTGCAAAAAGTAATGTTAAAATAATCTTTACTACTCCTAAAAAAAATTTAATAGTAGGGTAGTAAGACTAGGTTAAAAAGTGTGTAATGGACGTTATGACTGAATAAATTGATCAGCCATATCCAGAATTAAAACATTAGGTCGACATGTTTCAGCCTCTGTGTGCCAATTGCGAGGCTTTCCTCAGGACCAGGGACCATGGCGGTATGCACTCTCTAAGGTGCACCCTAACCTATGGCCACGTAGAGAACCGGATTACTCACGGTTCAGAAAAAAACAAACACGCCTCCAGCTCTTCTGAATGCGTAATTAAATCTGTGAAAAGAAAAGGACATTGAAAAGCACATACACAGGACATGACAAATACACATATTTTGCCCGGTGCTTAGTCCCAGAATTCAAGCGATCCTCTGTAATCGCCTGCCCTTCAAAAGTGACTACTTAAATTGCTCCCGTCACATGAAATAAAATCAACAGTGGCGAAGTGCGTCTACAAAGTGATTCTTGTTAAACTATCCATTCGGATAGCTAGGTGCAATTACGCAATACCAGCAGTAGATAAAATATATGAAGTATACCAGTTCACTACTTCTGATTCTATGCGCAAAACTGCTTTACCGTCACAAAGTATAAATTCTATGTCCGGTTTTCTATATGACTAATTGCCAACTCCGCAATGCCTTAGAAAGATGCCTAAGAAAACATGGTGGAACTACCTTGTTAAGTAAGAAAAGGCTATGTGTTCAAATCTTCTCTAGTTGCAACAACTGAGAATGACAGTCAAGGAGATGTAAAGCTTACGTTTCGATATGAAGTTATATTACAGCATGGGTCCTGGCAGGGGGCGGTGACAAGCCGTCACTCGCTGGCAGGTGAGAAACAAAAAGACGAGGGTCATTACGATTTTATATTAGGGAGAAAAACCCAGTGTTGACCGAATCGTCCTGTGTCACTTACTGCCTCAAAGTCAGCCGCCCGCGTTGCCTAGGTCGTGCCCGTCTACAGGACCCGAAAACTGCAAATAATCCTCCATGAAGAAAATATAACAGGAAGTACCGCCGCTGTCTCTAGGGCGGTGCTCAACTCGCGGAATGACGTCAACGTGCACGTGCGTCATTCACGTCAAGTGAGTAGACCGCTGACCCAGTTACAAGCGTACTGGCTTCCCGGTGAGGATTTGCGCATGCGTACAAGCAGAAATGTCGAGAAAGAATGAATACTGTCTAAACTTACTTGTTGCATGACACCGGGTGCCCAACATAATGTTTATATGGCACCATGATAAAATGTATGTACCCTATGGATGATAGATCACGGCCTCCAGATTATAAAGGAACAGCATAGAAAGCCTGCTTCCGTGATTGAAATTAAACTCAACTACAGAAGTTTATGAAAACTGGGAGATAAGCAACGTCCGTGTAGGCCATACCACAATGCAGAGAGCAATGTCTCCTAATTCAAGAGCACAAAAAAAGGATTTAAAAAGTCTACCTAACAAGAAGCCTAATTTTATTCAGTAATAGCTGGCTGCATTAGCTAGAAAACATAGGGGGACAACTAATGACAGCCACTATAAATTTATATGTTGTTACACATTTGGTAATTATCTTTTTCAAAACCGAACCCCATGGGATATTATCATTCATTCCCTGCTTGTGGGTGGCCAGACGGTATATCCAGCGTTGCTCTTTCTCGAAAAGGGAGCTCTGTATATTTTTGCCTGGTTTCAATTGCTCAATTACTGTCCAATGTATGTCGTTGGTAGTATGGTTAGCCTGCATAAAGTGTTCGGTCAGTTTTGTTGTATTCTTCTTACACCGGATATTACTCCGGTGTTCGCTAATACGTAACTTGATTTTTCTGGTCGTCATACCCAAGTAACGTAAGCTACAGGGACATGTGATAAGATATATCACATTACTTGAATTGCAATTTGTATGGGCTTTTTGAGTCCAGATTCTGTTGGGTTCAAGATCAAGTGTTTTAGAAGCAGTGGTCAGATGACAAATACTGCAATTCCCACACGGGAAGTGCCCAACTATATCGGGTAAGCCCCAAGCATTGAGGACTGATCGATTACTAATAGGCACAGATTTTGAAGGTCGGGTGTGTACCAGGCAGTCCTTAAGGCTCCTCGCCTTTCTGAAAGAGAAAAGGGGTTTGTTCCATTTCCTATTTCCAGTTTCTAGAATCTTCCAATGTTTATTAATGGCTTTCGTGACTGCATTTGAGGCTGTGCTGTACGTCGTCACACATGTCAGTGGGATTTCCTCTTGTTCCTGAGGTTATCTTCCAGCAATGTATCACGATGCTGATTCCTTGCTCGTTTGTAACTTTTCTTGAGGATGTGTTCAGGGTAGCCACGGCTCCGTAGTTTACCTGATAGTTCTATGGCTTGGGAACGATAGTCATTGATATTGCTGCAATTCCGCCGGATCCTAAGATATTGTCCATACGGGAGATTTTCCGCAGGGCTCTTGGATGGAAACTGGTAAAGGCTAGAAGGTTGTTTTTTGATGTTGGTTTGTAATATGTTTTAGTGGCAAGCCTTCCTTCTGCTTTTGTAATGGTCACATCCAGAAACACCATCTCTTTCTTATCATGGGTGTGGGTGAACCGCAGATTAGCATCACAGGTATTAACCCAATTGAAAAAATCCAACAGAACTCCCTCTGGTCCTTGCCAGATGACAAAGACATCATCTATGTATCTCTTCCAGCATGTGATGTAAGGTGCGAAAGGGTTAGCTGTGGCCAGAATGTATTTTTGCTCGAAATCATACACATACAGACCGGCCACACTTGGGGCAAAAGTGCTGCCCATCGAAGTTCCCATAGTTTGTAAAAAGAGCTCTCCCTCGTACTCGAAGAAATTTCTTTTCAATGCTAATGTGGCACATTCAATGATAAACTGGCGTGGGACATTGTAATCCCACTGTGCCTCCGTTAAAGCCTTAGCTAGGACAGTAATGGTTGCATCTTGGGGAATGCTTGTATACAAGCTTTCTATATCCATAGAGACCAAGATGGTAGAGTCTTCATCTATGGAAACATTCTGCAAGAATGAAAGAAGAGTTTTGGTGTCCTTCAGATAAGTAGATGTTTTTTGTATCAGAGGTTTCAGATAAAAGTCGCAAAATTTGGACAATGGTTCGAGTAAGGACCCAATCCCTGAAACAATCGGGCGACCTGGTGGTGGAAAGGTGTTCTTATGGGTCTTTGGCAAGGTATAAAAGTAGGGGATAACACTATCCCCTACAGTTAGAAAATCTGCTTCGTATTTAGTAATATGGCCAGTTACTTCAGCAAGGTCAACAAGATTACTGATTTCTGACTTAAGAGACGTTGTAGGGTCTGATGTCAAAGGAGTATAATTCCCCCTATCACAGAGGAGGCGTCGGCATTCTGCGTCATAATCAGTTTTATCAAGGATGACCAAGCCACCCCCTTTATCTGCAGGCTTGATCACAATGGCGTCGTTGTTTTGCAGATTCTGGAGACTCTGATATTCACCGGCACTCATATTCTTAAACGTATCTGGCTCTTCAAATTTCTCCAAATCATTAAATACTGCCTGCTCAAATGTCAGTATTTCTACTGGAACCATGTGCGGGGGTGGAGTAAAGGAGGATTTTAATCTAAGGCCAGTTTCACCCGTAGTATAGGGTGTATCGGTGGATTGTGTTTTATCAAAATACGCCCTCAGTTTCAATTTTCTAAAAAAATCCGACAACTCACAATGGAGGCGGAACTTATCTAATCTTGCCGTGGGGACAAAACCAAGACCCTTCTCAAGTACTGTCATTTCGGTGGGGGTGAGGGTCACTTTAGAGAGATTGGTCACCAGACTCTCTGGTTGCTCGGTCCCGCTGCCTGTTCCGTGGTCCTGCTGCGTGTATTGTTCCCTACAGCGTCTTCTTGCTGCCAGTGGACTTGACTTGTCCCTCTGTTCCTTCCTCTTCCCCTCCTGCCCTTCTCTAAAAAAGGCGGTCTATATGTATTTTGGGGGAAGGGAGGCATCTGCATGAAGGCCGGGTTCCAACCCATCATAGGATGTTGTGGTAGTTGAAACTGATTAGGAAAATAGCCTCCCATAGGCGCTGAAAACTGCTGACATGGTTGTTGATGATATTGTTGCCTGGCTCTACCCCTACCCCTTTGTCTGGATTTGGAGCTGTCTCCACTTGAACCACTAGTCGTGGAGGCGTCATCCTCCGAGACATCAGAATTGTTCATATTCTTGTTAGGAGGGGTATATTCAGGATCAGCGTATGCATAGACTTTGTTGAAGGCAAAACGCTTAAGATCTTTTTGGAACTTTAGGACCTTGGTTTGGGTCAGGTTCTCTTTATATTCGTTGATCTCTTTGTTAAGCTCATCAAGCTTCTTTTATAGCCAGTCAACGTGGTTCTGAAATGAGTCTCAGTAAGTTGTATCTCCACCAAGATTGCCTCCGATAATCTTAAAGCAGTTTTTATTATCAGTACCAACCAGTCGCGGGTTCAATGCCACGCGATCTGGGCCCATTCTTTTCTGAAGACAGCGTCTGCCAGGAAGATTCTCGGTGCATTGGTGACCAGTAGGCCTCTTGGAGCCATGTTGTTGCGCAGGTATTCTGTTAGAATAGTACCATGCAGAATGGTCCTAATGCGATTACGTTTCTGTTCTGTTATTTTATCCCATTCAGTTGTTTGCGAGATGGTTTGTGCTATTGATGGATCTGCAAAGAGGGATGAGTCCGCCAAGATGGCATCCACTTCCGCATCACTGAAGGTTAAGCCTTGGTTCTCCATTATGATATTGGTAAACACAAGTCTAATCGTTACGAAAGGAAAGGGGTTCCACACATGAACGAAGGCAAAAATAAAGAGAAAAAGTCTCTCACAGCTGTGCGCTGCCAATATATAGCTAAACAAAGAGAGAGAAAGGGAACTTCTTTGTCTCCACTCTTATTCCCCAGGAATATATAATAAACAACCAAAGAGTGAGGCCAAGGTATCAAGGGCTATAAACAGGGATCACTCATGTTTTTATAAAGGGTCCTCACTCACCCACCTGGTTGGTGACATGCTTCATCATAGGACTCCCACCAGAGAGGCCGAATGCCTCTCCAGTGTGCTTCAACGCCTGATTACAGCGGAGCAGGATTTTTGAGTGTTGAGTGCAAGTGATGGTGCAAAAAGTGATGTTAAAATAATCTTTACTACTCCTAAAAAAATTTAATAGTAGGGTAGTAAGATTAGGTTAAAAAGTGTGTAATGGACGTTATGACTGAATAAATTGATCAGCCATATCCAGAATTAAAACATTAGGTCGACATGTTTCAGCCTCTGTGTGCCAATTGCGAGGCTTTCCTCAGGACCAGGGACCATGGCGGTATGCACTCTCTAAGGTGCACCCTAACCTATGGCCACGTAGAGAACCGGATTACTCACGGTTCAGAAAAACAAACACGCCTCCAGCTCTTCTGAATGCGTAATTAAATCTGTGAAAAGAAAAGGACATTGAAAAGCACATACACAGGACATGACAAATACACATATTTTGCCCGGTGCTTAGTCCCAGAATTCAAGCGATCCTCTGTAATCGCCTGCCCTTCAAAAGTGACTACTTAAATTGCTCCCGTCACATGAAATAAAATCAACAGTGGCGAGTGCGTCTACAAAGTGATTCTTGTTAAACTATCCATTCGGATAGCTAGGTGCAATTACGCAATACCAGCAGTAGATAAAATATATGAAGTATACCAGTTCACTACTTCTGATTCTATGCGCAAAACTGCTTTACCGTCACAAAGTATAAATTCTATGTCCGGTTTTCTATATGACTAATTGCCAACTCCGCAATGCCTTAGAAAGATGCCTAAGAAAACATGGTGGAACTACCTTGTTAAGTAAGAAAAGGCTATGTGTTCAAATCTTCTCTAGTTGCAACAACTGAGAATGACAGTCAAGGAGATGTAAAGCTTACGTTTCGATATGAAGTTATATTACAGCATGGGTCCTGGCAGGGGGTGGTGACAAGCCGTCACTCGCTGGCAGGTGAGAAACAAAAAGACGAGGGTCATTACGATTTTATATTAGGGAGAAAAACCCAGTGTTGACCGAATCGTCCTGTGTCACTTAATGCCTCAAAGTCAGCCGCCCGCGTTGCCTAGGTCGTGCCCGTCTACAGGACCCGAAAACTGCAAATAATCCTCCATGAAGAAAATATAACAGGAAGTACCGCCGCTGTCTCTAGGGCGGTGCTCAACTCGCGGAATGACGTCAACGTGCACGTGCGTCATTCACGTCAAGTGAGTAGACCGCTGACCCAGTTACAAGCGTACTGGCTTCCCGGTGAGGATTTGCGCATGCGTACAAGCAGAAATGTCGAGAAAGAATGAATACTGTCTAAACTTACTTGTTGCATGACACCGGGTGCCCAACATAATGTTTATATGGCACCATGATAAAATGTATGTACCCTATGGATGATAGATCACGGCCTCCAGATTATAAAGGAACAGCATAGAAAGCCTGCTTCCGTGATTGAAATTAAACTCAACTACAGAAGTTTATGAAAACTGGGAGATAAGCAACGTCCGTGTAGGCCATACCACAATGAAGAGAGCAATGTCTCCTAATTCAAGAGCACAAAAAAAAGGATTTAAAAAGTCTACCTAAAAAGAAGCCTAATTTTATTCAGTAATAGTTGGCTGCATTAGCTAGAAAACATAGGGGGACAACTAATGACAGCCACTATAAGTTTATATGTTGTTACACATTTGGTAATTATCTTTTCAAAAATCAAAAATCTGATTGAAAACCTGCCCGCCTTATTTCAATGCCTTCTATTTATGGTACTTTTAATAAGGCGGACAAGAGATCCATCTCGTTTGTGATGGAGTATCCCGTCTGCCAAACTCTAAATCAGGCCCTTTGTTTTTTTTTGCACAATGCTTATCTACTGTGTAGTCACGGAGACTCACTTCCCTTCATCTGATGTGGTAGCAACTGCACTTGACAGTGTTTGATGCATGGGTGGAGTTCACTGCACGTAGCATAAATTATTGGACTGGGTTATGATGAGGAAGTAAGAGTCTTCTTGACTGTGCTTAAAGCATATAAGTACCCAGTGTTCCAGCAGATATTGTGAGATGCTCCAGCTTTTTTGTGAATGATTTGCTAGCAATTTCTGAGGTGGCCAGTGTCTTTGCTAGTAGAGATTCTGAATTATGGCTGTGTATCGTGCCTAAATATCTGGTGCCTGTTTATCTCTGAGTTGGGATGGCATGGTGAGCAAAAGAACGATGGATTTAACCCAGATCTCTTGACTGGGGGTGAATGTATGATTTATTCAGCATTCTGTCCATCTTTTGTGTGCGTAGCACGTGTTTGTCTCTGCAGGCATGTTTGCCGCTGTGTTTATGTGTGGATGTACATGCCCATGTTTTATGTTATGTTATGCTATGTTATGTTAAGTTAAATGCCTTCATATTGTGTATTGTTACTACCTTCATGATCCGACAATGCTTTCAGAATCTGGGCACACTTTACATTTCTGTTGATATTGTATTTGTTGGTGTGTCATATTGTTTAAAGGTAAGTCAATGGATAGTAACTGGCAGGGTTGGAGTGACGAATGTATTGTTTGGTGATTGATTTTATTAGATAGTGGCCATCTAGATGGTGTTATGAATTAGGGTGGAGCATTATGTGTGGCTTTGTTGCCGTATTATGTGTTTGCGGTGATGTAGATGTGGCAGAAAAACATGAAATGGATATACCTCTCTTTAGGCGAACACTTCGGCAACTAATGCTTAGCCAACAATGTGGCTGGAGGCATGTTGTGTGTGCGATGACGGCAGGAGCTGTTTCTTATATGTACCATCACTGTAGGGTATGTCCGAGTATAAAGTGACATGGCTGTACCCTTGAGGAGGCAAATGTTTTGCCACCCCGATGGCTTAGAGCTGTGTGGTGCTCTAGATGGTGAGTGTGGCTTAACTATAGACCTGATCACTTTGGTGTGCTTGCATACTTGTGCATGTGTGCCTGCTACCAAAAGCACATCTAGGTGGCTGAAGATATGTGGGCCATATTGCACCTATGTGACGTCTTTGTGTAACGGATCACCTGAATATTCACAGGATAGCTTATCTCTGCCTGTATGCCTACGTCACTGATTGTGCCTGTACGCCTGTGATTTTGTAGCATACCTGGGAGCTTAACACAAGTGTGCATGCGTATATCTCTGTGTATAACATTCACTATACGTTGAAATTTGTGTCGGGAAATGTTTGTGTAGCATTTGTGTCTAAGTGCGTCCGTTTATCCCTGCAGGTGTACGTGTGTTTGCGAGTGACCGTGTGTTCGAATGTGTGCTCCTGTTTACGCGTGTGTCTCTGTCGATATGTGTTTCGAACTCCTCGCACCTCCCCATTGCCCCACCCCCTTGCTGGCCTGTAGGTGAAGGTTGCACCCCTTAACCCAGATTAACAGGTGTGAGGCATGAGGAGCCCTGGGCCCGGTGTGAATGAACTCTGTGCAAGGCAGAGAGCAAGAGACAACAGTCATAAAGATGGCACCGATAACCGCCGGTGCTCAGCGCGCGGCTCCTCCGCCAGGTCAGGACTGGGTCGGTCTATGAAGCAGCAGAGGCGCGTCACCAAGCCCCGGCACAGGGAAGGGGCGCGTGCTCGTCCGGTGCTGCTAAAAGACAGCTGTGCACCCCATTTTTCCTCCCCCACCCCAGAAGAAGGTCAGAGGAACTGGATTGCCACAGACCGTGTGGCTTTTATATGTGAAAAAGATCATATTAATATGACAAAATTTATAAACACTTGGAACCCCAGTCTTGCAAAATATACTCAATTATGACGCTAATTCACGAATTCCCTAATCTGTGCCCTGGCCCTCAATACAAATTAGAACTGCCAAAGCCGATAGGTCTGTCGTCAGCCGGCAGGTATGTTTTCATATATATTATTTTTACAAAATATGGAATTCGGAAAAAATTGCATCAGTACAAAAGAATATAGAAAAAAAAGAATGAACCAAAAGCCCGTCACAGCAGCCCTGTCACTGAAGTGGACTCCTTTCAGTGGGCTGTGCAGATATGCACATATGATCGGATAAAGGATGCCACTCAGTGCAAACCAGCCAGCGGATGAAACAGGAAGACCGATTGCCCCATGCTGGATACCCACCTGACCAGTATATATATATATACACACACACACACACACACACACCGCCCCCCCGGAGAAATGGGAACGAGTGTGGGGGGCATGGCAGGCATATAGGGGATTTGGGGGGGGAATGCTATGACTATTTCCAAGGGGAGGGAGGGTGTCTACTAGACTGCAAGCAGGGCCAGCTTTAGTATTGGTGGCGCCTGGTGCGAAAATGATTGTTTGCGGCCCCCCCCGGTAACCCCTCCATGACCTTCTTCTGCACGGATTCCCACATCACCACGCTCCAAGGGTGCCATCATATCTTCATAGCCCCTTCTTACATTTATTCTTTAATTTCTTTTATGGTGCTAATGTTGCATAAGACAATAAGAGATACGAGGTGTTGTAGTCACATGTAGTCCGTACTGGTAGGCTTTGTATGCTATGACTGCTGAGTGTTGAAAAAGACAAACTGAGGTTTCAGAATGTAACAAAGTGGTTGGGGTTGTGTATACTAATAAGAATGTATCACTACCCAAAGGAACAGTATTTAGTACCTTAGAATGAGGAAAGATTGAGGAAAAAAATAACTTTCTAAACTCACACCTTGCAGTTTGCATGCAGTGGTTCATAACTCACTGTGTTATATTCCAAAGATTGTAACTTATGAACTGATAGTAACCAAAAGTTTCTCTATGACAAAACCCACTGACCTATCTACAAATAAATACAAATCTGTGATAGGCATGTTACACATTGTGCTTTGCAAGAGGCACCTTAACTGACTATGCTACTTTATGATGAGTGAAAACTGTCACTGGACAAAACACAGTCCTCTTCACCAAGTACATTAACCACTAGACTTATCATGCCAATATTATTATGCTCTGAAAATCACTGGGCACACAAAGATCTCTTTAGCGGATGATTTAACACTGCAAGATATTTTTAAATACACCACCTTTGTGATCTAATTAAGTAAAGCCAGCAAACACATTGCATACACAAGGGTTCTTCCTCAACTTACAGGAGCTCACTCATGGCTGGGATGCACCACAAAAAGTTTGTGCAGTTAATTCCGTGATGGCCTGGGTTGGGTCGCAGGTGGTGGCCATTGCCGCCCCTAGTGGCGTTGGATGACAGGCTGTAGTGTGGGCGAGATCCATAATATAACCTAGTAGCTCAAACTTTCATCCTTCTAATGTTAGTAAAACAAAGACTGCTGGTTAATAAGTGACCCTATTTTTAAATCTATGAGTTGCAGTTTTACAGTGTCAGCTATAAACCCATTTATTATTATATAAATAATGGTCATAATAATAGCAGCTGGCAGCTTAGCTATCTCACAATGCTCTCCAAGTTCCCAGACCATGAGGATGTAAAACCTCTCTCATTCCACACTCAAGGGGTAGAATTTTAAAACCCCTAAAGCAGAAAATTGAGGAAGCCAGACCAAATGATACAGCAAAACTAAAAGAGTAGACTAGAGGGCCTGATGTGGTTGCCACGGTCTCTATACACTTAGCCTGTTAAAAATAATTAAATAGCTCTTTTTATTCAAGTGAAATGCTCAAAGTGCAAGTTCATGAAAACCTTTCACATGTGCAAAACACAGAACTGCCTTTAGCGAAATGTTTGCTACATGTGTGTTAGGGCACTAGTCAAATTCCCTCAAGATAACTCAGAGGGTTAATGCTCTTTTGTGACAGAGTACAGGTCCACTAAGTGTATTAGACATGGTAAAACACAACTCACAAAAGGATCCGGTATAAGGCCTCAATCCAGGAAGAGTTAATTCAGCAATAGGTTGGGCAATCACTACTGCTATGATTAAAAGCACCAAAAAACAATACCGTTCGCGTTGTATTTTACAGGAGGAAGGGAACTCTTCTGCAGCCAGGAGTGCCGCAAGGATGCAAGTGATGTGGGTGAGGCGGGCTGTTACAATGCCAGGGAGGGATGGTGGATGCTTCAGGTGCAAGCAGAGGGTGGTCTGAGTTACTGGGTATCAGAGCATGGGTGGTCACGATGCAAGTTGTTTGTGATGCATGATGTAATGGCGCTACAGTACTCCTTCCTCCGTTATCAAGTCCAGAGAAGTAGGTTATAAATCAGGGAGGGGGCCGAAATGACGGGAGATGGGGCAGCTCTCTAAGTAACATGAAAGAAGCTCCGGTTTGAACACTAAAAAAGGATCTAAAAGTAATAAAAACGCATCAAGGGATCTGTTTGAACATATCGAGAAACTGCATGTAAAGTGAAAGAACAGCGGGTAAAAATGCAAGATTGAATGCAATTATTCCCCCTGCTCTGCGGGCCCTGTCTTTGTGCAGCAACAGGATATACAGCAGCTTGCAACTAAAATAAAATTGTCTTTTGGAACGTTAGCAGTCATTGTTTAGCAATAAAAGTGCACTTTTTAGGTCTCAGGCCTAGCGTCGCAGTGCGCAGCGCTGCTCGCGCAGACCGAGACCTCTTGTATGGGCTTTTGAAAGCTGACCACACACTCGTGCGTGTGGTTTTGCTTTCGCCGGCTGCCATTGGCTTTAGCGTGTTTTTTAAAAAAAATAAGGCACGCAATTGGGCAAAGGCGGGCGCATGTCCCGCCTTTGCTCCGCCCATTCCCGTCCGTGTCTAGGACGCGCATCAGCGCGCGGCACAGATGACAGGCTCCCTCGCCCCCCGCTCCTCTGTGGTGTGCGCGCGCACCACTGGTTACTTTCTGCCACCACTCGTCACAAAACAGGTGAGGAAAAACACATTTTCATTTGAAAATTTAATTCTTGCATTATGTTTGCTTTTGAAACAATAATTAACTGTGGTAAATGCCATCCACGGCCGCCGCGCTTAAGATTTCAGCACGCACGCAAAACTTTACTTTAATTTCCTCCGTAAAATGCCATGTTCCAGTCGCCTTTGATAAGCGCGGTAGCAGTGAGCACGGCACAGATTAATCGGTTTGGAAGTGGAAATGCTTGCTTTTTGTTCTGGTTCAAGGGCTGCTTGCTGCAACTTCGGCTGTTTTGGCATGTTCACTATAGTCGCTCAGGTTCTATTTCTTGTAACGTGTTGTGGGTGACTGTGGTGTGATGTGCTACATACACCCTGGCAAAGATGTATTTAGTGGGGAGCTGCTGTCTTTGTCTGGGTTGCTCTGTCCCAGCATGTTTGGGTTTCTGTGGGCAGATACTGAGTTCAACTGGTTTCGTTTTTGGATAAGGGTTGTGCCCAGTGAAACTGATTTTTAAATCTTGTTATTGTACTTAGGTTTATCTGATTCCTGACGAGGCGTGCGCATGGTAAGTGTGCTCTGTCAAGGTTAAGGTATGGCCTGGCAATGACTACTTTCTGTATACTGGCTGTGGCAGCGTAGTTTCTGGTTGCCGACTGTGCCCAGGTTGGCAGTGGGTTTTCTGTGGTAGTCTCGCACTGCCACACTGTTGTTCATGGATGCTGGTGAGTCGCCCCGTATGCTGCAATACTCCACGCTGTTCTTCACACGTATTCACCTTCTGTTCCTTTCACTTTCCCCTCCTACTCTTCCCGGGTGCCGCGTCACGCATATTCTTAGAATTCCCACACTGTGCTGCTGACGGTTTAGTTTCAAGCATGCACTTCCTCTGTCTGTGTAATCTGCTCCCTCCCCCGTAGCTCATAGCGCAAGTTTTATACTGTCTTCTTAGTAATGCGTTTTATAAAATGCATTTCCACTGATTGCAGATACGGGTGCTGGACGACTCCCTGCACTCGAGGGTCTGCCTGAGCCAAAGCAATAGTCCTACATTATAATTCCCATGAAGTCACTTGTCGAAGGGCACAAGGACTGGAGTCACTCCTCTCAGTTTTCCAATTTAAAACACCATGCCAAGTCATGTAGCACGAGTGGGCATGTTTATACATCTGTTTTCCTCCAGAGTTTCAAGTGTTGGATCTTAGCACCGAGGCCATTTAAACAAAACATCAGTGGGTTAAAGCACTTACTGCTGACGTCTTTGTGGGTCACACGGTTCAGAGAATGCCATTGTCATCTAAGTCATTGAGCTATACGAGGATACTGAGAGTACCGTATTCTATTGAATTGGGGCGATTTTTATCTGGAAGCCTCCCTACTCTGGTTACTGACACCAAATAAACTCTTGCAACATAGCTCTGTCCTCTTCGGTAACTTTGACTCACTGCTCCCTTACCTGGTCTGAAACAAAGCTCGAGTTTCACTGACAAAGAGAAAACCAAAAATTCACCGACCAGATAGAATAACCCTAAATCTGAGCATTTTCACCCCCCTTTGGAATGTTAACTAGCCTCCATCTTTGGGTGTCAGATATGAGCAGCCAATTAATTGTCAGGTGACAGAGCAAGGATTTCTTTTACAATGAAAATTGACTGTGTTCTCAGAAATGCTCACAATGACAGTTATCAGATGGCACACTGAAAATTGGACAATGTTTACCAGGTCTGTGCTTTCTTTTAACGGATAGCATTATGGGAGCTGTAGTTCAGATTCGCATCAACTAAACCAATTGGACTAAAACTTCTGAAAACAAGGATTTAAAAAAAAGAAGCAGCAGACTGGTACATGGTGTTCTTGGTGGCATGAGCCAACTGGTAAGTAACATTATAGATGACCGATGTGACCTGGATACTAATTGGACAGGCCTGGGCTTCCATTAAGCAAGAACCTACTTTTTGATAAGGGTACTGTTGGGCCTGTTTAAATGAACAGATTGGACTCTCACACTCAAACAATGACTTTTAAAAGCAACGTCCAGAAAGGAAAAGTAGTGTCCTCAAGAAGTCTTTTGGTAACCCTAGAATCAGCTGACCTAAATGCTGACGATTTTGAATTACCCACCTGGCAGCGATCATTCGGTATAAATGAATGTATTTATGTATTTGCACCCATTTGTTTTTCTATTTACTCATTTTCCAGGCATGGTTACAAAAATCAAAGATGGCCATGAAGTTAGATATTGCAAGGTTGCTGATAAGACGGGCAGTATTACCATTTCGGTGTGGGATGAGATTGCCACCCTGTTCCAGCCTGGGGATATTATCCGTTTAATCAGAGGGTATGTGTTTATAGGAATTGTATGGAGGGTGGTGGGGGTGTAATATAAAGATGAATTGACATCTTCATTCATGAAAATGGTAAGAACTAAATCACCATAAGGCAGACATATTGGAGTTCCTGAGGTAGGGACTCGACCACTTGGCATGTGTTGCCAAAAATGCCTGTAAGTTTCATACTCTAACAGTAAGCTCAACATTTCGCTTTGGTCAATTCACTTTATGATTAGTTACATTTTCTGCTCTTTCCAGAGTTAAACTAGTATCAAAATTGGTTGCTTTAATTATAAATGATGTGTTTTCAGAATATTAATTTTCTTTTTAAGATGCTTTTGTGTTCAGATTTGCACTGGTGTGGTAAGCATTTCTTGTACTCCAGTGCCATACATATGAATATTGGACTATGTAGGCCAAGAAGCAGGCTCCTTCATCTGGTCAACACTCCTCATCATTTTGTCGTTTTGGATTACTGGTCTGATTCATGGTTGGCCACCAAGTGGCTAAGGTAGGGGTGCAGGCACCACGTATGCTGGCCTAGCTGTGGCAGCCTGACACCTTTATTCCTGGCCACTGGCTCATAGGGCATTTTGTGTAAACACAGCTCCACCTCCAAGGCTGAAGGTATACTTCAATGGAAAATTTATGGTAACGCAGCCCTACCTTCCTGGCAATGCGGACTTGCTGCCAGCAAAAAAAACATTCTGAAGACTGAACCCCAAAGAGGCAGTGTTCTTTGCAAAGTAAAGTCTAACGCACCTGGGAGTTCTCCATGACATGGGGTTGTTTGATTTTTTTCTTTCAGGTTGTGAATGGCGAAGCTGGAAAAGGAAGAAAGTCTGACTTTGGTCCCAAGGCCACCCATCAGTAGCACTGCCCTACTGACAGGTTGTTCCTGATGGTGGAGCATGCTGTGGGTTCACTTTTAGGAAAATATTCTTTGTTTAAATGACATGCTGGATACAAATACCTACAAAATTTTGGTTACAGTCTCATTACTATGACATTTAAATTATGTCTTAAAAGTTTTTGAAGTTATTTACTCACTTGTTAGCTTCTGGCGTCTTTTTTTTAGGTCGAGCCTGGGCAGCGCATGAGCTTCTACGAGGCATGCAGTATTGGAGTATGGCTTTGGAGCCCGCCCACTCTCCGACCCACATTTGTCTTTGGCTTGTGACATTGTCTTTCATAAACGCTGGCTTGCGAGTCATATTAGGCTTGTTAGTCCCTCCTTGGTACTGCCTTGTCTGCATTTGTAACCTCCCATGGCGACTGGCCCTTTTACTTCGGTTGCGACACGGTATGTCTTATTTAGTCTGTAAGCACTCTTTTCTTTAATGGGTTTCTCCTGCAGGCACGACTTGCTTTCCTCGCCATGCACGCTTTTGCTTTCAAGCAACCCCGGACATGGCGGCCGCTTCTTTGAAGTGAAATAGGTCAGCATTTATAAGAGTTTGAGCTATGGCTACTGTAAATGACAATAGCATAAACTCTCGTACATTCGAGACCTATTGCATTGCAAATGCTTGTTTGTTGAGACATGAAGAATGAAAGAAGAGGAAGCCCTGTCAATGCGCACCGCCAGCGCGTGAGCAACGTTGTTTGTCTTCTTTTGTTTCCAAGACCCTGTGAAATTGAAAATTAGTAACAGCACTCAGTTCCATGCAAATGGCGCCCCCCGGAACTTGGCACCCGGTGTGCGGCACCGGTCGCACCGCCCTAAAGCCGGCACTGACTGCAAGGTATGTAGGAGTCGGGCCGTAAAAGTGCCCCTGCCTATTGTATTATAGATTCGTTATGTGCTGTGGAGAGCCATGCACTTGCAATGTATGTAATATGTGAACAAAATTAAATTGGTTCTATGGAACTATCATGTGATGATCAAAGTTCAATAAAAAGAGTTTATGTGAACAAATTTGGTTCTATGCAGCTGTCATGTGATGAGCAAAGTTCAATAAAAGAGTATTTATATATATATATATATATATATATCCATATATATATATATATATATATATATATATATATATGTATGTATGTGTATATATATATATATATATATATATATATATTTATATATGAAATTACACTCCTGCTCCACCGTCACACGGAAAACAGGTACAGACCACAGCTCGTTGTTGAAAATAAAGTGCTTTTATTCGGAGCAAATAGAATTCAGCAGCATTCAAGTCCTGAATGGGTCAGTACCCAGCCTGACGCGTTTCGACCGCGTTTCCACGGTCTTGATCACATGACACGTAGGCGGGACCCGTACATTTAAATAGTAAATCAAATCACACCATTTAAAAGTGAACACACCCCTAGGCAATAAAGCTGGATGACAGACTAATGCATGTAAATGGTTTAACATCTTAATACATCTTAATACATAAGTACAGTGACTATTGTAAAACCGAGAGGGGATGAAATAGTTAAACACGCTCTCAACACCAAAACCTATGTTTTAAGGCATTAGTAAAATTTATGATAAATATCATGAATCTGAATAAATCACACCACTAATAGGTGAATAAATGCCTAAAATTATAAAAACATGAGTAGAAGCAATATGTCTAAGAAACCCTCTGTTCATAGATAGATGATAAAAACATCATAAAACATGAATATAGACATATCATCCTGCAGCGATATTGCACGCTTCCCTAAAAAAGTGTAAGTAAAAAAGTGCTAGTGCTTGCTAAGTGCAAATTGCAAAAATGTGTGAAATCATTAAGATCATCATAAAAAAATGTGCAAGTGAAGCCGCTTTAGAAAGACCTGATAATCCTGAATAAAAGGCAAGTGCCATAACAATGTCACAACTACACTGCAAACACGAGTGACAGTGTGAATTTATTTAAATTCATATGATGCAGTTAGTAAAATACATTTGGAAAACAGACATGTAAGGAGAATACAATATTCTTAGATTCAGCAAAGAGGGAGGCAGTCAACAGTAACAATATATATTTATTTATATTTCTCCTTTTTGGCGATCTGCTCTCGAACACAGCCGGCGGCACCAGGTAAACAATTGTTTCTTTTAGAAATTCATTTTCTTTTCTTCTTGTTTCATGGCAAAAACACAGCCAGTTCTGTTAGAATGATCGGACCCACGCGTTTCGGCAATTTGCCTTCTACTGGATCACTGAGGCTTGTACATTGTGCACATAATATACCTTGTCCCTTCTCTATGTTGTTAACCCATGAATGACCATTAGAGCGATTTCCTGATGTGTTTCATTTTGTCAACTATTCCCTACCATTCGTAATTCATCACATCACATTTATGACATCCTCGTTACATAATATCAATATATACATTTAATATATACATTTTTTTCTTTTTTCTCCTCCTCTTTTTGCTTATTCATTTTTAACCCTTTTTTTCTCCCCTTGTATTTTTCTCCCTTTATATATATATATATATACACACACAACACAGCCTCAGGGGATCGTGTAGAGGAGTCTGCCCCTTTAAACAAAATACGGCAAGGGGGGCCCTCAGGGCATATGAGGCTCGGTGAGGGGGGGGCCACGTGTCCCTTTTCTCTTTAAAATAAATACAGCCCTGGGGGATGGGGTCCCCAGGGTCTAATGAGGCTCAGGGAGGAGGGACCACACAGCCCTCTTCCCCTTTAAAAATAAATAGACATCCCTGGGGGATGGGGCCCATGGGGGATGGGGCCCCTGGGGCCTGAGAAGGCTCAGGGAAAAGGGACCGCACCGTTCACGTCCCCTTTAAAAAAAGCACACACGACCTCGGGGCATTGGTTCTCCAGGATTTAATAAGGCTGGGAGAGGGGGCCACAGTCCCCCTCCCCCTTTTTTACATTTCAGCCCCGGAGGAAGGGTCCCATGGGCCTAATTAGGCTCAGAGAAAGGTGGTTGCTCACCCTCTTCTCTTTATAAAATTCTCAGCCCTGGGGGATGGGGTCCCTGGGGCCTGATAAGTCCTTGGGAGAGGGAGCTGCATGCCTCTCCCCTTTGTAATTTACTTTTTGCAATTAAATTTGCCCCCGGGGATAGAGGCTCTGGGGCCTGATAAGGCTCTGGAAGAGGGGCTGTCAGCCCCCTCTAATTTTTTATTAAATGTGACCCTGGGGGATGTGGTCTCCGGGGCCCAAAACAGTTCGAGGAGGGGGCCGCATGCCCCCTCCCCTTTCTAATTGGCTTTAGCCCCAGGGATTGCGGTCCCCGGGCCTGATAAGACTCAAGGAGGGGGGCTGTGGCGTCCCCTCCCCTCTTAAACAAAAAATAGCCCTGGGGTATGGAATCCCCAGGGCATATGAAGGCTCAAGGAGGAGGGCCACATGGTCCCCTTCCCCCTATTTATTGGTTTGGCCCCAGGGAATGGGATTCCTGGGGCCTAATAAAGCTTGGGGAGAGGGGCCATGAAGCCCCCTCCCCTCTTTTATTATATTTTACCCCTGGGAACGGGGTCCCTGAGGCCTAATCTGGCTCAGGGAGGGGGAGGACTGCACTCCCCTCTCCCCTTAATTTTTGGTCCCGGGATCTTAGGTCCCCAGGGTTCAAGAAGGCTTAGGAAGGCGGGCTGCACAGCCCCCCCTCCAATTTATTTTTGTATTTCGCCATGGTGGATGGGGTCCCGGGGCCAATTAAGGGCTAGGGAGGGGGCTACACGTCCCTCTCCCTTTAATATATATATGTTTTGGCCCCAGGGGATGGAGTCCCCGAGGCCCGAACGCCAACACTGCGCTGTGCTTGCCAAAGGATTGGCAGCCTGTGAGGGATTTGGCCATTCATGGCAGGGGGTTGACTTTACGTATGGTAATAAAATATTATGTTACGTTAAATAAAACCTAGAAATTCCCTAAACAAAACAAAGGTTAAGATAACATTATAGTTAGGTGAGATAAACAGATCTGTTTTTGTTTTTTTTTAAACTTAGAAATTCACTGAAAAAAATAAAGGCTAAAATAACGTTCTAGCTAAGTGAATATACCAGTGACAATATTAATGATTTGAACTAAAAAAATCACAGAAATTCTCCAGTTTGGCACCCCCGCTATGCACTGCTTATCACCTCACAGGCCCTGGAGACCCCATCCCTCAGGGCCATATTTATTTTACAAAACCAGTGAAATTCAGCAGTTATAGTTACCTGAGGTAACTATATCTTACGCCCCCTGCAATGCACTGCTTATGACCTCACATATTACGTCACTCATAACATGGTCAGAGACATCACACATGACATCACTGATGACATCTCAAATGTCATCAGTGATGTCATCAGTGGAATAGGATATAGTATAGAGATGTAGACTGAAGCAGCGTACAGTGAAATTGTATAGAGTGGAATAGCGTACCATGTAGTGCCGTTTGACTGGACTTGCTTAGAGTGGAATAGCGTAGAGTCAAATAGTGTACAGTGGAGGGGTGTACAGTGGAGTGGCATAGAATGGAGTGGCGTACAGTGTAATAGCGTACAGAGCGGATTGGTGTAGAATGGAGTGGGGTAGGGTGGATTGGAATAGAGTGGAGTGGGGTACAGCGGAGTGGTGTACAGTAAATTAGCATAGAGTGGAGTGGCGTATAGTCATGTGATGTAGAGTGGAGTAGCATAATAGCATAAAGTGCAGTGGTGTAGATTTGAGTGGCGTGGAGTGTGGTACTTGAAACAGACGTAGCGTGAAAGTGGGTTTATGAATATAGATGTAATGTGGCAGGGATATAGATGATGAGGTGTAAATGGTACTTTTTGGTACTAGGTGTAAAAAGTGTAAGTAGTGTTAAAGTTATAAGTGTTCAAATATTTAGTAATCTATTGCACTGCTGTACACCGTGGTAACTTTGTGGTATACCGCGGTACATGCCGATGAGAAGGCAGTGTGTGATTGTCTAATGGCTGTTTTTACAAAACATAAAAGGCAGCCATGTTGTTTTCAGCACACTTTCGAAGCATTCTGGGTTAGGGCCTTAAATATAGGTATATAGTTGTTTTTTTGTTGTTCTATACCTATTACCACTTTATTAAAGTAGTAATAGGTAGAGAAGTGTATTTATATACTTTTATATATTTTTACAGCACTTTATGGAGAAAATGTAGCTATTACTGTGGTACTCTGTAGAGGTTTTTGTAAATAATTAAATGTGTTAATTGAATCTGTTGTAAAATAGTGTAGTACAGTGCATTTTTTTTTATATTTTAACATATTTATTTAAAAAAAAAAAAAAACATTTTAAGTACTTCTAAGGCAGTACTGTGGTACTCTGCACATGTTGTAAACAATATAAAGAAACTTATAAATAATTGTCCTTACCTATTGCCACATTAATTAAGTGGTAATAGTTAGAGTAAAAATATCAAACCTAATACTTACCAGTACCTAAGGGCGTAACTCAGAACACAGCGAAGGTGTACTGAAACCAACATGACTGCCTTTAATTTTTGTAAAGGCAGTCATTACCCATTCACATCATGCCGTCATCACCATATACCACAGTAGTTTTGCAAAATGTTATGAACTTTAGGTGACAACAGATATCACTAACATTAAATGCCTTATATCCAGTCGCGGCTCCTGGAGGGAGTCCTGCGGGGCGGTAGGGTGGGGCGGGGGAGGGGCAGGGTGGGGGGTAGTAAACTCCGGTATACTGCCGAACGGAGTTGAGTACATAAATAAAACGAATTACATTGCACGCGCTGCAACACCAATGGCGTTGCAGCGCGCGCAATGTAATTCGTTTTATTTATGTATTTATGTACTCAACTCGGTTCAGCAGTATACCGGAGTTTACTACCCCCCACCCTGCCCCTCCCCCGCCCACCGCCCCGCAGAACTCCCTCCAGGAGCCACGACTACTTATATCTTAAGTTATACTTACCCTACTTATTTGTACTACCCAAAAGGATCATCTGCGAGCTATAATGTATAATCATACCAAATTTCATAGAAATCCGTTCAACCATTTTCGTACTTTGTGGGAAACAAAAGTCTATGGAAAATGCATTGGTGAAAAAAACGTGTTTTGGGAACCCCTTTTATCTTTGCAGCCCCTTGATCAATTGCGGTAAAAATTTCCAACCTCCGCCAATGTACAAAAAGCTAAAGGGCTAGAAGATTTTGTGGAGATTCATGAAACGAGAGAAAATGTATTAGGAAGCAAAAGTCTGAGGAATTCCTGTGCCTGGGCATCCTAACTATAACTACAGAGTGCCTACTGCCGCTCTGTGATATATTATATATATATACGTATTTATATATATGATTTTTGCTTAACCACCATTCAGCAGCACATTTGTGGCACAAGTTGTATCTGCACCACTACTTGCAGCCAAAGTTTGTCTATAATCATCGCAAATCGGTAATACAAAATACAAAACAAAAGCTCTGTTGAATTCCACAGCGGAAAAAAAAGAATTGAAACCAGATGGGTTAAAAAGAAATCACACCTTTTTTTCTCAATATTTCTCAGTGGAATAGGAAAGCAGGCACAAGGAGTCAAGTGCAAGTTACGGTGTGTTTATCCGTATAGCGCCACATAACAATAAAGGCCCCTTCCGAGCGCTGAAATGGATTTGGGGCACAATATGTTGTGGTGGATGTGGTGGATTTGGCGCCAAACACACCCCAGAACTAAGAGCCGGCGCTGTCGCCCTCACTAGCACGTGGATCACCTGCTCCTGCCCCTGACCTTGGGAGGGGGCGTTGGGAGGGAGGGGGTGGGGCGGCGTGCAGTGATAACATTACCATCCATTTGCTCATGAAAGGACGTCGGCACTTCCTACACGAGGCCTGCAGGTGATCTGGGAAGTGGGCGCACCCTCTGCTGCATAAAGTCCCTCCCGCGTGTGCCTGTGAAAGTTCACTCGGAGGTTGCTGCGTTAATGCAAATGTGTCCCTTGCGACACCCCGTCGTCCACCTGCCAGGGATCATGGCTCAGACAGTGCACGGAGAATCCCAAAGGCAGGTTTGGGGTCCTCCACCCCCCGCACCTCATTCTCAGCAATCTACTAGAACACTTGAAAAACCCCATAGTTTACGGTGATGGTAATATTGTAAATCAAGGCAGTTAGAAATATTCAAACACACAGATATTAAAACGGGCGCTGCCTTTCTGTGTAGTTGTTCAACAAATAACAAATATAATTAATTATTTTTGGATTGTATGCTTTGTTCAGCACTGTGGGGAAAGCAGAGCATTAAATCACTCCACGTAGCAAAATGTCTTTTTGAAGATAAGAATTGAAACTGAAACGATACACTTAACAATACTTCGCAATAGTTGTTTATGTTTTACAAAAAAAGGATATGTAGCCGAATGAATAAAGTATCTTGTCATTAGACCCACAGGTCAAATAACCTTTTAAAATAGCTTAGTGGGTTAAACGGCTGCGGCATGAAGTGAGTTGGTGAGACTACTCAGTTAGTGGGCTATCTTAATGAATTACCGATATTAAAATAACTATTACATTTTTAATAAACATATGCTGATTGTTCTCTTATGACTGTAATTGTCTGGCCAGAAACTATTATATGAGCAGGTGTTAGAAAAAAACATATTGCACTGTTGTTTCTGCAAAAGGTTTTCGAGTAGGGTTATTACAAAAATAATATCCCATTTGTGTCTTTGGTGGTTCAATATTTATGCCCAAAACATATCTACCTTTTAAATTTAGGTGCACCTGAGTTTTTTAAAGTTAAGCAAAGGTAGTATGTCTTGCCACTAGGTGTGCAGGGAACATTACAGTGTGTTTATTTGGTGAAAATAGCTGAGTCAACGCTGAGGTTCCCTTGTTGAAAATTAATATACTGTTCTGTCTGAAAAAACGTTTACTGAGCAGGCAGCTATGCCACCCAAAAAGTAGATTTATGCGAGACTTGACTCTGATTAAGTCAGTCTTTTTTGAGTTACTTGAAAACACGAAATCCCTTAAAGCATGTCAATGTGAAAACACATTTTTGGGTCGCTATTGTATTTTCCCCTTGTGGCTGAGCTACGCCATATTTCACTCAAGCAATCTTAGTGGCAAAATGTCAGATTTTGAGTTATTATCAAGTCAATTGGTCAAGAGAGTCTGGTGATCCTGTTTGTCAGACTCAGGACCACTGGAATTATGAGGCGGGGGAGCGCCAAATTGAGTGGCTTGGTTAACTAAATTATACACCAAGAAAAAGCAAATTATGTGGCATAATGTGACACATTTTTTAGGTTTACTTCATTATTTTATCATTTTCACACATGGCTATACAGTCTGGGCAAATATTTCACCTTGGTAGTACCAGTTTAACAACCAAACACATAAATAAGGAACTGAAAGATCACCAGTTAACCTTTGCAAGGGACTTTCCACTGCATGCAGACACATGTTGCCACAATTTCAGTAACATTTGATCCATTTGAGCTAGAAACAATCGCTTTTGTTAAACTCTGAAAATTATGCAGCAGATGATGGATTATGTGGCAAATCCATAATTATGCGAAAAAAGTAGCAGCAACAGAATCACATAATTCTAGTGGCCCTCTGTGGGAACGGACCCGATTGACTTCAAAATTTGGCTCCCCGCAATATCCCTGGGGTCCATTCAGTCTGCTACAATCAGTTGTCAAGTGGAGTCTAGAAAAAAGCCTGGCAGAAGGTCACTAAAGCCTTAGACTCACCGCTCAAGAATAATCCTATTCAGACTCTCAGAGTAGCAGGCTTGGTGTGGGAGATACAGCGCCTTGACTGTCCACAAGATACCAGGCTGTCAGGCAAGGTAGAGCCATACCGACCAGGAAGGTCAAACCAACGTCTTCCTGCTGTCTTGCACCACGCGCCACCAGTCTGCCATCCCAGTGATAGCACTGGGACTCAGTCAGTATTATTAATCTACTGACGGCTCTAGTGCCAACACTTTCACTAATAAGAGCTCCATGTGAGAACTAGGCCTGGGTGGAGTTTGCGAAGTGACCAAAAAACTCTGCCACGCAACACAGAGTTCCGCAAACGGTGGAGTGCGTTAGGACATGCTGTTTGCGCTGATTTTTTAGCGCCGGGTGTTTGTCCTGCTCTGGAAAATCAACGCAAACTGCACCATACATAGCGCAAGAGGGCGCTGCTTCTTTCTGCTGCTCGACTAGATGTTCTACTCGAGCGGCAACATCCTCAAAGCGAACGGAAGGTTTCTCAACATGAGCGGTTGTGGCCTACCTTCCACGTTGAAAAATCTCACCAGGAGGTGGTCTGGAGTAAGATTTTCCTGACTTTCGCTCGCCAACTTAATGTTGGCGAGTGCGAGTGAGGAAAAAACTCTGCTCCACTATGAGGAGTTTTTCTGGACTCCGTTTCCTATGCGGAGCGCCGTTCGGGAAAAACTCTGCAAACTCTGCGAGCGGAGCGGCATTTTATGCCCAGGCCTAGTGAGAACCTGTGCAAGCCACCCTGGACCTTTGGCTCCGAAGCACTCTGAAGCACACAAAAGGCAACAGTTTTAGTGCAATGTAAAATCTTTAAATAAATACATATCAAAACGGAACCATTATTTTGTTTCCACCTTTGAGTGCTGCATTCATTTAAAGAAAGTGCACCGCAAAAATAATATTAAGGTTACAATCCAAAACTGTAAAAGTTACACACAGCTAGAATTGAGGTAGCAACGCCTCGACACTAATGCATTGCTTACATCACGCATGACAGATAAGAAACAATGACATCATATATGACATCGCCAATTACATCAACGATCTCCCCAATGGCATTACTTACTACTTAATTTATCGCATGATAAACGTAAAATAGCACCAATGAAATCTAACCTCGCCAATGCCCTACATGCATTCCTGATGTAGCCCCTCCTCCCACCTGCAGCCACTGGACTGGAAGCGCGCAGCGTGACGTAAGAGGTGCCAAACCACCGAACACCTTAAACGTGGTTCATCAGCACCACATCCTAATGGAGGGACTCCCAAAACATCTGCCTGTCTTCCCCCGCAATGGCGGTGACTGTCTGTAGACCACCGGGCGAGGTTGTTCATTTCGCCGATCAGACTCAACAGCCACCTTGAAGACCAAGGCAAACTTTCTTATTTTAAGACTTCAGCGCTCCGAAGTAACTAAAGGGGCACGTAGCGCCCTACAGCATCCGCAAAAAAATAATTATTCTAACTGATCTAGAACAGGATCAATGCAAAGACAATCACTAGAATCCAAATTGTAGCGAACCTCCGTCCACGGAGACCTGCGCTATACTGAGTCAGGTGACCTCTAGGCACATGGTTTGGGTTCCGATCAGCCTATGAGGAAACTAATGGGTCCAAAGTACAGCAGTGCAGCGTGAGGCTGAGCTCAAGCGCAGGTGAGCGGTGGGATATGTCCGTCCCTGCTGGGCCTTGAGATGCCCCTGCGGTTCGGTCAGAGGGGAGCGTGTTTGGAAGCGCCTGGTGCGCGCCGGAGAGCGCCGCCGAATCATGGCGCTTCATTCAGGCTCTTACCACCTGCCTCTGAAGCACGCGCTCACCGCATTAACTTTATGGTTGTATTTGCTAACGAGCTCCTTATGTGCAGCCTTTTTATGGCAACAAGCTCCCGACACGTTGTAGGTCGGAACTGCGTGACAGGAACCGGGTCAAAAAGGACCTGAACATCAAAGGAGGACTCATTTTATGCAAACGGCGTGTGTGAGGGGAGATTGTGTGGCTATTAAAAACCTTTGCACTTGAGCTCGCGGAGTGCGGCGTATCTTTGTGGAAGACAATATACATATACGTGTGTGTATATACACACACATATATGTATATTGTTTTCCAATATACATACATATACACACAAATATATATATACACAAATACACTGAGAAAGTGACATTTGCTCAAGAGGCTGTAAAGGGAAGAATGGTCGTTAAACATTGAGGATTGGGGAATGCAGCTGCCGTTATCTGTTTTTAAAGTTCTTTCTTAATGTTGGTGAGTGAGTGCGGCCACTCCATGTGTTTGGAGTTGGGCAGCAAAATGGAGAGGGTGCGTGCCACCATTTTACAGACATGTATGAAATGTTTGGTAAAAAGTAGTCTGTCTGCAGCCAAATTTGTAACAATCTGCAACAGAACTTTTCACAACATTGACCGGTTTGAAACATGGTTACATTATAGAGAAGTGGATGATACTGAGTTTGGGCTCGAGTAGGGGGAGGGCCCCATAAAATGCTGGCGTTTATTGCTACAGGAAGGGGCGTCCGGTGTCCGCCTGGCAGTGTGATTAGTCATGGCGAGGGGCTCCCGGCCTGATCCTAGGGCCCACGGGATATACACGGCCTGGGGCGAAACTAGAGATAGGGGGAGCGAGCGAGGGACGGAGGAAGGAAGGAAGATGTGGAGAAGTGCTGCCATGCCCCCACAAGCAGTTCTCATAGTCTGGTATATAAAGAGAGCATGCGCAGAACCCGAACAGTAAACATGCCCAGATTAATGTGACAAGATGAACGATGCTTTCACCTTCGAGTCTGAGACATAAAAGAGATGCAAGGAAGTGTGTATGAGAGTGGTATGTTTTTTTTTTTTTTTAAAGAACACAACGAAACAGAGAGCGAACAGGAACAAAGAAGATGAAATGAAGAGGTAGTGAACCTGTGGATTGGAGGAAGAATAACGAAAGAGGCGAATAAAGCGAGAAGGAGTGAGAAAGAGGAAAAGGGGAAGGGTGGGAGTGGAGACCGCGAGAAAGTAATGAAACAAGGAAGGGCCGAAGGGGAACAATGGAGGGAAATATGGCATAAAAGAAAGATAAATACATAAAGAATATTGGAAAGAAAGAAACATATAAAGATAAAGTACATGTAAATGAAAGGACGAGACATCAAGAATGAAAAGCAAACCAAGGGAAAGGAAAGATAGAAAGAAAGAACAGGAGGGCGCAGATAGGAAGAAAGAGACCCAGGAAGAGCTGCAGCATGCGGCCCTTTAGCATTTTATGGCGGGCGCTTTGTCTCGGCCCCTGTCAGTTCCTGCTCTCGCCCGGACAATGCCCCAGACTGAGGTGTGAAGTCCTCGGCAGGATGAAAGGAAAGGCCGGGGGTGCCGAGCAGGAGGCCTTTGTCTCCGGAGCCCGCCTCAGATACCGGGCAGCCTCCCCGTCTCTGGGGGTGGAGGGGGCCGGGGGCCCCTCTGAGGACAAGAAGTAGAACCTGCCCGGCCGGGGAGGGGCGTGGGGGCGCACAGACAATGCAAGGGGTCCAGGAGATGGCGCGCAGAGGCACCACCACAGTCCAGACGGTGGTCTGTCACAGGTGTAACACTTTCATCGGAAAGCGCGTGGTTAGTTAACCATTAAGACTAACCCTACAAAAGACGAGATTTAGCATTTGACCCCCTTGGCAAAAACCAACCAAATTCGAGCAATCATCAAACAGTGATTTCAGAAGTATTGCAGCTTAAAACACGGACAAAATCAGTTTCAAATCGCTTCATCTGCGCCAACGTCAACGCAGTTGACAACAGCACACTGAAGACAGGCATGTACAACGATGCCATGACTGTCGAGTTTTCACCTGTGTGCATTTAAGTTGGTGTATACCACCGATGCCGTTAAGGTTATTGCATTGCCCACTCTTCCACTTACTAAATCCAGTTTTTTTTGTCATTTCTTTTTTGAAGTGCTCGTAGTTCGTTGTGTCTTGTGTTCAACCTGTGAGTGTTGTTTCCACTCTAGCTCCTTGAAGCGACCGTCTGTCTGTGTAAGCGCAGAAAAAAATACATAAAACGTAAATATGAAACATATTATGACGGATACAATGTCAGCATCGTCACTAAACTCAAACAATTCAACTGAAATAGGCCAAGATACACCTTACAACGCATAGAGTTTCCAGAACCCACAGAACTAACGACCCGGCCACACTCTCCACTCGGCCTCTGATGAACCCCACAGCAACCCCTGCTCCCCACGGAGCACACATCGTCGCTGTTTGTTGGTAAAAAGCCGCCGCCTTTTATTGAACATTTCCATGATCATTGTTGCCTCGGCTTGTGGGCATTCAAACTTCACAAATCAACCAATAGACGCACCCTGTGACATACTCAGCCTGTGACTTGTGTGGGGAAGGCCTCTGGGCGGGTTCAAGGCTCAATCCTGCTACCGAATATCCGTTTCCGGCCCGTGGGGGCCCCTGGCCGTGTGGCAGGTGCCTGCTCACGTCGCCGCCCCCCACTTCAAGTGCTGGAATCAGAAAACCTTACTCTGGGACTCGCATAAACTGGGGGTCAATGTAGGCAAAAAAAAGGGAGTGGAGTCACAAGGGACAGAGTCATGAAAAGCAATCTGACAGTCATTTTATGCATTTCTTTTTTAAAAAGTCTATCACAAAGAAATTGACACCAAGGAGAAATTTTTACAAGAAATCTATACTGGCTTAATTGGTTGCAAAGTCTGCATTTTAAAATTTCTTATGGGGTTAAAGCGCCTGCAGCAGCGAAAGCTTTGTGTGTAAAGATAACTCTGGTGGTTAAAGCACTTGCTGGAGAGATTTGTGTTTTGTTTAGCCACCATTTTTACTCATAAAGTAGCATATAGAGTTAATGTGCCTCTTGCAAAGCACATGGTGTAACATGCAGATGACAGATTATTATGTTATGTAGACAGGTAAGTGGGTCACTGTTTTTGACACAGACTTCCTTCCATTACTTGCAGTTCATAAATTGCAATCCTTGCTATATAGCACAGTGAGCAATGAACCAGCATTAAAGACCTGCACACAATACATGGGTTTAGAACCTTATTGTTTTTTTCCAGTCTGTTATTATAAGGCTGATAAAAAGGGTTTTTTGTGTAGTAATAAAGGAACACCCCATGCATCGCGTTACGTTTTAAATCCTGACTTTGTGTTTCTCTCAACTGTACAATCTTAGCTATATAATACCTACCAGTAAAGACTGTTGTATTCCTCTTAGGGTGTCCGTATATAGGTTTTCCTGTATCATGTCCTTATATAGGCACAATTCGCCCTGCCCTTATATAGGCATAAAATCCCAGTCCTTATTTAGGCATTAAACCCAGTCCTTATTTAGGCACTCCAAATACAGGCATGGTCTCAGACATCCGTCCACCCTAACGTCACAACGAGTTCTTGAAGAACAGACCCTTAGGCTTCGGGAGTTTCCCTAGCACAGGACTATTGATTTCTTCAAGGACTCATCTATTATGCATGAACCGTTATACCTTAGGGGTTCATTCATGATGTCTTCCGCTGTCCGATTCACGTCAATGCTAACACTCTGAGGTACCTCTCAGGTATAAATATACCTTCCCTAGCCCCTGTAAACTAGAGGAGACCTCGACTTCAGAGGAGCCCGTTTCCCGGCCTGACGCACTGAGAAGACGCTGTCATCCCTGCACGCAGAGAGTCCAGCTTCCAGTGATCTGACTTCCCTTGCGTGGTGTTTGGAGTTCGAATCTGGCAAGAGATTCCTACCTCTCTCATTCTCAAGGTATGGAGCTGACTAGAACCTAGAGGGACTCTTGGCATACTAGGCATACTAGGCATACTAGGCATACTAGACTTAACATACTCTCAGTATACCATAGTAAGGAATACTTCACCTACTTCATACCTCTCCTTACACCTTGGTTAGGTTAGGTACATTGGGGTAGAACTAGCTTAAGATACGCATCGTATGAGTACTCGCATTTTTAGTCTGTGTTATTTATGTAAATGAATATCTGCTAAAGATAATGCTATCGCAGTATTATTTATTTCTACTGCTTACGCTGTACATTATTTATCTTGCATACTGTCTTGTGATCGTAACTGCACATTTAACTTACACCAGAAACAAGACTGTTCAATAAATCTTTTATTGAAACGCCCGTCTATTCTTTCTGTGTAACTTTGAGGAAAACTAAGTATGCACGAGTGAGCTGAGTGAAATAGTTATCTATTGTTTCCACGACTCTGGGACACGTTCTGATTCTAAAGGGAAACAAAGTTGTCATGTTTTGCGGCTGCCAGAAACTACTCCCTTCTTGTTTGTCAAGGAGTTTCTAGTGGCCTCTGAGCTATCTGGCACAAGTAATTAAGTTTAATATACTCGATAGGGACATACTGACCTTAGTCCTATGTCAAACCTATAGGGGATATTATTCCAATGCGCAGAGCCTATTAGGGAAATAGGAGCTACACTACATGGCGCCCAATGTTTGGTAAGGCGGTAATTTAACGCTAGATACTGTGTAACTCAGCCGTGCTTTTTCTCTCAGAGACCCCTACCCATGTACTCCAAAAGACGTCTGGAGTGGGCAGGGTTAAGTATCCACCACGGCTACATAGGGAAACACCCTAAATATTAGCTGTTTGGTTTGCTCAACATTGAAGGATACAGTGTTCCAAAATATTGTGCACCTTATCTTTGTTTCCTTGAAACTTGTTCTACATTTTTCAAAAAACAAATGTCCACACGCGGGGACAATGACACCGAAAATGGTGGAGCTGCGGCTGATCCAGCCCAAGCAGCAGTTTTTAACTTTACCGGTTTAAATGAAACCGAGGAGGGTGTTATAGACATCCATCCAAACTTAAGAAGAGCCATCACTCTAAAATTTATAAAACACGGTCTGCCACCAAGAGGTGGTAGAGCAGTTTTCGTGATAGAGGCACACGAATCCTTTCAGACAGAGGTATTCTATTCATGGGTAATATTTCCTGAATCCAATCCAGTAACACACATGTTTCACTTCTACAAAGAAGATGATCCACCAGAGGAATACATTCCTTTCGAGGATTAGAAATTCCATTAACATACCAGGAGCATCAGCTCTGGTTTAAAGGCGCCCTAAAACATCACAAAAACATTACCAGGCTCGGTCCACTAGGTAGACCAGGAGCAACATGGCCGATTCTAGCCGGCTATACACCTCATCCCGACATTGAAGAAATGTCAGACGAGGAACTACTTGTTCAACTACAAGAATTAATAAAAATCTACAGACAATTGGTTCAATATGTCATGCAGACTTTCACAGTCCAGCAACCACTGACACTTCCAAATCCAACTCCCCAACAGGGGAATACACTAAAAATTAAACCACAGACTCTCTACGCAGTCATGGGTAAAATGCCCACAAAACATGAGCAAATTCCATTCTGGATAGCTCAAAAAAATTACTCAAATCGAAGCAGTATTTCCAAATACTAGCCCGTATGAGAAACACAGAATCCTAACAATCAGTTTACCGATGGGGATCACACCACAACTGGAAGACTGCACCACTTGGGGCTCAGTCTTTGCTGCCATCTATACTAAACCACATGGCATTCCGTCAATTGCGGTAATCCCAGATGTCCTGAAACAAATTCAAAATGAATACGGGGCAGAGCCTGCTCTAAATTTAGGTATGAAATTACTGAAAAATTTCGACCAGGTCTCAACAATAATATTATCTAATATTAAAGGAGAGGCAGCAGCAGTGGCGATCCACCAAAAATTAAGGGAATTCGATGTTACAGAACATCAAACTGAACTACCCAGAATAATTGAACAATCTTATGCAGAATTAGGCAGAGATAGTTTGGGTGGAAGACCAGTGAAGCCGAAACTATCTGAAAGTCCTGAGAAGGACTCAATTAAACAAACTCCTACATCTTCTAAAAAGAAGTGGGAGACTAATAAACAAAATTCAAACGAGAAACGAGAAACGTTCTCAATCCCGAGGTAGGTCTCCTCAAAAGGAGCCCTCTGAAAGGAGGTATAACCTCAGGAATAGGGATAATTTGAGAAAACCTGACAGGTATCAAGATACTGATACACGTTCCTCTCGTCCCTTTCAGATCTCATCACAGACTTCGGAAAGAAGAGGACGATCAGAACATAGAGAAGAACGCGTGAAATCCAAGGAAGAAAAACACGCTCCAAAAAATAAAACCTCAATTCTCCAAAAAGAAAGTAGCAGGTCTGAAGATCAGACATGCCGAGAATACTGAGAACACAACTCAAGAACGGAGAATGGGCTCAGACAATGCTGGACAGTGCAGCAGAAGTCACAATAGCTCGCCAGAACCTGAAGGAACTTCTGGAGATAGTGGACTTGAATGAGTACATTACAGTTGAGACTGTAGACACCAGGGTTAGTACTCCACAAACGTTATATGAAATAACACTCCGGATGGAGGGAGACATACCTAGACAGGTGAAAGCACTTTTTGGGAAAGACTATCAAGGGGCTATGACATACTTCTAGCAGAAAAAGACTGGCCACCACAATTTGTCTGGGAGTGCCCACACGGCGAGGACATTATTATGCCTGCCTTCTCCAACCATATTCCAATTCACCTAAAATATACATATGCCAGGAAATGGGCAGTAGCCCAGGCCCCAGCATTATATAAAAATCATGTAGGATGGGATGAGGACTCGCCTCACCATAAAATACATCTGAAACATGAACCAACTGCACAAAGGCAGTATCCAATAAAGCAAGAAGCTAAAAAACAGGTCAGGGAGATCTTAGATCAACTTGAATACCAAGGGGTGATTGAAACATGCACCTCCTCAATGAACAATCCTTTGTTTCCTGTCTCCAAACCAGACAATACATATCGTCTAGTTTTGGATTACAGACACTTAAACACTTGTTCTAAAACCTTTGCAGTGCAAAATGCACATAGCACAGCATTAATGAATAACATTGTGCGTAAAAAATACAAAACAACATTAGACATCTCAAATGGTTTCTTTTGTCAAAACATAGCACCTGAAAGCAGGTACTTAACAGCATTCTCCATAATGGGGACCCATCGTCACTTTTGTCGACTCCCACAAGGGTTCAAGAACAGCCCGGGGTTATTCTCAGCGAGGGTAACGGAGTTACTACAAATTTATGACAATGAGGCATTGTCCTATGTCGATGACATCTATCTGACAGACGATGACCTGGACAAACACTTGAACAGGGTAAGCACCATTATACTGGGCTTCGCCTCTGAGGGCTACAAATTCAACTTTAAAAGTCCCGAATTGCCCATCTCAATGTCCTATTTCTAGGATATGAGCTTTCAAGTGAAGGCAAGAGCTTGGCAGCTAACTTTCTAGAGAAATGTGCGCTGCTCCAACCTCCAAAAACGCAAAAAAACTTACAATCCATTCTGGGTTTCCTAAACTTTGGAAGAACATACATTCTAAATTTCGCAGAAAGGGTTAAACCTCTCTACGCATTAATCAAACCTGATTTTTCAATCAAAAATTGGACAAACGAACACACAGAAATCTTGCGTTCACTCCAGGCTAACATGTTAGCAACAAATCACTTACACACACACGTGTAAGTCAACGCAATTTGGTGATCCGAATAATTTCGGGTCAATGCGGATTCACCTACTTAACCTTCAATGAGGGTGAGAAAATACCAATTGCATACAAATCTCATTTGTACACACAAGCGGAAATGCGCTTCAGTTCAACTGAAAAAATTCTAACAGCAGTTCAAACCGCTGTAGCAAAAGAAAGAGCCTTAGCCCAAGGGAAACGCATTATTGTCGTAACCCCAGTACCAGCTTTAGAAGCGGTCACAAAGGCAAGCATTCCAAATGGTAAAGCATTACATCCAAGATGGATACAATGGGTTAATTCTCTTGCTGCAACAGATGTTGAATATGTTTTTGATCCAGATATAAAAACAAGCATTCCTGCAATATGAACAAGAATGTCCTCTGCCCACTGAGATTCTGCCTCTCGATCAGTACGAATTCATAATTTACACTGACGGATCCGCACAACCCGCAACAGGGAGTAAGCAAGCTTACAGTGCAGCGTGTGCAATCGTTAAAGGTCGCATGCGAGATGGCATCTTCAGACCTATGGTCACAAAAACTCAATCTCTAGGAGATTGTACAGCTCAGCGAGCTGAACTACAAGCATTCAAACTGGCACTTGAAAGTACAGATCGAGAATTCCCCACACTGATATTGTGCGATTCCTTTTACTGTGTTCAGTCGTATAATGAATATATACAAAACTGGCTTGAAAATGGTTTCAAAGATGCGAAAGGTGGCACAATAAAGCACAAAATGCTTTGGGAACAAGTAGTTCAGTTAAAAACCGAACTACCAAAGGCTCACGTGATCCACACACTGAGTCATCAACGTGATGGCGTTCACATTGCAGGGAATTCATTGGCTGATGAAGCCGCAAAGGGGGCTGTTCAGACGGCTTCCGTAGCTGCGATCACTCGTTCAAAAACAAAAATAGACGGTGAGATAATGTTGGCTGTCAATGCTTCAAGCAAGGGCAGCAGTGCAGCGTTACCAAAAAGTTTCCACTCAAGTACTCTTATGTAATTGATGCGAACAACGTTCCTTTTGCTCGAATCCCTGGAGTGGGGGATAGGGTAATTCCAAACAAGGAACGGAGATTAGGACTAATCCTAGCAGCACATGAAGGGATAGCTTCTGCCCATGCAGGTGTTTCTGCCACAGTATCTTTACTCAAGCAAAGATATTGGTGGCCTGGCATTCGGAAACAAACTAAAAACTATGTTTTAGAATGTGATATTTGCCAACAGATGAAAGTCTCAACAGTGAAACGTCCTGCGCAGACACCCCTGTTAATTTCAGACAAACCATTAGCTTGTGTTTACCTGGACCACTGCGGTCCCTTACAAAGGGACGGTAACTATAAATATATCATGGTTGCAGTGGATTCATGCTCTAGGTTCCTATGGATATGGCCTCAGCGCTCGGCTGACGCTCGAACTGTTATAAAAGATTTGCGAGTTTTTATCGGCACATACGCAATAGGCACGCTACATTCTGACCAGGGCCCTGCGTTTAGCTCTCGGGCTTACAAAGAAGCCATGGCCAGTCTGGGCGTTGCATTGCGGTACTCCTCTCCATTCCATCCTGAGGGAAATTCGGTTGTGGAAAGGAAAAACCGGGACATAAAGCAGTCTATAACAGCTAGGGTATTAGGTTCGGGTGATGGGTGGGTCAAACATCTTTATGGGGTCCAACGCTCATTGAACAACCTGCCAAGAAGTTCTCTAGGGAGGTCACTCCATATGAGGTCCTATTTGGGACAAGAATGTGGGTACCAGATCTCGATCACGTAGGCACAGTGGTGGAAAATAAAACGTTTGATATCAAAGATCGTTTGGCTGTTTTACAGGAACTGAATGAGTTAAGAACGAAACAAAGCAACGTATTCCTACAGCCAACCACCACTGGGGAAAAACCGGCGGTCCCAGCAAGGCCTGTCTGGATTCCAAAAGTTGGGGATCTAGTCAGAGAAAAAATTGCGGACAGAAGGAATTTGGACCTTCTTACAGAGAACCAGTACCTGTCCTAGCAGTTCAAGGAACAAGAACAGTACTTCTGCCGCCCCTTGCTGGAAGAAAGGAGAAAAGATTTGTGTCCATCGACCTCATCAAACCACAGTATGTGGCCAATACTAAATAGTAGGCCTCGTGGACTCCGACCTAGTAGCAGACGCACTCCTCTCGCTACTATCCAAGAGGTTCAGACTGAAAGACTGATAACAATCGAGAATTCAGCTTTAACAGATGAAGGACTACGCAACAATGCAATGGAACTCATCCCTCTTGAAAACCAAGTAACAGTTCGTCCAAATACACCTGTCTACACCAATGTAGCGAGTGATCTACTGGTTCCAGCGATTTCTACAAATCCTGATGCAATTCCAACAATTGACAGATCTGCTTCTGGCTATTTCATTAACTTTGATACGTTCTCAGAAGATCCGAGTGAACCTGAAACGACGCCAGTATCATTGAAATTCAAGCAGCAAGTACAAGACTTTCTTCACTTTCTGAAAAAGACTTATTTGGTTTCTCCATGTATTGAACTCTGGATTACATCTGGACTTTTTGTTTTTCTGCTCTGGCTAGCTTTGGTTACAACTTTTAGCATGCTCATAAGTGGCAGATACATCCATGTGAATACTGAAGGAAAAGACGTGAACGTACTTTTGAAACCTCATAAATCTTCCCATCGTGAAGCAAGAGATTTGTCATCAGTGAACATCACAGCTGTTCCTATACAGGATGGTATAGTGTGGGACAAAACAGATTTTGATATCTTCGGCCCGACGGAACAATTGAACATTCCACATTTGTTTAAAATTTCACTAAGTGATCTAATTTCGTCCAGTACCTATTCTGATGTTTGGGACTTTGAGACTGTTAATGACATAATGTTTGACCTAGAAAAATCTGCTGCATTTTCTAAAAATGAATATTTAGAGGGTTCATCAGACTATGAACAACTGTATTGTTATAACCACTATGGTCATCATTATTTGCATAAATCTGCATACCCAAGAAATGTGTTTATGTTTAACCAATGGGAGCATTGTCCTACACCACCACAAGTTAGTTCAAAACCATTTGCTAACAAGTTTCCATATTTTTCAGGGTACAATACATCTGATCCAGAAACGTTTTACTATAAAAATGTAAACAAAACAGGACTGAAAATTATGTTAACAAATACAAAACAGATTTACTCTGCAATATTTATTGCCCAACTGTCTAGACAGGGTTTCGACTTATGGAAAGACACAATAGACACAAAAACTGTGTGGGGTACTAAAGATTGGCAAGTGCAGGGGATAGAAGCGTTATTTAGAGCCTGTATCATCCCTGAACAAATAATGTTTTTGAATGAAACTGTCCAACAAACATCTTGTCTTGGACTAGCCAAGATCAAAGAGATGAAGACACCTTCTGTACCAACACCTGCCATTGATAATAATACACAGGCAGTGGTGACAGTTGACAATATACTACAACTCAACAGATCTAATCCTGATTGGAAAAAATGGTTGATCTGGCCCACAGACACGAACAACTGTCAGGAAAGATTCCTGAATAAAACTCAGGGCTTTACTATTCATAGGCCAGACCCAAGATACGTCCAAAGACAGCATCCGGGGGTAGTAACAACATACAGTGTAGGAAAATTATGCCTCGATTGGCTTCAGAAATCTACACTACAGGATGTGAAACAACACTTATCCTTACTTAAAGAAGACGCAGACCTTAGGGAATTCTTGCTTGGACCAAGAAAGCCGCGTCAAAAACGTTTCATATATGCCGGCATTTATGCTGCCTATAATGAAGCATGGAAAGTGTCACAGATGGAGGCCGCAGAACGAATACGTGAACTTGATCGTATTAATTTAGAGAAAACCCTCTCTGTGGTCGACAATGGGTTAACAACTTTGTCCTCCAGAATATACTCATTGGATGGCATTGTATCCTCTGCTATCGACATACTAGAACAAGATTTGGCGATGTTACAGCAAGGCCAATCTCAATTACGTTCTATTGTGTTATTAAGCTGGATGCTGCAATCTTTGCATGCGGGCTATGTGCCTTGGCGTTTCATCAACACGTCGGCTCTGTTTGCAGAATACAATCTAACTGATAAACAGATCGAACTGGCACAAAGAGGAGCAAAGTATACAGTGCTGAGCATTGAAAAACTGGAAAAGTTACCATTCACAGTGGCAGAAAAACCAGCTACAGAATGGCTCATTCATGGCAAAATCACATTACCTGTGACCACTTTTCAGTTTCAGTATTGCCTCAGTCAAATGCAAGCAGGCAAATATGAAAGGTTGGGTAAGGAATACATTAAGACATCTTGGGATTTACTGTATACATATAGATGTTGGAGTGGGGATCGTGAAGTGTTTTTGAGCGGTACACACTGTAAACGTGCACTGAGCGGTTCACTTATATGTCAGGACATTTCTTTACACGGGGCTTGTAATGGTTCTGTGGCAAATTTGTCTTGCCATCAGCAGGGCACACCAGCTGCTGTGATTAATCCAACGTTTGGACAACTTTCTAATGGGAGTTACCTCATGTTGAATGATCAGAGTTGCTGCGGCATGTTGCCAGGCATCCCATATCTAGTAACGGTTAACTCCAGGGTCACTTGCTGTATGCAAGTATTGTTTGCCCCAATAGACACAGTCAGGGAGTCGGCTCTATGGCCTTCGCTGAACGTTTCTTTTATAAGATTTGATACTTTGAGAAGAATAAAGCCATGCTTTTACAGCAAACAGTGCCTTTGACCTCGGCCAAAGAAACCTATGATCTACAAGTAGCAAGGACTTCGGCAGAGATACAGACTTTAATACGTACAAACTGCCCTATATATTTCGTAGAAATGATAGGACGTATCTTTAACATGTCTGATACCACCAGAATTGTACATGTATTTAAGAGCATCTGTTCGGTCTGTTAGCACCTTTCCAGGCACTACTCGGAATCATCCCGAACTTTGCACATTCGGTGTTTGGTGGCATTCCATTAATTCTAGCACTTGTTGCCGGAATTCTATTTCTCTTCCTGCTATTACGCTATGGCCAGCCTATTCGCAGACATGACTCCGAGCGAAATGGAGAAAGCTCTCCTTGAACGAAAGTGCTGTGAGCGAATAGTACAGCTTTTGGGCATGACTCGTCTACGGGACCTTAATACCACATGGTTCCTGTCATTCAGACCAATCTGGCAAGATTGCATCTTACCTTTTCTACGATGCCTGCTATGCGGTGAAGAATGCGTGTTGGACACCTGTCTAACATTTCCATCAGCTACGCCAACGGATGTCGATACTCTGCTGGTCCCGATAACGGCCCATGCACTGTGTTGTCCCCAGAGGCTACCAATACTGATGTCAGCATTTATTGAGATCTCACAGACGCTTCCGGCTGCTGCTGAGGTACGAGAAAGATCTACAGGCACACAGGTAACAACGGACGCGAACAGTGCTGTGGCATCATATGCTGAAAGCGATGCTTCCCGTCTCTGTGCAATTAATCTACTACACGAGGTGTTCCAACTGACACCAACTTCAGTGGACGATGTTTTGTCTATGGAAATAGATGATCTCATGTTTACACCAGACCCGTAAACTGACTCTGATTCAGCCCATAGTGTTCCAGAGATGCAGTAACAATTTGGCCTTCATACTTCAAAAACTTGGAACTCTTCCCAAAATTGAACTTTTTCCCATTTTTTCGAACTAAAATGGCACTTCAATCTGCTTAAAGTAGAACTAGCCTTATAGTACAGACTTCGCGGTACTTCCACAGACACTTAGTCATCTTGTTTGTCTAAAAAGTTCATTAATTTCCATGACATGAAATGACTTTGATTTTGAACAAACTTATCGATCATTTTTTGTCACATGTAAATATTACTGCTTATTTCATTCTAATTGCATTTTATTTTTAATATATGCCTGAAATGGAAAGCAATGCTTAAAATGTACAGTACCTTTTGCATTCTAATAGGTTTTTTAAATGCCTTTTAAATGGTTTTATGAAATATTTTAGCTATATGCGGTACTCCATTTAATGTTTAGCATTTTCAAATGTTTAGCATTTTAGTATTATCGTACACACGAAAGTGGAGTGGGTGTTGTATTCCTCTTAGGGTGTCCGTATATAGGTTTTCCTGTATCATGTCCTTATATAGGCACAATTCGCCTTGCCCTTATATAGGCATAAAATCCCAGTCCTTATTTAGGCATTAAACCGTGCAATCCAAATACAGGCATGGTCTCAGACATCCGTCCACCCTAACGTCACAACGAGTTCTTGAAGAACAGACCCTTAGGCTTCGGGAGTTTCCCTAGCACAGGACTATTGATTTCTTCAAGGACTCATCTATTATGCATGAACCGTTATACCTTAGGGGTTCATTCATGACGTCTTCCGCTGTCCGATTCACGTCAATGCTAACACTCTGAGGTACCTCTCAGGTATAAATATACCTTCCCTAGCCCCTGTAAACTAGAGGAGACCTCGACTTCAGAGGAGCCCGTTTCCTGGCCTGACGCACTGAGAAGACGCTGTCACCCCTGCACGCAGAGAGTCCAGCTTCCAGTGATCTGACTTCCCTCGCGGGGTGTTGGAGTTCGAATCTGGCAAGAGATTCCTACCTCTCTCATTCTCAAGGTATGGAGCTGACTAGAACCTAGAGGGACTCTTGGCATACTAGGCATACTAGGCATACTAGACTTAACATACTCTCAGTATACCATAGTAAGGAATACTTCACCTACTTCATACCTCTCCTTACACCTTGGTTAGGTTAGGTACATTGGGGTAGAACTAGCTTAAGATACGCATCGTATGAGTACTCGCATTTTTAGCCTGTGTTATTTATGTAAATGAATATCTGCTAAAGATAATGCTATCGCAGTATTATTTATTTCTACTGCTTACGCTGTACATTATTTATCTTGCATACTGTCTTGTGATCGTAACTGCACATTTAACTTACACCAGAAACAAGACTGTTCAATAAATCTTTTATTGAAACGCCCGTCTATTCTTTCTGTGTAACTTTGAGGAAAACTAAGTATGCACGAGTGAGCTGAGTGAAATAGTTATCTATTGTTTCCACGACTCTGGGACACGTTCTGATTCTAAAGGGAAACAAAGTTGTCATGTTTTGCGGCTGCCAGAAACTACTCCCTTCTTTTTTGTCAAGGAGTTTCTAGTGGCCTCTGAGCTATCTGGCACAAGTAATTAAGTTTAATATACTCGATAGGGACATACTGACCTTAGTCCTATGTCAAACCTATAGTGGATATTATTCCAATGCGCAGAGCCTATTAGGGAAATAGGAGCTACACTACAAGACAATGTGTGACTCCTAATCTTGAAACCCTCTTTGTCTTATGTAACATCCTGTACATTGATTTACATTACACACTTGTATGATTTATTGTCAATGTATAATGTGTGCATGTGATGTAAAGTGCTGTGACACCCTACATTATGATGAGTAGCATTATAAAACTATTAAATAAAAAAAATAGCAAGTGCCTTTGTTTCCTCCTTGCATTGCCATATAGGTTTTTGGCTGCATATAGCTTCCAGTCAGGATTATACTTGAACAAAAGGAGGACTGATAGCCCTTTAAATTCGCCCTTTGTTTAGGGCCAAGCTGGAAGAGAAAAAAAAGTAGGCCTGGGCGGAGTTCGCAGAGTTCCGCGAAGTGGGAAAAAACTCCACCAAGGTAAGCGGAGTTCCGCGAGCGGAGTAGTGCATTACCTGGCGCCGTTCGCAGTGATTTTTAGCACCAGGTGTTTGTCCCGTGCTATAAAATCAGCGTGTCCTGCATCACGCACAGCGCAAGAGGGTTCAATTTCTTTCTGCCGCTCGAGTGGAAGTTCTACTTGAGCGGCATCTTCCTCAACGCGAACAGAAGGTTTCTCAACGTGAGCGGTAGAGACCATCCGTGACTGCCCGCGTTGAGAAATCTCACTGGAAGCAGTCTAGCATTGGATTTCCCTCACTCACGCTCACCAACTTACCGTTGGCGAGCGGGGGAAAAACTCTGCTTCGGAGCACGGAGTGTGAAAAACTCTACAAACTCCGCAAATAGAGCGGAGTTCACTGCCCAGGCATACAAAAAGCCCCCTCACTGACTGTGAATTGCTGCTGCAAACAGAAAGAAGACAACGTGCAGGCATTGCTGAATTGTATCCCGGTGTTGGCAAATTACACTTGACCAAGTCAACATATTTCACTGGGGCAAGATGGACCCTCAATGTGGCTGAATAGCTGCCGGATTGGGGGTATCCGGTGGGTTACCACTTAATTCCAGCACTGCACACTTCCTTCCCTAGAAGACCTAGCCATTTGGCATCCCAAGGCCCACTGATTTACCAGGTACCCTCTTATACCCCTCTTTGGGGTGCCTTGTTCCTGCCATTCAGTTTATTGCAACTCTTCTGCTGGGTGACTGTGACTTTGCCCTTTCCCCCTCATGCATGCTTTTGGGTTAGGCTGGGTGGGCCTTCGCTATACTGCCAAGAATGTGCAGCTGGGGGCCGCTCACCTCTTATTTGTGCTGCATCCCCCGCCCCCGTCTGATTAGCTGCCTCAAATGTTGTAAGGGTGTCCAACAATTGTTTGTGGTGATTTTTGAGCCGCTCTCTCTTTGCACTCGGACCCCACATTTATCTGGGAAAACTTGCCACCAGGTGCCATTTGTATTTCCCCTGAGCCTAACCCCTTAGGCATTGGGCCAGGTTATGGCTCTAGGTCCTTCTAGGCCCTTGCTGCCCTGGTCTGTGGCCCTTCGCTCAAAACCAAAGACAGAAGAAGAAGAAGAAACATTGAGTCACTGAAATGTCACATGGAAGGACAACGAAGATACTATTATGGTCAGTGCTTTAAATGAGCAGGTAGTGTCAGTACAGAGTACCCGCACTTCTTAAATTTGAAAGAGAGAGTACATGCACTTGTCAGAACTGCTGCAATGCATTTAATAGGAGAGTACCAGCACTTCACAGGAGCCAACAGGTATTCTAAATAGTGAATACCTGCACTTATTTATTTCTATTTAAAGTACTGGTTATGGTATGATGGATATTTATAAGGCACTTGGTGGGGGTACTGGTGACATGGAAGAGGTACTTTGACAGAGGAAAGGCTTGGACACGATTGGAGGAGTTAGAAAATTGCCTTGTGGTGAAGCTTTCTTATAAAAAACACTGGCATCCCTCCCTGTGGAGCGAGAGGTGTGTGGTCTGCAAGGGGAGGGAGGCTGTAGAAGAGGGAGGTTGGCAGGGAAGGGGAGGGAAGGGAATGATTCACCCCTGTATATCCTAAATGCGGAAGGGAGTGTGTAGTCAATCTTGTGCCAAGAGAGCACGGGCATTTTTGAGGAGCAGCAAATGCAAGGTCTCTTGAAATTGTTGTAGACAATATATTGTATAATATTATACCCAAATTATGTTAGTCAGGGTCTAGTCCAATATCTCCATGAATATTTGGACATAAACAATGAGTTCTCTTAGGCCCCCTTATTTTTGCATTTTAAGTGGAAAGGTTTAGGTCCTGAGTGAAAAGGCAGTTTGGCAGTCACAATGATCAGGTTGCCGTTTTATTCAGTATCAGGTACACAGTACATGTCTGTCTGCTCTACGCTGAAGGCAGCAGCTGCCAACCCTACAATTATGAGCTGGAACCACAATATTTCAATTCATACTCTAAGCAGAACGAGCACCCCCTCCTTTCCACTCACAACCAGAAAAAAATACCCCATAAATACAAGGTGAGCCATTAAAGAGAACACATGCGGAAATGCGCCTGAAAAAACACAGTTCAACACTTTTCCACAACAGGATATCCATAGTACACACCTTTTTACAATGTACACTGCCCTGAACCAGGACTCTTGGTCTCTCTCTTTGAACGCACCAACACATAATTCCTATGTGTCTCATACTTCCGACCTCACACGTTTTCTCTGTTCACACCAAACTTTTCACAGACCGTACTTCTCATCTCCACAAGGACAATAGACATCTCACTCTTATTCCACTCCTTCCCATTTTTCAATTTCAAAACATCATCTTTCTCATCCAGCCCCAATGCAGGTTTCTAAAATGTACTGACACCTTTCTGAACCAATCACTCTGTTTAATCCCCATCTAATCGCCCCTATTGACCTCAACCACTTTCTCTCCTATCCTCCTATTTTTTTTACACAGCTTTCTTGCTATTGGACACCCCAATCAATTTAGCTGAGTTCACTTCTTTCCTTCCCATCCAATCTCTATTCAGTATTGTCCCTACATCTACCCTTTAACAAAAGAAAAGGTGAAATGCATGTGCTGACATGAGGGAGGAGGAGTGCAAACAGACCAAAACATGTTTCTGAGAGCTTATCCCATTCAACACCACTCACCATGGACAGATGAAACTGCTCCTCTACTGCACTATTGAACCACTCATCAAGGACATTGCTCTGAGGATGATACAAGGCTGTCTTATACCCGATGGATGCATTGTGGGAAAGCTTATGCTCAATACAGTGGGCCTCAGTTTGTTATGGTGACAAGCCAATGGTAAAGGCTGCAGAACTGATTGGTTCATTGGGAAAAGTTAAGTCACATGTCATAGGTCTGGCTGTTTATTATGAAAATTTACAAATAAGGCAATAAGCCTGTTTTTTTATTATCAAACATATATGCTACAGTCAACATGCCTTAAAAAGTGGATTGTTATTGCACCCTATGAAATCCTGCAGACATGTATTTTGTTACATGTAATCTTACAGTTTACCATAGTAGGAAGAGATTTTGATCTTGTTTATGCCATTATAAATCCCCAGGGATAGAAGGTTTGTGCAGTAATACTTCTTGCTAGAGTCTCTTTGGGAAGCCTCTGGGAAGCCTAACAGATCATGATGGTACTTTAAAATGAGATTTCCACTGACTGCTATGTTTAATTTAATTTGTTATTGCAAGCATATTCCCACCATATTTAGGTGGCAGCAAGTTTTCTTTTTCTACTTTTCTTTTTTTAATTTATCTTGCACATAATCTTGAGTTTCTGTATCTGTTGTATTGTGGTTGTGTAAGGGTGCGAATGCAAGAATGAGTCAATGGGTGGATGAATTAATGTGCTAGTGCAAGGATGTGTGACAGAGTTGTCATGTCCTTTAGGTTAGTCCCATCATGTACATACCGATTACATACATTGTGTCCCATCCACATGACATAACGGTCTTACACAGGTGACCTTTTACCTAGTAGCTTACTTCTGTCTCTCTGACATCAGGCTCTTGGTACCATATCTTAATCCCTGTACCTGACGTACATAAACATGTCCCCAGGCATGGTGGATTTATTCTGTACAAGGGTCACCACTTTTTTTTCATCCATGGCCAACAGCCAGCTGTGCATGATCATGTTTGTTTAGAAAAGGTGTCTCCAATATGCGGACGACATCATTTTGCTAGCACAAACTCCTGTAGGCCTGCAGAAACTGATTACGGAATTAGGAGCCTACACCACCCGGAACCAACTTACGATTAACCACCAAAAAACAAAAGTTATGTGTTTCTCCAAGCACAATAAAACATCGAAAAAGCATAAATTTTCCTGGAAATTGGGTGAGCAACCACTGACCCGGGTAGTTTCCTACAAATACCTAGGCTTTCAGCTAGATTGCAAGCTTAACTTCAAGCTACATTTGGACCAAGGACGCATGAAAGCCAAACAACTGTTATTCGCTTTCAAGATCTTAAGAAAAAAGCTCATTGGCTGCTCTATCGGTCACCTGCTAAAAGTGATTGCTGCAAAATTCCTACCCTCTATCTCGTATGGCTCGGGAATTCTGAACATTAAAAATGCCACAGTTTTAAACACAGCACAATCCACATTTTTTAAGAGATTGTTTTTAATACCGTTACATACATCAAAGGCACAAGTCCGCCTAGAATATGGATTAAAAAATCAGAACCAGGCCAGACAAGGCGCACTAGTAAAGTATTACTGGAGGATGAGGGAAGCAGAAGACAACACCCTAGCCCACCACTGCTGGATAGAGATTGAAAATCAAGTAAGGCTAGTCAATTCAACCACAACAGTCCTGAAGGAATCCTTGTCGGCATTACAGCTAGAGGAGGCTTGGCTCACCCCTGCAACGTACTCCGGTTTCAAAAGCGTGGTGAATAATGCCATCAAGCGGATCTCTTTATTAACAGACAAAACCACCTTTGCAAAAAAACATCACGCTTGGGCTGTGATACAGGCCTACCAGAGGCTGAAGCCGCAACAGTATCTGACTGAACATTTCTCCCACCAGAAAAAGCACTATCTGACGTTGCTATGAGTGGGGTCATTTCCCTCAAAGGATCTGACCCCGAAATGGAAACACACATGGCCATCCAAAGAATGCCGCCTTTGCGGTCAATGGGACGAGTCACTATTACATCTACTATGTACTTGCCCTTTTTTATTGGAAACTCGAAAAACCATCCTTCGGGAGGCTCTAAGGAAGGAACAAATAAGAACATGCAGAGCAGCAGTCATCAGGTGTCTTGGAGGCTCGTCGATTCCCCTGTCCTGTAGAGCCATAAAATTTTGGAAAATCGCGGCAAAAGAACTGGAAAAAAGTGACTCAATCCAAGGAGCCAAATAATAACTTGTTGGCACATATTCTTTAAATGCACTGTTACACTTGTCAATATTTTAATTCATTTAGTTATCCACCGTTCGCGGTTACGACCTCAAGGCCTTTTAATAATATGCTTTTAAAATGTACACTTAAAGTATTGTGTTTCATGATGGTTTTCTATCCCTTTATGATTTTTAACGAATCAAATAAAAGTATATTTGACTTGACTTGTTTAGAAAAGGATTAGCAGGGGATTAGCGAATGTTTTCAAAACATATCGATTCTAGAAAAACCCCACTGTAGTATAAAAGACCCTCACTCCCCCTTAGACGGACAGAGGAGAATTCCTTCCGAGCTGGACCGAGACTCTGCAGGCTGATCCTTCGACAGGCAGAGAACTGACAGCCCTTGCGGGGTGCCATCCTCGACGCAGAGACGGGGTCCTTCATTCAGAACCATCAGGTGAGGGGTTAGTTTTGCATCCAGGAAAGATTCAAGAGGATTTACTAAATAAAAAGCAACAAAAACAACATCATATAGAGGGCTGTCAATTAACATCAAGTTCACGAGAGGAAGCGAGTTCGTTTTTGAACACTGTTACAGTAGTTTGTGAAAAACTCCAGATCAAGCAATATCGTTGTCATTTTGAGTACAGCTGACATTGGAAGCATGCAAATTTGAGAACGTTTCTAATAACAATAAGAGCATCACTAATATTAGAAAGTTGTTACATAAGTCGCAAATTGTTGGGGTTACCCCATGCAGGTTGGGTGTTTTCATTTGGGATTGCAATGCACTGTGGGATTTGTATTTTTTCGACGGTTTATTTTCCACGATGGTTTGTTTGAAATGTAAATTAGAGTCAGGTGGGAATGATGATTGTTTAGAGTGGGCGGCAAGCAGTTGTATTTAAGGGATCATGAGGAAATAGTCTGTTAGTTTGTTCGTGCACTTGGTGGAGTGATAAGAAGATTTTCCGGTTTTTAGACACTAGACATACTGTCTATCAGTTGTAGGTACAGATGGGTTTAAGAGTATTATGGGGGTTAAGTTTGATACACCTCGGGACGGGGAGCAGCATTTCAAGGTTTTCAGTTAATGGTTTACATTTGGTATGTGCAAACGTGAAGGGTTGGGACAGATTCAGTCACGGTACAGATGGGTTCAAGAGCATTACGGGGGTTAAGTTTGATACACTGCGGGACGGGGAGCAGCAGTTCAAGGTTTTCAGTTTAAGGGATTCGTTTGGTATGGGCAAACGTGAAGGTTTGGAATAGACTCAGTTATGAGGGTTGGTTTGTATTTTTTCACGATTGTACGTGCATGTATTACAGTTTGCAAATATGGATTTGACAGATTATGATGCATGTTTGAATGTCATAGAGATTAACAGTAGTTTCAATTTATTTTTATAGCTACCCCTGACGAAGGGCTGATAATAGCTCGAAATGCATTGGGTTTTTATGAACAAAGCTGCCCAGGATGAATTGTTTAGACCCACGTGCCGCAGGAAAAGGCCCGGATAGGCATACCTGCAACATTTGAAACATATGGGGATACATGCAGCCCTCTACAAGAATAGAGGAAAGAATGATGAAATGGAATTAATATTTGGAGTTACATGGAATAAAAATAATGATTAACTGAGTACGTAGCCTGCTGAATATTTTGGAAATTGCTGTGTGACAAGCGGTTGGAACAGAATGTTGTTTCATGAATTTTGAATTATCTCATTTGCGCAGTTGGGGCAATGCGCAGCGCTTGTCTAAACGCACACTGTGTTGCCTTGGAGCATTTTGAAGAAATTGGATAGTCTAACAAAACTGAGGTGTGCATGCTGCCATCCTACTAAGACATCCCTTGCGGGGTGCCATCCTCGATGCAGAGACGGGGTTCTTCATTCAGAACCATCAGGTGAGGGGTTAGTACTTCCCCGGGGAATTCTTGGCTCCATTAGGTTCCATTAGGACATATCCTAGCACTTACACATACATGCTTCACCTACACCTCTAGGCTAGACACGGTTAGGTAGGCTACACATCGTAGGAGTGCGCCAATGCTATTGTTTTATGTAATATGCTTTTATTCATCTTATTAGCACAATGGTAGAAATGTATCTACTTTTTACGATATTGGTACTTGCGATTACATTTGTCTGCTCCTGTCTTTTGATTGTCGCAGCTAACATGTTTCATACTAGACTGACGCTTGACCAATAAATAATTATTGAAACCATTCCAATCGTCATTCTATGTATTCTGAGAAAAGCAAGCACGAGTGACTGAGTGAAAGATACCGTATTGTTTCCACGATACCTGAGGAATCAGGGTTGTCATATTCAGTGGTTGCCAGAAACTACATACACCACTGTAGAATACAGGGGGATGGTAGTGGCACCGTAGAGCGAGCTGGTCTAACGGTTGACTCATCCTGTGGGGGTGTCCAGAGTCTGTCTGCACACCAAGCTCTTAGTTTAGGTCATCCAAAAGGCTCAGGTCCTGGGGGATCCTAGGAACTGCACGACATGGTGCCGCCAACGTTGGTTTAGTTATTATATGAACAATAAAATCTGAGTAGTTCAGTCCTGCTTTCTCAGACAGCCCTACTCACATTTTTCAGAGACGTCTGAAGTGGGAAGGTTAATCCGCCTCAGCTGAGCAGGCACACCCTGTGTATTGGCTGAAGGTTTTAGACAAGCTTGTAAGGACTAAAAGTTCCCTATCGTGCTAAACCCTAACTCTTAAACTACTTACCTTCTTCTCCTTTCAAAATGACTGAAACCGCAAATGGCGGTGGAAGCGAGGAAGGAGACGAATTTGCTAACGCTCAACATTTTAGAAAACTGCAGACAGGCAGTAACTCTAAAATTACTAGAACATGGGTTTACCTGCAACAGGTGGCCATGTTACCTTCGTGATTGAAGCACACGAGGTGTTCGGATCAGAGGTATTCTATTCCTGGGTAAAATTCCCACTGCAGATCCACAGACATTATTGTTCCATGAATACATTGAAGTGGATCCACCAGAAGAATACATACCATACGAGGACATTGAAGTCCTGTTAACTTACCAACAACATAAAAACTGGTTTAAAGGCGCCCTAAAACACACAACTTCAGTCGTAAGACTAGGTCCGTTCAGTATAGGAGGAGCGATGTGGCCGGTCTTAGCGGCTTACACTCCACATCCTGAGATAGACACACTCCCAGTAGGGGAAGTGCGTACACTATACAAAGAAATAGTCAGGCTATACAGACATATTGTCCAGTTCGTCATGCGAACACTCATATTACAACCCGCGAGAGCTGCTCCACCTGGAATAGTACAGACCCAGTCCATACCAATAATTAGTCCACAAACACTACAGGCAATAATGGGTGCGTTCCCATCAAGAAGGAATCAAGTACCATTCTGGATAGCTCCAAAAATAGCACAGTTGGAAGCAGTATTTCCCCGTACGGGTCAGCAGGAAAAACACAGAATGTTAACAATTTGCTTGCCAATGAGAATGGTTCCCTCAATTGAGGATTGTACCACCTGGGGAACAATCTTTGCTGCAGTATACATTAGAACACATGGTACCCCAACCATATCAGTTATTCCTGATGTACTGAAACAGATACAGAATGAGTATGGGGCAGGACCTGCCCTGGACTTGGGGATCAAACTGATGGGTAATTTTGACCAAGTCTTGGCAATTATGCTGAGCAACATTAAGGGGGAAGCAGCAGCGGTGGCTATACGTTAACGCCTAAGGGAAACAACTCCTGCAAATCAGGAGTGTGCATTACCAAAAATTATCGAAGACACCTATGCTTCACTAGGCAGAGATAGTTTGGGAGCCAAACTCGGTAAACCACTAGTGGTGAGTAGTTCTGAAAAAGAGAACTCAAAGCAAGCACCCACTTCTTCTAAAAAGAAGTGGGATAATAGTCAACCTAAAAATAATAATAACAGAAACACTTCATGATCAAGGGGTGGGTCTCCCAACGGGAGTCCTCTGAAAAGAGGTACAACCTTAAGAATCGTGATAACATTAGGAAACCTGACAGGTATCAGGATACTGATACACGTTCCTTTCGTTCCTTTCAGGGTTCATCAAAAAGCTCGGAGAGCCAAGGACAGTCAGAACAAAAAATTGAAGATCGACCAAAGGGAAAAAGGGAAACACATCGCACTTCAGATTTCATTATCAAACAGGAAGAGCAACCTGAAGCAAAGACTCAATTCAAAAAGAAGAAAGTAGCTGAGTTAAAAATGAGAAATGCCCGGGTTACTGAGGACTCAGCTTCTGAACGGCGATTGGGCTCTGACGATGATAGACAGCGTGGCAGAAGTAACAATAGCTCGCCAGAACCTGAAGGAATTTCTGGTGACAGCAGTATTGAATGAATACATCACTGTGGAAACACCTGATACAAGAGTGAGTGTCCCACATCGTCTACACGAAATTAATCTCCAAATCGAGGGGGACATCTCAAGGAAAATTTAAGGTCTCTGTTAGAAATGGGGGTCTCTAGTTGGCCATGGCTGGCGCCAATGTCCAAATAGGGACCCTTCTTCCTAAGTCAGGGCAAGTGGGCTACCCCCTTTGATAACCCCTGCTCAACCCTGTGGTAACGTAGCACGAGCAGTTAGGCCTATCTCAGAGGCAGTGTGTGAAGCATTTATGACCATGCACAATAAGGCAGTAACGACACCACAAAAGGACACAACTCAAGTAGGTATAGAAAAAATAGTATCTTTATCTAAGGTTTAGTACGAGACTCTCAAAAGCGTTTTAACCAGTTACAATGCACGTAAATCAGTAGGGACTTAAAAGGGCAATAACGTGTTCACCAGAACGTGGCACTGACTGAGTTCAAGGCCTGGGTCTACGCGACCCGTTGCGCACCAGATACCTGCCATTGGACGGGGACACAGCACGTAGCTTCTTGAAGAAGCGGAGACGGTGACAGGCGGACTCCCAGCGACCACAGTTCTCGATGGCAGTGGTCCACAAAGTGCACTCACAATGATTCGGGCACTCGGGGACAGGCGGGCTCCCAGCGGCAGCATCACGCGGCTGCGGCGGCCCGGGCTGGTGGTGGTGATGACTCTTGTCGTGCAGCTCCGTGGTGGGCTCGCGGCGGCAGCAGCGCTCTCCTAGCTGCGGTGGCCCACGGGACGATTCACGATGGTGCAAGGTTGACAAAGACGCGGGCACTCAGCGGCAGCAGCTCTCTCTTAGCTGCGGCGGCCCACAGGACAAATCCCAATGATGCAAAGTTAGCAAAGGTGTGAGCACTCCGCGGCAGCAGCTCTCTCTTAGCTGCGGCGGCTCACAGGACAAATCACGATGATGCAAAGTTAGCAAGGGTGCAAGCACTCAGCGGCGGCAGCTCTCTCTTAGCTGCGGCGGCTCACAGGACAAATCACGATGATGCAAAGTTAGCAAGGGTGCAAGCACTCAGCGGCGACAGCTCTCTCTTAGCTGCGGCGGCTCACAGGACAAATCACGATGATGCCAAGTTAGCAAGGGTGCGAGCCCTCAGCGGCGGCAGCTCTCTCTTAGCTGCGGCGGCTCACAGGACAACTCATGATGATGCAAAGTTAGCAAAGGTGCGAGCACTCCGCGGCAGCAGCTCTCTCTTAGCTGCGGCGGCTCATAGGACAAATCACAATGATGCAAAGTTAGCAAGGGTGCGAGCACTCCGCGGCAGCAGCTCTATCTTAGCTGCGGCGGCTCACAGGACAAATCACGATGATGTAAAGTTAGCAAGGGTGCGAGCACTCAGCGGCGGCAGCTCTCTCTTAGCTGCGGCGGCTCAAAGGACAATCCACGATGTGGCACAACTAACACAAGTGCGGGCCTCCAGCGGCGGCAGCTCTCTTAGCTGCGGCGGCCCACAAGGTTTCAGCGAAGGTTCTGAGGATTCAAAATAAGGCGGGCACTCAGCAGCGGCAGCTCTCTCTTAGCTGCGGCGGCCCACACAGTTTCAGCGAAGGTTCTGAAGGTTCAAATTTAAGGCGGGCACTCAGCGGCGGCAGCAGCTCTCTCTTAGCTGCGGCGGCCCATACAGTTTCAGCGAAGGTTCTGAAGATTCAAATTAAGGCGGGCACTCAGCGGCGGCAGCTCTCTCTTAGCTGCGGCGGCCCACACAGTTTCAGCGAAGGTTCTGAAAATTCAAATTAAGGTGGGCACTCAGCGGCGGCAGCTCTCTCTTAGCTGCGGCGGCCCACACAGTTTCAGCGAAGGTTCTGAAGATTCAAATGAAGGCCGGCACTCAGCGGCAGCAGCTCTCTCTTAGCTGCGGCAGCCCACACACAGAGTTCACAAGGGTTACCAGTACGCGTTCCTCACAGTAGGACTAGAGGTTCCGGATTACTCGACAGAGGCCTCACCTGCAAGTAGAATTCCTAGCAAAGGGATTTGGGCGGCTGACGGGGTGAAGTCTAATGTCCCTGAGACTTCAGCAGGAGGCGCTCTCAATTCAGGCCCTTAGGTAGTTTCTTCAGCAAGCTTGGTGAAAGTTTCAAAGTCCTTTCCTCTGTCCGCTCGGACACAGTTTCGTCTTGACATCCAGAAGGAACACACTTGAAACAGGTTTCAGCGCAGCATTTTATACCTAAAAAGTCTTTGTTCTCTGCAGTCACAAATCACTGCATCCAGCCAGAACCAGTTCGGTGGGGTCGGGGAGCACTTGGTTTACGAGGCGACATCCTGCCCTTTAAGAATCTGGGGGTCTGCTATCAGACGCCCAGTGGGAGATGGAGCCATCATTCACCTTGCCAGGCATGGCCCTGCTCGGATCAAAGAGTCACCCCTCCCCATACTCTAAATGCCGATCTCTCTCTCCAGCCAGGTCTGACCCAGCTGGCCCTGCTGCTCAGACGGCCAATACACAGGCTAGCAAAGCCTACAGGAAAGCTTCAGGCCAGAAAATACCTAGTTTCTAGTAGAGGCATTTTCGAACACGGGCTACGCTAATAATCCTTACTAAAAGATGCATCTCAATGTTCTGAGCTTAAACATATCAAATTCGACGTTCCTATCAGGTTCCTGGGGGCAGGTAGGATTAAGGCATGTAATACTCATCCTGCACATTCTGGCCTATGAGAACGGGTGGCCTTGCAATAGTAAACAGTGAAATGGAGGGTAACTCGCTATTAGAACATGCTACACAAACATACTTTAAAAGCTGCTTCGGTGGGTAGCGCAAATCAGCGCTGCCGGCCCACCAGCAGTATTTGGTCTACCAGCCCTGGGCACACACAGTGCACTGATACTAGGGACTGACAGGTAAACCAAATGAGCCAATTATGATCCCAATTCATACAGTTATCTTTACACAGGGAGCATTCGCGCTGTGTCACTGATTGGCAGTGGCAAAGTGCCCAGAGCATCTAAATTCAGCCAACATAAAAGGTCAGAAGCGAAAAGAGGAAGAGAGACCCGCGCCAATGATGCCAGGTCTAACAGTCTCTTTTGGGAAAATTTGACATTTGGATACAACATCCTGTTAGCAGAAAAAGATTGGCTGCCTGAATTTATAATGGACTGCCCAAAAGGTAAAAGCGTCATTTTGCCTGCTTTTTCCGACCTCGTTCCCGTTTCCTTAAAAAACTCATACGCACGGAAGTGGGCGCAAGTGCTAGCTCCAGCATTATACCGCAACCATGTAGGGTGGGATGTGGAGTCAAAATACCATGAAATCCCACTAAAAACTACTCCAACTCCACAGAGACAATACCCTATTAAAAATGAGGCAAAGAAACAGGTCAAAGAAATCTTAGACCAACTTGAATACCAAGGTGTGATTGAAACTTGCACCTCGTCGATGAACAACCCTTTTTTCCCGTAATAAAACCTGACAACACATATCGTTTGGTTTTAGATTACAGACACTTGAACACATGCACAAAAACATTTGCAGTTCAGAATGCACACAGCGCTGCATTGATGAATAACATGGTGTGGAAAAAATACAAAACAACACTAGATATCTCGAATGGATTCTTCTGCCAAATTATAGCTCCTGAAAGCCGATATTTGACTGGACTTTCCGCCCTTGGCACTCAGCGTCAGTTTTGCCGCCTGCCCCAAGGCTATAAGAACAGCCCCTGGTTATTCTCGGCAAGAGTGTCAGAGCTATTACAAACTTACGATGAAGAGGCAGTGTCCTATGTAGATGATATTTAGCTGACGGACGATGAATTACCTGATCACTTGCGCAGGGTGAACAACATAATTGTTGGATTTACCAATTTGGGCTACAAATTTAACTTTAAAAAATCAAAGATTGCCCATCTCAGAGTCCTATTTTTAGGATATGAGCTGTCAAGTGAAGGCAAAAGCCTGGCAGCAAACTTTTAGAAAAGTGCGCGCTAATCCAGCCTCAAAAACTCTGAAGGGTTTACAATTCATTTTAGGATTTTTAAATTTCAGCAGAACATACATTCCAGACTACGCAGAAAGAGTCAAACCTTTCTCTGATCTAATCAGACCAGATTTCACAGCAAACAAGTGGACTCAGAAACATACAGACACTCTACGTTCAGTTCAAGCTGACATGATAGCTTCAAAACACTTGCAGACACGAGTAAACGTCCGCAACCTGGTAATACGGGTCGTCCCCGGGTTATCAGGGTATACCTACATCACGTTCAAAGAAGGTGAGACAGTTCCTATCGCATACAAATCTCATCTGTACACAAATGCTGAAAATCGATCTGCAGCAACAGAAAAAATTCTGACAGCAGTACAGACTGCTGTAGTGAGAGAAAAAGCACTAGCACAGGGGAAACACATCATTGTTGTAACTCCGATACTGACTTTAGAAGCGGTAACTATAGCCAGCATTCCAAATGCAAAGGCATTGCATCCACGATGGATACAATGTGCTAATTCTCTTACTGCAACCGATGTAGAGTACAGACACGATCCAAGACTTAGAACACAAGCATTCCTGCAGTACGAACAAGAATACCCTCTCCTGAATGAAATCTTGCCTCTAGATCAGTACGAATACATCATTTATACTGACGGTTGTGCGCAACCTGCCATAGGAAGTAAACAGCAGTATAGCGCTGCATGCGCTATAGTGAAAGGTCGGATGCGGGATGGTAAGTTCCACCACAAGCAGTACGACTACGCAATCTCTAGGAGACTGTACCGCGCAGCTGGCAGAACTGAAAGCTCTGATATTAGCACTAAGGGTATACAGATCGGGAATTCCCCACACTGATTGTGTGCGATTCGTTTTACTGTGTGCAATCTTACAATGAATATCTTCACTACTGGGGCCAGAATGGGTATAGAGACGCCAAGGGTGGCACGATAAAACATAAATTGTTATGGGAACAAGTGGCAAAGCTGAAAGCATGCCTGCCACGGGCTCAAGTTATTCACACCTTGAGTCATCAGCATGTTGGCATACACGTTGAAGGGAATTCACTGGCTGATGAAGCCGCCAAGGAGAGAGTGCGAACTGCTGCCGGTGCTGCAATCACTCGTTCACACACGAGAATAGACGGAGATATAATAGTAGCTATCAATGCCTCAAAGAACGGCTCAACTGTCCTGACAAAAGGCTTTCTACTCAAGTACTCCTACAAATTAGATGCGCATAACACACCGTATGCTCAAATTCCAGGAGTGGGGGATAGAGTAATACCAAATAAAGATCGCAGATTAGGTTTAATACTAGCTGCACATAAGGCTCTGGGCTCAGCAAACGCAGGAGTCACTGCAACAATTTTATTATTGAAGCAGCGTTACTGGTGGTCAGGGATTACAAAACAAACAAAGGACTATGTCCTGACGTGCAATATTTGCCAGCAGATGAAGGGCTCCACCATTCACAAGCCACCACAAACACCATTACTGATTTCAGACAGACCTATCGCATGTGTCTATTTGGACCACTGCGGACCCTTAAATTCTGACGGGGCTTACAAGTACATCTTGGTGGCAGTGGATTCATGCTCTAGATTCCTGTGGGTTTGGCCCCAGTGCTAGGCTGATGCGCGAACTGTTATAAAGGATTTGCAAGTCTTCATCGGGGCATATGCAATTGGCACGTTACATTCCGACCGCGGTCCTACGTTTAGCTCTAGGGCTTACAAGGAAGCCATGGAAAGTATGGGCGTGGCCTTGCGGTACTCCTCCCCCTACCATCCCAAGAGAAATTCGGTGGTGGAGAGGAAAAAACGGAACCTAAAGCAATCCTTAACAGCAAGGGTATTAGGCGCGGGTGGTACATGGGTCAATCACCTATATGGGGTCCAGAGGGCACTCAACAACATGCCAAGAAAGTCCTTGGGAGGCCGTACCCCTTAGGAAATCCTGTTTGGGACAAGAATGTGGGTATATCTCCAACACAAGTATCCCACCTAGATTAGAGGCAGTTGGGCATTAATCAACACCTCCCTGGGTACCAACCGCTCAGGCGCGGGAAAGGAAGCAATTCCTTTTTGTTAAATAACCCTCACACACTCTAGCAGTGACATGCTTCATCATCGGGTTCCCCCTGACTCCTAAAGGTCAGGGTGGGCTCGACTATATTTTAGGGAGCACTTAAGAGAAAATGGCCAGGGGGTTTAAAGATTAAAAATACTCCTACGGCTCCAGGTATCCCTTTATTCGCGGAATCGTAGGGGATATTAAAAAATGGAAAAAGGGGGGGTCGCAAGGAAGTAGTGGTCCTATGATCCTAGTGCCGACATGTTTCAGTCCTCAAAAAATGGCCCGTGCGGGTCCTGGACTTTCTTCAGGGCAAAATTATTTCCCTCCTTGGTGTTATTTATGTAGGAATTTCCTATATTTTAGTGGAGGGCAGACAGCTGCACTCATACGAAAAGGTAAGTAGATCACTTATCTCTCATCCTGTTCCATAATGTTTCATATCCCTCTGTAAAAGAAACATATATGGGAATTGTTAAGCGCATACTTGTCCAATCCACGCTGCACCTATGTAACCCATACATGCCATTCGGGATGGGTGCTATAGAGTGATTATAATCTGTGGTTATTATATTCGTAACCAAGCCTTAAGGGTGTCAAACTCACTTAGGCGTTAACTAGTGTGAGGTGGTGATGCCATTTACATCCAACCACCTAACCCATGAAATAAGTGTAATTGTACACATCTTTACGTAACATTCATCATGCATCTCACCACTCTTACAAAAGTTGCTGCTTGTGTGCTGCCCGTGATTCTTTTCTTTTCATCTCAAAACCTCTCGTAATGTAAAGATCCTCTTACCCTAGTGTGGAGGTATTAAAGTGTCTCAAGAGACCGCCGTTTAGAGAGGGTAGCCTTGTGGGCAGACCCTAAATACCCAGTCCAAAGTAAAAGTGGAGACAAAATCAAAGAAACACTCGCTTCATTAGAAGAAGTTGTTTTTTTGTTTTTTTACACACGTACGTGCTCGTAGTTCAGATCACCTCTAAGCTTACCCTCATCTCATACTTACTTCCTCAAAGGTCCTGCCCCACTGCCTCACCTATTCGATCAGCGTCTCCTCGCATTTTCCAAAAGTAGTGCCGGGAACCGTCTTTTACAAGTCATTCTTAGAGCGTTTCCGGGTGGCCTCCGGACGGAGCTCCACCTCCTGCGCTTGTTGATGACGTCCGTTCCGTGAGTACCAGGACAGACTACCAAACCGGGCAGCATCATGGAGATTGTGGTTGGCTACTATCCCCGGTAATAGTAAGTTATCAACTAGAGTGAGTAAGTCTACGTATTACTGCCTGTTTGTACTAATAATTCGAGGATCTCGTGCGGCGGGGATGGTAGACCGCCCCTGTCATGACTATGTCAGTATCCACTATTTCTTGGGCCCAGAGTTAAAGTGTAATCAGCGACTGTGCCCAGTGAGCACAGTGGATGATCAGTTATCATTATTACTCATGTGTAAAGATTATGTGGGGGGTACGGCAGTCAATGTCGCATCTGTATGGTGTTCCCTGCAACATGATATGGACTTGGAGCTCACTGGGCGGATAGGGGGTACCCATGTTAACTCGTATACGAGTAGATGTACTAGGTGGAGATGTACAACAGTATCATAAGGTACCGTGTAAGGCCATAGGAGTGCAGTTTGATACCGCTCTCACCTTCCAACCACACGCAATGACAGTAGCAGGGACCTGCTTTAGCCTCATCAAGTCCTTGAAAAAATTCTTTGATCTAATCCCACTCACCGCAAGGAAATCAGTGGCGGTTGCCCTGATCCTCTTGCGTCTGGACTACTGCAACAGACTCCTGGCAGGAGCCAATAAACAAACATTAAAAAGACTCCAAGTGGTCTAACACGCTGCGGCTCGTTTGGTACTAAAACTACCACGAAGATCCTCCGCATCTGCAGCCTTAAAAACCCTTCATTGGCTCCCACTACATAAGAGAATACTTTTTAAGATTCTTTTAATCACCTTTAGAGCCTCACTTAAACTGGGGCCAAAGTACCTCTCAACGAGGTTCTCCCCATACATCACAACCAGGACCCTTTGTTATGTTTCATATAGAGGCCCTAATATAGATGAGTTCATATATGCCGTATATGGTCATGTTCGCATATGCCCTAATATAGGCATGATCTTTCACCTACATTAGTTCCCTACAGTACACAACGAGCTCTGAGGGTTGAACGTTATCTAGTCTGTGGTTAGAACACTGCAGGGTTTTTCCCGAACACAGGCCTACAATGTACTCACAAATTATGCATGAGCATTCACCAGCTACATCTCCCGCATAATATGTATGTACAAAGTTCACCCCTGACGTCTTCCTCATGTCTAACAAAGACCAATACAAACCATACTGAGGGACGAAACACCTTAGGGTATAAATATACCACATCTTGCCATGGTAAGATAAAGGGAACCAAGACTTCCATGCTGACACACTGACCAGAGATGCTGAGGTTCCTGCATGCAGTCGCTCCAGCTGACAGCGGTCTAACACAGCCCTTGCGGGGTGTCCAACTCGAGACCAGGACGGGGTCCCACACTCTCTCTATTCAGGTAATGGGGTTCGACTAAATCCTAGAAGGATTCTTGGCTCTTAGGCTTTTAGACCTACACACATACTAGGTACACTCAGGTACATCTAGTTAGGCATCGTAGGAGTACGCGCACTTTCATAATGCTTTTATATTCATGTATGTATTCATGATTATTGCAATATGGTAGAACTATTCTACCCCTTCACTTTTATCGTACTGCTGATAATATATCTCTGCTATTGTCTGCTGATTGCTGCAGCACATATATTTTACACTAGAATAACAACTGTTCAATAAATACTTATTGAAACGCCCAGACTGTTTATTCTGTGTAACTCTCTGAGACAAACCGAATAAGTAAGCACGAGTGACTGAGCGAAAAGTAGTACATTGTTTACACGATTCTGAGGGATCACGGTTGTCATGATCTAAGGTGGCCAGAAACTAATCTCTCCCTGATAAGAGGAGACTCTAGTGGCACTGTGAGCTAGCTAATGCAAATCCGGCTAACATATGCGGTGGGGGTGCACAGAATCAGTCTAACACCAAGCCCACAGTTTATGTTCTCCAAACGCGCAGGTCCTGCAGGGGCACTATAGGAACTACACGACATGGCGCCGCCAACGTTGGTTGGGTACTTATTCATCAGTAGAATCTGAGTAGTTCAGTGGTGCTATTCTCAGAGAACCTACTCACAAAACCCCAGAGACGTCTGGAGTGGGTGGGCACAAAATCCGCCGCAGCTGAGTAGTACGAAAATACTATTTATTGGCTGTTGGTTATTCAAGCTTGAAAGGACATAGTGTTCCTAAAAATTGTGCATAACACCTTATCTTAGTTCCATTGGAACACTTCTTCTTCTAAACATGTCTAATAACGAGGTAAGGGAAGACAGAGTTGAACTGAATTTTTCAGAAGAAGGAGAAGATCCTGCGGATGCAATACAGATTGCACCAAAATTCAGAATGACAGTCACCCTAAGATTATTAGAAAATGGTTTACAAGCTAGGGGTGGCATGGTAATTTTCGTGATTGAGGCACACGAATCAAACAAAACAGAGGTATTCTATTCGTGGGTTACATTCCCAGCAGCAAATGCAATAACAAAGACATTTCACTACTATATAGAAGGAGATGCACCACAGGAATATTGTCCATTTGAGGACATAGAGATTCCACTCACTTACCAGGAACATTATTACTGGTTTAATGGCGCCCTACCCCACGTACGAGAAAGAGTAAGATTAGGCCCGCTCGGAGGAGACGGGGCCACATGGCCAATACTAGCGGCTTACACACCGCACCCTAACATTGACACAATGACACAGCCAGACTTACTCATACAACACAGAGATTTAATTAAAATCTACAGAAACCTGACACAATTCGTCATGAGGACTTTAACAATCCAAACTGCACCAGGTGCAGCAAATAGTACTCCAGCTCAGGGTACAGGAAATAAAATTACTCCTCAAACATTACACGCGGTAATGGGCAAAATGCCCGCAAAACGCGAACAAATACCATTCTGGATAGCTCAGAAAATAACTCAGCTTGAGGCAGTATTTCCGAATACTACCACCTGTGATAAACACAGAATATTAACAATCTGCTTACCCATGGGGATCACACCACAAGTAGAGGACTGCACGTCTTGGGGTTCAGTCTTTGCTGTCATATATACCAGAACACATGGTATCCCGTCATTAGCAGTAGTACCTGACGTATTGCGACAGATACAAAATGAGTACGGAGCAGAACCTGCCCTAAACCTAGGGATGAAGTTACTAAATAACTTTGACCAGGTATCAGCCATAATACTAGCTAACATTAAGGGGGAAGCGGCTTCAGTGGTGATCCGCCAATGCCTAAGGGAGTTCAGTCCAGTAGATCAACAACACGAACTACCCAAAATAATTGAAACTGCATATGCAGAACTAGGCAGAGACAGTCTAGGTGGGAAAGCATTAAAACCACAACTGCTGGACAGTCCTGAAAAGGACACTACAAAGCAGACACCTACTTCTTCTAAAAAGAAGTGTGAAAATAAAAAGCAACAAAAGTCTAAAGACAGCAGATCTCAATCCCGAGGCAGGTCTCCTCAACAGGAGCCCTCTGAAAGGAGGTATAATGTCAGGAATAGGGATAATATTAAAAAACCTGACAGGTATCAGGATACTGATACACGTTCCTCTCGTTCCTTTCAGGGTTCATCAAAAAACTCCAAGAGGGAAGGACGGTCAGAGGAGCATACAAAGTCCAGAGACATGCAACGCGCTGCGGACTACGCACCTAAAAAAGAAGATAAACAAAAACAGAAACCTCAGTTCAAAAAGAAGAAGGTAGCAGGCCTCAAGATCAGACATGCCCAGAATTCTGAGGACACAGCTTCTGAACGGGGAATGGGCTCTGACGATGCTAGACAGTGTGGCAGAAGTAACAATAGCTCACCAGAACCTGAAGGAATTTCTGGTGACAGCGGAGTTGAGTGAGTATATCACGGTGGAAACACCTGATACTCGGGTAAGTGTCCCACATAAGTTACATGAGATAACACTCCGGATGGAGGGGGACAAGCCCAGGAAAATTAAAGGTCTATTTTGGAAAAATCTGTCATCTGGATATGACATCCTATTAACAGAGCAAGACTGGCCGCCAGCATTCGTCATGGAGTGCCCTAAGGGAGAAAAGGTAATTTTTCCAGCATTTTCCGACCTCGTTCCCATTCACCTAAAACATGCATATGCGCAGGAGTGGGCGGTTGCCCTAGCTCCAGCATTGTACAAAAATCATGCTGGTTGGGATGAGGATTCAACCCACCATGTGATCCCGTTAAAAGTTTCCCCAAATGCTCAAAGGCAATATCCAATAAAGCAGGAAGCTAAAAAACAAGTCAGGGAGATCCTAGATCAACTTGAATACCAGATGGGTGATAGAAAATTGCACCTCACCAATGAACAATCCTTTGTTTCCCGTATCAAAACCTGACAACACATATCGTTTAGTTTTAGATTATAGACATTTAAACACTTGCACAAAAACATTTGCAGTTCAAAATGCACACAGTGCCACATTAATGAATAACATTGTGCGACGAAAATACAAAACAACACTTGATATCTCAAATGGATTTTTCTGCCAAAATATAGCGCCTGAAAGCAGGTATCTGACCGCTTTCTCAGCGCTAGGCTCTCAATGGCAATTTTGTCGTTTGCCCCAAGGGTATAAGAATAGCCCGGGGTTGTTTTCAGAAAGGGTAACAGAGTTACTCCAAAATTTGGATGAAGAAGCATTGTCCTATGTGGATGATATTTATCTGATGGACGATGACTTACCGAGGCACTTGACCAGGGTGAGCACCATTATTATGGGATTCGCCTCTGAGGGCTATAAATTTAATTTAAAAAAATCAAAAATTGCCCATCTCAATGTCCTGTTCTTGGGATATGAGCTGTCAAGTGAAGGGAAAAGTCTAGCAGGTAACTTTTTAGAAAAGTGTGCGCTGCTCCAACCTCCAAAATCATTAAAGAATTTACAATCAATTCTGGGATTCCTAAATTTTGGTCGAACATACATTTTGGATTACGCAGAAAGAGTAAAACCTTTCTACGACTTAATAAAACCTGATTTTTCAGTCAGACAATGGACACAGGAACATACAAATATCCTGCGTTCCCTACAGGAAGACATGATAGCTTCTAAACATTTACAGACACGCGTAAACGTACGCAACTTAGTGATCCGAGTAATAGCGGGTCAATGCGGGTACACTTATTTAACTTTCAATGAAGGCGAAACGGTACCAATCGCATACAAATCACACCTGTACACAAACGCAGAGATGCGTTTTACTTCAACAGAAAACATCCTGACAGCAGTGCAGACCGCTGTAGCAAGAGAAAGAGCTCTGGCTCCGGGAAAGCGCATAATAGTCGTGACCCCGGTACCAGCCTTAGAGGCTGTTACAAAGGCTAGCCTTCCAAATGCAAAAGCCTTACATCCCAGATGTTTACAATGGGCTAATTCTCTTACTGCAACGGATGTTGAATACAGATTTGATCCAAGTTTAAAAACACAAGCATTTCTGCAATACGAACAAGAATATCCTCTACCAAATGAGATTTTGCCTCTAAATCAGTATGAATACATTATTTACACTGACGGATCTGCTCATCCGGCCATAGGGAGTAAGCAAGCTTACAGCGCAGCGTGTGCAATCGTTAAAGGTCGCATGCGCGATGGAAAGTTCCATCCAAGCTGCACTAAAACGCAATCTCTAGGAGACTGCACGGCTCAGTTGGCAGAATTAAAAGCACTAATACTGACACTGGTAAATACGGAACACGAATTCCCCACACGATGGGCCTGATTCACAGAACTAACTTACGTCAAAAACGTAAAGTTAGTACTTTTTGGTATTCACAGAATACACTTACTCATTTTGGTACTCACAGAATGAACTTACTCATTTCGGTATTCACAGAAGTTAGAAGTCCTAACTTTAGGACTCCTAAATGCCTTCTGTGAATACCGAAAGTCTTAAAGTTAGGATTTTTCTCAGTTTAGGAGTAGTAAAGTTAGGACTCCTAACTTTAGGACTCCTAAATGCCTTCTGTGAATACCGAAAGTCTTAAAGTTAGGATTTTTCTCAGTTTAGGAGTAGTATAACTTTAGGTTATTCGGTATTCACAGAAGGCATTTAGGAGTCCTAAAGTTAGGAGTCCTAACTTTACTACTCCTAAACTGAGAAAAATCCTAACTTTAAGACTTTCGGTATTCACAGAAGGCATTTAGAGTCTAAAGTTAGGACTTCTAACTTCTGTGAATACCGAAATGAGTACGTTCATTCTGTGAATACCAAAATGAGTAAGTGTATTCTGTGAATACAAAAGTACTAACTTTACGTTTTTGACGTAAGTTAGTTCTGTGAATCAGGCCCTAATTGTGTGTGATTCCTTTTACTGTGTACAGTCGTACAATGAATATTTACATCATTGGGAACAAAACGGGTTTAAAGACGCGAAAGGTGGCACAATTAAGCATAAAATGCTATGGGAACAGGTAGTGGAGTTGAGAAACGAACTACCAAGGGCTCACGTGATACATACACTGAGTCATCAGCGTGATGGCGTTCACGTTGAAGGGAATTCATTGGCTGATGAAGCTGCAAAGGGGGCTGTACGCACAGCCGCCGTAGCTGCAGTTACTCGTTCAAAAACGAGAATAGACGGCGAGATTTTGGTAGCTGTCAATGCTTCAAGCAAAGGCAGCACAGCAGTACCTAAAAAATTTCCACTCTAATACTCCTACAAGTTAGATGCACAAAACATTCCATATGCTCAGATTCCTGGAGTGGGGGATAGAGTAATACCAAATATGGATCGTAGGCAAAGCTTAATTCTAGCAGCACACGAGGGTTTGGGTTCTGCGCATAAAGGCGTTACAGCGACTATTTCCTTACTGAAACAGCGCTACTGGTGGCCAGGGTTAACAAAGCAGACCAAAGACTATGTCTTAAAGTGCGACATCTGCCAGCAGATGAAAGGTTCCACCGTACCACGCCCAGCGCAGACACCATTGTTAAAATCAGACAAACCACTCGCATGTGTGTATTTGGACCACTGCGGACCCCTACAATCGGATGGGGCCAAGAAATATATCATGGTTGCAGTGGATTCATGCTCTAGATTCCTATGGGTTTGGCCTCAGCGCTGTGCTGACGCTCGAACTGTTATAAAAGATTTGCGAGTCTTTATCGGCACATACGCAGTTGGCACGTTACATTCTGACCGTGGCCCGGCGTTTAGCTCTCGGGTTTACAAAGAGGCCATGGAAGGATTGGGCATAGCATTGCGGTACTCCTCTCCGTACCATCCTGAGGGAAATTCTGTTGTGGAGAGGAAAAACCGGGACTTAAAGCAATCTTTAACAGCTAGGGTATTAGGCAAAGGCGGTAGATGGGTCGATCACCTTTATGGGGTCCAACGAGCAATAAACAATCAGCCAAGAAGCTCTCTAGGGGGTGTCACTCCTTACGAGGTCCTATTTGGGACAAGAATGTGGATACCTGATCTTGATTGTGAAAGCACAGTGGCGGATGAGAAACCATTTGATATCCATGATCGTTTGGCTGTTTTACAGGATCTAAATGAATCCAGGACACAACAAAGCAACGTCCACTTAAAACAGACTGCCACTGAGGAAGTCAAGGCAGCAACGGCAAGACCTGTCTGGATCCCAAAAGTCGGGGATCTGGTCAGAGAAAAGATTGCAGACAAGAAAGAATTCGGACCATCCTACAGAACAGCTGTACCGGTCCTAGCAATCCAAGGCACAAGAACTGTACTTCTGCCGCCTCTTGCCGGGAAAAAGGAGAAAAGATTTGTCTCAATCGACTTAATTAAACCACACTATGTGGCCGATACTAAACAGTAGGCCACATGGATTCCACAGTAGCAGACGCCCTCCTCTCGCTACAATCCAAGAAGTCCAAACAGAAAGACTCATCACGTTTGAAGAGCCACCTGTACGGAATGAAGGACTAAGCAACAATGCTATGGAATCGTTCCACTTCAACAAGAAGAAAATCAACTTAACAACCAAGTTGCAATGAGACCGAATACAGAAATCTACGTCAACATGCCTCGTCATGAGCAAAATCCAATTTCAACAAATCCCGATGCAATTCCAACAATTGATCGAACTGCTTCTGGCTATTTCATGAACTTTGATACGTTTTCACTGGATCCAAGCGAGCCGGAAACGACGCCAGCCAAAAAATCACTCAAACAGAAACTCATTGACTTTTTGAACTTTTTTAGAAAGATTTACCTGTTGTCATCTTAGATAGAACTATGGTATATCACTGGGATTCTATTTTTTCTTTTCTGGCTAGGTTTAATTATAACTTTTAGTATGCTTATTAATGGACGATATCTCCAGCCGAGCTCTACAGCCCAAAGAGTCAATTTGATTTAAAAACCACACCAGTCTTCACATCGTGAACCAAGAGACTTGTCTTCAGTGAACATCACAGCAGTTCCTATACCGGACGGTATAGTATGGGACAAGATTGATTATGATATATTCAGTCCGACTGAACTTTTAAAGCTTAAACATGTATTTAAAATTTCTTTAAGTGATATCATTACCTCCAGTACTTTTTCTGATGATTGGGACACTGAAACTGTGAATAATGTAATATCTGATTTAGAAAAAACTGCAGCATTTCCGAACAATGAAATTTTAGAAGGTACTTCAGACTATGATACATTGTACTGTTACCAACATTATGGTCATCATTTCTTGCACAAATCTATAACACCTAGAAATGTATTTGAATACCACCAGTGGGAACACTGCCCAACACCTCCAAAAGGTAGTTCGCAAACATTTGCACAGAAATTCACATACTTTTCAGGGTTCAACACATCTGACTCGAAGTCATTTTATTACAAAGTGGCAACAACATCAGCACAGAAAATTATGTTGACTAACACCAAACAGATTTATTCTGCTTCCATTTTGGCCCAGTTGTCTACACAGGGTTTCGACCTATGGAAGGACACTATAGATTTAAAATCAATCTGGGGCTCGAGGGACTGGCAGGTCCAGGGAACAGAAGTGCTTTTTAGAGCATGCCTCATTCCACAGCAGATGATATTTCTAAATGACACTGTGCAACAGACATCCTGTCTTGGACTAGCCAAGAACAAGGAAATGAACACACCGGGGTTTCCAGCACCATCACAGATGGGTGGGGGGCAGAATTCAACTACGGGATAGGATTAGATGACATTCTCCAGTACAACAGGTCAGATCCCAATTGGACATAATGGCTAATTTGGCCCATTGACACGAACACGTCAACAGAGATTCCTAGGTATAACCAAGGGGTTTAGTATCGGTAGGCCAGATACACGCTATGTACAAAGACAACACCCAGGGGTAGTGACATCCTATAGTGTTGGGAAGTTGTGCCTTGATTGGCTAGAGACCTCAACACTCACAGAAGTAAAACATCACTTGACCTTACTCACACCTGATGTGAAACGCTTCATATATGCTGGCATTTATGCCTATTATAATGAAAACTGGAAAATATCCCAACAGGAGGCCGCAGAAAGGATACGGGAAATAGACCGTATTAACTTAGAAAAGGCATTAGCTGTAGTGGATAATGGGTTAACAACTTTGACCTCCAGGATTTACTCCTTAGGCAACATTGTGTCTTCGGCAATCGACATATTAGAACAAGATCTGGCCTTGTTACAACACGGGCAATCCCAATTACGTTCTATTGTGATGCTAAGCTGGACGCTGCAATCTCTGCATGCAGTCTATGTGCCCTGGCGTTTTATAAACACCACGTCTCTGTTTTCAGAATACAATCTAACTGATAAGCAGACAGAAATGGCACAAAGGGGAGCCAAATATACAATGCTGCGTATTGAGAAACTGGAAAGGTTACCATTCACTGTAGCCGAATTACCATCAACTGAATGGCTAATTCATGGCCAAATCACTCTGCCGGTCACTACGTTTCAGTTTCAATATTGCCTTGAGCAAAGGCAGGCAGGCAAATATGAAAAAATGGGTAAGGGTTACATTAAAGAAACTTGGGAGTTACCATATAGATATTGATGCCGGAATGGGGATTGAGAAGTGTATCTGAGTGGTACAAACTGCAAGAACGCTTTAAGCGGTTCTCTCATGTGTCAGGATATTTCTCTGCACGGAGCATGTAGTGGTTCGGTAGCGAATCTATCTTGCCACATGTCAGGGGCCCCAGCGGCCATGATCACGCCGGTTTTCCAGCTGCTCTCGAATGGGAGTTACTTGATGCTAAACGATCAAGGTTGCTATGGGATGCTTCCGGGACTCGCCTATCTGGTCACTGTTAACTCCAGGGTTACTTGCTGTATGCAAGTATTGTTTCCGCCACTGAACACAGTCAGGGAGGCGCCGTTATGGCCTTCGTTGAATGTTTCCTTTATACCATTTGATACTTTGAGCAGACTGAAAGCCATGTTTTTACAGCAACCCGTGCCCTTAACCTCCGCTCGAGAAATCTTTGAACTTCAAGTTGCAAGGACCTCGACTGAGATACAAGCGCTTATACGTACAAACTGCCCCTTTCATTTCGCAGAAATGGTGGGTCGTATCTTTTACATGTCTGATACGAGCGGTATTGTACACCTATTTAAGACCATAGGGTCAGGACTATTAAGCACCTTTCAGACAGTCCTCGGAGTAATCCCAAATTTTATACACTCCATATTGGGAAGCGTCTTTGGAGGTCTCCCGCTTATCCTGTTCCTAATTGCAGGAGTCCTGATTGTAATCTTACTGCTACGCAATGGACGGTCCAATTTCCAAGCAAATGGCGAACGTACTCATGGAGCGGAAGTACCGTGAACGCATGGTACAGCTTCTGGGAATACCTTGCCTAAGAGAACTGAATGCCTCTTGGTTTCTATCGTTTAGACCAGTCTGGGTGGACTGCATCTTACCTGTTCTTCGATGCCTGTTTTGCGGAGAAGAATGCACGTTGGATCTCTGTCTAACGTTTCCATCAGATACGCCTCCGGACATGGATGCTGTGCTGGACCCCCTAAAGGCCCATGCTCTGCGTTGTCCCCAGCGTCTTCCAATTCTGATGAACGCATTCCTTGAGAATCCACAGGTGCCGTTTGCTCCTGCTGGGTTAGGTGACTCCTCCACAGGCACTCAGGTAACAACTGCCGCACAAGCTGCCGCAGCACCGACTGTTGGTAGTGCTGAATTCCATCTATGTGCGATTGACGTTCTCTGTGAGGCGTTGGATTTGTCGCCTGCAGTAGCTAACACCGATAATGCTGTATCTCCCAGCCAGGACACTTAATCTGGAATTGGCTCATCGCGTCCTGGGAGAGAATTCGGCTTCTCCATTTCGTTTCATAAATAAACGACCTAAATTTGGAACACTTCCTAAATTGACACTTTCACTTGAGAAAGAATGGCCTTCTTCTGCTTATAGTAATGCAACTTTTATGAGTGAGACAGAATTGACTTTTTCAAGTGGCAACAAAGGAATAGCGATTTTCAACATCTTAATCATTTTTAAATGTCTTTTTAAAACCATGTTTTTAGCTGTTTTTAAGAGAATTTTTAAATTGTCCAGATTTTAAGTATGGTCATTGTCATCCAATTCGAAAGTGGAGTGGGTGTTATGTTTCATATAGAGGCCCTAATATAGACGTGTTCATATATGCCGTATATGGTCATGTTCGCATATGCCCTATTATGGTTATACTCGTATATGCCCTATTTTGGTCATAATCGTCTATGCCCTATTATGGTCATGAACTCCTATGCTCTAATATAGGCATGATCTTTCAGCTACATTAGTTCCCTACAGTACACAACGAGCTCTGAGGGTTGAACGTTATCTAGTCTGTGGTTAGAACACTGCAGGGTTTTTCCCGAACACAGGCCTACAATGTACTCATAAATTATGCATGAGCATTCACCAGCTACATCTCCCGCATAATATGTATGGGCAAAGTTCACCCCTGACGTCTTCCTCATGTCTAACAAAGACCAATACAAACCATACTGAGGGACGAGACACTTTAGGGTATAAATACACCACATCTTGCCATGGTAAGATAGAGGGAACCGAGACTTCCATGCTGACACACTGACCAGAGATGCTGAGGCTCCTGCATGCAGTCGCTCCAGCTGACAGCGGTCTAACACAGCCCTTGCGGGGTGTCCAACTCGAGACCAGGACGAGGTCCCACACTCTCTCTATTCAGGTAATGGAGTTCGACTAAATCCTAGAAGGATTCTTGGCTCTTAGGCTTTTAGACCTACACACATACTAGGTACACTCAGGTACATCTAGTTAGGCATCGTAGGAGTACGCGCACTTTCATAATGCTTTTATATTCATGTATGTATTCATGATTATTGCAATATGGTAAAACTATTCTACCCCTTCACTTTTATCGTATTGCTGATAATATATCTCTGCTATTGTCTGCTGATTCCTGCAGCACATATATTTTACACTAGAATAACAACTGTTCAATAAATACTTATTGAAACGCCCAGACTGTTTATTCTGTGTAATTCTCTGAGACAAACCGAATAAGTAAGCATGAGTGACTGAGCGAAAAGTAGTACATTGTTTACACGATTCTGAGGGATCAGGGTTGTCATGATCTAAGGTGGCCAGAAACTAATCTCTCCCCGATAAGAGGAGACTCTAGTGGCACTGTGAGTTAGCTAATGCAAATCCGGCTAACATATGTGGTGGAGGTGCACAGAATCAGTCTAACACCAAGCCCACAGTTTATGTTATCCAAACGTGCAGGTCCTGCAGGGGCACTATAGGAACTACACGACACCTTAGGTCCTCGTCAGCTAACCTCCTCAAAACCCCCAGTTTTAGATGTAAAACAAAGGGAGGAAAAACAGTGGCCGTCTTGGGAACCAAAGCCTGGAACCTGTTGCCAATTCATCTGAGATTGCTAAAAACAGAAACACAATTTAGGAAGGCACTGAAAACTTGGATATTTGGATCCTCAGATGAATTCTGTCTCTCACTCATTTAGGATCTCCTGGGCTTCCTCTCACCTCCAACCAGCGCCAGGATGCTCCTTTCGGAGTGGCAGTTAGCGCTTTATAAATACCTCATTCAATTCAATTCAATATTTATTTTTTGATGTCCCAAGTGTATGTCACCCTTACTCATTTATGGTTCAGTTGATTCCATGGAATGAAATCATTCAGTCCCCGTACATGGGTCTGTAATCTATAGACCCAGCGTTGGTCTCTTTCCAGTAGCCTTTTCGCAACGTTCATGCCACCCTTAACCCGTTCGATTATGGCCCACTCTAGATGTTTGTCTGTATGTCCCTTCTCAAGATAGTGGGCCGTGAGTTTGGTGGCTGAGATACCTCTTCTGATTGTGCTCCTATGTTCACTTATTCGCACTTTCGCCTTTCTGGTAGTGATGCCAATGTATTTGGCTTTACAGGGGCATGTGATCATGTACACTATATTCTCTGTGTTGCAGTTCATGTGGTCTCGCTGTTCCCAGGGGTAGGCGAGGCCCAGATCAATATGTGAAGTGTGGGTAGTGAACTGCCAAACAACACAAGAGCCGCATGGATAGTGGCCCTTTACATGTGGTTGGTTCCACAAGGTAACTTGTTTGTTCTGTTTTGATTTGTAACTGTCTGTATGGACCAGAGTGTTCCTAAGGCTCTTGTTACGTCTGAAGGCAAACATGGGCTTCTCAATGTCAGTTGGTTAGAGGTTAGTATCTGCCATTTGTTATTATTAATTTTCTTAATGGCATTAGATGAGGAGTTGTACGTGGTGACACATTCCGTTTCTGTTTTAATGTTTGTCTCCTGTAGGGCGGAGCGCGGTATATTACGAGATCTCTTGCATGCTTGTTCTATCACCTTTTTGGGGTAAGCCTTTTCCCGTAGCTTCTTTGTTAGTTTGTCTGCTTCTTTGTTGTAACTGTCAAGATCAGAACAATTTATTCGGATCCTCAAGTATTGTCCGATAGGCAGGTTTTCCCTCAACGATTGTGGGTGAGCGCTTTCGAAGTGTAGCAGGCTGTTGGGGTCGGTCAGTTTTGTGTAGAGGGTGCTTTCTAATTTGCCACCTTTTGCTATAATATTGACAACCAGAAATGATATCTCTGTACTGTTTGTGGACATGGTGAAGCGTAGAAAGGGATTCAGATGGTTGATCCAGTTCGCAAATTCTTTTGTGCTTCCCTCATCTCCATGCCAGATGATAAGGATATCGTCAATGTACCTGAGCCAGCTGCGGATTCTGCAGGAGTATGGGTTATTGGACCAGATGTGTTCATCTTCCAGTTGGCTCATGTACAGGCATGCAATACTAGGGGCAAAAGTACTGCCCATGGACCTGTAGGTAGAGTTGGTCCTCATACCTAAAGAAGTTCTCTGTGAGAGCCATGTGCATCAAAGTCATGATCCATTCAATAGGTGCTTTCCATGGCCATTCTTGAGTGCGCAGTGTGTTTTCAATCACGCGCAGGCTCTCCTCTTGCGGAATGCTGGTATACAGAGCCTCCACATCCAGACTGATCATAGTTTCTTGTGTATGGTTGTACTCTAGGTCCGCTAGGTTATTAAGCAGATGCTTAGTATCCCTAATATAAGATCTTATCTGGGTGACTAGAGGTCTTAGGAACCAGTCCGTGTATTTGGACAGGGGTTCCAATGTCGACCCAATGCCAGACACTATTGTTCTGCCCGGTGGAGGGATCCTGCCCTTATGGATTTTTGGTATTGTGTAGAATAGGGGAGTCCTGGGTTCCTCTGTGATGAGAAAATCCCTTTCATTTTTCGTGATCCAATTGTTCTACAGTGCTTCCGCTGTCAATGTCGAGATGGTCTTCTGAAGACGTGCCGTGGGGTCCCTCTGTATTTTTTATAGTGTCTCTCATCTGAAAGGAGAGTAAGACATGCATCTCTATAGGTGTCTACATCCTGTATCACGATGGCTCCCCCCTTGTCGGCTGGCTTTATTACAATGTTGTTCCTGTTGCTCAACGATTGGAATGCTTCTCATTTTTTTTGCTCAGATTGTTATAGGCGTCTATCCTCGGTTGTAGTAATTCCACTTCTTTGGTAACTGCTTCTTCAAACGCCATAACCTCTGGGGGCATCGTTGATGTAGGCGGGCAAAATGTAGACTTAAGTTGTAGGGGTGTGTGGCCAGTGTCTTTCTGTTGTTCGGGTTTCCCTTCAAAGAATGTCTTCACCCGGATCTACTTAAAGAACTCACTCAGTTCACACCTGGTCTTGAACTTGTCAATCTGGGTGGTGGGGACAAAGCCAAGTCCCTTGTTGAGAACTCCCTGTTCCTCTGGGGTAAGGGTTTACATTACGAGTGGTTTTGAGATGAAAAGAAAAGAATCACGGGCAGCATGCAAGCAGCAACTTTTGTATGAGTGGTGAGATGCACGATGAATGTTACGTAAAGATGTGTACAATTACACTTATTTCATGGGTTAGGTGGTTGGATGTAAATGGCATCACTACCTTACACTAGTAAACGCCTAGGTGAGTTTGACACCCTTAAGGCTTGGTTATGAATATGATAACCACAAATTATAATCACACTATAGCACCCATCCCAAATGGCATGTATGGGTGACACAGGTGCAGCGTGGATTGGACAGGTATGCGCTTAACAATTCCCATATATGTTTCTTTTACAGATGGATATGAAACATTACAGAACAGGATGAGAGATAAGTGATCTATTTACCTTTTCGTATGAGGGCAGCTTTCTGCCCTCTACTAAAATATAGGAAATTCCTACATAAATAACACCAGTGAGGGAAATAATTTTGCCCTGAAGAAAGTCCAGGACCCACACGGGCCATTTTTTGAGGACTGAAACATGTCGGCACTAGGGTCATAGGACCATTATTTCCTTGCGACCCCCCCCTTTCCATTTTTTAATATCCCCTACGATTCCGCGGATAAAGGGATACCTGGAACCAAAGGAGGATTTTTAATCTTTAAACCCCTGGCCATTTTCTCTTAAGTGCTCCCTGAAATATGGTCGAGCCCATCCTGACCTTTAGGAGTCAGGTTGAACCTTATGATGAAGCATGACACTACTAGAGTGTGTGAGGGTTATTTAACAAAAAGGAATTGCTTCCTTTCCCGCGCTTGAGCGGTTGGTACCTAGGGAGGTGTTGATTAATGCCCAACTGCCTCTAATCTAGGTGGGATACTTGTGTTGGATTTATACTTGCGTTGGGAGGACGTATCCCTACTAGGAGCCCCTCTCCACCTTTCTGGCCCCGGAGAAGATCTCTTCTCCAAGTGGCCATAGTTTGAGAGACAAGAATGTGGGTACCTGATCTCGATTGTGCCAGCACAGTGGCGGATGCAAAACAATTTGAACTGAATGACCGTTTGGCTGTTTTACAGGAACTCAATGAATTCCGAGCATTACAAAGCAACGTGCAAGTCAAACACACCACCACTGGGGCAGTGAAACCAGTTCCGGCAAGACCTGCCTGGGTCCCGAAGATTGGGGACCTGGTCAGGGTAAAGATCGTGGACAGAAGAGAGTTTGGGCCATCTTACAGAACAGCTGTACCTGTCCTGGCGGTTGTGGGAACAAGAACAGTACTACTTCTGCCTCTTGCTGGCAAAAAAGAAAAAAGATTTGTCTCCATTGATCTGATCAAACCGCATCATGTGGCCGATCCTCAACAGTAGGCCACGTGGGGTCCTGAGTAGCCACAGACTTCCTCTTGCTACTATACAGGAAGTTCAGATGGAAAGATTAATAACCTTTCAAGACTCACCTACACAATGTGAAGGAGTAACGAATAATGGAGTACAAATCACACCAGTTGAAATTGATAAACATCAAGAAGAAACAACAATGCAAGTTGCAATTCGGCCCAACAATGATGTGTACATTAATGTGCCTTCAAACGACACATCTGCCAGGTCTACAAAACCTGCCGAGCTACCATAGATGAACTGCATCTGGCTACTTAGTCAACTTCGATGATTTCTCTTCAGATCCAAGTGAACCTGATCAAACGCCACCAATTTCAAAGAAAGAAAAATTTCGCCAATTCTATCTTTTGCTCAAAAAGACTTACTTAGTGCCACCTTGGTTGCATATTTGGTTCGCAATAGGCGTAGTATACCTGTTAATTTGGATTGGCACAGTGACTGTCTTTTTTCTGCTTCTGAACGGACATTATCTCCCAGAACGCTCTGCAGTACAATGCGTGAACTTGGTCCTAAAGCCACATACGTCATCACACCGTGAACAAAGAGACTTGTCCCTGGTGAACATTACAGCGATTCCAATACCGGATGGTATAGTTTGGGATAAGGTTTCTTATGGTGTATATGGCCCACTGAACATTTGAAAATTCCACATTTGTTTAAAATTTCTTTAAATGATTTCATTACCCCCAGTACACTATCTGATGATTGGGACACTGAGACTGTAAATACTATGCTTACAGATTTAGAACAGTCTGCTGCATTTTCGTACAGGGAATTGTATGAAGGTACAACTGATTACGATACCATGTTTTGTTACTAGCATTATGGTCACCATTTTTTGCATAGAGCAAGTGTACCACGCACTACTAATCTGTACCATCAATGGGAACATTGCCCAACACCACCAAAAGGTAGTTCTGCCACATTCATACAGAAATTTGCATATTTTTCAGGGTTTGACACAACCGACCCAGAATTGTTTTACTACAAACTTGCACAGACCAATGCAACTGCGAAGAAAATTATGCTGACAAACACAAAGCTGATATATTCAGCACCTTTTATCTCCCAACTGTCTATACAGGGTTTCGACTACTGGAGAGACACCATAGACACCAAATCAATCTGGGGGACAAGAGAGTGGCAGGTTCAGGTAACTGAGGCATTATTTAGAGCTTGCCAAATACCATTACAGATGACTTTCCTGAACAGAACAGTGCAACAGACTACCTGTTATGGGTTTGCAAAAATCAAAGACCTGAGAACACCAAGCATCCCCTCCCACGCACCGATTGAGGGAATTGCAAATAACACACTAACAAGTGAGGGGAAAAATGGTATTCATCATCTCCCGATTGGAAGGGTTGGTTGGTTTGGCCTGTAGACACAAATATGTGTAATGCAAGATTCAAGGGTACCATCGAAGGGTGTAGTATCCATAGGCCTGACCCACGCTATGTACACATAGACGACCCAGGGGTAGTGACTTCCTATAGTGTCGGGAAGTTGTGACTATATTGGCTAGAGACCTCGACACTATCACAGATGAAACAACACTTGTCCATTTGTCAGACAACATGGATCTTAGGGATTTCTTGTTAGGTCCCAAGAAACCACGTAGGAAACGCTTCTTATACACCATCTATAATGAGGTTTGGAAAGTCTCCTAACAGGAAGCTGCAGAGAGACTACGTGAGATAGATAGAATTAACCTGGAAAAGGCTTTAGCTGTGGTAGACAATGGCATGACCACACTTTCGTCTCGTATTTATTCACGGGGCAACATTGTGTCCTCAGTTATCGATATAATGGAACAAGATTTGTCTATTTTACAACATGGACAATCACAGTTACGCGCTATTATGCTTCTAAGCTGGACACTTCAATCATTGCGTTCTGGCCACGTTCCATGGCGATACATTAAAGACACAAATCTGTTTTCGGCTTACAATCTGACCGACAGACAATTGACCATGGCACGCAGAGATGCGAAGTACACCATGCTGCTCATTGAAAAACGAGAGAAGTTACCTTTTACTGTAGCAGAGTCACCGTCTACGGAATGGTTAATCCATGGCTATATCACACTGCCAATCACAACATTCCAATTCCAGTACTGCCTCAAATAATACCCAGTAGGCAGGTATGAAGTGTTGGGCGAAGGGTACATATGAGAAACTTGGGAGTTACCGTACACATATAGGTGCAGGAACAAAGACAAGGAAGTTTTTCTGAGTGGTTCTAACTGCGAAAAGACCTTGAGTGGGTCTTTAGTGTGTAAAGAAATATCGCTGCACTGTGCATGTAATGCGTCAATAGCGAACTTGTTCTGCAACCTGAAGGGTTCTCCAGCTGCCACAATTCATCCGGTTTTTTAGTTACTTTCAAATGGGAATTACTTGATGCTGAATGACCAAGGCTGCTGTGGTATGACGCCCGGCATTGCTTATCTAGTGACCGTCAACTCCAGGATTATTTGTTGTAAGCAAGTATTGTTTCCCCCAGCTCGCACAGTTAGGGATGCACCACTGTGGCCTTCACTGAATGTATCCAACATAAGGTTTGATTCTCTGAGCAGATTGAAAGCCATGCTGTTTCAGCATAATGTGGTCTTAACTTCAGCCCGAGAGACTTTTGATCTCCAAGTGGCAAGGTCTTCGGCAGAGATACAGGCGTTGATCCGTACGAACTTCCCTCTCCATTTCGGGGAAATGGTACATCGTATCTTTAACATGTCTGATACGAGTGGTATCGTACACTTATTTAAGAGCATTGGATCAGGTCTGTTAACCTTCTTTCAAACCATTTTGGAGTGATTCCATCTTTCATACACTCCGTACTTGGAAGCGTTTTTGGAGGGCTTCCTTTGGTCCTGCTTTTGGTAGCGGGCATCCTGATTTTACTTCTATTTCTTCGCAATGGATGTCAGCATCACTCAAGACATGGAGAGAGCACTGCTGGAGCGACATTGTCGTGAGTGATTGGTGTTCTTAGTTACCTCGGCTTCAAGAGCTGAGTGAGCATTGGTTCCTGTCTTTCAGACCTGCCTGGCTTGAATGCATCCTACCAGTCTTCCGCTGCCTCTTTTGCGGATTCGGACGCGTGTTGGACCTCTGTCTGACACTTCCATTGGTTGCGCCGCCGGACATAGACATGCTCCTGGCACCTTTACGGGCCCATGTGCACAGTTGTCCACAGCGTATTCCAATGTTGGGAAGACTACCTTTCATATAAACCTTTTTATGGACGCCTTTTTTAAGACCTTTTTAAGTGCTTTTTAGTATGCTTTTAATATAAAGGATTTTTTTTTATTATGCCTTTTTTTGCATTTATTATCCTTACCTAGTTGACCTTTTTATGAGGAGTGGGTGTCATGTCCTTTAGGTTAGTCCCATCATGTACATACCGATTACATACATTGTGTCCCATCCACACGACAGTTGTCCACAGCGTATTCCCATGTTGATGATGGCGTTCCTAGAGCCTCCACGGGATGCTTCAGCTCCTGTTGGACCGGAGAACGGCTCTACAACGGATGTGCAAGCATTAGTCTCAGGCACACAGGCATCTACTTCTTCCCCGACGGCTGCTGTGGGAAACAGCGATGACCAACTCTGCTCACTTGATTTCATAGTGGAAGTACTAGAGGGACTGCCTCCTGCGGGTGCCATGTACAGTGATGTTGAGTCTTCAGCGCAAGATTCTTAAACAATCTGGCCTTTCCTGTGCTGGGAACCGTTTGGCAACTTTTTAAACATGTACCAAATTGAAGGTCGAACAGACTTTGTTTTATCTATCTGCACATAGGTGCTCAGAGAACAATGACATTATATTCAAAATATAGAGGAACTTTTATGAACGCTTTTTAGGGAAGACTACCTTTCATATAAACCTTTTTATGGACGCCTTTTTTAAGACCTTTTTAAGTGCTTTTTAGTATTATGCCTTTTTTTGCATTTATTATCCTTACCTAGTTGACCTTTTTATGAGGAGTGGGTGTCATGTCCTTTAGGTTAGTCCCATCATGTACATACCGATTACATACATTGTGTCCCATCCACACGACATAACGGTCTTACACAGGTGATCTTTTACTTAATAGCTTTATTTCTATCTCTCCGACATCAGGCTCTTGGTACCATATCTTAATCCCTGTACCTGACATACATAAACATGTTCCCAGGCACGGTAGATTTATTCTGTAGAAGGGTCACCACTTTTTTTCATCTATAGCCAACAACCAGCTGTGCATGATCATGTTTGTTTAGAAAAGGATTAGCAGGGGATCAGTGAATGTTTTCAAAACATATCGATTCTAGAAAAATCCCGGAGTGGCCACTTTAGTATAAAAGACCCTCACTTCCCCTTAGACAGAGGAGAATTCCTTCTGAGCTGGACGGAGACTCTGCAGGCTGATCCTTCGACAGATAGAGACCTGACATCCCTTGCAGGGTGCCATCCTCGACGCAGAGACGGGGTCCTTCATTCAGAACCATCAGGTGAGGGGTTAGTACTTCCCCGGAGAATTCTTGGCTCTATTAGGTTCCATTAGGACATATGCTAGCACTTACACATACATGCTTCACCTGCACCTCTAGGCTAGGCACGTTTAGGTAGGCTACGCATCGTAGGAGTACACCAATGCTATTGTTTTATGTAATATGCTTTTATTAATCTTATTAGCACTATGGTAGAAATGTATCTACTTTTTATGATATTGGTACTTGCGATTACATTTGTCTGCTCCTGTCTTTTGATTGTCGCAGCTAACATGTTTCATACTAGATTGACACTTGACCAATAAATAATTATTGAAACCGTTCCAATCGTCATTCTATGTATTCTGAGAAAAGCAAGCACGAGTGACTGAGCGAAAGATACCATATTGTTTCCACGATACCTGAGGAATCAGGGTTGTCATGTTCAGTGGTTGCCAGAAACTACATACACTACTGTAGAATACAGGGGAATGGTAGTGGCACCGTAGAGCTAGCTGGTCTAACGGTTACTCATCCTGTGGGGTGTCCAGAGTCTGTCTGCACCCCAAGCCCTCAGTTTAGGTCATCCAAAACGAGCAGGTCCTGGGGGATCCTAGGAACTACACGACAGAGTGAGTACATGTATGTTGACCTGAGTGGCTAAACCTTTCAATGACTGCAGAGGCGTTATTATTTATAAGCCAAATGTATAAGCACTGCCAATGCTTGTTTACTGATTTTTTTTGCAAGCATATGCATGCCACCTTTAGCATGTATTAGAATATGGCATTTTTACTTGTTAAACTTTTAATGCCTCTTACATATCTTTGCAAAAAATCATTGCAGGTTTGCCAAGGTTTGAACTTTTGACCTGGTCATTGCTTGTGTTTCATTTCTATCTAAATAGTAGGTTTTTGAGGTGGCACTGCTTGTAGAGGTCAACTCTGTGATGACATCTGAAGGCCATGAAAGTGCATAATGTTCCGAATCTTGGTATTTTGGTGAATTGTTCTCCAGGAAGACAAAGACAAGCGCACTAGCTTAGGGAGAAACTATTTAAGAAATATATGGTGTCACAGGGAGCCACTGACATGCACACTCAGACAGGGCACTCTGTATGCATGCTATTAGAGGTAGATAGTGGCATGTAAACTCTTAACAGAAAACAAAACAAGCATTTGCAATGCAATATGTCTCGCAATTGTGAGATTTTGACCTATTGGCATTATAAATGACAATGCCATTTATTTATGTGTTTAAAAAACAACTGCAATAATAAAAGACATTGTCATTTACAATACCAATAGGTCAATTTTTCTAAAATGCGAGACCTATTGCATTGCAAATGCTTGTTAAGCTTTGTTCATAGAATACCTGTTGTCTATCTGTTCTACGTTCTAGCCCCAACTGTGACTTGTTTGTGTTTTCCTTCCATTGCACTGCTCATGGTACACCCTGAGCTCAATTAGCCCATTCGCAGAATCACTAGTGAGAGGAGAGATGGGGGCGGGAGTGAGATGGAGGGCGACCCAAGTAGCAGATGGAGAGGACAGAGAGAAAGGAGTATGGAGAGATAAAACGAGACAGGGACAGAGAGAGGGGCAGAAAGACAAAAATTAAGAAGGGTGGACAGAGAGCGAGAGAGGCAGGAACATAGAGAGAGAGAAAGAGAAAACTCTGAAAAGTATTGCTCTCTAGGAAAATCTGGATGCATCGCTGCAAGACCAGTAGGGTCGGAGAAAACCACAACAGATATCGGACATGTCACTCAAAAAATAGATTGCAGTAATGTCTAAGTAAAATTACGCCCATTGCATTCAAAAAATCTTGGCTGCATTAATTGCAAGCTTCCTAGCACCACTCCTATTCAATAGCTCAAAATGGCGTGTAACAGCACTCACTTTTCCTTGTTGAAAGCACTGACTGTGACAGAAATGGTGAAGAAGCTACAGATGAGAAAGGGTAGATAAAGAGGAAACGGAGTCAGGGGTCGAGATGGATGTAACAAGCATTGGCATAGCCAATAGGTCTTGCCTTTGGGACCTTATAAATGTTTAGCCATGAAGCATATTATCCTGGGTGCTGTGCCACCAGGGATTGAAGAGCTATAGGAGAAAATCCAGTGAGAAAGAAAGAGTCAATTAATGGGGTGGGGAAGACGGAGGAAGAGAGAAAGGTAGAGGAAAACAGAAAGGAAGAGAGAGAGAGTTTGTGGGAGAAGGAAAGTGTCAGGTGGGAGAGATGAGATGCAAAGGTGATAAGTGACCCATAATATGTGTGAGAACACCAACCACGCCTGACTTTCACCAAACACCACTTTGCATTATGGGACTTGTAGTCCCACAATTACACAGGCAGGCTTGCAACTACAAGCCAGGCAATACAGAATGACGGGGAATAAAAAAAATTCAAAAACAGGTGTGGGTCAGGAAGAGTAGGCAATGACTATCCCAATAACACGACGACTGATCAACTCGCAGAAATGATGACTCGATAGAGGAACCGTGGAGAGGACAGGATGGAATGGGCAAGGCGGAAGTGGGCAGGAAAGGGTGCGAATCTTACCAGCTACAACCTGTTTAAACATACATTCATCCTCAGGTGACATTAATGTTCAGGAGCACGCGATTGCCTGACAAATCAACAGTAATATTAAAAGAAATTCGGATAGTTCAATTAAGATCTGTATATTCTTTTGTGCCTTTTATTTTTATATATAAAAAAAAGACTTGTAATAAAATGAAATGTGGACTTCATTCAGAGTGTTCATGTGCTTGACACTTTCGAGAGTCCACGCAACTGCGATTGAAGGCGTCTTGTGCGTCCTTGAGGCCTGTATTTTTTATAGAGTGACAACTGCATTGCACGCGTCTTCCCTGCGTGTGTCTTTTCGGTAATTGGTAATTACTTGTGTATAATCCCAATCCATGGTTTTTCTGCCCACCATGCCACCTCTGTTTGGACCTAGCCATATGCAAATCAGTCTTGACAGGAACAACACAGCCCGATCTACCAGGCTCTCCCTAAACTGGCACACAAGCAACTCAATTACTCGGGTGGAGCTTGGTTCCATTGGCATAGTGAGTACTGACCCACGTCTATACTATGTATAATTCTTTTTTAAACAATTCCAGTTTTGCAAATATGAACCTAGAGAAGTTTAAGAAAATAAAGTGAAAATGTGGCCTTGCACAGCAGCGGCTACTCTGGTCATCACCACTGTTTGGTTGCACTGTTACAGACCACCCCCTAGTCCTGAACCTTCTACCTAGTGAGGATTCAGGAGGACAAGGCTACTCAGGGCACCTATTGTGCTTCCCCTGCCTTTCAGTGCAGCGCTGAGTAGTAATGGGGAACTTATCCACTGAGCAGCGATATTTATATTCCAAAGTGCTGATGGCTAAAAAGCCAAGATTGGTTGTTCCCTCACATAGCAGCTATCTGGAAGGTTTATTGCTTAGCTGAGTCTTTCCATGTCAGTGTGCTGGATTTTAGGTGTATTGAAATGATAGATAATAAACGAAAAATATAGCAGCTAAATTGTACATCAATATATCTTGATCTTTGACAGTGTATTGTTTTTGACAAATGCAACTACAATTCATGTTGGTAATGGAATTGCAGAAAAACTCACAGTGATCAACAATTCTATTGCTTTCTTAATCAGGGACCTTTCTCCTCGACTCCTATTCCTCTATTTATATCAGCTGCTCATTCATTTTACACAAAGCACTTTGCTGTAAATATTAACCTTTTTGGACCGACCTTACCCCTGTGTGTTTCAGTATCTCTCTCTCTCCAGCCGACCACTCTGACACTTTTCTTAGATCCTGGTTATTGGCCTGAATGTGCATTGCAGGCTTCCTGCTTTTTCTCCGTGTATGCCCTGGCGTGGCTTTCCACCTCACCCGGCCCTTACCTCCTCGTCCATCTTCCTGGATGCAGTCCTTACGCTTGAGATACCTCTCCCCTCTGGCAGAACCAATTCCCTAACTGAAGCTAAAAGTCCCTCCAAGATAGCCCATATTGCCCAAGGACCATCACAATAGGGAGTAACTGATAATGTCGCATCCTGTTCTTTCCTTTCTGGACAATGACCCTAGGCTTGAGCGATTTTGGAGAGTAGATGTGTTTCCTTCCTGTTTTCGGTCACCTTCAGCAACATTATACAAATAGATTGGGGGCCAGTTACGCCCTGCTAATACGGGCAGGGCTTTTTGTCAGTCTCTCTCTTGGACTTGCGTAGTGCTCTTTTATGCAAGAGGTATCAGGAAAATTAGAGTTCTTCTTCTCCCCCTCTTAATGAGTTCGAGAGTTTTTGGCAGCGTTTCTTCCGGTCTAACTTCTCGGGACACTCTCGCGAGATTTGTTTCCTTAGAATCCGACCATAAACAGGAAGTTTTTGGTTAGTTTCCTTCCTCGTGTGTTTCGGGAGTCCGGAGAGGTTGGAGCAATGCATTGTGCTGCCTTCTGCTAGTAGATTACTATGGAGCTTTCTGAGGAGGAGGCTGGGCCCTTGTCCCAACACTCACTGCAGTCCATACAGGCAATGATTGAAGCTGCAGTAGAGGCAGCTTTTAGTGCTCAAGAGGGGCAACCCCCACTTAAAATCCCCAGAGCTGACCCTGATAAGGAAAGTAGAAGGGGTTCATATGTTTACGGGTCTGACCTGGCTGATCTATTGCAACACATAAGAGATAACCTGAGTCTACCTACAACAGATCCATTGGCTCATGAGGAGTATTTTGTAGCCAACTATCAGCAGGTGGAGCCACAGACTGTACCCTTGCATAATGCTATAGGCCGGGTCTTGTCCCATGAGTGGAAGGAAGTAGTCAAGTCATCTTTTCCAAAGTTCCCTTCACATCGTTATCCAGTGGATACATTTTCAGAAGAGTTTCCATTACTAGTAAATGTGGTCAATATGATGGCAGGTCTGAGGATGCTTCCCCACCAGACTCAGTGGATAAGAAAGTGGATGCAGCAACGGAGCGTTGATATACAAGCAGTCAACTTCTCCATTGGTGCCAACATTGACTTACATCACATATACCGTTCAGTCCCTTCTTAAGGACTTTCAGGCTATGGCAGACAGCATGTGTGAGGGAAAGGATTGTTTGTCTCTTTTGTCTCTCACAGAGCAGCAAGTCCGTTTTCCTTCTGATTTGTTTTTTAACAATTTATGTGCATCAGCAGCTACTTCTGAGGCCGCGAAAGCTGCCTGCCAGCATTATGGATACGCAACTAGAAGGGGAAAGCTACTCAAAAGGATGTTCTGATGGATCTCTCTTTTGAGAGTTCCAAACTCTTTGTACAGCAGTTAGAAGAGATGATTAAGAGATTAAGAGATGATTAAGAGATTAAGAGATGATTAAGAGAATAAGAGATGATTAAGAAGTTGGTGGGCAATAAGAAATTGCTGGCTTAAGTTCGTCCCTGTACTAGGGGCAGAGGTTTTACTTATAGAAGGGCTTTCCCTCTAGGCCCTGCGAAGGGTTCGTCCTAGCCCCTTCGAGGTAGGGGTCATGGTCGGAGCACCCCAAATCTTGGCAAATCCCGTTCCAACCCTCCTTCACTGTGACCAACACTCAGCCCCCTAAGGTAGGACTACCTGGGGCCCACTTCAGTGGGATGTGCGCCTTATGTAATTTCATGTCCAATGGCAACAGGTAGTTTCGGATGCCTCGGCAATTCATGTAGTCTCCTGGAATTTTCAGAATCCCGAGGACAGTCTTTCAAGAACACTCCCCTTCTGAGAGATTAAGTTCACAGTCAGGCTATGTTGAAAAGCATTCAACAACTTCTCGACAATCGGGTGTTCTTCCCGTCCCTCATTTGGAGCTGGTGCAGAATGTGTCAGGAGACTATCTTCCAGTATTAGATTTAAAAGCTCTGAATCGTTTCCTGGTTCTCCGATCCTTCAAGGTGTTCACACTTCAAAGTATGTTCTGTCAAAGGGGCAGTTCATGGCATCTTTGGACACGTTGGACGTGTATTTGCACCTCCGGATGTTTCCTCTCCACCAGCAGTTTCTGAGGTTTTCCGTTAAAATCCAGCATTTCGCCTCGCTTCAGCGCCCAAAAGTTCCACAAAACGCCTGGCTCCATTGGTGGGTATTTTACATTTTCACGGTATTCTGGTATTTCCTTACCTTGATGATTGGTTAATTGCTTCTTCTCTCTCTAAGACCTTCCAGGATGTCGAGGAGGTTTGTGCCCTATTGCTCAAACACGGGTTTCTGCTCAACCACGCCAAGTCCCACCTACAGCCTTTCCTGTATCGTCAGTTTATCAGAGCCCTGTTCAGGATGGACTCAGGAGAAGTCTTTCTGGCTCCCACTCAGAGAGACGGATTGATGTTGCCACTTTCAGCCCTTTTGGCACTCCCTGTGGCTCCAGCTGACTGTGGCTGAGGAGTCAGGGGGAGATGGCTTCAACTCTGGCTCTGGTCCTTTGGAGCCACCTACACCTTTACCCCATCGTTCATCACATTCTACAGCACTGGAGTCCGGTGTCTCAGGACTTTGAGGCACGAGTTCCTATCACCCCCTCCACCCCCAAATTTGTCAGGACATGCAGTGGTGGTTGAACCCACTCAACCTCAACAAGGGTCATCAGCTGAGTCAACCCCCCTGTGATCATTTTGACTAATGCCAGCGGTTTGGGTTGGGGGGCAGTCATGGGTGATCTCACCGCATAGGGGGTTTGGAGCAGGGGACAGTCTCTTCATTCTTCCAACTGGAAAGATTTAGCTGCAGTATAAGCTGCCCTGTTTCATTTTCTCCCATTGATCAAAGGTCGGGGTGTGTGTGTCCAGACTGACAACCAAGTGACAAGATCTTAGTTATGTTATGAAGGGGTATGATTCCCTCCTTATTTTTCCTTTCCCGGAAGATTGGACTGTGGTCAGAGCAGAATTTTCTCTATCTGACAGCAGTTTATCATCCAGGGAAGGAGAATGGGCCTGCCAACCAAGGTTTCCGTTTCAGTATCTCTGTGCCTCTCTCCTCTGGTGTTTTGGGAGACATCAAAAAGGTTTGGGATCCCATGGCTAGACCTGTTTGCCACAGAGAACAATACCCTTCTTCCCAACTTCTGCTCCTTGATTCCCTCTACAAGAACTTGGGCAACAGATGCTCTGTCGATCCCCTGGCCAGGGGGTTTCCTGTATTGTTTACCTCCCATTCCCTTGATACCCAGGGTCTAACAGAAGGTGATGACCGATCACTCTCAAGTTCTTCTTGTAATTCCAGGGTAGTCTCGGAGGCTGTGACTCCCCCTTCTCCTTCAGTTGTCTCTGCGTTCCCCTTGGGTTTTTCCTCTGTATCCTTCTCCCTTGAGTCAGCCAATCCTGTCACTAGACTTCCTATTGTGCCTGAATCTGGGATTTTGGTTGGCTTCTGAATGGGTGATTCTGTTGGCACTGGGATGTTCAGAGGCACTGGTGAAATCCAGTTATTTTGTAATCCCTCAGCTCGCAAGTTTTACGACTGCCACTTGGGTCACTTTGCGAAATAGTGTCAAGCTGGGGGGTTTGATCCAGCTGGTTGTGCTCCAATGAGAATTTGGGATTTTTTATAGGATGTTTTCGTTTTGGGGTTGTCAGTTTTCACCATAAGAACTCAGTGGACTGCTGTTCATGCTTTCCGGGGGGATGATCTCTCTGAGGTAGCTCCTTTGACATCCCGTCTCCGCTGGAGTTTCTTCTTCAGAGGCCAGTTTTGAATTCTCCAGTTCCCCCCTGGGATTTACCTTTGGTACTCCAGGCTTTGACTTGTCATCCCTTTGAGCTGCTTGATTCTGTCCCTTCCAAATTCCTTTCGGAGGAAGTGGTGTTCCTGGTGGCTGTGTATTCAGGCGGACGGGTGGGAGAGATTGGAGCTTGCTATCAGCTTTCCCGTTTATCTATTTTTCTGGATAAGGTTGTGCTTCAACCAGGCCCTAGTTTTTTGCCCAAGATTCCTTTACAGTTTCACTGTTTGGAGGATATTATTTTTTAATTATTTTTTCCTAGCCCCTCTTTGGCTGAAGAGATGGCTTTGCATTCTCTTAATCTTTGCAGAGCTTTGACTGTTTATCTGGAACATACCTCTTCCTTCCAGAAAGAGGACGACCTATTTGTCACTTTTGGCCTTCCTAATACGGAGTCTCGCCCGTCCACTTCTACTATATCTAGGAGGACTAAGTCCGCGATCATGAGGGGGTTTCAAGTTTCACGTTCTGTCTCTCCTCTGCAGGTGCAAGCTGGTCTACTAGAGGGGTTTCAATCTCTTGGGCTGCTTTTAGGGGATCCTGATTGAGGGATGTGTGTGCTGCTGCTACTTGGAAGTCCCATCACATTTTTCTTTTTCACTATCGTTTGCATTGAGTACGAATTTCTCCTCCTTTTTGGAGATCATGTTCTTCCAGCAGTTTCACAAACTTGTCCTACTGTTGTGTTCTCCTAATGGTAAATTGCATGATGCAATAAACCCAGTTTGCTTTGCAGTTCTGTGGTGCTTTGTTTATTATTTTATGGCTGTAAATAATTGATAGGTAGCTTGGATATTTTCTCAAGTGTAAGGACTGCATCCAGGAAGACGGACGAGGAGATAATGCCCTGGTTACTTCTGGTAATGTTCATTACTTGGAGTCCTGGCCTTCCTTGAAGCAGTCCTGAGTCCCCCCCCCCCAACCGAGGGGGTGAAGGTTTGATTATTTCCAGATTGTCTGTGTTTTCCATGTTTCTTTTGCGTGGTATGCTACAGGATGTGACGATCTCAGTGCTTCCCTTTTGTGATGGTCCATGGGTAATAGGACGAACTTTTTAGCTTCATCTAGGGAATGGGTTCTGCCAGACAGGAGAGGTATCTCGAGTGTGAGGACTGCATCAAGGAAGACCAGGACTCGGACTAATGAACATTACAGGTGTAACTGGGGCAATATTTCCTCAGGAGTACTGGTGGGCACTTAAAGTGGTTGGGACCAAAGTATCACAAGTTAACTTTAAAATCTATTTTCTTCACAACTTTGAAACTTTATGGATGTTAATTGTCTTTTTCTCTCATCTTGACAGGAGAGCAAAAATCCTGATTTTCAAATTCAAACCCAAATGCAGACTACCGCACAATCTATGGATAGCAAGAGCATTTTCGAGAATAACAAAAAGTGCACAAGAGAAAAACTTTACTGCTTCACACACCAACACACTTCACAGGAAATCAATATTTTAAGCTTGGTGGTTTATTCACTTTGCCAACCACCGCAATATATGCAGATGCCGTGTATTTGTTGGGATTTACTGCTGCATCTACTTTGCCATTGTAATGTATTTTCAAATTTGATTTTAAATAAAGGGAGTATTTATCCTAAAACTTGACCTCCTTTTTCACCGCCAACTGTCACTGGGTACTCTGTCAGGGTTTGTCATACCTCTGCGCTGGGCACAGGTAGCAGGATGTTACCATCACTGATTTGGATGACAAACTCAATTGCTATGCCACCGACAATTGCAGAAGTTGACACATCTAAACGAAACATCACTTCCAGGTAAAACCCCCAAAAACATTGCTTATGCAATTATGAGAGTGGGATTCCCATGTTTCTGACACCCCCTCTACAGAAAAGCACTACATAAAAAACTAAAACATAACATGGACTCTAAAGGTGCAGACAGTTCTTGGAAAGCGCCTCATAGATGGGGGGCTGTTGTTGCCAGAGGAAAAGCAACCTTAAACCTTTGATTGATCGTCACACTTTCAAGCAGAATTACCGACATGGTACTGCTTTGCCACCCATCTAGTTTGGTAATCTAATATTCAACCCTTAAAGCATAACCCCATTGGCCTAGCACAATAATTGCAATGCGTGTAAATTAAATATACTTATCTACAGAGCACCAGCATTGTATGTAAAGCAAGACACTTAGGCCTCGATTCACTCTAAAATTATTCACTGTAAAATTTATAATTGCCAGATGTGTAGATCTATTTTACTCATATTGCAGACATTTTTTACCTTTTCTCGTTCACAAATGTTCCCTGTATATGCAAAGCAAATCTACGATTGTCGATATCCATAGATAAACCTGCTTCCGAAACAGTAGGGTTAGAAGCACCATGTAAATGCAGAATTTACAATTTCCTTTATTTTGACACGTGAAATATTTTTATGGGAAAGACTCTGTCCACTACACCAACTAGGGCCTAATGATGCTAACCAGGGACGAGGAACAATATCTATTGGTATTGCTAGAAATTGGGTTTCTGGTTGGCAGAGGTATGTACCCTGTTCAAGCAGGAACCACAATCCTAGTTAGGGTAAGTCACAAACACACCCTAAATCAACCTATGCTCACCCTATGGTAACTTGGCACAGAGCAGTCAGGCTTGACTTAAAGAGGCAATTTGTAAAGTACTTGTGCAACACTTCATCAGTAAAACAGTGAAAACACCACACAAAAAGACTCCACACTAGGTTAGAAACATAGAAATTAATTTTATATATAAAACAAGACCAAAACAACATAAACTCCAATAAGTAGAAATTTAGATATGAATTGTTTAAAGAATAAATGGAAAAATAGCGCTTAAATGCAATAAGCGCCTACTTGGAATATCTGGGTCAGGACAAAGTCAAAAGTTCAGGCCGACTGCAATGGAACGCGAGCAGGATATAAGGACCAGGGTTGGCCTACTGAAAAAGTACCTTGTTGCATTGTTGATGAAAAGGAAATGCAGAATGCAGACAAACAATGCCTCGACAGCGGTCCACATAGCGACTGCGATGCGTCGGTTTCTCCATGCAACAGCGGCGCTGCATTGGTTCGGAAGGCGATGCGCTGGTTCAGAAGTGGATGCATCAACTCTGCTCCAGCAGAGGATGAGTAGTTTTCAAGGGCGATGTGCTGGTTCCAAAGGCAATGTACCAGTTCTGCTCCACGCAACAGCAGTGATGCATCAATTCTGCTCTTTCAGAAGAGGATGCATCGGTTCCGATAAAGCAAACACCTTAGGCCCACTTCCAATGCTTCAGGTGGAGGAGCAGGGTAGTTGGAAGTTTTTTATGTCCCTGGGACGTCAGAGCAAGAGGCTAGCCAGCTAGCCCTTGGAGTCACTCTGGGGACAAGAGAGACAGGTCCCGTCTTCTCACACAGGCAATGAGTGCAGCAGGTCAGCATAGCAGGAAAGCAGTTCTTCAAGAGCAGCAGCCCACCAGAGTGGCAGTCCTTCAGCAGCACAGCAGTCCTTCTTCTTGGCAAGGTATCCTCAGGTCCAAAAGTGTACTGAAGTGGTAGGGTTTGAGGTACAGTTCTTATACCCGGTGGTGCCTTTGAAGTGAGGGTGACTGTGAAGAAAGCTTTGAAGTGCACAGAGGTCCTCCCTTCCTGCCTGACTACAGATTCACTACATAAGGGTATTGAGCCCTTTGAGTGGAGACAAGACATAGCCGATTCAGGTGTAAGTGTGAGGCTGTGCCCAGCCCCCCCCCCCCCAGCTTGCCAGGATGTCCCATCAAGGCCCATCAAGTCACAGCTAAGCTCCCTTTGTGTGTGGCTGTCTAGGGGGAATACACAAAGTCCAGCTGTCACCCAAAACAGACATGCAATAAGAGACAGGCTACAGGCACACAGGAGGACTAAGAGCAGGAAAATGGGAACTTTCTAAAAGTGCCATTTTCATAGTTGCAATAGTAAATCCAACTTTGCCATCAAAGAGGATTTATTATTACAAGTCCAGTGGTACCAAACATGACAGATCTACTCCTTCTGAATTAGGAATTACAGCTTATTAAATGTAATGAGGAATCCACAATGTTATCTTATGAGAGGGGTAGGCCTCACAGTAATGACTAATGAATTTGGGAGTTTTTAACTAGGAAGACATGTAAAACATAAAAGTACCTTAGTGGTGACTTATATGTCTTTCAAACCACTTTATTCGGCTAACCAAAGCCATAAAAGTACACCACAGTGAACAATACATAAAAACTGGTTAAAAAACATATTTATACATTTTGAATTCCTTAAAATATACCACATACAAACAATAAAATAATACCAATAAAAACAAATGACTTATAGTTCATTAATCATGCAATAAAAGCAATTATATCTATGTATAAAATCAATCAGCACTTTAAAATATCTAGCCCCCTTTCTTCCTATGTCTGACTGCCGCCACCCAAAAATTTGCAACATTAAAAATCTCCCATGGGTTGTTTAACAACTGCAGATATAGTAGGGCTGGTCTGACTTGCACAAATCCCTTCCCCTTTAACTTATACGTCATAAAAGAGGAGTTTAAGGCTTGGCAAGTGGTTTTAAATGGCAAGTCGACATGGCAACGGAACACTACCTTCAGGCTGCAATGGCAGGCCTGGGACAAGATTTAGAGGGCTACTTAGGTGGGTGGCACAGCAAGTGCTGCAGGCCGACTAGTAGTAGTTAACTTACAAGCCCTGGGCCAGTGGCATAACAATAGCCCCCACAGCCCCCGTGGTGCGGGGGGGCCGCGCTCCATGGGGCCCCCAACGACACTGTGCACGGGTGGGTCTGAGAGCTCCTGACTGGGTCCAGGGCATGGGGGGGCCCCTCCATGTACTTGAGAGGGGAGCTCCCCTCAAGTTTTGTTATGCCATTGCTCTAGGTATATGGTATACCACTCTGCAAGGGACTTACAAGCAAATTAACTATGCCAATTAGGTATATACCAATCAAACTATGTTTGGGGAGTGAGCACAAGCACGCTAACATTGGTTAGCAGTGGTAAAGGTAAAGGTCCTACTGAAAAACGAATTTGGGAGTTTTTCACTACCAGGACATGTAAAACTTAAAAGTACATGTCCTACCTTTTATGTAGACATCACCCTGCCCTATGGACTACCTAGGGCCTGTCTACCCTAGGGGTGACTTATATGTCATAAAAGGGAAGTTTAAGGTTTGGCAAAGGGTTTTAAATGTCAAATCAACATGGCAGTAGAACACTGCGTTCAGGCTGCAATGGCGGGCCTGGAACAAGTTTTAGAGTGCTACTTAAGTGGGTGGAACACGAAGTGCTGCAGGTCCACTAGTAGTATTGAACTTACAGGCCCTGGGTATATGGTATACCACTCTACAAGGGGCTTACAAGTAAATTAAATATGCCAATTAGGTATCTGCCAATACAACCATGTTTAGGGGAGTGAGCACAAGCACTTTAGCACTGGTTAGCAGTGGCTAAGTGCACAGAGTCCCAAGGCCAATAAAATGGAATCAGCTAAATTGGAGGCAAGCAGGTAAAACGTTTGGGGAAGACCACCCAAAGGCTGACAGGTCTAACATGTTTGATAATAGAGGAGGTATTGTCACAGAAAGATACACTTAATGAAAATGAAATCATCATGAGAGCAGACTGAGCCCCATGAAGGGACAAACATGCAACCCTCATGTATTTTGGAGGGGTATGAGATGAGCTGTTTACACATCAGCATTATGACCTACTTACATATGCTCATTCTGGTGGGTACCCACTGAAGGTCTGGTTCACAAGTGGCCTCCACAGTTGTGGCACAGGCATCGCAGTCGCTGTGGGGGTCCGCTCTCGTGGCGATACCTCCGCAAATGAGAAACTGCTTTACGGAGGTCCGCCACGAGTGCGGGACCCCCGCCACGATTGCAAGGCCTCCACCACAACTGTGGAGGCTGTTTGTGAACAGGGTCCTCAGTGTCAATTTTTGGTTCCTCTTCAGGACTACAGCATGAAGTAGTGAATGGGCAGTGCCAGAAGCAGAAAGGTTTTACTGAGGCAACCACCACCCTTTCAGGAATCAGGGATATGGGAATAAAACACTGCAGATAACCCCTAGGTTCCCAGCAGCACCATAACCCCCCTGGCACAATATGTATACACAATACCCATGGAAAGTGATGGCCACAGAGTTATAGGAGAAGAAATCATTTAGAAAATAGGAACTACAGCACAAGCAGATGGGATGCTGTAGTACGTGGGAACACATTCAGGAAGTGGTAACAGAGTTGATAGAGTTGATGAATAAAAACAATGCACTATTCAGAGAAAAATACGCTTGAATGTTACTCACTTCCTGCGTAGGCTGGGTACTGCTTGCCTACACGAAGTGAAGGAGACTGTTCCAACTGGAAACAACTAGTTACAGAAATGAAGCACAATCACCCAGAAACAACGACCAATCCCTGTCAGAACTAAGGGCCTGATTTAGATCTTGACGGAGCTTAATACTCCGTCACAAACTTGACGGAATTCTCGGCCGCCATATTAGTATCCCATTATATCCTACAGAGATCGTAATACGGCGGACGGGATATCCATCAAGTTTGTGATGGAGTATTCCATCCGCCAAGATCTAAATCAGGCCCTAAGTCAAGGGAAGGGATGTGAAGAAGAGAACAAACGTGAGCAAGGGAGGAGCCAGATGACGAATGCCACTCGAGAACAGAAAAACTATCAACTTACAATGTTGCCAGGCAATGTGATTTCTAGCCTTCGTCTTTTAAACTGTCACTGTAACTCTGTGCCCAGAACAGGAAGAAGCTTCTGGGGCACAATGTTTGTTTTGCATCATCCTGTGTCCGGACTTTTTATTTTTTACAAAACAGTGTTGACCCGACCAACACCTTTCTAATGAGTGTAAGTCATGGCAGTACCCTTACTCTAACTACTCCCCTAAGATTTAGAAGGAATCCTAGTGTGGAACTCACAATTATCTGAGGGTCTGGTACGTATGAGATGGGCTCCCAAGAGTGAGGCACACTACTGTAGTGCTTGCAGCAATAAAGGTCCTGAAGCTGGCAATCAAAACACTTGTGAATAATGGATAGCACTTGGGCACATCCCCAATGACTATGGGTGGAGGAGGTGTTGGCATGTACAACGGAACTGAAGGAAAGAAACAAAGAAGTGAGACATGATAAATCTGATATACCCACCAAGGAACAGGAAGGACCAGAAGAACTGTTAACAAACTAACAATATCAGAAATCAAAAAGGCACCCACAAAATGTAGTTTTAACTTGGAATATGTGCAAGGAAGGGAAGGAATATGAATCAAGAGCAAGATGGAACCACCCACCTTGTAGGACAGAGCTGAGGTGCTACCTTTGCTGCCATGGAGTGTGAGACAACCTGCTTACATATCAGACAAGGAAGACGAAAATGAAGGTACTGGACAGCATGGGAAAAAGAATGATATTATAAGACAGTCAAAGTTGTAAGAACAGAAAAATGAAAACCTGCTTACATATCAGACAAGGAAGACGTAAATGAAGGTACTGTACAGCATGGGAAAAAGAATGATATTATCAGACAGTAAAAGTTGTAAGAACAGAAAAATGAAAAGCAATGAAGTGAACTATGCCGAGAGTTGTTATAACCAAACTATGCAATGGCTAATCAACACATCCAGTCTTTGTGATGTTGTGTGAGGAAGTAGCATAATTATTATTATAGTGCTTCATTTAGCCACTCTGTTTGTCCATCAGACTTTGGGTGATAACTACTAGATTTCTTGCCTTCAAAGCCCAGGAGAGGCAGTAATGCAGGACAAAATTTGGAAGTGAATTAGGAGTTTCTATCAGTGATTACTGCTTCAGCTAGTCCATATAACTTTCAAAATTCATACAATAAAACACAGTGCAATGGAGTGGTCCATCTTAGTAAAATAATCTGCTACCATTAGGATGAAAGAACAGGATCATGATAGAGGTAAATCAACTATAAAAAGCTTGGAAATGATATACCATGGTTGTGTGGGTGTAAGAAGTGGTTGTAAAAGCCCTATAGGTTTTGTGTACAATGATTTGGTTTGTATACAAGTGGCTCAAGATCGGACATGAGGCAATATATCTTGTTGCATACACGAACAGCAAAACAGCCAAGCTGCCAAACCTACTGTCCTGAATATAGTCATGACACCATTGCAAAATATTGACTTGCAAATCTGTGGTTGGTGTGTACACTTACCAATTCTATCAAAGAACAGCTTTAATATCTTGTCTAAAGGAGGATTCCTATTCAATCCAAAGTTCTTTTTTACATTTGTGATGGTCTCAATGACTTGCTTCAGAAAGGGATCTACCACTGGATAAATAATGGTATTCTTTGATAAGATCTGGTGAGCTAGTATGGAAAAAGTATTGGTTTTGTCTCGTCTTGACAAGACATCTGCCTTACCACTCGATGGCCCAGGTTGGATAATAACACCAGAAAGCAAATGAGGCTTTAATGGCCAGTAATTCCTGATCATAAATTTTATAATGCTGCTCTGATTCCTATCAGGGGTTGGGAGTAGAAAGCCTCAGGATCCACAGCTTTTTTTATTTGGATCTAGCTGTAAGTGAATTGACCCTATTACAGCTGTTGAAGCATAAGTTTTGATTATAAAAGGTAATCTCACATTCAGGTGTCTGAAAATTTGGGCTGAGAATTCCGTTTTGAGAGATGTAAAGACATTTTCTCGCTGTGGACCCCAGTGGAGAGGCTCACTTTTCTTGTTTAGCTTTGTAATAGCTGCTATGATACATGAAAAGGACTGTATAAATTGCCTATAAAAGTTAGCAAAAAAAATGAAAGGCTGAATGTCTTTAACAATGTTAGGAGTGGGCAATTGCAAAGCAGCTTTCCCCTTATCATTGCCCATATTGACTCATAAAAGGGAAATTGAATGTTCTAAAAATGTGGGTTGATTGACCTCAAAGGTGTATTTTTCCAAAGTGGCATAGTGAGAATTCTTCCTTAAACAAGAGAGCACTTCCCGAACGTGACAACGATGTTCTTCTTTAAGGGTCTTAGAATAGATGAATGTGTCATCTAGGTCAATAGCAATAGATACATGAATTACATGGTGTAAAAGTTGTTTACTATATGCTGAGAGGTGGCTTTGACTGTATATATAATTAACCAGCATGACCAGAAAATCATTATGGCCATATTTGAGTGCTGTCTTCCACTCATCACCTTCCTTAATCCTTAAAAGGTTATAGGCTGCTCTGAATCTAATTTAGCAAATCACAGAGCTGGTTTCATGCCCCAAGATAACAGAGATGAGTGATAATGAGTATTAGTTTCAAATTAGAATTACATTTAATTCTCAATAACCAATGCAGGGTCTTAGCTCACTTTGTGTTTAGAGTACAAAAAGATAGGAGCACATGCTGAAGATGTAGAGTTCCTGATAAAACTTTTTTTCATATTATAATAGATGTATTTTTCCCTTTTAGTTTAGAGTATAGATTTTTCCAAGAGTAACTCTGGCACCAGGCAATAAGTTGATAGTACAATCACATATGTTGCATTTGCATTCTTTAGTATACTATAGAATATGGAACACAGCATGTTGTGGTTGGGAAATTCTGTGGGGAATTCTGAGAGCGGCATTTGCTGCTGGTCTAGGAGGTTGGAGGATGCACATATGGACATAAGAATAAAGAAGCTCCTATTTACCTTACAGTGTATTGGATGTAATACCATGCCCGATGCGATGGCAACTTATCAGCCTCTTTTTCAGAAAACCCATCATGAAAGTATTGATATTGTGCTGGAATCTACAAATGTAATTCAGTTGACAATATCATATGCACACAAACATACTGTACCTTTAGACAAGTCAATTACAGATTGTGTTTCATTAAGCAGGTGGTTCCCCAAATTGGGAAGAAGGCTGGGGCCCTGGCAACTTCTCCATGCCCAACAAGAGATACTAGAACAAAAGGCTGTGTTTTTATGTCATATCTCTTGAAGACCGTCCTGTAGCATCTATGGCAAGTATGCGTTCCACTCTTTCTTTGAAGAAAAACAAGATAACTGTGGCTGCAAATTGGGTGTTTATAAAGGTGCCACAAATAACTGAATCCTAGAAGGCACATATCCTCAAAGGGTCTTGAGGAAGTGGAAACTTTTGATAAAGAGATGATGACTCTCTGCAGTGGGTGTCTTGAGCCTTCGTTAATGCCTGTTATTCAAAGCCTAGCTGACAATTTTTCTGGCAATTGGACAGGAGAGTACTTAATACCCAGATGATCCTCGCATCAATAACATGTTTTATAGTATCAGTCTTTATCTGCTGTTGTTAACTTCTTTTTCAAATTGCCATAATTACCTCACTAAACCTTGATGTGGGAGCAGGGTTGACAACAGGTTTAGGTAAATACTTAAGATCCTTCTTTGGACCTTGATAAAATACAGACTGCTAAACGCTGATTCATCAGTGCATGAAGCCTCTGAACACAGTCATTGAAACTGAATGACATATATTTTTTAATAAAAGCTATTTTTATTAAATCACTGCATCATACACCATCACAAGCAATAACACATATATCTTAGTCTGGCGGTGGTAGAAAGAGAGAACAGCTCAGCTCCAGTCATTAACTAAGTACCTCAGTGATGATCCTCGCATCAATAACATGTTTTATAGTATCAGTCTTTATCTGCTGTTGTTAACTTCTTTTTCAAATTGCCATAATTACCTCACTAAACATTGATGTGGGAGCAGGGTTGACGACAGGTTTAGGTAAATACTCAGTGGTACAAATTTCATATACACTCTTTTCTGTCCCGCATGAATGCTGATGATCGATATGTAAGACTGAATCTGTGACAGCTGATTAGGTGATGGGTCAGTTAACGACATAATTCACTGCATCCTTAAGATCCTTCTTTGGACCTTGATAAAATACAGACTGCTAAACGCTGATTCATCAGTGCATGAAGCCTCTGAACACAGTCATTGAAACTGAATGACATATATTTTTTAATAAAAGCTATTTTTATTAAATCACTGCATCATACACCATCACAAGCAATAACACATATATCTTAGTCTGGCGGTGGTAGAAAGAGAGAACAGCTCAGCTCCAATCATTAACTAAGTACCTCAGTGATTTTCAAGCTCCCAGTGTACAGCATCATCCATGCCCCCCCCGCTTTTTAACCTTGCACCCTTAAGATCTATATTTCTCCCAGGCACCCCAGATCTTCTCCCATTTTTTGGGGCATCCTCTGTTCTGATAAACAACTCCCTCCGCCCCCTGGCACCAATCTAGATCTTTTTTCCAGTCTCTAATCTTTGGGGGATTTACAGCCCCCCATGTCTAAGCGATGTTCCTCTTTGCCACCCCAGCTGCTAACATCAGCCAGGCCTTGGTGTATTTGGGCCATGTTGTTGCCCCAATTACTCCTAACAGGTTCCACCTTGTGTCTGCTGGGACCTGTAGCTCACTACTGTAGTCATTATCTGGGCCACTCCAGTCCAGTATTTTTGAATTATGGGGCATGCCCAGAGGATATGAAAAAAGGATCCCACCTTCCCGCATCTCCTAGCGCACTGGCCCAAGTCACAGCGGCCTATTTTGTGCTGGAGCGTCCTGGAGGTGTAGGACCTGTGCAGGATTCTGAGTTGAATCAATCGAGATCGAGTTTGTATAGCACTTTCCCTAGGGCTCTGTAGAGCCTCAGCCCAGCTGTCGTCCTCTAATAGACCCACATCTGTCTCCCATGCTTACCTGAGGGGTCCCAAAGGATCTGGCAAGTCATTCATTATCTTTCGATTTGTTAGAGAGATGGTTCTGTCTGCTAATGGTTCAAGTAGCAATCTGTCCCCCAGTGGGGACCAATCGGGCAAGAGTTCTCCCTCCCATATGTGGCATCATAAAGCATGCCTCAACTGCAGATACCGGAACCGCTCTCCGTCATCCATCTGAAATTCTGTTTGCAAGTCTTTGAATTTAACCATGGTCCCCTTCTGCCAGACCTCCACTAGGCGGTCTATCCCAATGAGGCCCCATGTACGAAAGCCCTGCAGTTGCCCCAGTTCGCCCAATAGGTTGCAGTCCCAGAGTGGGGTTTGTTCCATCAGTTTGGCCTCCCACCTGGCCTCTTGCCATGCCTGTACAACTGTCCATGTGTGTATAGGAAGAGTTTTCTCTTGCGGTCTTTTCGGTACAAATGCCACGTACCCTCAGTTTCCCATGGCATGGCGGTCCACCCGGTATGCTGGTTCCGTGTAGGGTGTAAAGACCCAATCATTGATATTTATGAGCTGGGATGCATAATAATAATTCCTAACATCTGGGACCGCCAGTCCTCTGTCATATACTCCCCGCTTTAGTTTGCACAACGCAATTTACTGGCTTACCCCTTCCCATAGCAGATTGCGTAACTCCTCTTCAATCACTTGAAAAAACGTACTCGGGATTGGGTATGGGGTGTTCTGAAACACATGTAGGAGGCACGGAAGGGCCATCATCTTGAACAAGATGGCTCGGCCCCAGAGGGTAACCGGAAGCCGTCTCCAATGACTCACATCCCCTCATAGCCTCTCCAGTTGGGAGTAAAGATTAAGGACCAAGAATTCCTCTTTTGACTTGGTTATCCAAAATCCTAAGTATTTGAATTAGTTCTTTATTGTCAGGGCTCCACAGGCTGATGTGAGGGGTGGGATTTCTCTGGCCAGAGGAAACACTAACGATTTATCCCAATTTATCTGGTAGCCGGAGTAGCTGCCAAATGTTCGGAAGATATTTATCAGTCTGTGGAATGTCTGGTGAGGTTTGTGTACATACAATAGAATATCATCCTCGTATAGGGAGATTCGTTCCTCCCAACCCCCCCAATGTCAATACCGTGCACCAGGGTGACCCTACACACCCACGCAGCAAGTGGTTCAAGTGCCATCGCAAAGATCATAGGTGAGAGTGGCCATCCTTGCTGTGTGCCCCTATGTAGTGTAAAGGGTCTGGATACCATCCCATTCACACGGACTCTTGCCCTTGAGCCCGAATACAGCAGGTGAACCCATGCACAGAACTGTGGGCCAAAACCAAGTCTGGAAAACACTGCGAACAGGTATGGCCAATCGATGCTATCGAACGCCATAGGGGCATCCAATGAGATCACTGCGGTGGCCTCAACCAGTTGGGATGCGGTTACGGACATCACTCCGTACAGGCGTCTGAGATTTAGCCTGGTACTCCTATGTGGCAGGAACCCCGATTGGTCAGGATGAATTATTGTGGAAATTGCGGGATGTATTCAATTGACCAGAACCTTTGCAAGAACCTTTGCCTCGAAGTTCAGGAGGGAGATGGGTCTGTATGGGCTACATACCTCAGGGCCTACCCTTCTTCGGTATAACCACAATGGTGGCCATTTGTAAGTCCTCTGGCAGCTGCCCCTCCTCCCTTGCTGCCTAGAACATATTTAGCATTGGTAGGGCTTGTGTGTCTGCTACACATTTGTAAAATTCGGAGGGCAGTCCATTTGGACCCGGTGCTTTCCCAGATTGGAGGTCCCTAATGGCCCCTGTAATCTCCTCACTGGTTAAGTCTCGTTCAATAGCCTCCCTATCTTCTACCGAGAGTTCTGGCAGAGTGATATCTTTAAGTAGATCAACACAGTCATCTCCTGTCTTGTCGGAGACAGATTGATATAGTTCCTCGTAATATGCTGCAAAGGCCTCAGCTATATCTACTCCGGATCGACATGTGTTGCCGTTTGGTGTCTGGAGCTCCAGTACCCAGTTCGGCTCTCTGTCCCTCCTTTCCAACCATGATATTAGTTTATTAGCTTTGTCACCAAGGTCATACAGACACCTCTCTGTAGCAATCGCATGCGTTCGGGCCGCCTCCTCCCCCAAGACTCTACGTTCCTTCTGTTTGAGGCATAGCTTATGTCCCAGATCAGGATCTACCTTGTCCACTGACCCCATCTGTAACTCCTTGGTGTTAATTTCTTCTTCTAATTTAATGCATCGGGAATGGCGTTTCTTTCCCCTTCCCCCGATCGCTGCCTGTGCGTAGCCCCGTGCCACAGCTTTGTGTATGCCTCCCACAGTGTGGATTGCGATTCAACCGAGCCGGAGTTTTCTTCAAAGTACTGTTTCGTTCACTCCCTGAACTTGTCTTGGAACTCTTGGTCCTTGAAGTGCCAAGGATCAATTCGAGGAGGGAGAGTATAATCCCGAACGGGACCACAGATGCTTACCTCCAAAAGGGAGTGGTCCGATATGCCCCTCGCTTTGAGTTGTGCATCTCAAAACTGTCCCTTGTATATGCATTGCAGGAAAAGATAGCCCAATCTCAACCCACTGCTGTGTGCGGCCGAGACGTGCATGTATTGCCTGATGGTTGGATTATGTACCCTCCACAAATCTGTTAGTCCCAGTGCATCTGCAAACGCTCTCAGTGGCTCAGGGCCCGTGGCCTGACGGGAAACCATCATTCTATCAAGGTCTGGGGACATCGTGGCGTTCGTGTCCCCGGCCAGTATTAGGATGCCCTGGGGCATGTTGAGCACAGTCTGCTTAGTGTCTGGAGAGTTTCGGTATGTAGCTTTGGGGGTATGTATGTAGAACACAAATTGAGGGCGTGCTTCGCCCACATTCCAGTCAGTGCCACAAATCTGCCTGATGGGTCCTGCCAAGTGCATCCTGGCAGGAAGGGCTACTGTATTCTTGATCAGGATCGCACCCCTCTAGAACCTGAGGTAAATCCCGCATGAGCCACAAGTGTGTATCCAAATCTATTGAGTGCTAGGTAGTGGTTACCACGGAGCTGTGTCTCCTGCAAAAAGACCAAGTCAGGGCAGTGTCTGCACAAATATTGTAAAACCGTGGTACGTTTAATTTTGTCCCAGAGGCCGTTGACATTCCACGTCCAGACCCTGAGAGCCATTGTGAAGTGTGAAGTCATAACAGAACTTGGGGAGTTACTACCCTGCCTCCCATCCCACCACCCTCCCCTCCCCCCCAACCATTCCAAGCTGAAGTGCTGTGGAATCTGTGTAGTGGTGCGTGTGCAGCGGAAACAACAGAACCATTAAACATGCTAAACATAAAAATACTTAAACAAAGTCCCATCGACCCACCCCCACCCTGCTACCCTGCACCGTAGGTCTATAACTACCCACTTCCCCAATTTGCAGAGTGCCTGTTGCCCCTTTTTACCCATTACAACACACCAACGCCTTCAACCCACTGCCGGCCCACCCTCTCCTCCCATATCTACGCATTTGATTGTGTCCTTAAGCATAGCAGAACCATGTCCCGGCACTTACTTGTGCTTTCGCGATTGTGAGGTCTTTAGTCCAGTGTCCACCTCATTGTGTTCAAGATCCTGCCCGGCATTAGCCTGTTGCGAACCCCCAATCTAATATAATTCACAATTGTGTGGAGCCTATAATCCTCCCCAACCCACACGTTCACTTGGTCGGGCTTCGTGGACACTCTTCCGAAGTGGAACTCCCATCTGCAGCCTTGTTGTGTGGCCCCATGGTGGAGCCATCGCTCTTGTCCCCACCTTGTGTCCGTTCCCATTCCCACTGCTGCCTGGGTGCTCTTTCACCCTTCAGCCAGTCCCATACCTCCTGTGGCGCTGTAAAATACCATAATATATCTTTGTCCAGTACATGAAGTTTGGCCGGGAACAACATCATATATTTACGGCTTTCGGACCGTAACGCTTTCTTACCCTCGTCAAAAGTGCGTCTTTGACGTTGCACCATGAGGGTAAAGTCCGGGAAGAAATGGATGGTTGCATTTTCATACTGTAGACCTCCCGGCGTGCGTACGGCCTGCAAGATGGCATTGCGGTCGCGATAGTTGAGGATTCTGGCAATGATAGTTCTGGGGGGGGCCCCAGGCTTGGGCATCGGTATGTGTGCGCTGTGCGCCCTTTCGACCGAAAAAAATTTAGAGAGACGTTTCGGCTTCAGATAGTTGACGATTAGGTCCTCCAGGAACAGATCCATCGAGGGCCCCTCTGACCCCTCAGGGACCCCACCACCCTGATGTTATTCCTGCAGGTCCTCCCTTCCTGGTCTTCCAATTTGGCGGCCATCAATTTGTGTTGGTGGAAGAGTCGTTGGACCCGATCCTCTAACGTCCGGGTGGCGGATTGGAGGTCGTTAATTTTCGTCTCTGCCACAGCAACTTTTTCTGATGTTTTGTTCATGTCCGCCCTCAGGAGATTCACCTCTATGGTCACTTTGTCCATTTTGGACTCTAGAGTCATACACAGCTCCTGGATAGCTGCCATTATGGCTCCCAGCGAGGGTTCTGCTGTCTCCTGGCTTCCGGCTGCCACTGCACCTTCGGCTGCCGCCAGCCGGGGAACTTTATACTTGTCCAGCTAATTACCTGGGATGGGGGAACTCCCTTGGGGCGCATTGTATCTTTCCAGGGGGGTCTCTCCCCGTGCAGCCCCTGTCATGTAGCAACCTTGAGTATGCCACCTCACGGGGGCTCCCAGTAGGTTCTGCACTGTAATGTGTGGGGTGGGAGGGGGGAGGGAAGCCCGGCCCTGACAATGGGCCCCAATCCACTGATTGTGAACGTCTCTGGTCCCCCGGTTGACTCCAGGGGTCCCAATCCCCAGGTCTCTGTTCAAGGCCTAAATCCCCACAGGTCCTCTCCCATCTGGGTTCGCTCTCCTGACCTCGAACGCCGCAGTGTCGCTGTGCCTTGTTGAGTATCTCTCTCAGCAGGAGTTGGGGTCCAGCCCCACTCACTGTGTGGGGGGATGCTGGCTCCCTCCTGCGGTAGCCCCACTCGCCTTCTTGAATACTGGATTTCTGACTCCCCCGCCAGGACAAAGCCAGCCCCCTCACCGCATGCCGTCTGTGTCGGCCAGTGCCCATATGTCTCTGGATTAGGCTCCACTTGAGGGCACTGACTACTGGTCCCCACTACAGGGGGACGGCATGGGCCCCCTCCCCCCGCAGCCCAGCACGTAGATTCAAACCCCTGCATCCAATAGAGCCCAGCACCCGCTCAGCTGAGTCCCACTGGCAGTCAAGGGCTCATCACCTCACCGGGCGCAGAAGTTGCCAATTGGTTCGGGGGAGGGGGCCTCCAAGGCCTGCGCCGGGCACAGCAGCTGTCTCCCGCCGGGCCCTTCCTCTCTCAATCAGCTGCAGGGGAACAGAGCCCCCATCACTGCTCCGTATTCAGGCTCCCAGGGATGTTCAGTGGGAGCAGGGACTGGGTATCCCACTCCGCCGCACGCAGGATCGCGTTTCTGCTCCCCACAGCGAAGGTCTTGGCGCCGCCGGCGTTGCAGGACCTTGATGTCTGGGCTCGTGTCCGCGGCATTAGCAGACTCCTGCACTACAGGACATCCCGGTATGCCCCTGGTTACAGGGTCAGGCAGATTAGTACGGATTTTAGAAGGAGATGGTGCAGGACGCTACAGAGCGTTTACACTATCCAGCCATCTTGGCTAGCGCCGAGCCACGTCCCCCCTGAAGGATATTTTTACTCAAATCTTAGGAAACCTGTCACATGGTAAATAAGCCCCCTGGGTACCTCTTGACTAAATTGTCATTGTTCAAATATTGCATTGGATTGGATTAGGAATGCATCATAGTTTGTGTTGGACATAACCCTTCTTAGGGGCTATCCCTGAAACTTTTTGCTTTTTCTCCTCCTGGTTTTTGCAGATTCACTTTTCATGGCCTTAGGACTCTGGGTGCTTTCCCACTGTAATGCAATGTGAAAGCACTCGTGCCTTTCCTACCCATGTTAGGAAGTGGTGCTTACTTGATTGTTTTAGGTGTTGCACCTGCGAGTGCCCTGTAAAAAGGTACACCACATACCCTGGGCACATACTGCACTGGCTAATGGTGGGACGCAGCACTGACTATGCCACCCACAAGAATAGCCTTTCAAACATGTATACTATCAAGCCTGCCATTGAAGGCCTGTGGGTGCGCAGTTGCGCCTATGCTCAGGTTGGCATTTCTAACTCATTAGCCAACCCTGAGTAGGCCTTCCACCACCACTAGAGCAATCCTGGGGTAAGGCCTGAGGGGTGGAGCAAGTGGAAGGCGAAAGGCAGGGCAGGTACACTTGGGTGTTTCCTGCCCAGGTAGTGAAGAAACCCCATGTGGGTTTTCCCTACCTAGGAAGTCGGCTCTTCCCATGGGACAACACTGGGGTTTTGATTCTTCTTCTTTTGTGGCCTTAGGGCTCTGTGCACTTTCCTCTGCAAATGCAGTGTGAAAGTGTGCACATCCTTCCTACACACGTTAGGAAGTGGTGCTTACCTGATGTTTTTAAACATGCCTGCCATTTCAGGCCTGTGGGTGCATACTTGCACCTATGAGGTTTTCAAACATGTGTCAAGCCTGCCATTGCAGGCCTGTGTGTGCGCAATTGCACTTTTACTCAGGTTGGCCTTTCTAAACCACTGGCCAATCCGTGAGGGGACCTTTCACTACCACTAGGGCACACCTGGAGTAAGTCTTCAGGGGTAAAGCAAGTGGTAGGTAAAAAGCAGAGCAGGTACACATGTGTGTTCCCCGCCCAGGTAGTGAAGAATACCCATGTGTGTTTTCACTACCTATGAGGTTTGTTCTTCCCATAAGTTAACATGGGGGGAGGGTTGAAATTACTTCAAGCTGCAATTGTGGCTTACAGATGAGTAGCCTCATAATGTTCCCTATCATTGGATTCACAATGACAAACTCTCTCCTGTGGTAAAGAGGACTTGTCATTAATAGCTTAGAAATGCAACTTCTGGAAAGTGGGCATTTCTCTGCTATAAAACTCTTTGTGTGCCTTTTAGTTTGACTCCAGTCCACACTGGAGGCTGGGGGAGCACATTTGTGCATTCCCCAGAGACAGCTATAAACATTGGGCATGCAACTGGAACAACAGACCTCTGCTATTTGAGGCCTGGCTAGATAGATTGGAGGGAGAGGTTTTGATACTCGGCCTCTGGGGAGCCAGATCATGGCCCACTAAAGATTTAGGGCCAGATGTATCAAGAATGCATTTTGTGATTCTGAAATAGCAAATTTTACCGATTCGCTATTTTGGAATCGCAAAATGCAATGTATGTAGGATTTGCAAAAAAAATTGCGATTCCTACACATTCCCTAATAGCGAATTGCAAATTGCGATTCACTATTAGGTAATGCTTTCCTATTCATTCCTATGGGCCTAGAGGCCTTTGCCATTCATTCCTATGGGCCTAAAGGCCCATAGGAATGAATGGGAAAGCATTTGCAATTTACGATTACCAAATAGGTAATCGCATATTGTGAATGCAATTGCAAGGGTGCTAGGGGGCCTAAGGCCCCCCTGATGCACCCCCAAAAAAGGTAAGTGTGCACAGGTGGCACACACACATGCCCTAAGGGCATGTGCATGTGCCACATGGCACTTAGAAAAATGCAATTTTGTGCATTTTTCTAAGGATTTGCAAATTACCATCAACTTGAAGTTGATGGTAATTTGCGATTCCTTAATGCAAAGTCGCATTTTTAAAATGCTTCTTGCATTGCATTTAAGAAATCGGAAATTGCGGTTCCCTAACTGCATTCGCAATATAGGTAATCGCAAAAATTGCGAGTACCTATTTTGCAAATGCATTTTGGGTTGATGCATCCCAAAAGACTTTTTACCGTTCGCAAACGGGCTGATTCGGCCCGTTTGCGACCGGTAAAACACTTGATACATCTGGCCCTAAGATCTGCATTCCACAGCCCCATGTTAGAGAACACGCTAAGCCACCCACAACTTCAAAGGCACACTACAGTATAACTAATGGTGCCATACATTAGCAGTGTAGAGATGCACTAGTGGGGACGTGGGATCGGAGATCCTGGAACTGCATGGTGCATACTGCCAGAGGAATCTGTTGTGCACAAGGAGGATTACTGTCAATGAAAGGGACCGTGCACCCTTCCTGAATAGTAGCTGACCTGAGCTGACTACCTACTGCTGAGAGGCACCCTGAAGTGTGCTTTCCAAGGACTTGTTGGCTTGTCCCCTGTTCTCTTGTCCCCTGTCTCCGGGACACCAAAGACCTCCAGCGAGGGACCCACACCGTCTACTTGTGACACCTGCCAAGTGGTGTCCTCTTAAGTGCCCAAAAAAACAAAAGTTCCCTTCTCCTGTTGATGTGATTAGGCAGAGATTATCTCCTCCTGGGCCTCTCTTTTCTCAATGTGAGAAAAAGGGATTAAGTGTGCGATAGAGTCTTATGCAGGTTGCCAAATTTACAATAAAATAATTCAATGCTTTGTGATTACACAGTCAAACGAAACAACTACACAGATGCAAAGGAATAAGATGTTTACCTATTTTATTAACCAGTACATTCTTCATTATTCATCCATATCAGTTAAAAACACTTTTCCATGTTATTTATTAAAAAAACATATACAATACATAATAATAAAACAAAGATATTTTGAAAAAAGACTGTCGACGCAGCGTTTCGGTGTTCTAAAATATCGTCACCTTCTTCAGGACAACAATTTCCAATTATAAAAACATCTGAATTTGGTACTGTTTTGAAGCCTCAATCAATCGGCAAAAGATATTATTGCAATCCTTCAGTACTTTCGGATAAAAGATAGAATGGTGCTTTTAGTTGCCTGTTATTCATCAGTTTCTCTGTATCCTCACTCAGTATTTTCACCATGTATGGCTATCTTCTGAAGGATTGCAATAATATCTTTTGCCGATTGATTGAGGCTTCAAAACAGTACCAAATTCAGATGTTTTTATAATTGGAAATTGTTGTCCTGAAGAAGGTGACGATATTTTAGAACACCGAAACGCCGCGTCGACAGTCTTTTTTCAAAATATCTTTGTTTTATTATTATGTATTGTATATGTTTTTTTAATAAATAACATGGAAAAGTGTTTTTAACTGATATGGATGAATAATGAAGAATGTACTGGTTAATAAAATAGGTAAACATCTTATTCCTTTGCATCTGTGTAGTTGTTTCGTTTGACTGTGTAATCACAAAGCATTGAATTATTTTATTGTAAATTTGGCAACCTGCATAAGACTCTATCGCACACTTAATCCCTTTTTCTCACGTTGAGAAAAGAGAGGCCCAGGAGGAGATAATCTCTGCCTAATCACATCAACAGGAGAAGGGAACTTTTGTTTATTTGAGTCCATATACCCATCCCTTTTCCAAAGAAGGGTACCTCCCACATGACCTTTAGGTCCTCTTAAGTGCCCACATCATCTGCTGGATCCCAACTTGTAGCTCTTCATGAGCATAGAACTAAGTATAGTGCCTGGAGATCAGATTGCCTTGTGCGGAGCCCCAAACGTACTGCCCACATCTAAGGAGTGTGGCCCCTGCATGTTGGGGCCTCAACACACATAAGTGTCTTGTTGGTGGTGAATGGATTACCAGTTGCGGGACCCTCCGTGGCCTGCTTTGTTGATCGTGCCGCATCTCTCTCGTGTGACATGACAACTGTATGCTCATTGAGTGTGTTGTCTGATTCACACTTTGCTACCCTCGGAGGTGAGGCCATGCCCATAGTAGTGTCTCATTCTACCTCGTACGGCACTGCTGAACTTGCACCTGTGTGTGTGACCGGAATTGTCAGGTGTGACCCGCATCAACAAGCACCAGACGTTCTGACTCATTTCCAAGGAGGTACGGAATTTGCAACTCTTCATTGTGTGTGAACGGAATTGTCTGGTGCAACTCAGATCAGCGTGCACCAGACGTTGTGCCTCATTTCCAGGGAGGTGCAGAGGAGCGGGTTCGTGTTCCATGGTGTCCGGATTACCTGGGTGCTACTCTGATCGAAGTGTGTCTGACGGGGTGCCACCTTCTGAGAGGCTTCCCTGCTTCACCCCTCATTCATCGATTGTTTCTTTTGTGCCCTCAGTGCAGTGGACCAACTGCCCTCTCCTCACCCGGCCCTGATGACTTTGTGTTGCAAGGTAGTATTGCCTGGATCGGGCTTTGGCGGTGAGATTAATTGGCTGGGCTTAGGAACGCTTCCGAGAGCACTCGGAAGCGGGTGAAGAGACTGTGTGACCCCCCCGTGCTTCGCAGAACTGGGTTGGTGCCAGAAGGCACAGTGTTGAATCCCTTGAATGAACGACTATCGCCCTCAGCCAGCTTCTGCTCTACATACCATGGGTGAGCATCCAGAGTAGCGTCCAAATGCCTATTTGTCGACTGCAGCCTAATTAGCCCTGTTGACTACCCCCACCTTCTTCCCTGGGCTCCTTAAGTGTGACTTCGGCCGCGATCGGCCTAGTATCTGGAGGTAAGTGTTTCTTTATCTCCAGCCCGTGAGTGTAGGGTAGTCAGGGTCAGCTGAATGGTAGAGGAGGGCTTGGACGACGGGGTCTGCATGTGCATTATCAACTGACCTGCTGGATGTCAGTTGCACCGCAGTACGGTGGTGTGTGTGTGTGTGTTTGTGTGTGTGTGTGTATGTGTGTGTGTGTGCGTGTGTGTGTGTGAGGGCAAGTGTGCCCCATTCAGACCTGCTTGATATCTGTGGCATCGTGTATCGGTGCTGAGTGAGTGTGTGGGAGTGACTGCCTGTTATTAATCACACTGCACGGCGGTGTTGGTTTACATGTTGATTTCTTGCCAAAAGAATACGTTTGATGTCGGCTTTTACCCGTGCATCCTTGGCCCATGGTGCTGTTTAAAAGTGTTGTAATTATCTGTGTGTACACATTTCCAATATCGTTGTGATCTGGGGTGCACCCTCTAACTGTGTGGTATTGAATTATGATAATTGCCAGGATGAGCCTCGTTCTGACAACGTTTAGCACCTCAATAGGGTGAAGGTAGGGGGAATAGGATATTTCCCAAGAGTGCTTATTACTGATACTGCTAGTGATATTTCCAAATGTGATTTATGCCAAGAAATACACGATGTTCATGTTGTGCTAATTACTGTGTGTGTTGAATGCAAACTTTATTTACATACACCATGTGTGAAGTCTCTTTTGTGATCTCAGTGTATTTACTGTGTGAGAGTGCTGTGCCAATGCTTTACACTTTGCCTCTGTGATAAGCTTGATTGCTCAGTGCCAAGCTACCCAAGGGTATGCGCAGGTTACACAGTGAGCGTAACCACCCAACTCTGATGGGAGTGGTAAGTTCTACCTGGCTAGGGCCTCACCTAAGCCAACCAGAACGTGCCAGTTCCAACAGTTTGGTAATGTGTTTTTGTATTTATGAATAGCTCAAGCAGTGGATGAAAAATGTCATTGCCATTGAGCCAAAAAGGGTAAATACATCTTGCGATACCCAATAAATTTATCACTGGAAGCTAAAGTAGTACCTAGAAAAGGCCCTTTTGATGACGTGGTCGTGGCAATGGTGTGAGCTTGCTTTGTAACTGATTGAATGTTTTGATGGCTTGAGACAATGACAAAAGGAGGTTAGCTGTTTTATCCTTTATGGCCTGGCAAATGGTCAGGAATCAAGGATAGGGGGGTGAGAACACTACAGAAAACCCCCAGTTTCCTAGAAGCCGCAGGTCACTAAAGGACATTGTATATTTAAATAATGCACAAAGAAAGAGGTGGCTGTGTGGACACAGGAACAAAACAAGAACAAAATGAGAAATGCAGCAGGACTACAAGGATCTGGGAACATATTCAGTAGATGTTAACACAATGTTTATACAGTTCATGCATGAAAAAACAATGTAATAAGCACAGAAAAAGGCACTTGAATATTGCTCACCTCTCACAATGCCTAAGGGACTGCTGACCCAGAGGAGTTGAAAGAGACTGGTCTAACTGGAAACAACTGGTAACTGAAATGAAGCACAAACACCAATAATTAAGGACTAATCATAGCTTGGACTAACCAAAGGGATGTGAAGAAAAAAACAAGCATAAGCAAGGTAGGAGCCAATTGGCAAACAGCATAGAAGAACAGAAAATCCACCAACTTGCATTATTGCCAGGTAGTGCCCTTCTCTGTTCCTGGCCAGGTCACTGCCACACATGCCCCAGTAGAGAATGTAGAAGTCACACCTTCTTAATGAGCACCGTATTGGATTGGAATCATTCTATTTTCAGGCTTTGTTTTACAAAAAGGAGGCTGGCATCTTGGATTCGAGTTCAAACAAGTGCAACCCAGTGCCCTGTTCCACTGTCACTTCAGACCTAGGTGCCAAAACCTCCAACTCCCAAACTATTTCACTTGGATTCACTATCTGTTACCCTACAATGCTGAGCTCTATGTTCAACTAACGGATGCCTTTCTGATCCCTGATGTAGAGGTTGAATGTAAGTACTGACACACCGGCACCACTGATCCAGCACCAGGACCTGCTACACTGGAAACCCATCAGCGATTGGCCAATTTAGCTCAATGGCTATGTGAGTAGGTGGTGATGGAAGTAGAGGAGGCATTCTACTGGTAAGTGGATACAAGGGAGAGGGACAACCAAAGTGACCGACAGTCTGAGATGAAGAACTCATAGGTAAAGCAGCAGCCCTTCCTCTAGGAACTAGCAAAAAATGTAAAGTCAATCCTAGGTGCAGGACTATATTTACCTGTCAGCAAGTATACACGTGTAAAATGTATCTTTGTGGACAGGGCCCTATGTGTACATAGGGCACCATTACTTCTGTATGGTTGTATGATAGAGCCACGCAAGGCTCAACCACTTGTGCCTCTACCACGCAGCCCGGACTACGAATGAGACTTAACCACGCATTCCTTTACTATGCATGCCTTTACCATGCAATTTCGTGGTGACGGCATGAATGGCAAGGGTGTATGCATGGCTACGTTCGCCACTACTCTGACCCTCCTACCCAAATCCCCTAAGCCCTAAATTACAAATCCTCTACCTGTTCCCCCCGCCCTAAGCCCTAAATTACAAACCCCCTACCTGCCCCCTCCACCCTTAGCCCTAAATTACAAATACCCTACCTGCACCCCCACCCTAATCCCTAAATTACAAACCCCCTACCTTCCCCCGCCCTAAACCCTAAATTACAAACCCCCTACCTGCCCCTCCTCCCTAAGCCCTAAAAACGGCCCATTCCTTAACTACTCCCCCAAACCCAGCCCTTAAGGCTACCCAACCCTGCCCTGAGCCCTAAAACCTTGCCCCTACTTAAAAGTACCCCTCCCCCTCCCTGAGCCCTTAAAAAATTGCCACCAATCTCCCCAAGTCCTAAATTACAAACCCACTACCTGCCCCCCCGCCCTAAGCCCTAAAAACGGCCCATTCCTTAACTACTCCCCCAAACCCAGCCCTTAAAGCTACCCCAACCCCCTACTCCCCTGAAAACAATGCCCAGATGCGGCCCCAGCCTCACTTACCTGTCCAAGTCTGCATCCCGTTCCGATGCTCCTGTTCCTGTTTCAAGTCCCTGCCCATCCCGAACACTAGAGCGCATTTGCCTAAACGTCAAATGCGTTGTTCGGGAAGCGAGGTTACGCTTGCAGGCTTCCGGAACTCGTGGCTCTGGCCGCGTAGTTCTGGATGTTTCCCCTTCTGTATATAGTTCCCTTGCTAAGACACAGGTGAAATATGCCACACAAAACTCACAATACACGCATACATAGCAAGGGGAAGGGGCTAATGGCTAAAATTATGAGAAACTGCATGAAATGTGTATGGGAGCAGCCATGTGGTCACTGAGTGCCCAACCTTTCAATGCTACAAGTAAAGAGGCCTGTTTCCCTGAACCGAGAATCAGATGCTACCATCATTCACCTCTTAGCTTGGTATGTGAAGGCGATAGCCACTCTTGAAATGGTCACTTTTGATGTACCCCCAAGGAAGAAAATTCTTGTGCTGTGCTGGGCAACATCTGAGCACAGCTTGGAGAACTTCCAGTGGACTCACAGACTTTTGAGCCCACAGAGGGATATCACAAAGCAGGCCGAAAAGGAAGAACTGAGGCTGGGAGAAACAGATCTCACAGTCAATGTTAAGAGTTGTGTGCCTTATTCCACCAATGAGAATCACTCACTCTGCCCCACTGCATGTGCCTTGCAATTCTCAGCAATGCCATCCAAGAGAAATGCTGACGAATAGCACCTCATACTCACTTCCATTCATTGGGACCCAGCCAGGTATGTCCACCTCTTTCCCCAACAAGAAAACGCATTGATGAAAATAGTTCATACCCCCTACTTCCCTTCCCCATGTGGATTCCTCCCTGAGAGAAACGTTTTCATAAAGGTACATATATTTTTTCACGGAAACTGCAAAATGGTGGTGATTGTCACAACATACTGTCACTAAGTCACTGGGCACCACGCCTCCCAGTAACTTTGTTACAGTATGTTCTGACAATCACCCCCATTTTGCAGTTACCACGAAAAAATATATACACAGACACATAAATGTATATACGTATATACAAATATGTGTGTCTGTGTGCGTGTTTTGGCATATAACGTTGGTTCCTACATTTCTGTGTTTTAGTTTAGAGACTAGTGAAGAGTTGGAAAATGCCATAATTGTCCCTAATGAAATGATGCATCTCTGGAGGTGCGCACGGGAGCTTCGTGTTTCAAACTAACTGAATCGGTAACCAATTTAGGGTCCTTGTATCTATATTGAGGTGTTCGCGGCATCGCCCCCAACTCTTTCAAATGACAAACTCCATATTTATGTGGCACTGCTATAGGCTATTCCTCCTGCCCACCAGTGTTGGCACCTCACACTGCCCATCTATGCCAAATGTTCATGCTGCCTACAGTTGCCAACTCCTTGCACTGCCCAACAGTGCCAGTTCCTCAAACTGCCTAGTAGTGCCATCCCTCATAATGCCCGCTGGTGACAGACCTTTATTCTGTTCCATCCTCGGCGCACTCCTGCCCAGATCCTAGGGCTGCCTGTGCTGAAGGTGACCAGCCAGAGAATCCGTCATGGGAAGGGTTAAGAGGAATGGGCATCACACGGGCCTGGCTCCGCCACCTGCACCTTCAGTACATGCCAGTGCAGGAGAGACTGCTTTAGAGAAGAACTAGCCGGTCCTGACACCCCCTTTATGCAAAACCTTCAAGTGACCCTCATTTAGAGTTCTCTCTCACATCGTTACCTCGAAAGATGAGCATTTCCTTTGAAGGAAGTGACCCGATTTAGGGCCACCCGGGTCACTCGCGACCACCTCTCAGCCTTCCAAACAAATGAAGAGTTGGTCAGACAGTAGAGAATACAAACCAAAGTATTTATTAGTAATACACTTGAGTGGAGTCCGGTCTGACCAGCCTCCTTGGATTGCTTCAGAGGGACTGACTTCAGCCAACCTGGTAATGCGTAATGTACATTTCCAATACCCCTAAAGACATGCCCAGACTGGAATTTTCCAGTTAGTAGTTGGTGAACAAAGGAGATACAGGAGGATGAGCTGCAATCCTGGGACCGGGTACATGCTATCTCAACGTCAAGGTTACTCTGCCCGTGCCTGCCGCTCTAAGGGTGGGAGCAGGCCTATCTAGTGAGAAAGGTATGCAATGACAAAACAGTCTATTCATTAGTGCAGCGAAACTCAACCTTGGAGAAATACAAGAAGAAAATATCGCAGCTGCTTTCTGCTGAGGCGAACAGAGTGAGACAGAAGTTAGTTTCGATCATGGCTCAAAATGGCGGCTGAATACAAAATGGTGCCGCGAATGCTAACTTAAATCGTACAATACAGAAAGAAATCGACTAAAAACATTTTCCAATCTAACAGACCCTCCTTTTAGCATTTACTAACACATTTTTCTACTGTCTAAGAGCAAATAACTCCCTGCATAACAGAAGGGCTACTAATACAAGCCAATACATGCATGATCAATATTCAAAAATGCCTTCATCTATTGACATTAGATCTTGTATATCCTGCATCATCATGGCCTTTGTCTTAATGTCATGTTCTAAAACCTTTGGTTTGGGTGCCAGCACAGCAAGCAGGGAGACAATGTATGCACAGGCAACAGTTGAAAATTATACCAGCAATTGCGACTAGGAAGATAAGAATCTTCCAACCCCAGGACGCAAACAGGCCCCAGAACCATCCAGAGAGAGTCCAAGTACCATTCTCTTGATGGATGTCGGATGCGAGCCTGTGCAACTTCTGGATGGAGCATATACATTAGGGGCGTGGTCTGGGATGTATACACAACAGCTACTGCCAATGACACGACAGGCCCCTCTCAGATCAGCAAGGATGACGTCTAACACCATCTTGTTTTGTAAGGCAACAAGCCTCGTAGCCTGGAGCTCAGCTGTAATATTGGTCAAAATTCCAGCTGTGGTATTAATGACCCCTTCTACAACTCTTGTGAGCTGATGATTGTTAAGGCTATTGGACATAGGGCCCCAAAAGGGTAGAATACCCTTCATGGCATCTGTGAATTGCTGCAGAGTGGTGTCTGTCTGATCTATATCTTCTGTGTTAATAACCCTTCTGACTCGGGACAGGTATGTGCTCCTACGCTGCAATCGATGGTCCTTATGGTAATTGGACGGTGCTATATACACTGGGGGAAGAAGAAAAGAGAGGTAACACATACCTGGCCATCCCCTAGGAAGCCAAACATAAGCTTGAGACCCACAAACAAAATAAACATTTTGTGGTGGGAGCAAAGGCGGGCTACTAGTCGTACTCAACGTATATGTGTAATTGCAATTGCTCTTTCCCGCTTTTACCTTCCCTATTCCCTGAACACAGAAACCAGCTGTTGTGTTGACTACTGACACCGGCATCGCCTCATCCTTACAATATTGCGTATTTGAAAGGATCGGAAATATTCAGTGGCATTGAACCCTTGGCAATCCAACATTTCATTTCGAAGTCATGTTTCGTTCTTTACCTTCTCATATATATTCATACAAGCTGATGGAGACAATGAACTGGTCCCTTGTCCTCCTGACCCCGTGGAATTAAACCCTTGGTGGAAACGTATATATTCTACCACTGTGCGAGAGTCAGCAGATGTCATATTCATAGCAGAGGAATGAAAGTGATAATGCGCCATAGTAAACAGTTCAAACCACCCTTCACAACTTCCCAGATAGGATAATAGCATTGATAACAGAATATCACTCTTATGTGTAACTGAGGGGAGTAAACCACAGATCCAGCAATTAGTAGCATTAGACGTATCATGGGCCTGATGCAACATTTGCAAAAATACATTGTCTACATATGTTTTCCGATGTTCTCCTTTATGAGGGGCCAAAGTAACAAACATGTGTTCAGGGGGAACAGGCGTTGTACCAACCAGGGAATGTACTGGGTATTTCTCCTCCAGGAACCATACCACTCCAAGTACTGTTATTAAGAAGATCACAACGATCACTACAAAAACTATTTTACTCTTTGTGGACCAACCAGACTAACTAGACTCATCCCGCTCTAAACGCGGTGCTGCAAATAGCTGTTCCTCCTCAGAAATGGGTTGGCCAAATGGATACATTATAATCAAAGGAAAGGAAATGCAATGGAGCTGATGACAAGAAAACAAAAAGGGGGGCAAATGTTCACAGTGTCCGTCTGAGCCTCAGTGGTAGACTCCTATTGTTCATCAACGTTGGCGCTATTGAGCACCGGCGGTGGAGCTATTCGATCCTACCTGTTGATGAAATCCCACGTTGCACAAGATAAAGTACCCCCCTCCAGGGGCGCACGTTCGAGCTATCCTGTCCAGTGTCCGAACTATGCACCAATCTCACCTCTCCCTAAGCTACTGTTGCCTGACTTGTCGAGTCCATCCCTGCTAATCTGACTTTTTCTTTGGTGCACTGTTCCTCCGTCGGGTGCGCAAAATGTACCTAACTACTCCAGGCACAGAAGGGTCAGGAAAAAGGGGGTCAGACACAGAGGGGCCAGTGGAAGAAGACTCTGGAATTGCCTTAATCTCCGGGGGCACTGCGGCATTTAGGATCTTATCGTTCTCAGCCTCTGTTTGGGTCCACGTGAGTTGGGCGTCCGAAAAGGGAACGAAGCGCGGGACTTTCTCACACTCGGAGTCCCCGATGCCCTCACGGACCCATTGATCGTAGGGTAAGGGTAGAGGCACTTTGCGGCAATGTTGGCAATTAATCCAGTTCTTGCGGCCGGTGACTTTGACTGCTGTGTGTGTGGCAAGGAGCACCTGGGCTGGCCCCTTCCACCTCGGCTCCAAGCTCTTCCTTCTCTGGTAGTTGCGAACCAACACAAAATCACCAGGCTGAATGTCGTGGCCTGGCCCCTCAGGTACTGGTGGAAGGGATTCCTGGATCTGTTGGTTAATAGAATGCAGACTTTTAGTTAACTCATACAAGTAGTCCACCAGCAAAGGATATTCAATTTCTGAAAACCTACGAGGACGCGGGACGCCCCAGACATTTGCGGGGCACCCAAACACGACCTCATAGGGTGACAGTCCTGTTCTAGAATGCGCTGTCATGCGTCTGGACAAAAGGGCTAAGGGTAAAGCATCTGGCCACTGCAACCCTGTGCTCTCCTGAATCTTTGCCAATTTCAGTTTGAGAGTACCATTGTACTTCTCAACTAAACCTGCGGATTGGGGGTGATTTGCAGCGTGAAATTTTTGTCTGATATGGAGTCCCTCACACACCAACTGAATCACTTTAGCATTGAAGTGACTTCCATTGTCACTCCAAATCAAATGGAGCAAGTTGAAGCGAGGAAAGAACTCCTTTATTTTTTGCAGTCGCTATAGCCGTATTTTCTTTTGTGGGGTAAGCCTCAACCCATTTACTGAACGCACAAACAACCACTAACACATATTTCAAATTGTTGACTCGATCCATCTCTATATAATCCATCTGGAGAACTTCAAAAGGGAAAGTGGGAGGTGCAAAATTACCAGGTGGCGTAGGGGTACCCTTTCCAGGATTGTGCATCATACACACCACACAGTATTTGACCAAGTGGGCGGCAGTCTTTGGGATATTTTCGTTTTGCCATACAGGGTCTAACAACTTACAAATACCTTTCACACTAATGTGAGCTGGCCCGTGCACCATGGTGACTACGGGAAGAACATATGCATCTGGCAGCATCCATCTCTGTTTCCCTAACTTATCAGTCCAACACTCATCCTCATCCAAACGTGCTGTGCTTTCCTGCCATGTCGCTAGTTCCTCAATAGTTGCCTCACTCTGTATCTCCTTAACACTTTCCAGCGTATCCTCAAACATGGTAACCTCAGGGACCCACCTAGCTGGACCTGCTACAAACATCTTTTTCATCTTCGTTCGGGCTGTCTCCTTAGCTGTCTGGTCTGTGAATGCATTCCCTTTACCCACATTGTCAGTAATTGCCTTGTGGGCGCTGCACTTTATTATCGCTAATTTCTTGGGGAGTGTCAAAGCCGATAAAAGCCTATGTATGAGGGGGCCGTGTTGAATTTTCATCCCATGGGAAGTGAGAAACCCTCTTTCTGCCCAGAGCCGTCCAAAATTATGGGCGACTCCAAATGTGTACTGACTGTCAGTATAAATATTGACAGCCAGTCCCTCACTCAACTCACAGGCTCGAATAAGGGCAACTAGCTCTGCAGCTTGAGCCGATTGATAGGGAACTCGTGATGTCTCAACTACTGTGTGCAGTGTCGTGATTGCATATGCAGCTGTTGTAGTGCCATCCGATAGCTTAAAACAAGAGCTATCGACATATAGTTCCCCTTGGGGGTCAGATAAGGGAACATCAGTCAGGTCTACCCGTCCCTTCATCTCTTCCTCTGTTCGAAAAATACAATCATGTATGTCAATTTCCTCACTCTCAGAAGGGATGGCTAGTAACGTGGCTCGGTTTAGAGTGGCACATCTTTTAATCGTGACATGTGGTGCAAAGAGGGTCAACTCATAACCGGTCAGACGTGCACTGGTGAGGTGCTGCGTCTTGGTTTTATTCAAAAGAGTATCCACAGCATAGGGCACCATGACTGTGAGGTCAGTATCAAGTACGATCCCAGCCGATTGCCTTATAGAGACGGCCACAGCCACGACCGCTCTTAGACAGCTCGGGAGGGCTCTTGCGACAGGGTCAAAAAGAGCAGAAAAATAAGCACACAGCCGTTGCTTACCTCCAAAGACCTGTGTTAAGACAGAGAGAGCACAACCAGCCGTCTTGTGTACATACAGCACGAACGGCTTAGCATAATCAGGCGTACCAAGCACAGGCACAGAGCAAAGCGCAATTTTTAATTGCTCAAAAGACTGCTGACATGCAGGCGTCCTAGGCAAGGGTTCATGCACATCTTTAGTGGTTATTGCCAGCAAAGGCTTTGTTAGTAACGAATAGTTAGGGATCCAGTGCCGACAATAGGAAGTAATGCCAATAAAAGTGCGCATATCCTTTTGGGTTTGGGGGATAGGCATTTTAACAATGGTACTAATGCGCTCAGAAGTCAATCTCCTACCCTCCTTCGACAGTAGGTGACCTAAATAGGTGACCTCCTGTCGACAATATTGAAATTTGGAAAGGGACACTTTATGTCCGTGATGTGCCAAATGTAGTAGCAATTTTACTGTACTGTCTTTACAACCTTTTTCAGTGTCAGAAGCAATAAGAAGGTCATCCACATATTGAAGTAATACATTAACTGGGGGAAGCGAGAGGGAGTCCAATTGGGCTTTCAAGGCTTGACTATATATACTAAGGCTCTCAGTATAGCCCTGAGGGGCTCGACAGAATCTAAAGCTTCTGCCAGCTAGTGTGAAACCGAACAAATGCCTGCTGTCTGGATGGATCGGAATACTAAAGAATGCATTTTTCAGATCAATGACAGAAAAGAATTTGGCAGAGGAAGGAATCATCGTCAGAAGGGCAGTAATGTCAGGGGCCACAGGGAACTGAGGAACTACAATCTTATTAACTTCGCACAAGTCAATCACAAAACGATAAACATCGGGGTGATCATCAGGGGAGCCCGAAGGTGCCCTCTTAAGAATAGGGCTATTACACACATTAGCAGTCGTCTCTTCAACAACACCTGACTGAATCAGGTCCTGTATAATCTGCAACAGAGCTCGCTCCCCAGCTTGCGGTATTTTATTCTAGGGAATAGGAGGTAAAATAGCATTGTCTTTGATTTTAATGGAAACTGGGGGTATCTGCAAGAGTCCTACATCCGTGTCACCCGTTGCCCACAACATGGGCGGCACATCCTTAAATTCAGCAGGGAGGGGCGCATCTTTGGACAGACACTGCTTAGTGCAGACCACATTCAGACCCATCGTCATGTAAACACTGTTCAGGGAACAATAAATAGTTGCATGTGTGAGAAGGTGGCTTGGTATATGCTGTCCACTGGTTAAAGTGGGCACCCTGTACCAATCCACACGACCCTTATGATGTATGAGGTCAAAGATAACCTTTATGAAAGCTATCCTAGTGGTAGCTATGGAGAGCAGCCTTCAGGCTTAATCTTGAAGGAATGTAAAGCAGCTTGTTTTACCAGAATATCAACTCCTGAATGACTAAATGAAGGAGAACCACACAGTAGTTATATAAAAATATGTATTTATTAATATAACACTCTCTACTATCCTCTACACGAGGATAGAACACAAAGCACACAATACTGGATCAATAGAACAGTTGTAAGTAGCACAATACACAGCGGGCTCCAGGGGGAAACCGAACCATATACTAAAATAGTGGTATAACAATCACGACTTGATTAGACACAGTGCCTAGTGCACGTAGAATTGCTGGGACCCCAAGGAACCACCCAAGGTGATGACACAGGAGACCCACGGAGGACGGGTGCAGTGAGGAAACACGACCGCATGCTCCGTACAACTCTATGGGAAAGTCGCGGTTGCAAAGTTAAAGTTTAAGGACCCTTCTAGGAGGACTTCGAGCCAACCCTTCGGAACTTAAGAGTTTAAAGAGCCACCCCTCCTGTGGATACCGTAGTATCAGAGTTACCTATCCCAGGGGAGCCGGGTGCATAGGTCTGAAGTGGCGTCGGAAACTCTCGTCATTCTCTATGGAAGGAAAGGAAGAAGTACTGCTGCCGTGAAGGTGAAAAGGGTCCGGTGGAATCCAAGCCTGGATTCTGGATGGAAGGAACCTGAAAGCAGAGGGGACAGAGTCTGGGTCACGTCAGAGTGACCAAGGGCTCGGTAGACGAATGCCCACCGATGTCGGGTGCTTCAGGTGCGAAGAAGGGATGCTTGACTCTGCAGCCACGAGGACCAGGAGATGTTGAGGATGACCAGGAGCCGGAGGTGAGCTGTCCCACAAAGGATTTCGAGTGCTGAGGGGTCGGTGTCCGGCGGGAGCACCAACAAGCCTTGGCAACAGCAACCCACGCAGGAAGGACAAACAGGTTACGGTGTGAACCAGCAAGGTCCAGGGGACTCTCCAAGCAATTGAGAGTCAGGGCACGTCTGGAGCAACCAGGAAAGCCCAAGAACAATCACGATGACCCTCAGGGGACTCACAGACCGAAGGACTAGGAGTCGCGAGGGGATCTTGAGCAAGATTGCAGGGCACCAGCCCACGGAGCACACGGTGCGAGGAGGCCGGAGTTCTTTGATGAAAACACTGCTCAGGGTCAGGACTACATGGAGTCCAATGCACAAGCTCGGGAATTGACAACATGCATATGCACTTGCAAATGGACACGGTGCACAGGGGTTTGGGTTACGCAGCCCCCACGAGGGATACTGGACTCAAACTCGGTGAGAGGGCACATCGACCTCAGGGACCTTCAGGAACCCACATCCTGTGTTGTTGAAATCTTCGGAGTCCGCAGGAGCTCAGGAGCAGCTACTGGTCAGTTGCGCTTTTAGGTGCCTGCGAAGCAGGGGAGTGACTCCTTCACTCCAAGGGAGATTCTTCTGTTGGCTTAAGTGCCCCACAGGTCCTGCACGGAGCCTGTATGGAGTCACAGCACAAACTAAGCTTTGGACGGAAAGGGGGACGAAGTCAAGCCCAGTCGAGGTCCAGCGAAGTCCAGGTGTCCAGACGGTCGAAGGTCAGTGATTTCTTCTTTGTAGAATCTTGGCCACGTAAAATCCAATGTCCTGTAGCCAGGTAACCCATTTTATACCCACGGGTGAGGGTTGGACAGATTCAGGGGACCCTCCTAGGGGAGGGGCAGGACAGAGGGGTGGCTACACCCATGTCCTTTGTCCAGTTTCGCGCCAGAGCAGGAGCCACTGGCTCCCAGAACTGGTTTGAACTGGACTATGCACAGGGACACCAAATGTGCCCCCAGTGCAGACTTTCAGGCACTCTCAGAGTGCACCCACCCAGCCCCAATACACTAAACCCTGTCTGGGAGGTGGTCACACCTCCCTGTGACAGGATGCCTATTGTGCTGCCTTCCTCTGCTCGAGCTTGGCTCTGCAGCAGGAGGGCAGAAACGTGTCTCTGGCTGGCAGCATCCATTTTTTGCTGTCCGGGTCGAGAAGGCTGGTACCGGGTAGACCGGTGGCCCCACGAAGCTCGCTTCTGAAGGGTGGAATCATACCTCCCGCACCAGTTACTGGTGTGGAGGTATGATTCCAAGGTGTTTGATACCAAACACGACATGTTTCTATGCAGCCGTTTTCGAGATAGCATTTACCGCGAGGTTATAATGCACCTCTACCTATATGTCCGGTTGAGTTACAGACAACCCGGGAGAATGGTCTCCGAAGGCTGCACAGGGGCTCTGCTCATGCAGGGGCACCCTCTCACTAAAAACCCAGCACCCTGCCTTCAGGATTGATAAGGCCTGCTACAGGGGTGACTTATAAGTTTTAAGTGTAGTGACCTATAGATATAGTGAACCTATATCTAAAGTAATTGGTGCAAGCATCATCTTACACAGGCTGCTGTAGCAGACCGAGGGGCATATTAGCAAGAACGGTGTTAAAATTATCGCCGCTTTAGCAGCAGGAAACTGCCGCTAAAGCGGCAATAATGGGCTTGATAATATGCCCTTGAGAATTCCAATAGAAGCCCAGGATCACAGCAGAACATGGGCTTCTATTGGTATTCTCAAGGGCATATTATCAAGCCCATTATCGCCGCTTTAGCTGCAATTTCCTGCCGCTAAAGCGGCGATAATTTTAACGCCGTTCTTGCTAATATGCCCCCTAGAGTTCCATTTTGCATGGCCTCTCATGGGTGGCATAATACATGCTTCAGCCCATGGGAGGCCTCTGGGTACATGGGTACATATACTAGGGACTTATAAGAGTACCCCAGTATCCAATCTGGAGTGTACCAAAGTACATGTATGTCAATTTAAGGGAGAAAGCAGATAGACTGGGGTCCTGATTAGCAGGATCCCAGTCAGACTAGTCAAAAACAGTGAGACATCAAGCAAAAAGTGAGGGTAACCATAAGAAGCAGATCCTACTTTCCTACACAACCCCCCCCCCAAACGAAATGATATGAGACTAACCTTGACCGGTTGAGTCTTCATTTTCTAAGTGGAAATATCTGGAGAGTCCATCTGCATTGGTATGGTTACTCCCAGGTCTATGTTCCACTGTATAGTCCATCCCCTGTAGGGAAATGGACCACCTCAAACGTTTGGGGTTCTCACCATTCATCTGTTTTAGCCATAAGAGGGGCTTATGGGGGCGTGGCTTGGTCGAGGACGATGGCGGACGCGTGAGCTCAGAGCTCCGCATCAGCCCGTTACTGTATCCGCTGGAACTACATAGCCGGGGTCGATTCGCACATCCACGGAGCCCTCGTGGGGGTCCGGGTACTAAGGTGCACGCCTGGGCGAGGACCGAAGGCCGCGGGCACCGAAGTTGGGGAACTGTGGCCCGCAGTGAGCAGCGAGGAGCTGAGGCCGCATCAAGGGCAGAGGCAGCGGCCTCTTCAAAACACGGGAGCCGCTCAGGACTTGGAGCCAACCCCTAGGAGGAGGATTGCCACTGCCGCCGAGACCCGTGGTGTGCACCGAGGAGCGGGGGCGAGAGTGGAGGCGGGAGCCTCCCGAGGTTGGCGCAAGGAGCAGGAAGAAACGACCAGAGGTGAGCCCCGGGTGTGGCTGGTGCGCTCCGGGTGGGCCCCTCCTTATAACCGGTGGTCGGAACCAAGCCAATAGCGGCGAGAGGTCGAGGGCGGCGCTCCGATGGATGACTGTGCTGGTGTGCCCCGCTGACTCTGGGAGGCCCCTCCGGCCTGTGTAATCAGCTGTGGTGCGGGACGGCCGTACTTGGGATCCCGACCGGAGGCGGCCAGCTGAGGCTTAGGGTGCGTGGCTGCGCCCGGGGGCTCCGAGTCCTGTGAGGCCTTACCTGCGTGCCCCGGATTGAAGTGACGTGCCTTGCGGGCACGGGGAGCGCCGAGGGCCCTGGATGCGGCTGCTCAAGCCCAATTAGAGAAACTTGTGGCAGAGGCTAGTGCGGAGGTCGGCGCCGGCTGGACCCTGTGCTCCATCATAAGGCCCCCGATTGTCAGCGAGTGGGCCCCAGGAGAGTGATGGGTGCTGGGGCCCCGCGGTGAGTCCCTGCAGCTGGTGGGCATCTGGAGGCCCTGGGGTGCTAGGTGGCCGGAGTGACTGGACTGGGGTTAGCGGCGGGCGCTGTGCCTTGAGCAGTGCCTGGTGGACCTCTACAAGAGGGAGTGGAGACTTTACCCTGCCGCGAGCCTGGAGCTGCCTGGGGCACTGCGAGGGGCTCTGTCGGCAGAACGTGCTGAGAGAGGCGGGGTGCGCGCCTGGTGAAGTACCTGTGAGCCACAAGATAGTGCTGGGGCTGAGTAGAAGCCGCGCCGTGGTAGAGGCCGGCTAGGGCCTGCACGGAGGGTTGGACTCGGTCCAAAGTGACTTTACACTGGAACATCTGGTTGCGTGTTCCCGGGCGGCGCTGTACCTGAGGCCCCGCTGCGCCAACAGTGCCTGTGGATGGGTGGAATTCGTCTGCTACGACTGTCCTGGACTCGGAGGCCATAGAGGTGCCTGGGAGGAACAGCGTGCAGAGACAGTGTCCCGCACCAGGTCCCTCGGTGAGACGCGGGGTGACCTGAGAGGGCTAGCCTGAAAGTCCGCGGCGAGGATTGCCCTGCCTAGGCTCAATCTTTAGTTGGACTTTGTCTACAAGGCGACCTGTACCCCCCAAGTGGAGTTGGAAGTGGACCCTCAACTGAACAAGCAAGGTCCCGGCGGTATGGGCAAACTCAGAGGACGCCAGGCTGGGGCCCTCCAGGACCCGGAGGACAGTGCACAGGAGCAGTCGCATCCTCCCCCGGACGATCCGGTACAACAGCAGCTTAGCAAAATACTGGAGGCTATAGCTGACACAAAAGCTACTCTCCATCAAGATATCAGTACGGTTGCGGTGGGACTCGGCCTGCTGCGAGAGGAGCACAAGAAGCTGTCGGAGAGGGTCAAAGAGGCTGAGTCTAAAGTTGCAGACCTGGTGCCAGCCCACAAGGCATTGGAGCAACAGATGGGGGCCCTCACTGACAGGGTGTGCTGGTTAGAGCGCAGAGCGGAAGATGCCGAAGGGCGCAATAGAAGGAATAACATCAGAATTCTGGGCTTGCCGGAGGGGACGGAAGGCAACGACATGGTATCCTTTCTAGAGGGCTGGCTCAGGAGTACGGTGGCACCAGAAGGCCTATCTTCCTTTTACACATTGGAGAGGGCACACAGAGTGCCAGCTAGGTCTTTGGCCCCTGGGAGGCCCCCACGTCCGGTGGTGGCCCGTCCGCTCCACTTCCGAGATAGAGACCTTCTCCAGCAAAGGGCCCGAGCGGACGGCCCCTTCACAGTTGATAACAGCAGGGTCTCTCTCTTCCCGGATTACACGCTGGAGGTGCAGCGGAAACGGGCCTCTTACCTAGAGGTCAAGAAGGTGCTGAGAGAAGAGGGCCTCCAGTACTCGTTGATGTTCCCTGCCCGACTGCGCATCATGCTGGACAGGAACACCCATTACGTCGACTGCCCTAAAGACGCATGGGACTGGCTGGAAACTTATAAAGGTGTGAATCCTCGTGACAAGAGGGCCGGTGCCCCCGAGCGGCAGACGGTGGAGCGTGGAAAGCGCCCAAGGCATCGAATTCGTAGGGGGATGTCGAAGAAACCGTCCTCAACACAGACGGAGAAGGAGAGAGCGGAGGCGCTGCAGGCGGTGGCGGAACTAATGCGGAGTCGGAATCCTACTCTGGACGCTGTGGCCGGCTCCTCAAGAGAGACAGATGGCACCAGAACGGACACTTCCCACAGTGACAGTGTGAAGCTCCCAGTGGTGACACCCAATACTGCTGATGATATTATTTGATGCATTTGGTTAACCTAGGCGGTTGTGTCCCTTAGAGGGCTGGAGATTGATGTTGTCTGATTTTCGACCCGTGCTGCTTCCTTATCCATGGGGCTGGTGCTCTCTTACAAGTGAGGCGTCCCTTGCTAAATCTGCTTGCCCCCCCCCGTTGAGAGCCGTACCAGGTTCAGGCCTCACTTAGTGCTGATTGTTTCACATGATGTTTGGGCGGCCGACCGTTGTCGGACTGGCCTGGGGTTGGGGAGTTGACCGCTTTAAGGGTCTTTTCGTTGGCTATTTGGTCTTTTTTGCTTGCAGAGTAGTGGGAAGCTATGAGATGAGGGAGGGCGTTGAGGGGGGGGCTCCTCCTTGAAGTGTTCTCTACCGATATTCAGTGGGAATGGCAGGGACTCAGAGTGTACTACGGTTTCTAACATGGAACATTAGGGGGATGGGGGTCTATGGCGAAGCGCCATAACATTTATTCGTACCTGCGACGCAGGGACATACATATAGCGTTCCTACAGGAAACACACTTGAGCAGTGAAGAGGCTGGGAGGTTGAAGCGGAGGTGTTTGCCACTACCCACTCAGCCTTTGCTAGGGGGGGTGTTGATCTGGGTTAAGCCGAGGGTCCCTTTTGGTGTTGAAGGATCATGGCTGGATGTGGGGGGGCGATACGCACTGTTCGTGGGGAGGCTGGGGGGACAGGAGGTCACCCTAGGGAACATCTACGCACCTAATCATGACCAAGTTGGCTTCCTGGATTCTTTCTCGGCCGTATTGGCAGATAGACTGACGGGCAACCTGATTCTTGGGGGGGACTTTAATTGTGTGGCGGATGTTGTTGCAGACAGGTCACACCCTCCCTTACTGGGGTCTCAGCCATGTCGTACAGCTCTGGGGTTCAGTGCGTGGATCGCACATTAGGGACTAGAGGACACGTGGAGTCTGCAGCACAGGGGCCACCGGGAGTTCTCCTTCTTCTCCCTGATACATCAAGTGCATACTCGACTAGATCAGTTTTTGTGTTCCCCTGCCTTTAATAGTACTATTAAACACACTGAATACATAGGGCGCACCCTGTCAGATCACAGCCCGTTGGTAATGATTCATCAACCCCTGGGACGATGCCCCCCGATCCCTACCTGGAGGCTTAATCCGGCCTTACTCGAAGACGACCCGTTTCGCACGTCACTGCACACACTTTTAGATACATACTTCCCCATTAACGCCAACACAGCCTCCTCCGTACAGGTGGAGTGGGAGGAGTTCAAGGTGGTAGTGCGGGGTCATTGCATGGGGCAGGCAGTGGATGCCTATAGAGAACTCAGTCGGGAACTTCTGGAGCTGGAAGGGAACATTCGCAGCTTAAATAACGCGCAGGGCACTGGGGACACCTCCCGGGTTGCATTGCAGGAGGCGAGAGCGAAATATAATGATGCTATCTGGCGGCTCCGCTGTTGTAACCACAGGGAGTACATGGACAAGGTGCAGAGGGAGGAAGGTAAGTCGGGCCGCCTGCTGGTGCGGTTAATTAAGCCAGAACTAGTGGGATCCCCCGTCACACAAATTGGCTTAGATTCCGGTGGGGTGGTGTACGACCCGGATGCGATCAATGATGCCTTCCTGGCATTTTACGAACAGCTTTATGCGGCCCCGACTATGGCCCCCGATCGGCGGTAAGGGAGTTCCTGGAGCCTCTGCCCTTGCGTGTATTGGAGGAGGAGCAGGATGAGCTGGGGGAACCTATAACCCTGCAGGAGATTAAAGCCAACATCCACGCGTTGGCGCCGGGTAAGACCCTGGGATACCAACGCTTCACTGACTTGCTTGCGCCGCATATGATTCAGCTATACGCTGACTCGTATGAAGCCGGGGAGTTGCCTAGTCCACTCGGGCAGCCTTGGTGATCCCCCTCCCGAAATCTAAGGCGCCGGGAGCAGGGGTTAAAGAATATAGGCCCCTCTCCATGCTTAACATGGACTTTAAGATTTTAAGTAAAGTGCTGGCCGGTAGGTTGATACCACACATGAAGACGTTAATACATTCTGATCAGAATGGGTTTATCCCATCCCGTAACACCTCTTATAATCTGTGTAGACTCTACTTGGTTCTCTATCACGCCGAGACCCCGTCCAAACTCCAGGCCACAGTGCTCTCGGTCGACCTGGAAAAAGCTTTCGACACGGTAGAGTGGGATTACCTGTTTGAAGTTATGCTGCGCATGGGTCTGGGAGAAGCTTGGGTGCGGTGGGTGCGGCTTCCGTATGCGGCACCTACTACGAGGGTCAGAACGGGCAGAATAATTTCCAGAGAGTATAAGGTCTCCCGGGGTACCAGACAGGGGTGTCCACTTTCACCCCTCTTATTCGCCTTGGCCATTAAACCTCTCGCTGAGAGGCTTCGCCAGGGAGGTGACAGGATCGGGCTGGAAGTCAGAGGGTTGACGCACCAGGTTTCACTTTACGCGGACGACCTTTTACTATATCTGTCGGACGCAGTCGAGGGCACCTCCACAGCTCTGCGTATTTTGGACGATTTCGCAGGCCTTTCGGGATTACGGGTCAACAAAGCGAAGACGTATCTGTTCCCGGTTGTGGGCTCTATCCCTAAGCCGGACGCGTTGAGGATCGACATACTGTGGGCTCAGAAGAATACGTTTAAGTACCTGGGCATAAATGTCTTCCATTCGCTCGATGACTTAAAGGAGGGCAACCTGGGTAGGGCGTTGCGCTCACTATGTGCGTGTGTCCACTTTTGGCTCACACTGCAGCTTACTGTGATGTCCCGGGTCTCCCTGTCTAAAATGGTCATGCTCCCGCGCTTATTGTACTTTTTTGTCAACCTGCCGGTACTTATGCCCAGCAGCTAGTTTCGCCCCCTGAACACCTTGCTCCGGGACCTGGTGTGGGGCAACGGGTGCCCTCGGGTGTCTCTTACAACGCTGCACGCCCTCCTTCTGAGGGTGGCCTGGGAGTACAGAATTTTGAACATTATATGCTGGCTGGTCAATTGCAATGGCTAGCACAATGGATAGAGGGTGTGAACGAGGAGGGCACGCACCTGTCGTCTCCGGATTCTCTCCCTAGTTTAATATTGGCAAAATTGCTGATACCATCGACGCCCACCCCATACTGCTCCTTGCTTCAGCGCACTGCCTTTCAGGCCTGGGGGCGCTGCCAGGGCAGGGACCGGCGTCTCGCTCTCGCTAAGTACACCCCTATGTTGCCCCTCGTGGGCCTGCCACATGGAGATCCGCAGTCCGTCTTCACGGCTGAGCAACTGGCCCTCTGGACGGAGGCTGGGCTTGAGAATGTTGGGGATTGCTTCCTGGATAAATCCCTGCTCCCATTTGACGGGCTGAGGGAAGACTGTGGCCTACCCCCGGGTCAATTCCTGTGCTACGAGGCCTTGGTACGTACGTTTACCCAGCTGTGGCATACGGGGAGAGACGAACCGGAGACTAACCCAGTGCTGCATGCCCTGTTCACGCTTGGGACGGCGGAGCATCTAGTGAAATGGTTTTATGTGGCCCTGCAATCAGCGTCCATAAATACTCTAGACAGGCTTCGGGCAAAGTGGGATAGGATCGGAGACAGAGCCCTCACAGATGCAGAATGGCAAAGGGTTTTGCAGTACCCCAAGAAGATTTCTCGCAATACACGCCTCAAATATATACAGTTCAACTATACGCACATGGCTTACATGACACCCCACCGCCTTAATGTGACCTATGGGGGGGAGGTCCGTGCCTGCCCCCGGTGCTTACACCCTGATGCAGATTTTGGCCACATGACGTGGGATTGCCCGGGTCTGCAACCTTTCTGGGATGCGGTGCTCGGTAAACTTGCTGAGGTGCTGGGCAGAGTGCTGCCCTCCACAGTGCAGACGTGCCTTTTAGGTCTTTTCCCCAGGCCACCAAAGCGTAAAGTTGGGAACAGGTTAGTGGATCTTGCGCTGGGTCTGGCGAAATGTCGCATTGCGATAGAATGGAAATCCCAGAGGGGACCAGCGTTTGACACCTGGAGCAGGGACGTCCTCCTGTGGGCTGGAGCAGAGGGTAGAGCTGGGAGGAATCTAAGGGCATGAGAAAGCGCCTGATTGCCGACCAATGGAGGGAGGTGATGGCGACTTGGGAGAACCCGAGGGACCAGCGACTAGTGGGACGGGTCCGGACTCTGGGTAGGGGCCTTGTCCTGAGGAGGCTTGAACTGCAGTGCTCCCTGCTCCTCTGAGACAGCGCTGGGAGCAGATCCGCATAATACTGAATACTGTATGGAAGAGTATAACCCGAACGTTTACTATTTTGGTGGGGCGGTTTTGGCTGTATTTGGAGGCCCCCTTTCCCCCATACCCCCTGCGTCTCGTGCGTTCCTTGCCTTCATTTCGGAAATTACGACATACTATGTCTCCCCTCCTCGCAAGATATGTACATTGTGATATGCTTCACCCCCCTGCTCAAGGCCCTTCTGCTTCATTATTGTTTAAGCTGCACACATTTTTCTTTAGTTCCCTTTTCCTTTTCTTTTTCTGGTTGTTCTTACATATATGAAGTAGCATACAGACAATTACGAACACCATACGTGCACCTTGACCCGTGGGTGGAAACTCTCACATGTCATTTATTGAGTACAAACTCTGGTGAAACATGTACTGGGGAACATGGTCAGAATCTGAAAGTGGCAGCGCTGTGATGGGTATTGGCTGGTGTGACCCCCTCTGAGTTTATGGACTGTACGATAGCAGTGGATATTACTATTGGGTTTGACCTTGGGATGTTCTGGGCTGTGTCTTTGCCTTGCCCTAGCGGGGCCACTGAATAAATTGATTGTACTATTGCTGTGGTACCATTGAAGTTATACTTGTAAAATATTTGAAAATGCCAATAAAAATACTTCCAAAAAAAAAAAAAAGAGTGGCTTATGGTCTGTCTGAACAATGAAGTGAGTACCAAACAAGTATGGCCTCAGCTTCTTCAGAGCCCAAACCACAGCAAAGGCTTCCCTCTCAATAGCTGACCAACGTTTCTCTCTGGGGGTCAGCCTTCTGCTTATAAAAGCTACTGGCTGATCCTGACCCTCTTCATTCAGTTGTGATAACACAGCCCCTACCCCCAACTCAGATGCATCAGTTTGAACAATGAATTGTTTGAAATAGTCAGGACTTTGCAGAATGGGAGCAGTGCACATGGCCTGCTTCAGGTCATCAAATGCCTTTTGACAGCTAACTGTCCACTGAACTTTCTTAGGCATTCTTTTGGAAGTCAAATCATTCAAAGGGTCACTATGGATCCATATCCTTTGACAAACCTCCTGTAGTACCCAGTCAGGCCCAAGAAAGCTCTGACCTGAGTCTGGGTAGTTGGAGCAACCCATTCCATTATGGTCTGGATTTTGCTCTATAATGGTTGAACCTGTCCTCCACCCACAAGGTGGCCTAGGTACACAACCTTACTCTGCCCTATCTGGCACTTAGTGGCCTTGATAGTGAGGCCTGATTTTTGCAGGGCCACCAAAACATTTCTCAGGTGGACCAGGTGATCCTCCCAGGTGGAGCTAAAGACAGCAATATCATCAAGATAAGCTGCACTATAGGCTTCCAGGCCTGTGAGAACTTTATTCACCAACCTTTGAAAAGTGGCAGGTGCATTCTTCAAACCAAAGGGCATTACAACAAATTGATAGTGCCACTAGGGGTCGAGAATGCTGTTTTGGGCTTAGCATCCTCAGCTAGTCTGATTTGCCAGTAGCCAGCTGTGAGGTCAAATGTACTCAGAAACTTGACTGAGGCCAAAGTATCTATAAGTTCATCTGCCCTTGGAATAGGATGAGCATCAGTCCTAGTGACTGCATTGAGCCCCCTGTAGTCTACACAAAACCTCATCTCTCTTTTACCACCCTGGGTGTGAGGTTTGGGTACCAGGACCACTGGACAAGCCCAAGGGCTATCTGAGGGTTCAATTACTCCCAATTCCAACATCTTTTGGACCTTAGTCTTGATCCAGTCCCTGACATGGTCAGGTTGTCTCTACATTTTGTTCTTTACAGGTAAGCTCTCCCCTGTGTCCACTTCATGGGTACACCAGGTGGTCTGACTGGGAGTCAGTGAGAACATGTGTCTGTACTGATTGAGGACTTTCCTGCAATCAGTCTGTAGCTGCTCAGTGAGGCTGCCTGCCAAGGATACACCATCTACTGAACCATCATCAGGGTTCTATGAGAGGAGGTCAGGGAGTGGGTCACTCTCTTCCTCCTGTCCCTCATCAGTAGCCATGAGCAAGCCCATGTCTGCCCTGTCAACATATGGCTTGAGCCTGTTCACATGGAGCCCCCTGTGGGGGCTCCTGGGAGTTCCAAGGTCCACCAGGAAGGTAACCTCTCCCTTTTGCTCAAGTATGGTATGGGGCCCACTCCACGTATCTTGGAGAGCTGCTGGGGGGGAGGCTCCAGCACCCATACCTTCTGTCCTGGCTGGTACACAGTCAAAACAGCCTTTTGGCCATGCCAAGCTTTCTGTAATTCTTGGCTAGCCTCAAGGTTTTTGGATGCCTTCTTCATGTATTCAGCCATCCTGGAGCGGAGACCAAGTACATAGTCCACTATGTCCTGTTTAGGTGGTTTGAGAGGTAACTCCCATCCCTCCTTCACTAGCCACAATGGACCCCTAACTGGATGTCCAAACAGAAGTTCAAAAGGGCTGTAACCAACCCCCTTCTGAGGAACCTCTCTGTAGGCAAACAGAAGGCAGGGCAACAGGACATCCCATCTTCGCCCAAGCTTTTCTGGGAGGCCCATGATCATGCCCTTCAGGGTTTTGTTGAATCTTTCAACTAACCCATTGCATTGTGGGTGATAGGGTGTTCTGAATTTGTAATTCACTCCTCACTCCTTCCACATAGCAGTTATGTAATTTGACATGAAGTTTGCACCTCTGTCAGTTAAGACCTCCTTAGGGAAGCCCACTCTGGAAAAGATTCCCAGGAGGGCCCTGGCCACCACAGGAGCTGTGGTGGTTCTAAGGGGTATTGCCTCTGGATACCTAGTGGCATGGTCCACCACCACTAGTATAAATCTGTGCCCAGATGCAGTTGGAGGATCCATGGGACCAACAATGTCAATGTCACACACAAAGAGGGCCTAGAGGAGTTTTAAGGACCTGCGTGGGCACACTCCCCACTTATAAACGTTTAACACACAACGAGCCCACAGGTCCAGGGTGCAGGTCTGAAAAGTATGCGGACTAAGGAAACCATGCAACGCAGAAGGGGATATCCCTTTTTAAGGATGGTTCCCCTCACACACCAAAGGTGTCATGCTTCATCATAGGGGTGCCTCCTCGCGTCAAGACCTAGTCTTAGAGCGGGCTACGACCCCCTCTCTACGAGGGAGGAGCTCAGGGATGTTTTTCAATTGAAGCACACGGGTTGTCCTAAAAACCCTATGTGAGCGTGGTGTATGAAAAAATATATATGATGTGCAGTGCTAAAGTGAAAGTAAATGTGAGTTAAAACTGCCTACAGGGCTAGCTATCAGCAACCTTTATTCAGCTGCCATGTGGCAGGATTAAAAACAACAAGCTGGATAATGAAGCTGTCAGACATTAGAGACAACTACATTTGCAGGATCAACATGTTTCGGCCCTAAATACCTATCCAAGTGTCACAGCCTTCATCAGGATCAAAAAATAATAAGCAGCTACTGCAACAGAGTGTGAAGGTGCACAAAAAAGAAATGATATAAGGAACAACAGTGTTTTATACTGAACCGAAGTACTTGGTGTTCAGTGGATGTCGTACTAACGTCCTACAACCCTTTCCTGGCACATATCCATCTTTGGAAAAGATATATTGATGACATCTTGGTGGTTTGGAGAGGGGACGAGACAACTATCAACAGCTTCCACAATTGGTTAAACACCTGTAATGAACATCTCAGGTTTACATGTGAATTTAGCAAAGACAAACTTGCTTTTCTGGATCTTTCCATCTACCCATTAGGTGGCAAGTTAGAGACTGAACTCTACACGAAACCCATGGTCCGCAATGCTCTGCTGCACTATGGGAGTTACCATCCTAAGTCACTCTGTGAGAATCTCCCCTTTGGCCAATTTTTGAGAGTGCGGCGTAATTGTTCGAGCACTGACAAGTTTAAAGAACACGCCCAGACCTTAAGGAATAATCTCCTTGATAGACATTATCCCAAGGCTTTGGTGAAGAAATCATCTAAACGTGCAGTCAACAACAACAGAGATGCCATACTGGACAATCCACCTAATAAATCAACACAATCCAGATTGGTGTGCGTTAACACCTTTAGCTCCCTCTCTAATGAGGTGAAGCAGTCCATTCTGAGGAATTGGAAGATTCTCAATAAAGGCCAACTCACCTTACAGAAACCTCTATTCGCGTTTAAACGTAGTAGCAACCTCAAGGACACTTTAGTGCACACAAGACGCTCACTGCAAATCAACCAGAAACAGAACACTCTATGGCATTTGACATCCGTTCAGGGTCACTACCCTTGTGGTACCTGATCAGTTTGTGCCCAGACACATGCCACCAAAACCATAGACATTGGCACTAACAGACCATGGGAGATGAAGTACAACACCAATTGCAGCAGCGAACGAGTTATCTATCTTATCACTTGCCCCTGCGGCTTGAGATATGTAGGGATGACTACACGCAAGATACGTATACGCATACAAGAGCACTAGAGCACCATCAGATGTGCTAAACAGAACACACGACTGACTAAGCACTTCTTTGAGATGCAACACCAGGCGGACTCTTTAACCTGCACAGTCCTGGACAACCCCAATTTTGCTGCCACAACACCTGAGCTCACTCTCAAACTGCTCCGAGTTGAACAGCGTTGGGTATTTAGACTGAACACTTCCAATGCGGGACTCAATGATGATATTCCCTGGCTGGCTTTGTCTTAATGTCCCTTTTTGGTTTTGTATTATTTCAATCATTAGGGTCACACAGCATGCACATTGCTATCGGGCCCCTCCAGTTTTTTCAGGGGGCCTTGTGCCGTGCTCTGCCTGTCTCAGTGTGGTCCCTTTGTTTTATCTTTAGGTGCATGCTCGTGTTATGCCCGTGCCACCCCCTACCCGATATATGGCACCCTGGTCCAGGGTACATCTGCTACCCCAGGTTTGGCACGCATGGGACTTTTCCGGTCCTAGTCTGCCTGCCTTATGAATTATTTCAGCATTTTTAGGCCCTAAATCACCATGTTGTGATGTTCTGGTACCATCTCCCGGGCTGTTTTTTGCCACTGCGCGTTCTTGCCGTTGGTCCTCATTATGTTTGGATTTAGTCCTCGCACAGCTTCCGATTTCTTTTTCTGGAAGTTGGGCCATTGGTTCGCCATCTGAAACGTGGCATCTTTGTAGACCATATAGGAGACTTCATCTCCCACATTCCCTGGTTCTGCGGCAATGACAACGCTGCTCCGCTTCCTACTACAATCCCCAGCGCTTGCCGGGATTGAACCACCAGTCCCGTAATCCTCCAGGCTCAATTACCAGAGTTGAAAATGGCGTCCGCGGCTTTCAAGAGTAACCTGCCGGTCGGACAAACGCCTCCGGAGACAACGTTCTTCATTAGCAGTAAGATATCCCCTGCCCCTTATTCTGGCCTTAGCCCATGTCTTGATGTGCCACTCGCACTCTCCATATGGGCGGCCCAGATGGCTCCCTGTTGCGGGTTTGTCCCTCGCCAGTTTCCGGGTTTATACTCCCTTTAGAGTTGACCTGTGTGTAGACGCGTTCCTTTTTGTGCCAGCCCGAGTTACTTTTTGGTCCCTTGCACACTGGTGTCTGCCCTCCGTCCCGGAGTAGCTACCTGGGCTCTTTGGCCTCTGCCTCTTCACCTCACTCCTCATTTAGGGACTATCCCGGGCAGTGTGGTTTTTTCATTATAGTCCCTAGAGGCACAGACGCACAATTTAACACTGTGCGGCTCTGTTACACAGATCGTTTCAGTTCTGCTCAGTGCTTGCTATTAATTTGTTCTGCTACTGGACCGACCACCCTTGCACAACGGGCTCTTGCTCTGTCAGTGCCGCGGTCAGGCTCCTGCTTATGCCGGCACAACCTCCCTCAGCCACCTGGGTTGCTCTTGAGTCCCGCATTTGCACTGTCACGGTCTACACCCTCTGCTATTGCCGAGGACATAAACTAGGACTTGACTCCTTATTTACAATTCTTACGTTCGGGCTAATACAGACATTGGTTGCGGACATGACAGCTCTTATCTCTAACCACAGTTGCACATTGTACTTTTACGATGACCTCAAACCAATGGATGATTGCCTATTCATACATCTATAGGCACCATAACTTGATCATCCACATAGGCATACACACACCCTTGACTGAATTGACCAGTACTAACCCCCCCCGCACCCCTCCTGTCCCTCTTCTTTCAAGTTGATGCTACTACCTTTCTTTCCCAGGTTGGTTGGCGTATGTACCAATGGCTAATTAGCCCCGGGCAGAAGTGGTAACAGTTTTTACCTTAAATTGGTAAGTGCCGCTTCTTCTTGTCACCTTTTGAATTTAAGGAGTGACATTGCTGTGTTTAGTATAGTTCACTCCATGGCTGTCTGTCTATATGTGGCTTAAACCATGCATATGCACTGTTGTTTTTTCTTCTTTTTTAGGTGCCATTGGTGAAATCCACTGAACACCAAGTGCTCCGGTTCAGTATAACACACCATTGTTCCTTATATCATTTCTTTTTTGTGCACCTTCACACTCTGTTGCAGTAGCTGCTTATTATTTTTTGATCCTGATGAAGGCTGTGACACTTGGATAGGTATTTAGGGCCGAAACATGTTGATCCTGCAAATGTAGTTGTCTCTAATGCCTGACAGCTTCATTATCCAGCTTGTTGTTTTTAATCCTGCCACATGGCAGCTGAATAAAGGTTGCTGATAGCTAGCCCTGTAGGCAGTTTTAACTCACATTTACTTTCACTTTAGCACTGCACATCATATATATTTTTTCATACACCACGCTCACATAGGGTTTTTAGGACAACCCGTGTGCTTCTATTGAAAAACATCCCTGAGCTCCTCCCTCGTAGAGAGGGGGTCGTAGCCCGCGCTAAGACTAGGTCTTGATGCGAGGAGGCACCCCTATGATGAAGCATGACACCTTTGGTGTGTGAGGGGAACCGTCCTTAAAAAGGGATATCCCCTTCTGCGTTGCATGGTGTAGTAACCTGTATTGTATGTATCTGGTTACTTACTCCCTAGCTGCTCAGCCAGTGTGAATGTGATGCATGGAATGTTGGTGTGAGAGTCTTGAATGGAATGTTCGGGTGCCTGGAGGCTTGAGTGTGTCAGTTGGAGTATGGGCTGAGCAGCAGGCAGACTGCTCCTGGTGGGGCTGTATCTCTACTACCTATCTACATGTAACTGGTCTTAATAAATCTACATAAAACTACATCCTGGTACGGACTTCGTTACTACAGATTTTTGGCGACGATTCTTGAAACAAAACTACGAGTGTTTTAAAAAGGTTTTACTGAAACAAGAAATCTCAAAAGGAAAGCTAAGAAGAAACCTCCAGTCTGAAGTACAAGGCGTGCCAGCCCCACCAGTGTCTCTTTCACCAGACAGCCCCAGCCTGCTTGTACTTCTTTGGCCTAAAGGATTGCTAAAAGGATTGTTATTTCCTGTTACTGGGACAGCATGTGTGAACCTGAGCACCTTCTCTGCTCTTCGCCTGTTTTCCTCACACTGGCCAATCCAAACACAAGTGTGAAGTGCTCACAGCTCACAGGACAATGCTCTACAACTCAACACAAGATCAATAGCTCAATTGCTCAACACAGGATCATTTGTGAGTCATTGCCTGGAATTAGCGGTAACAAATGCTACATTTTTAAACACCAGCATTTTGGAGTTATTTTGGGCTGTGCCTGCATTACTGGCAGTGTGGTGAATTGCCATCTTCAGTGTTCAATTGTAACAAGAGCATGCCCTGATACTTAACAGAATACTGGTATGGGACCGGCAGCTCAACATTAGCCGAAAATGTACTGTGAGTACTCCGTTTTTTTTTAATGGAATTTCTATAATGCCCACTGCTGTTTGAACATTGAAGCAAACCGTTGCTTCAGCGTGAGATATGCACGTGGTTGTCCTGTTTACCAGCTGTGAAGCTCATCTTGGTGCAAGATGAAACGTTCTGGTCTAGCTGTGTGTAACAGGCGTGAGTCTTACCTCACAGAATGCTCGTGTTCATGCCTCCATGAAGTCCCTCGAACCTCCAATGGTAACGATCTTCCGCTCCAGCTCGTCTTCACTGGCTGCGCGGCACTTTTTGGTGCACGCATGCACCTGGAGTCAACCGACTCTCCCGTCTGGTATGTGCCGCCATCTTGGTTGGGTAAGGCACTCTACTGTCTCACCTAGCGGAAGAAACCTGCAACGTTGTGTTCTTCAGCGTGGGCATGCATCAGCTGTGCTGTGTTTGTCCTGTAGGTGAATTTCCCTCTGTACAGATCAAGTGTTCCATGGGAAACGTATTTTTTTTTCACTTGTTCTTCCCATGGTTCCGTCCATTTCAACCGTGACTGTGTGTCAAACGCCAAAGTTGTAAGTACTGCACTATCTTTGCCTGTTACACCATCTAGCGCGGTGATGCACACACTCTTTGGATGACATTTTAAGTTCAGTGACAGCGTGTTTATACTCACACCACCAGGTTCCGTGTTCTTCACATCACGGATTTTCCTTGAGATGTTTTTCTTCTTTCATTTATTCATAGTGTCAGCGCTGTGACATGCTGATTTGGCTACAATGCAGTCTATCAATCGGATTTACAGTGTGCTGCATACAGTTTATGTTATGCTTGGCACTGCCTTAGAGCTTGTCTTCACCTGCTCCTGGCTGCTCAAGGGTGAACGCTTTTCCTGGACATCTGAGTGAAGTATTTGAAATGACACTATGGCATGACACGGGTGAGAGGTCGCTCACCGGCGAAGGATTTCGTTAATGGTCATTTTGTTTCATTTAGCCATGTTCTGCTTTGCATTCCTGTTTTGTATCCTAGTCTCAGAATGTGTAGAATGTACAATTTTATGCTCTTGTGTTTTATTTTGATTGACATGCATGCATTATGGTACGCATCTTTTTAAGTGGTTCCACACTATTGTTTTTCTCACGCTTCAATCTAAATGACACTTTACTCTTACAAGAGGGGTGTTTTAAGGGGTGTCTTTCTCTTATCACTGTTGATGGGTTTTAGTCCCTTTCAATATATCTTCACAGTTCATGGTGTAGTCACCTGGTGTTTCACATTTTGTTTTTGTAGTGGGTTTTAGTCCCATCTACGTCGTTTGTAGTGGGTTTTAGTCCCATCTACGCAATTTGTAGTGGGTGTTAGTCCCATCTACGTAGTTTCTAATGGGTACAAGTCCCATGTTTTTGTAGTGGGTTTTAGTCCCATCTACTGCGTTTGTAGTGGGTTTTAGTCCCATCTACGTGGTTCTAATGGGTACAAGTTCCATGTTTTCTATTGTTCCCTGCACGTTTCTAACCTCCTCACTGCGGTTCTAATGGGTACGAGTCCCATGTGTTCAGCTGTTCTGTGCACGTTTCTAACCTCCTCACAGGGGTTCTTATGGGTACGTCTCCCATGTGTTTTATTGTTCTTTACACTTTTCTAACCTTCATTTAGAGGTTTTATTGGGTATGAGTCCCATGTGTATCATTGTATGTGCGTACTTTGTGCACACTCGTTGGTTGTCTGCCCCTAGGCCTGATTAGCTGTATGGTTAGCAGTCAACAATTCTTTCCCCTTAACCATTTTTTTTTGTTCATGTTGGTGTAGATGTTCCATGTTTCTGGTCCATTTATTCACCTGTATGTTGGGGAAAGTCAGTTCGGGTGTTCGTCATCCATTTCTAATGTTTTCTTTAAAAATTATTGGAGGATGATGGGTGGGTAATATATATTTTATGTATATTTATCTTTACATCTCCTCTACATTGTTTATTTTTATTGCATGTACTTTTTGTACATCTCATTAGATTTTCTCTGTATTCTCTTTCCTTTTTCTTGTACTTCGGTTTTAACCTGTTATTTCATTTTCTCTTTATATTGTACTTACTCTTGTATACCTCCATTGTATTTTCTTCTTTGTTCACGCCTGATTTTTCTTGGCATTTTTGCTTTGATCCCTTCACGCTTGGGTCCACTTTCCTCTCGCTTTTTCTCTACTTTTCCATTTTTCTTTTTCTTGGGGTTCCCTTTGTTTGAACCTTTGTCTTCTTGGTGGTTGCTATTTTTGTTTTGTGGAAGAAGGGAAGGTATGTAGTAACCTGTGTTGTGTGTATCTGGTTACTTACTCCCTAGCTGCTCAGCCAATGTGAATGTGATGCATGGAATGTTGGTGTGAGAGTCTTGAATGGAATGTTTGGGTGCCTGGAGGCTTGAGTGTGTCAGTTGGAGTATGGGCTGAGCAGCAGGCAGACTTCTCCTGGTGGGGCTGTATATCTACTACCTATCTACATGTAACTGGTCTTAATAAATCTACATAAAACAACATCTTGGTCACGGACTTCATTACTGCACATGGTTTCCTTAGTCCGCATACTTTTCAGACCTGCACCCTGGACCCGTGGGCTCGTGTTATACCAACAATGTCAATCCCAACCCTCTCAAAGGGAACCCCCACCACAGGTAGTGGTATCAGGGGGGGCCTTTGTAGTACCACCTGCCTTACCAATGGCTTGACAGGTGTTACAGGAGCGACAAAACTCCTTTGTGTCCTCTGACATGTGAGGCCAGTGAAAGTGAGGGACAATCCTGTCCCAGGTCTTACTTTGGCCTAGGTGTCCTGCTAAAGGGATATCATGTGCCAGTGATAATAGGACACCCCTAAACTTCAGAGGTATGACCAACTTCCTGGTAGCACCAGGCTTGGGGTCTCTACCCTCTGAGTAAAGGAGTCCATCATCCCAATAGATCCTGTGGGACCCACTGGCACTCCCAGCAGCCTCTGCAGCAGCTTGCTGTCTGAGGGGTTCAAGAGAGGGGCAGCTGTGCTGCTCCAGGCTCAGATCTGCCCTGGAAGGGCCCCCTGTCCCCAAGAACACAACCTGATCAGGTTCAAGTTCCTCTGAGACAGTGCCTTCACAGGGACTGGGATCATCTTCCTCAGGAGGCTGATCCTCACTCCGAGTCTGGGTGGAAGACACTGCCTTACCCCTACTGCTCCTTCTCTTGGAAGGCACTTGGTCCATTTTTCCAGGATCCAGGGCCTGTTCAGTGGAATACATTTTTGCCTGTGACCTGGTCACAGCAAACACATCTGCAGAGATGCCCAACATTGCTGCATGTGTCCTGAGTTCCACCTCAGCCCAGGCTGAAGTTTCCAAATCATTGCCCAATAAGCATTCCACAGGGAGGTCTGAGCTAACCACAGCCTTCTTAGGGCCAGTTACCCCTCCCCAGTTGAAAGTCACAACTGCCAAAGAATGGTCTGTCCTGACATTGCTTGCATTGGTCACTTGGTACATCTCACCAAGTATGATCTGATCAGGTCTCACAAGATCCTTAGTCACCATTGTGACACTGGCTCCTGTGTCCCTGTAGGCCATGGCCTCCTGTCCATTTATTAAAGGCTGTTGCCTATATTTGCCCAGGTTACTGGGACTGACAAATAAGGGGGCAATATCCATGCTCCATCACAGACTAGAACAGCCTGAGCTGTAGTTCTGACTAGGCCAGAACCCATCTCAGTTCCCAGGGTCAACCCTACTACACCCTTGTTTGCAGTGCCACCACTTGTAGCTGCACTAGGGGGAACAGTTGCCTTAGGGGCAGTGGTGTTGGTAGGAGGATCCTTGGCTCTGGCACAATTGGCATCCCTAGGCCAATGTGTCTTTTCCTTACACAGGTAACATCAAGGCTTCTTTCTGCCTTTTCCCTTGTTAGATTGTGAACCACCCTCAGATGCAGGTTTTTGGGGCCCTGAAGAAGACTTCTGGTCTTTACCCTTCTCCCCACCCTTATCTGCTGGTTTAGAATCAGACTTCTTTTGGTCACCAACTTGGTTCTGAGTTTTCTGCTTCACCCTAGTTCTGACCCATCTATCTGCCTTCTTTCTTAATTCTTGGGGAGAAGTCAGATCAGAGTCAACCAGGTATTGATGCAACAACTGATTTTGGCAATTATTAAGGATCTGCTCCCTCATAATTAAATTGTACAATCCCTTGAAATCATTAACTTTACTGCAAAGTAACCAGCCTTCTAGAGCCTTGGTAGCACAATCTACAGTCAACCCAGTCCTGAGTCTGTGCTTTCTGGGTGTCTCTGAACTTAATCTTGTATTGCTCAGTGGTTAAGCCAAACCCATCAATGAGAGCACTCTTCAGAACTGAATAATTATCAGCATCCTCTTCTCTAACAGTGAGGAGCTTAACTCTACCTTTGTCAGCAAAGGAGAGCCACAAGATAGCTGCCCACTGCTCTTGAGGGACCCTCTGTACTTTACAGCGCCTCTCCAAAGCAGTTATCCATTTGTGGATGTCATCCCCACCATGGTAAGGAGGGACTATCTTGCTCAGGTTCCTATGATCATAAGTATACTCCTTAATCCTAGGGACACTGTTGCTGCCACCATGGGACTCTAGTCCCAACCTCTTTTTAGCCTTCTGGAGCTCTAGGGATTCCCTATCCAGTGCCAATTGCTCTTGCCTGAGCCTAAGCTTGACTTTCTCAAGCTCTAGAAATTGGCACTCTCTGTCATAAGAGCTGTCTCTCTTATGAGATATGGAGGTCCCTACAGAAGTTCCTGAATGGTGAGATGCTGCAGAGGGAGATCTAGATCTCCTTGGTAAACTCTGCACTCTTCCTGGAGGGGTGAAGAAAGGGAAACTAGGGCCTTCTCCCCCCACCTCCTAGAAGATCTATGTTGTCCAGGTTGGAGTCATCTTGATCCCCCTGGTCAGGGTTTGATTCCAGGTCAAAGAAGGTTTTACTTTCTGGCCTTTCCTCATTCCCTGCACCACCCACTCTTTCTACCTCATCAGACCCTGGGGTCTTTCTAAGATCATCTAAGAGTAACACCTCAATGAGACGTTTGGTGTTTGCATTTCTCCCTGTCCTGTACTTCCTAGACACACCCATGGCTTACAATTCCTGGAATGAGAGGCCATTGTACCTAGTTGGCAGAGAGCCACTGGCTTCTCTTCTAGAAGACATACTAGTGTTATGTGGTGTAGGCACCTACCTAACCTAGTGGAGACTAAACTCTATTGAGTTGGAGAAAGGGTGTGCTAGACCCTTGACTTGCCCAACTCCAAGTTCAGTAGAACTTCCCTATTCAAATCTTGAAGTATTATATGTACCTAATACTTTTAGTGGTTTTCAGTTAATCACTCAATGAGATTTATCTGGTAAAACAATAGCAAGCTTGAATCCCAACCGCTGCACACCAATCTGAGAAGGTGGCTTGGTATATGCTGTCCACTGGTTAAAGTGGGCACCCTGTACCAATCCACACGACCCTTATGATGTATGAGGTCAAAGATAACCTTTATGAAAGCTATCCTAGTGGTAGCTATGGAGAGCAGCCTTCAGGCTTAATCTTGAAGGAATATAAAGCAGCTTGTTTTACCAGAATATTATCTCCTGAATGACTAAATGAAGGAGAACCACACAGTAGTTATATAAAAATATGTATTTATTAATATAACACTCTCTACTATCCTCTACACGAGGATAGAACACAAAGCACACAATACTGGATCAATAGAACAGTTGTAAGTAGCACAATACACAGCAGGCTCCAGGGAGAGACCGAACCATATACTAAAATAGTGGTATAACAATCACGACTTGACTAGACACAGTGTCTAGTGCACGTAGAATCGCTGGGACCCCAAGGAACCACCCAAGGTGATGACACAGGAGACCCACGGAGGACGGGTGCAGTGAGGAAACACGACCGCGTGCTCCGTACAACTCTATGGGAAAGTCGCGGTTGCAAAGTTAAAGTTTAAGGACCCTTCTAGGAGGACTTCGAGCCAACCCTTCGGAACTTAAGAGTTTAAAGAACCACCCACCCGTGGATACCATAGTATCAGAGTTACCTATCCCAGGGGAGCCGGGTGCATAGGTTTGAAGTGGCGTCGGAAACTCTTGTCGTTTTCTATGGAAGGAAAGGAAGAAGTACTGCTGCCGTGAAGGTGAAAAGGGTCCGGGGGAATCCAAGCCTGGATTCTGGTTGGAAGGAACCTGAAAGCAGAGGGGACAGAGTCTGGGTCACGTCAGAGTGACCAAGGGCTCGGTAGACGAATGCCCACCGATGTCAGGTGCTTCAGGTGCGAAGAAGGGATGCTTGACTCTGCAGCCACGAGGACCAGGAGATGTCGAGGATGACCAGGAGCCGGAGGTGAGCTGTCCCACGAAGGATGTCGAGTGCTATGGGGTCGGTGTCCGGCGGGAGCACCAACAAGCCTTGGCAACAGCAACCCACGCAGGAAGGACAAACAGGTTACGGTGTGGACCAGCAAGGTCCAGGGGACTCTCCAAGCAATGGAGAGTCAGGGCACATCTGGAGCAACCAGGAAAGCCCAAGAACAATCATGATGACCCTCAGGGGGACTCACAGGCTGAAGGACCAGAAGTCGCGAGGGGACCTCAAGCAAGATTGCAAGGCACCAGCCCACGGAGCACGCGGTGTGAGGAGGCCGGAGTTCTTTGCTGCAAATACTGCTCAGGGTCAGGACCAGGCGCGGCCTGTAGTAGGAGTGCCGGTCGGGCGGTGACGTGGGGCGGGGGAGGGGCAGGGTGGGGGGTAGTAAACTACGGATTAAGGCCAAATACAGGTAAGTGAACATTTAAATAAATAAAACGAACTTCGTTGCGCGCACTGCATCGCATTTGGCGATGCAGCGCTCACCACGAAATTCGTTTTATTTATTTAAATGTTCACTTACCTGTATTCGGCCTTAATCCGTAGTTTACTACCCCCCACCATGCCCCTCCCCCGCCCCACGTCACCGCCCGACCGGCACTCCTACCACGGGCCGCGCCTGGTCAGGACTACACAGAGTCCAATGCACAAGCTCGGGAATCGACAACATGCATATGCACTTGCAAATGGACACGGTGCACAGGGGTTCGGGTTACGCAGCCCCCACGAGGGATACTGGTCTCAAACTTGGTGAGAGGGCAGATCGACCTCAGGGACCTTCAGGAACCTACCTCCTGTGTTGCTGAAATCTTCGAAGTCCGCAGGAGCAGCTACCGGTCAGTTGTGCTTTTAGGTGCCTGAGAAGCAGGGGAGTGACTCCTTCACTCCAAGGGAGATTCTTCTATTGTCTTAAGTGCCCCACAGGTCCTGCACAGAGCCTGTATGGAGTCACAGCACAAACTAAGCTTTGGACGGAAAGGGGGACGAAGTCAAGCCCAGTCGAGGTCCAGCGAAGTCCAGGTGTCCAGACGGTCGAAGGTCAGTGGGTTCTTCTTTGTAGAATCTTGTCCACATAAAATCCAATGTCCTGTAGCCAGGTAACCCATTTTATACCCACGGGAGAGGGTTGGACAGATTCAGGGGACCCTCCTAGGGGAGGGGCAGGACAGCGGGTGGCTACACCCATGTCCTTTGTCCAGTTTCGTGCCAGAGCAGGAGCCACTGGCTCCCAGAACTGGTTTGAACTGGACTATGCACAGGGACACCAAATGTGCCCCCAGTGCAGACTTTCAGGCACTCTCAGAGTGCACCCACCCAGCCCCAATACACTAAACCCTGTCTGGGAGGTGGTCACACCTCCCTGAGACAGGATGCCTATTGTGCTGCCTTCCTCTGCTCGAGCTTGGCTCCACAGCAGGAGGGCAGAAACGTGGCTCTGGCTGGCAGCATCCATTTTGTGCTGTCCGGGTCGAGAAGGCTGGTACCGGGTAGACCGGTGGCCCCACGAAGCTCGCTCGCTAAGGCCTGCTATAGGGGTGACTTATAAGTTTTAAGTGTAGTGACCTATAGATATAGTGAACCTATGTCTAAAGTAAGTGGTGCAAGCACCAACTTACACAGGCTGCTGTAGCAGACCTAGAGTTCCATTTTGCATGGCCTCTCATGGGTGGCATGATACATGCTTCAGCCCATGGGAGGCCTCCGGGGTACCTATGCCCTGGGTACATGGGTACCATATACTAGGGACTTATACCCCAGTATCCAATCTAGAGTGTACCAAAGTACATGTATGTCAATTTAAGGGAGAAAGCAGATAGACTGGGGTCCTGATTAGCAGGATCCCAGTCAAACTATTCAAAAACAGTGAGACATCAAGCAAAAAGTGGGGGTAACCATAAGAAGCAGATCCTACTTTCCTACAGCATGTACCTTCTTTAATTAAGCTAAACCCATCAAATTTTCCCCACAATTAGATGTCAACAAAAATGGCGAATCAACAGTAAAAGGACCTATAATCAGGGTAAGAGGTTTGGAAATGGGGATCACAACCGGTACACCAGAAGAGCCTACCAAAACTTTATTATAAACATAGAGGAGTGGACAGTGGACCAAACACAAACACTTGCGGCACCAATCACAAGGAATCACCAATGAAATCAAAATATTACAATATCTTGTGTGCAGACTTCCAAAGGTGCTTACTGTCCAAAGGGGAAATTAAACAAACACTAAATCAGAGCTGCACCACTATGCAACAAGCATGTCCATATGAATAATCATAGCTCAATAATGCATAGAATGAGAAATTTTTCTTCTTTATTTTTCTTTCAAAACAAGCAACAGCCAATGCGTTTCGTCCTATAACATAGGACTTCTTCAGGGCATTTAACAGTCTGGGGCGACTAAGAAATGAGTAGATCGGTTGTCGCCTTGTAGGTGGATTGTTCTGAGCAGAAGTAGAAATCTATCATCTGATTAGTATGTCGAATAAATGATCCATATAAAGATCCAAACAGTATTAAATGTGGTCCAGTTTCCAATAATCGTAAGTTGATAAATCACTAGCGTGGTATGATAGCCACAAGTTGATTGAGACTATGCTGGTATGATTATACCCTGCATGCCTTTGTGGGGGGCTCTTTGCACTAGCAGCGAAACTTGTCCTTCTCTGTACCGAAGATGGATGCAAGATACTCCGCCATCTTCTCTTTATCAACTTACGATTATTGGATCTACTCATTTCTTAGTCGCCCCTGTTGCTTGTTTTGAAAGAAAAATAAAGAACAAAAATTTCTCTTTCTACGCTTTATTGAGCTATGATTATTCATATGGACATGCTTGTTGCAAAACTTTATTATGGCCAGACAGAGCTGCCCCGGGGACCAGTGACCGAGAAACAGAGCTATTCATTGCACCTGTATCCACCAAAAATACCTTAGGTGAGCCATGCAAATCTGCAGTAACGTAAGGACTGCGTTGATGTACAGGTATCTGAACTGGTCCCACACTCTGTCCCTTGCTGTCCTAGCTGTGAGACAATCCTGTCACCTCGTCTAAGTCATAGTCATTGTGATAGTACTGTCCACCCCTATTGTCATCGAAGCAGTTACCATCCGAACGATCCTGTGAGGCGACAGCATGCTGAGCTCTGTCCTGTCCACCAGCTCCATGACCCCGTCCACGAGAACCTCGTCCTCTAGGGGCCGCGACTTTCTGTAACAACATCGGACACTAGCTACGCCAATGTCCCTCCTCCTTACAATATGCACACTGATTCGGCCCTAAAGGCGCAGTGTTCCGGCCAGTACGAGGTAGCTGGCGGGGCGTACCACCACAACCTCTACCATTTCCCCGAGAAGCCTGCTGTAACAACAACTTTGTCTTCAATTCTTTTTGCTTTTTCTCCACCTTCTCCTTCTCCTCATTTTCCCTGTGCTCATAATACTGCGCCATACTCAGTATTACAGAATGGGAGGAGGTGGTCCAAGTGCTCTCCGAGGCCTGCAACTGAGTCGCGATCTCAGGAAGCAAGTTCGTAACAAATCTGTTAACGAACAATCGGACACCCCCTTCCACCGACAAATCCTGTCCGCTAAAATCTCAAAACACACCTTCAAATCAAGTGAAAAAATCAGACAAACTTTCATCTTTCTTCTGACGACATGCCGTGAACTTGTCCTGATCTACCCTTCTCGGTGGAATAAGTGAATGCATATACGTAATAATTCGACCAGGCAAAGCTAGTATCTCAGCCTTAGGCTTCTCCCCAGGCTTCCTCTCCCTTTAATCTGATCCCAAGTACCACCCAATTCCGCAACATGGTCCTGTGTGTGCACCTGTCTCCAAATATCAACAGGCACCAGTAAACCAAAGAACATTTTAATATCCGCAAGAGTCATCACTGTCGATGAAGCAGCCTCAGTCAATTCCTTATAATATGCAGTAGGATTTTTCCTAGGGTCAGGCAGATGAGTCTTAAGGGACAAAACCTCACTCCTTTTCCACAGAGTATAAACCCATTGTTCTTAGAAACAGGCCTCTACCGTTGGTCTAACAACAGCATTCTGCTGATCTCGTAGCTCCGGTAGTTCAGGGTGATATATGGGATGAACTTCCCTCATCGGGAACTGGGATACTGTCTTCGGACTCTTCTCAAGCAGCCTACTTCGATAAGCTACCAGTGTTGCGACATTACCAAAAACCTCACCAGGTGCCATACCCGCAGCATATACATTGTCCCTAATATCATAAATAATCTGAGGTGCTACATCATTGAAACACTGTTTCCACAGTCCAATCAAAAGTAGCCGACATGTGCTTAAGGGCATGCTGCTGCACAAATGGCTCATAATCTTTCATCACACTCCACACAGCAAATGGGGTTACGAGCCCACTGAGCAGCCTGATTGGCTACCACCTTTTTCTCTTCATCTCCCACATCAGATCGTATCAATATCCGCCCCAGTCGCCCAGTCTCCGTCCCCTAGTCCGCGCACGGGCGTTCCGCTACTCAAAACTGTCGGGGAATGGAGGAACAAGGAAGGAGTAGTAACAGAAGGAACTGGCATCAAAGTCGCTACGGGCTCTGTCGTAGGTGTGAGGGCTGGAGAGAGAGATGCCCAAAAAAATAGGCGTAGCAGGGAGACTTGCAGTCATCGCAGCCGCAATAGGCGAAGCAAAAGAAAGAGCAGGAGGCTCTGTGGCCGAAGCAACTGGATCAATAACAGAAGAAACAGAAACAGCAGAGACAGAAGGAACGGACGACTGAGGCTGTGGGACAGCAGGATATATTTTCTGTGGGGCGTATGGGGGTGGGGGTCGAGTATCTAACAATTCCTCCACAAATGTATCATTTTCTTCTCTGGCAACATAAGACTTTTCACATTGCAACCGAATTTTCCTATCAGCACACTCTATTCCTTTCTCTGTTTTTTCTCTATCATACGATACAGCTTTCTGAGTCACCGTCTGCATTCTTCCCTTCCGGGCCTCTTTCTCTGCTTTCATTCGTCTTTATTTAGCTTCCTTTTGCCATGTTCTAAGGGAATCGAACATCGACTGCCTACTCCTTTTAGCAAACAATTTTTCCTGCAGGAAATTAATTTTCTGTTCATCGAATGTGCCCGACCACCTCTCAGCCTTCCAAACAAATGAAGAGTCGGTCAGACAGTAGAGAATACAAACCAAAGTATTTATTAGTAATACACTCGAGTGGAGTCCGGTCTGACCAGTCTCCTTGGATTGCTGCAGAGGGACTGACTTCAGCCAACCTGGTAATGCGTAAAGTACATTTCCAATACTCCTAAAGACACGCCCAGACTGGAATTTTCCAGTTAGTAGCTGGTGAACAAAGGAGATACAGGAGGATGAGCTGCAATCCTGGGACCTGGTACATGCTATCTCAACATCAAGGTTACTCTGCCCGGCCCGCCACTCTAAGGGTGGGAGCAGGCCTATCTAGTGAGAAAGGTATGTAATGGCAAAACAGTCTATTCATTAGTGCAGCGAAGCTCAACCTTGGAGAAATACAAGAAGAAAATATCGCAGCTGCTTTCTGCTGAGGCGAACAGAGTGAGACAGAAGTTAGTTTCAATCATGGCTCAAAATGGCGGCTGAATACAAAATGGTGCAGCGAATGCTAACTTAAATCGTACAATACAGAAAGAAATCGACTAAAAACATTTTCTATTCCAACACCTTTTCCTCCGGAATGGCTCGAGCATTTTCATGACTGTTTCGGGGCAGCATAATATCATTAGGGACTGCCCAGAACTTTGATGGCATGCTGGGTGAAAGCTACAGGCCCAAACTAGTCATCGCTACAACAAATTCTGAATCTTTTGGTTATGCCAGGGTCCAAGCTATTGCCTTTGCGCATGCTCAGATGTATAGATGCAGTGCTGTATCTGACAGCAGCATGTGTCGTCTTGCAATGACGTGTTTGGGCTGTTTGCCAGTGAAAGGTGGATAGGGCCAGCTCGCTGCCCTTCCCCTCAGTCTATCTACATGGAAACACATGTGCAGCTCAGAGGTGAATGTATGCACAGATCAACGGGTGGAAGGGTAGGCTATAGATTGCAAGCATATAGGTGTAGGCACAAAAGGAGAAATATAGATATAAAGAGGATGAGCAGGTAGATGGACAGGTCGCTGGATGGGTGGGTGAGTGTCTATGTGTCTCGTGGATTGATTTAGATGGATTAGGGGATAGACGGATTGATTAATGGGTGAGGCAGGAAAAGGGGTGCGAATGGATGGAAGGATGGCTGGCTGGCTGGCTGGATGGATGGATGGATGGATGGACGGATGGAGATGAATAGATGGATGGATGGATGGATGGATTTACTAGTAACGATGGATAAATACTTTGATGTCACCCCTGTATCTTCAAGTAAATAACGCACTGAAAAGAAGAACGGTGCACCTGCTCTACTGATCCAGTCTACCACTTTCAGCTGATCAAATGAGCTGCCGGTTTTCCTTTTGCAGTTACTTCGTACTCCGAGTGTATATTACTCGCCTCCTCAACTACATTTCTCCTTAAACTCACGAAGTAACTTCAAGGGTTCGTTAATGAGTTTTGATGCCATTGTCCCATGCTTCCGGCAGGAGGGGAGGGGTGTCGGGGCCAGAGGGAGCAGGGGTAGCAATTCCCCCCTTGTACCTATAACATAAACACCCTGTTGTTTTCCCGTCTTTATCTCGCTGGGCAATTTGTAGTGTTTGAATTGGCCTGGTGGCCCTCGGCCTGTTTCCCAGGATCCCTTTGAAATGCACGAGGCTCCTTCCTTGCACCCTGTGGCCCAATAAAAGCCCGCGCCCGGGGTGTGGCTGCGCACAGCGGCAGGACTAGCAGGAGCACAGAGCACTTCAGCAGGGCACCTGGAGGCAGCCTCGGGGCACAGCATGCCCACAGCACCCCTCCTGGAAGATGTATGTGGGGTATCTTCTGGATAAGGAGTCCGCCATGTACCCTAACCCTGGCACCAGGCACCCCGGGCTGAGCCTGAGCCCGCAAGGGTACGTGCCGGCACCCCCACAGTACCCCGACTTCACCAGCTACCACCACCACCACCACCTTGCCGGCATCGGCAGTGAGCAGCACCACGGGCAGGGGCCCGCGGCTTGGGGAGCCCCTTATGCGCCCACGAGGGAGGAATGGAATGGATACGGACCCCCGGGGCCTGCCCAGGCAGCTCCCGCCAACCCGGCACAGATGGGCTTCAGCTCCGCGGACTTTAACCCTGTACAGCCCCCGGGCCAGGGGATGCTTCAACCGGCCCTGGGCAGCGCCGGACCCCAGCTCTCCCCCAACTCTCAGAGGCGAAACCCCTACGAGTGGATGAGGAGGGGAGGGGTCCCCGGCAGCACCAGCACCACCAGTGGTGAGTGGGGAGGGGGTTCTCTTCCTCAGGGGACCATCACCACTGCGGTGGGCTTGGGTAAGGCCTCTTCCAGTACCTTATGGGGGTGTTTAGAATGGGGACTTTTTTTGCGCAGGGAAGGTTATACAAGTTCTTCTTTGAAACTTGTGGAACAGACTTCTCATAATGTCAATTGTCACACTTTTTAGAGTGCCGTGGGCCAGCCGATGAGTTCTATCTATATTATGTTCAAAACCTTTTGCGCAGTGAGGGCACGTGCCCTCCTGGAAACATGAATAGTACACAGTTTGCTCCTTGTGCACGTTTCACCTGTTATTCGTCGGGTTCCTTCTGAAAATATAGTGGTATTTGTTACAAAGACTCAGTGTAGCCTAGTCCCATTTGCAAAGCCTATAATGTCGTCGACATCGTGGTGTGCTGTAATTGATCGGAGTTGTAATTCGACATTATGTCGAATTACAGCGCCCATCAATTACAGCACACCACGGATCCTGAGTGCGCGCACAGACACACACGCAGAGATCTATCTATCTATCTATCTATCTATTTTATATGTTTGTTATACATTTTTATTTAGATATGTAGAAAGGATATTATATTCATATATTAAAATATTTAGATTTGTATATAATTTCAATCACATTAACGTAAATATTGTATCACTCTGTATCTCTGTATATATCTATCTACACCTCAATCTCTCTCTCAAATATATATATATATATATATATATATATATATATATATATATATGCAACACTACACACATATGTATTTGTATTTATTTATATTTCACGTAGCACATCATAGACGTTCTGTATATTAAGGTAGATCATATTACCCGAACGTACGTATCTAACCTGTGTATTTAGTGAAAATATGTGAATGCATTGAGGTGGGTGGCATCGTATGTGTCTGCCTATCTTCAATAGGACATGATGAGATTTCTGGCTGGGACACGGATATGTGCACCTTTTGTGGCGTTAATATTAACACATGAGTTTCCATTCATTTGAAAAATGTTAATGTGAATAATTGTTACTGAAGAGATTGATATGGTGGTAAAGACTATCACAGAAATATTAAAAGACGTAAGAATGTTTGAGACTTTCTGGGTTGGTTTGGTTGTAAACATATTTTAATCCTTCAATTCCATCATCCAAATGGGGATGGCAAAAAGTTAGATAAGCCAGCAGGGCAGAGGGGGCACAGTGTGTGGGTGAAGCTGTTACTTCTCATGGGCAGGATCCAGTTGTTTGATCAGCAGCGGCCTGGTGATCAGTGCCATGTATAGGACGACCTCTGCCCCTTGAATTCCAGATCTGGGGATCTGCTTCTTCCAGTGTCTTCTCACAGTCAGTAGCATCATTTAGGCCCTTTGGTGTGAGTCGATCTAGCTGGAAGATCCACTACCCCGTTATATGCAGATAGACTTCCTGTCTTTGAGTGCAGGGGATAAGAGACATCTTAGCAAGGGACGGTTAATTGAGCCGCCACCCTGGAAAGAGCCATCACTGGTTATGAGATGGCTCGGCTTCTGCCCACCTCCTGGCTGAGAAGCACTCTTTGGATGGCGTGGCGCAGGACGTGTCCAGTATGGAAGGCCAGGACTTCAGACGCCTTGGATGGGGGAGGAGGGGGTATATCCTTTATTTATTTATGCAGTTTTATATAGCCCGAAGATGCTCCAGGGGAGCCTTAAAGCGCTTTATGGTAAGGAAGACAGAAATCATCAAACTGGAAAGGTGACAATACAGAACATAAAATAATATAGAGTTCGATTTAGGTGAATTGCATAAAGTGGTGGAGAGGACTTTGTCACATTTCAGAATTTGTCATAAACAGTGTCACTGTTTCCCAAGTTCAGTCACACTAAAAAACAGACAATCTATAAAGTTTTTATTTGAGTTAGACATGTTTTAATATTATTGCATGAAACATAGGGTTTCGAAATATTCACCTTGAGAGCACAGCCATTTAAATATATTGGAATTTGAATCTCGCATTGTACGAGGCTGGTGTTTGAGAGGGTTTTATGTATAAATGTTTATATTTGAGCCAGTGTTACGTTCAATAAAAAGACATTTTGGAGATATGAGGTTTACACAGTGATCCCACAATTAGTTAAATGTAAACACCAGGGACTTTTGAGCCCGGCAGAATGGAGTAAAATGCATTTTCGAGAAAAACGTCGTTTACAAATACTGACAGGACAGACAGCTCAAGCGGCTAGGCCATAATTATATTTGAGGAAGGCGACCTTCATGACGTTGCATTCATAGTCCGGTGCATTGCAACATTCAAACATGGGCCAACCTTTGATAATATTGATGAGGAAGACAGACTAGTGGGCTTATTTACAAGCCCTTTGCAGCCGGTGCGTCACTTTTTCCCATATTAAAAGTTACGCACGGGCGGCGCAAGGGGCTAAATAAACCCAAAGGTTTCAGAATATTACAACATAGCGTTAAGATTGCCATTCTTTTCAATATACAGAAATTTAGATGCGTCAGGAGCAGAGAGCTCAGGGAGACGACACGAGCCAATACGAGTTACCCACCAAATTACTTTCTCACCAAAACGAGTGTCAAGATGAAAGGAGTGAACCTGCCGGGCGCGTGTGAATAAGACGCACTTTCGTCCTCAGAGCAGACATTGGCTCAGTGGGTTAACCACCTGTCCCTAAGACGTGCCTGCAACCTGTTGACGAGAGGCACATCCTTTCATCCGTGGTTGGTGTATACCACGAGCTCCGCTGAGTAGAGTGGTCATGGTGGGGTGTAATCGTAGGATTTTTAGTGGGGCCTTAAGAAAATATGTATAACACAACATCACCCATAAATTTATTGGCCTAAATGTCTGCTTCTGTGGGGAGTCATTGCTGTTTATCCTTTAGAAGCGCTTAGTTTTGGTCCTCAGTGTGCTACAAGGGCTCCCACCATTGCTTTTTCTTGGGGAGAAATCTCTCTTCTCGTCACCCGGCAGCACCAACAAACGATAGAAAGAGGATGACAAGTGACGCAGGTCGGCGACTTTCTGTTAATTAAAGTGTTGTGTGTAGAATAAAAAGAGAGCACAAATCCCGTCCCTAGGAAGTCCTTTTTATTGTAATTAGTACGTGCTCAGTGGTGGTGTCTCAGGGGCACGTGTCGCCGCAGCAGCCCTCGTTAGAGTCACATGTTCGTAACATCAGAAGGCAGAGGGTACCCGCTCGCGGACAGCGCTGACGTCATTGTTCCACCATACAACATCAGCTGTAAGAAGACACTGACCACCAGGGCCAGCAAACAACCGGAAGCAAAGACCGAAGAGCACTGCCCACTAGCTCTTCCTGAAGGATAAAAGGAGTGCACCTTTATTGCAGTGCAGAAAAACATTATTTGCAGTTCAGAAAAACAATGAAGACCTGGCTTGTCTCTACTTAGGCACCCTCCTTTCAATTGGTCTTCACCATTTTGCTGCAGTCTGTTTTTTTACATTGGACTAGCGCTAGGAAGCCCCTTTGCAGGGGCAGCTATTCCCTTTATAAACTCTATAACATAGCAAAACATTTAGCAAGTACACTGGAAATACCGAAAGAACAAATTGGAAATAATTTAACTCAGTTTGTCGCTATTTGTTTTGTAAATACCAAAAACCTTATGCTATTGTCCTGATTAAGCACTGCTTGTTATTGCTACCGATTTCAAAGGCAATCGTTTTAATCGACTCTGAAAGATGAAAGGCGGAGCGGCGAGACGTGGCTGCTCACATATCGTCACAGCAAGCCTTGAGCTATGCAAGCATTTCATCATAATTATTTGGACATATAATAGGAACCGATGTGGAGCGCGGGTAGAGCTGACCCTGCCGTGGACAGCGCTGCAGCCACTACATCAGGAACACTGTTGCAAAGTAGGAAGACCCCTGGCCGCTGTTTAAACTGTGAAATGCAGCTATAATCAGGATTCAGTGGGCCCCTCAGGCCTCTGGGCACTGCCACACCAATGGAAGCTACGTCCCCGAGAAATAAAAGGGCCACGTCGTTTGAGCGCCAATAAATGACGACTATTTCGCGAAAATCAAAAAATACCCCAAATAACCTAAGAAATGGGAAACATTAGAAACAGAGTGGGTACGCGTTGATGCATCCAGCTATAGTTATTACTTTTAGGAAATATAAACGTTTTTTCATTGAAAGCGTGCATAATATTAGACAATTTGAGAAAGTGTTGCACGTGCAAGTGTTCTCCCTGAACGCCTACGTTTGCTTCCCATCCGGGCTGGGGATGATCATGAAGAGGGGTTACCCGTCCTCCCCCTGCCCAGGCACCCAAATAGGTTTCCCTTTTAAGAGGACGCGGCTCAACATGTAATTCCAAACGAACACATGTAGCAGGAGGGGCCCCGGACAGTTCAAAGGCTCCCGGGGGAGGGGGCAGCATGTATGGAAAGGGGACGGAAGAAAGGGCCGGGAAGTGGTCCTCTGGGGCAGGCCCACGGTTGACGAGGCCGCCCCTTGTCATGCAGATGAGGGGGCGCTCCGGAGTGACTCCGGTGAGCCGGGAGGCCGGCAGCGGAGACCTAATCGGCCCATTGTCCAGGCCTTTGTGCCCCCTTGTTCTGGGGGCGGAGGAACATGGCCTTTGAAGTGGGGGCGTCCTCCGACAGCTGACCCTGCCGCCAGGTCACGCAGAATGGGAGAGGGCGACGGGGCGGGGCTTCAGAAGGAGCTTTGTTTAGCCGCACTTCCGGCCGCAATGTACAGGTAGTGGGTGAGCCTGGGGCTGGGGCAGGAAATGACAGCAGGTGCGCGGACAACAAAATCTTCAAGGCGCCCCTTCCCACGCTCACTCCGGGGTTAGCTATTTTCTGCTTGTCGACCCGTGCTGCAGGTTAATAACGATGACATCCAATGAACGACACTTATTAAAGTGTAGTAACAATATGGCCAGTTTCTTTATATTGCCATAACAAGGTGCTGCTCGTTGATAATAACGTAAATATCAATATTTATTATTATCATTTGATTTCATATAAATTGTCGTACACGACTTCTGCGGACTATCACAATTTGGTGCCTTGCACGAGCGCTACTTCGGCAACTAATATTAAAACAAAAATAATAATAAAAACGACAACATCAATAATAACAATAACGATGATGATGAAGATGATGATCTGAAATATGCCATTGGCGTCGCCGAAAGCTCTATGAGACTGATTTTAGTGTCACTCTTGCCTCTTCATGTCACTGTGGCCGGTCCAAGGCTCACGACAATGGCACTCATTCAATCTCAAAGTTGTCTGCATTGGTGTGCAACTGTGAAACATCGATGGTAACATGAGTTATTTAGAGCGCTGCGAATCTATGACTGTCAGTAAGCACTGCATAAAACAGGTTTTAATTGCCATGCATATACTAGGCTTTCCAGGTGACATAAGGCACAGGCACCCGAGGGAGGGGCTGCCAGTGCCAGGCCCTTGTACCGAGTCCATTTCTTGTTTTCCTTGTTGCTCGCACCACGGAGCGCACCCTCTGGTACAGTTTCTCTTCCTGCTTCACCCGAGCTATTTATAACCCAACCCATCGGCGCAATGTTATGTCCACACGGAGGATGAAACTTTCATCCTCCATCATCATGAAAGGCGGAGTAGACCCTCTTCTCGAGCCAGTGAATGTCAGGCTATACACTGATCTGCGGGGCCAGGCGTATTTTCAGCAATAAAGCGTTATTCTGAATGCTATAGTTTTTCAAACGACGTCTCCTGACAGAGTGAGAGGCGGGCTTTAACAAGGTGCCAGCAGGGGTCTAACCCCCACCCTCACCTTGACTGGTGCTTACAAGAAGAACAGTGCCCCGGGTCAGTAGGGGTGACAACAGAAAGGCCATGCAATTTTGCTGTACAGTGAGTGCATAGTTTCAATGTTAGTATTGTTTACATAGCGCCTAAATGCAAATGATTCTCGGCGCCAATCCAGGCCATTAAAGAGAATGGACCTGCTAGAGGGTTAGAGTCGAATCTTCCTTGTTAGCTGCCAAAAAGCTGAATTCAGGTGCGGGGCGATGGAGCACAAACACAGGACTCTGGAGCACCACGTGACGCTGGTTAACTGATTTCAAAGACCCATTGCCTTTAGAAAGAAAATGTACACGTGGCGCCGCATCTTTCAGTCTTGGCCCCGTCCCGTGATCTTCGCCTAAAGAAGTCCCAGTAAAAATCACAGTGATGATGCTATAATCACACATCGAGGAAAGCCCATCCACCCAGCTGCAGGCGCCACAAATTAAATTGTCCCCCCCTCCCTCCCCCCACCCCCGCACTACCCCTCAGGACTCGGGGAGTGGGGAGTGTCCGAGTAAGCCCGGCGATGGCCTCGTGATACCGCGAAATAAACACGGTAAAGCAGAAAACAGAGGGGCATATTCACAAGGACCCTATCGCCACCACATAGGGGCCTCGCCTTATTTACCACTTAACGTGGCTTAACGCTGCCTTGTGAATAAGGCCCCCTTCACGCTGTGTTTAACGTGAAAGGGGCGTGCAGTGGGTGTTGCGGTGGGCGTTCCACCACAACACCCATTGATTTTGACGCTAACCCCTATTCACAATGGCAGCGTAAATAGGAGGTAGCGCCAAAGTTAAGACCAGGAAAACCCTGGTCTTAAGATGGCGAAACGAGGAGAAATGCTTAATTTCTCCTCGTTTTGCTTTTTCCATGTGTGCTGCCTTGTGCAGCACACATGGAAAAGGCAAAATGCCATGGTTTATTAATGTACAGGAAGGTGTCCCTTCCTGTACATAAACAAACCTTTTTTTTAAATGCCTTTTTGTAGCTTACATGTGTGCTGCATGAAGCAGCACACATATGGTGCAGCCTTGCTTTTCCGAAGTGGCGGAGAGATGCGTTAAGCCAAGAAGGCTAACGCCTCTCTCCACCACTTCCTTGTGAATTTCCCCCAGAGAATCTTGTGGTGCAACACATATTTATCGTTTAGAATGCAAATTTATAACGTGATTTAGTGGAAAAACAAATACATTAAAATGCAGTTTGGCCAACAATAACAGAACCCTCCTTTCCCCACGAATAGTTACAAACATTCATTCACAAAAACTGTTTCTTATAGTCAAGGTCACATATAGGTTTACTGAGACAAATATGTCCATAAAACAAAAACAACATACATAGATACATTAAAATCTATTCAAGATAAATTTAAAACATCACAAACTAATAGAGTTTACTCTTGTTAATTAATGCTGCTAGTAACAGCATCCATAAATCGTTATAGATCTGACACACCTAAAAATAGCATATCAATTAATTATAAAGCCATCCCGTGTGTTAAAGTACCATATTTAAAAAAAAAAAGGTTTTAAACATTTTTTTACGAATGAATATCAGTGAGTAAAAAACAATTAATTAAAATATGCACTAAAGTGCCTTTAGTATTCAGTTCAATAGCAAAGATATTTTCCATCATCCCCTTGAATTTTTGGGCGAAGCTGTAGCATGGAGAAAATTAGGCTAAACTTAATGTGAATTCTAAAATGTTTGAACGTAAATTGTGATTTGTAAGTATACATATATTTCCCACTCCACTTAACAATGGTTCTAATTTTAAGCCAATTGACGGCTTGATTGAAATGTGTTTTTTTTTAAAAGAACTATGTGGATCCCAGTTAGGAAACATAGTTTTAGTGTAAAATCAGAGTACCAGGGGCAAGGAAACAAGTTGTGGAGGGGCAACAGTATAGGAAAAAGGGAAGAGGAAAACTGAGGGTACAAAGTTGAGCACAAAATTGATGAAAAGGTGGCCCTTGGGCTGAGGAAAACTATTTAAAAAACGTGTCAGGGAGGGATTGCCCCCTAACAAAAAAATAACAAGGGGAAGGAGTGAGGGAGAAGACGTGGCAGGTAAAAAACAATGTTAAGAGGGAATCGGACTTGTGGCAATATCATTGAGACTGCGACTTGTTCAATAAAAAATACTGCACAGGTCATATATCACATGCACCACACTTGTTAAAATGGGCAGGCTCGAGGACACGGGGTGTAGAAGGGCTTGTGGCGGTACTGGCACTTTCTTCCACACAATCTGGGAGTGTCCTCCCATCCAACAATACTGGAGTGCAATAATTGCATGTATGAAGGAAGCGAATGGGGATACGGTGCCACTGGCTCCTACAGTATGTCTGCTGAATGTGTGGGAGCCTACTGATCTCAATCGTGCTGAGCAGCTCTGGACTACAATGGGACTCATGATTGCGAAATTCAATATTGCTCGAAGATGGGGGATGGCAGGGACGCCGACGCTGGCTGAATGACAGCGAGATATGGATTGGTGTACGATTGCGGAAGCGGAAGTCTAAAAAACTAGAGGATGCCCCCGAAAGTGGGACCGGGTCTGGGGAAAATGGAATGCGTTTACAGGATATATATGTAACCCTCCACATGCCAGGAGACCTCTCGCTGGGAGGGTGGACAGCGGAGTGGATGACCCAGTCGATACCGGATGAGGGGGTTCTACATGTCAATTCTATATCGCCTTAGAGCATGGGTACTCACAAACATTTGCCCAGGGGCCGCAAAGTTCGGTCTGTGGTGTGACCGAGGGCCGCACTGATGACAGCAGGGTGGCAGTAAGGGGTCTGGGTGGGTCAGGGTTTGTGTAAGGAGGTGTAAAGACATGATAAATAAACAGGCAAGCATTTATTTTCAAGTTAATAAAAGCTTGCCTGTTTATTTAACATTTTTTTCTGAATATTATTGCTCAGCAGCTTGTGCTGCTGTTCACCAGGGGGGGCCGCATTTAAAGGTCAAGAGGGCCGCAAGTGGCCCCTGGGCCGTACTTTGAGTATCACTGCCTTAGAGAGTGTAAGGGAAATTTGTGCCCGTGTGGGCTAAGTGATGTACTGCTGCTAAGCTATTTTATTTTAAATGTTCAATAAAAAGATTTAAAAAAAGAGGGAATCAGACTTGACGCTGCAAACCTCGTGGACAGCAATTTAAAACGAGTGAAATATTGTTAATGACAGGACAGGGGAACTGTAGAGCTGTGAAGGGAAAAGGATATATGCAAAGCTTTTTGAAAAATACAATACAACAGTGCTTCCTAACCTGTAGTTTGTGGAGCCCATAGGATCCGCGAAGCCTACTCAGGGGGGCGACGACTACTTAGAAGTTATATATTACTAACCAATTAATAAAGTGCATGAAATAAAAAAGCAAAATGTACAATTGAACATTTTAAAACATTCTGTAAATGTTTGGGAATTTGAATCTGGAGGCTAAAAATTAAGTTGGTATCCTCAGACTGATTCGAGGAGCATCAAACAGAATATAGTATGGAAGAACAGTGGGCTCAATTGTACTTAGAACAGCACAAACTTTCCCATAAAAATAAAAAATTAGATTTTTATATATTTTTGGGGAATTAAAAAAAAATGAATCATTTTTATGCTTGTTTGATGAGTGCTTGTTTCTGTATTTTCTAGGTATATATTGTTTTATGGTTCCTATTATGGAAAGTGCTTAGCCCGGGGTGCCCTGCTTTCAGTAATTACTCAATGTGGGTACCCGGATTCCAATAACAATTCACTAGGGGACGCACGGTTCCATTAAAATTAAGCGGGGGTCCACAGAAGTTAAAAGTTAAGAACCACTGCAATAGAGAGGACTAATTTTTAAGGTTCGTCGAATTTACTCCTTAAACTAAAAGCCTCTATAGTACAATTTTGAATACAAAAATCTATGAATTAATGTTGGCCAAGTAGCAAATACTATTAATTTTGAAAATGTTTATTAAACGGATTAACTGAAATGTATTCTATGAATTCGTTTCTCTCTGGGATCAAATATAACCTTCTCTAGAACGTGAAAGGGAGGTCAGAATTTCACACCCCTGACCTACATATCATGCCCTTTCTTCCTACTTGTACATATGGAAATATGAAAAGTTTTCACATTATTGTTTTGCATGGTTGCCCATTCCATACTCAAACACCTGAAATCTGAGGGGACGGGGCAAAGTAACCGCCCATAATTCCCATCAAGGCCTTGAAAGTTTAAGTGGAATCGCCAACAATCTGTGCACAACAGTCTGCATGCTGAGAAGGCACCCACCAGCAGTAAGAAAACATGAATCTGGTGAACACTCCACCACAAGAAAACCACATAGCATGAACTGTCACCTGATCTAATATTTAGTGTTAAGGTGTGGCGGCCAAGCTATAGTTTGCGCTGGCTAGGAAAGAGTGCATGGCGACTAGGCCAGACCTCTGTGCCATGGCGTATAGAGATTATTGATGACAGTAGCATACCTTTTTTTGGTAGTATCAAAAAACAATACACTCAAAAAGCTAAACAGTGATCTTAAATAGAGAAAAAAAGGAAAAAACATGCAATACATAGTTACATATAAAAATACATCTTAAAAAAGCGAATTCATTGATGACCGTCAATGGAAATGAAAAAAAAAAATCATCCCCATTGCACGTTATAATATTACGCATTGTACTTCATTACTTCTCCCATATAAAGCCTCATTGGGATTAGGTAGCTCACACATCATGGCTTCCGAATGGCCCAAGATCACCCCAAGTTATTTCATATTGTGCCATCGGATCAATTCTCTCAGCATAGATAAATTCACAAAATTTAACTCGATTCATTTTTTGCTGCTAGTGAAGAAAAAGGAGTATCTCTGTGGATTTCCAGCGTTGCTTCAGACATTGCAATAAATATACAATGGCGCTCTGCTACTGATGAACAACATTTTCTAAGATCATCTGTAACGATTACACAAAATAAGATTGTAATGTCTCCAAAAAGAATGGCTTATATATACATATACCTAGGTAGGCAGCTAGCTGGTCCCAAAATTTGGAAAGATCTAGAAAATGATATGAAGCCAACCTCCCTTTCCCTCCAGATAGCATCTAAGCATCTATTTATAGTTGTTGAATAAAAAGTATTCATTAATTTAAGTGTATAATACAAAAGTGAACGTGGAAAAAATCTATTCTCCTAAAATTGGTGGCTCTGAAGAATTTATAAGTACTTTACCTACCTTGCAATGTTCATTGATTAGATGCACAGCAATCGCAAATGAGTCATGCAGTTGTTTGAAAGGGTAACACTATTGTGGGAAAGAGAGCGAGAGAGAGAGAAAAAGAGAGAGAGCGAGAGAGACAAAGAGGACGAAAAAAGAGAGCTAGAGAGACAAAGACGTAGAAAAGAGCTATTATTACGAGCAAGATCTGGCCCAGGCAGGTGTCCCAACAGCAGAAATGGTTTTCCCTATGATAGCCTTTTGTGTCCCCATGACCTTCAAGATTAGTGGATTTTGCTCAGAACCAGCTGTGCAGGATTTTGCACAGGAGGACCCTATCTCTCTTTGAATGCCCAGACTCCTCAAGATTAATTGGGAGCACTATGTTCATTTTAAAAGTCAGTGGCACAGAAAGCATGCCCCATACTGTAACACAAGCAAGACCAATGGGTCACTGCCACCCATAGGGTTGGGATAGAGTTTACACCCCACACCCCTGTGCCCCGGTGCCACTGCACCTGCTGTACTATCGATAGCTATGCCCCTGGTAAGATTGAACCAGTTTTTTTTAATCATGAGTTTCACACACATTGCGCTGAGTATCAGGGTTTTCGCGCTTGCAATTTTCTCCATTTCTAGCCTGGAGGACATTGCACCACAAAGCTGGGCAATAAGAGCATTAAAAGTGTGGTGAAAGTAGCCTCAAAGTCCATTCCTGCATGTTATTCCCCATTGCAGGTGGCAAAACTACAAATCAGAGGCAAAACCTGACCAGAAATGTGCAACTAGTATTTTCTTCCGGTGGTGGTGCCCGATTTCACCTCGGCATGAACTTACCCCAGTGTGCGGTCTGTAATGCTCCAATGACAGAAGTGGACAGGTAGCAAAATGGACAAGAAACTTTAAAACAAGCGCATTCAGACTCAAGATTGTATTGTAAAAGAGTGCAGAGAACACACCATGCTCTAAGTGCACATCTTGTGGTAAAGACGTCTATATGAAGCTGCCAGTTTAAATTAATTTAAATTAGTTTCATCTAGGCCCTGTTTTATCATTTTACTTTCCATATTCTGTCCTTTTTTTTTAATTGATGCGGTGTACTGTTACTTTTGGATTTAGTATATGTGGAACTGGGTTTGAAATTGCAATACTTTATATTTTCTTGAGAAGTGTAAACCATTTGTTTTGCTGGCAGAATTGAAGTACATTATTACTACTATGCCTTGTGAAATTGCAAACCGATTGAACTTATTGTCTTTCACGAAACCGACAACATTTTTTGATTCAATGTAATGATTTAGGCTGCTTTGCATACCACACACTCTTTGCCTTAATGGAACAAGAATTGTATTTTTTGGGAAGAGGTTCATATCACAGCACAAGCACAGTGCTTTGAAGCTGCTTTACACTAAGCAATTCATTCAGAACATGCCCTGTAAGTGTAGTCTTTCACAGGGGTGTTTCAAAGCAGTTTTCTGAGATACAGTCTGATAGGTAGAGATTTTTCCCAGAGCCTGGCCTCCCTACAGAGAAGCACCAGCCACCTATGGAAGTAGATGCCTTTTCATTTCAATTGTTATTTCCATCTAGCCCATGGGGGTCGTACAGGATGCATGTTTTCCATCAGGTAGGCAAGACTCACCCAAAGTGACGCATGCACCAGTTCAAATAAGATAGTTCAGTGAGTTTTGCGCCTGCTGTGCTGAAGATATCTTAGTCCGTAAACCTGGCAGAATGGACTAAGCATTTCATCTCTCTGAGGTCAATATAAGGAGGAAAATTGGGTTCGGTAGTGACAATAATTTCTGTTATCAGTAATTTTAGAGTTTGAGCTATGTGAAGCAGCTGTCATAAACAACTTTACAGCGAGCCCCACTACATATGGTTAGAGAATCCGCTCAGACTCGAAAGTGAAGGTTTTATTCACTTCAAGGACTATCACTGTTTAGACTCTGGACATGCACTCTTTACCAGACTGTGAGAACTCACTGGGAGCATGGCACCAGTTCCTCTCCTCTCCTCTCCTCTCCTCTTATTTCTTTCTGAAGAAAAAAGTGATATACAAATAACTTATGTAATAACCCAACAAAGACACATTTCTTTGGACTTACAAAAGTAGAAATACATATTTGATAAAATACCACTAAAGGAATGACGTAAGAGAAAGAATTTGTGAAAAATACAAATGAAAAAACCAACAACTTCATGCTCAACCTAAAAGTATACACTTTCAACAAATACAATATATAATTTACGAAAGTGCAATACGCATGGCCTAACAAACCACAAATTATACTGTTTAATGCACATGTTTCTAACCATAGCCACAACTCTAAAATCTCAAATAAATCTGGGTAACAAAATCCCACCTGCTTACAGTTCTGCAAAATCAGATCATGATAAACACAACTGTCTTTCAATATTCTGCCAGGATGTAGCATTTTAGAATTTCAAATACCTAAAATACTTAACAGAGCCCTCCCACTGTCGCTGGTGCAAACTAATGCATTTCTAACATGTAAAAAGTTTCTAATATTTAAAATGGAATCGACACAAATTCTTCAATCTTCACTGATTCCCTTGACAGAGTGTACTCTAAAACCATCATTATTTAAAATATGGCCTAGTGTCTCTATGTCAAGCATTAAAAATATGTTTCACAAAAGTTCTCTTAAACTACAAATACTTTAAATTTAATCTGATTCCACCCACTGATAATAATGTAATATCACCAACATTTAGGATATAATCAATGTTTTCATAGAGAGTACTTTGAAATGTAAAATATTTAAAAAGATTCCCTATGTATTTACACACTCAGACAGTGCCTTCAAGTATCAACATTTTAAAAGATATCAGCATGAATTCATCTGAAGAAAATTATTTCAAAAATCCAAAAGATTTCTCATAAACATTGCATTCACTGAGAGTGCTCTAAATTCTAAATGATTCCTGCAGCAGTCATAGCAATTTTATCCAAGCTAATTATCAAATGATCCACAGATTGCTTCTGTGGAAGAAACTGTAAAAACATAAATGTTTAATGAGTTACCAGATGATAATAAAGTATATAATATATACACTTTACCAAATGATAGCGATATAGACAACTCATAGATGAAGTTCGATCTCCAGTCATAAACTTGAAAATTCATGGATTTAATGTCAAATTGATACAATTCCAGCCAGGATTTAGCCGATGAGTGGATCTACCCATATCTGTTCGCCTTTATTGCGGAGTTAGAATGATAGCAGTAGAGTGAAAACGATTGAGAAGGATGGTTTGAAGTCTTTGTTATTTTCTGAAAAATTCAATAAACCATTGAACTACATTGTACATTGCTCTCTTCCAACAACTATTATTCAAATGCTTTTGCATGTGAACAAAATACACAGCAACCCTCCCATCATTCTTTCATCGACGTGAGTGCACCAGCATTCTCAACATCACATTCTGTTGCATTGCAGAACTGCTGTTTAATTTTATTTTCAAGCTTATCAGACAAACAAATCCCACTGGTGTCTGAGTGGTTTACAAAACATTCAAATCCCAAAAATAAATACATAAATAAGCAAAATGAAAATAAAACAACAAAACAAGAAAAGATTGAAATTCCAGGTTTCAGTTCTAGCTGAAAGCCATTCCAAAATGTGAAGCACCTCTGGACAATGAGTGGCGCCACAGCTTAGATTTGGTACATTTTGGAGTTAGTTTGTAAAGTTAAAATGGTGTTTTTGCAAGAATTGCACACCCCACCAGAAATGAACACATTGCCAGACAATAAGATATAATCTTTAAATGAATAAGTGTAAGGACAGGTGATTCCAACACAATTCTTGACTACAAGGGTATTCAATGAATCGAATGTTTGTATTGATTGACAACACATATTGCGTTTTTTTCTCTGCTGAAAAGCTCCACCTTTTCAGAATTGCTCGTGATACTGCACCCACTTACATGGATGTGGTCTAGGAACGGCATGGGGTAGCAGAACAGGCTGTTCCAGAAGTGCAGGGCGCAGATCAAGGCCACAGCTCTGGCGAGCACAAACAAGAGCAGCCTCTGATTTAAAAAGCATTAATGTGCTCAGACGCATAACGCTAATTTTATTGTCAATGAAATTGAACCACACCCGCTTTAAGTGAAAAGTATTTTACTATGGCATTTTTTGAAACATATCGGGGAGACAGAATAGCTTTTAAGAACCATCCATACTGATGAAAATAAATAAATATCACTGAACACAAATACTAAGTGAATGCGAGGGGTGGGCAGCCTAAATGGGGAAATTAATCATTTTTGAAATCTCATGAAGCTGAAACATTTTGAGTGTTTTCAGTCATGTCTGTAGTGAAATAATCTTACATTTTACAAGAAACGTCTGCTGCAAAAAGCAATTTTTGTCCTTTGCTCCGCAAAATACTGTGCTAAAAAATGCAAAAAGGACCATTTGTGTCTCTTAGCAACGTTTTACTCATTTCCTTTAAACAAAGTATTTTGCTAAAAATAGGGAAAAGTGAATTGATTCACCGTGTGCATTTATCTGTACGATTTGACTAAAACTCTAGAAAAAATACACACTTGGACATGTGCCAGGCATGTGTTAGGCATGTATCATGCACTGCACACAGCTGTATCACCATTGTGAGCCGGTTCTGAGTGTAAGTGAAGCTTGTCCGTCTGCAGTCTGTTAGGAATGAGGACACTGTTGTGACTTTGTTGTGCCTTCTTTGCGAATAAATAAAGGTTTCACAGCCGCAGTGTATGTGGTACACATACAGAGTGTGTGTGCGTGTTTGTGTCTGTGTGTGTAAGGAAGTCCTGTCCTGGCTTTGTCCTTTCTGCACCAGTTCCTTGTGTGTGTGTTATGCTTGTACTTCTGCCCATTTTATACCTATGCTGTGTGTGAGGGAAGCATACATTTGCTACCTTTGTTATACGTGTCCGATGTGTGCGAGGGACACTTGCTCTGCTGCTGCCTGGTCTGCATGTCTTGATTTACATGCTGCCTGCGCTGCATCTCTGTTCGTTTGTGTGTGTGTTTGGTGTGTGCGTGTGTTTTATCACTACTGCCCGTGCTGTACCCATCCTCTGTGTATGCAGAAAGCATGCACTTCTACCACCTGAGCTGTAGCGGTTCGGTCTGTAATGGCAGCCTGTGCTCTACCTCCATGTTGTATCTGAGGGAAGCTTGTACAGCTGTTTCTGTGCTGGCCTGCCCATTTGTAATGGAACTTTGGACTTGCTGCTTGTGTACCTACATCTTTTTCAGTATATGTGAGCTAAGCTAATACTTATATCTGTTATGTACCTGGTGTGACTATATGTGGGAAGCTACCCCGCTGTTGACAGTGTGATTTACGTTTAGTAATTGTTATATTTGTGAGAATTAGTAAGAGTTTCCTCGAAAAAATAACATTTTACAACTTTGAACACTCCTAGATTTGTGCTTCTCACAGAGAGGTTGCAAAGGTTTCAGAAGCAGGCAGCCAAACTATACTTACAGCAAAACACTACAACGCACGACCAGCCTTAAAATAAATTCACTGGCTCCCAAGAAATCGAGGGTAAAATCCGTGTTAATCAGTGGCGGCTCCTTCGCTAAGGCGGAGGAACATCGCCCCACTGCTTTTTGCAGTATAAAAAAAGGAAAAATAAAATGATAATCACCCGAGGTTATTATCATTTTAGTTTTCCCCGTTGCGGCGTCTTTGTGGGGCGGGGCTGCTCTCAGAGCAGGGGGAGGAGTTGTTTGCAATTCCCTATGTGAGCATGAGTGCTTGGCCGGCCCTCTCGGGCCGTCAAAAACAGTCATGCGCACATACCGTGTTCTCCATGCAGGCTGCATTACAGTCTGCGTGGAGAACATGCCCACCCCTCCAGCCCCTGGCTGAGCGCCGTACCATGGCGCTCAGACCAATCACAACACTGCATTGCAGCGTTGTGATTGGCTGCAGGGAGACTGGGAGCCCTGGCGCTTCCTGCTTCCTGTGTCCCTCCCCCAAGAAGCCAGAAAGAGGACGTAGAAGAGGCGGCGGCCGGCCAGACGGCCGGCCGGGAGGTAAGTGATTTTTTAAAACTTATTTCCCCCCCGCGCCCCTTCCCCTCACCCCGCCTCACTGCTGCTAACAGGTAGCAGCCGCCGCTGGTGTTAATATCAGTCACAAGGCCTGTGATTAAAAGCCTTTAATATTATCTAGCAATGGACATTCAGATGCCTGAAATATGGAGACATATCGCTAGAGGTTCATTATACAGAGACATTTTTTATGAGTATAGGGCCACATTTGTGATTAACAAAAAATGGGTTTACACTTGCAAAATGATTTACTCACACAGATTTTCATATGAGTAAATCTTCTCCCAAGGATAGGGAATGCTTTCCAGAATAGGGTAACCTTATAAAATGTGTGTGTACCTGAAAACTAGTGCGCTTGTGGTCATTCTCCAAGTTTTATTTGGGCTATTCCTACCCTAGAACCAATCTGAGATTTACTTTTCTCAGGGACAGGACTACATCTGTAGCAATGGTAGAGAATAAATACGAAATACCCCCAGATTTGCTAGTGGGGTCGGGAAACATATTTTCTCTATAGACGAAAATAATTAGCAGGTTTATTGCACTTCCACATACATTTTTTTCTTAAAGCAAAGGCATAAATGTATATTGCTCCTTCTCATGGGTATTAAAACAAATCCTTTTCACAATACAAGAACCTTGTCACAGATTAAAAATTGAGCAAATTTTTTCGAGACGGCAACTCAAATGTTGTGCTACCCATGTGGTGTAAAAAGGAGCTGATTTCTCAATCTGTTTTCCTATCCAAAGAGGTAATTTTATCCAAAATTTTTCTTCTAATATATTTAGCACCATAGAAATCACGATTTGTGTTGCTTTTATATATTTAAATAATCCATGTTTATCCCAAAACATGTTTTATAAATTGCTATTCCTACCAACTAAAAAAAATACTCTTCCATATCTTTTAAACTCAAAATCCAAACACTCCTAAAACATTAATATCTTTTAACTAGCGATGTAAACATTTGTATATTTGCATAATTCTCAAATAATTATTTTACAGCTTCCTAAAGCTACATATTTTGTTTTAAAGATTTTCTTTGCTAATAGAAACTACTATTAAAATACAATTCCAAACTTAATCTAAATTAAATGTTTCGAAAACAATTTGAAATTTAGATCGTTGTAGAATCTATAACTTTTAAATAAGTAATTCCAGATTATTTAAACCTCAAAATATTAGAGCAAAGCAAGCATCATAACAGATGTCACATCCTCACTCATACATGCCCTTTTTAAAAGGGGTAATAGCCAGGCAAAACAGTAATTTTTCTACAAAATGCAGCTTGTCACAAAAATAAAACTTTTTTGCTTCTAAAAAATATGCAAAATATTTTACGTATCTAACATACAAATTTTAAGTGGGCACTGATAACAGAACGAGAAGGTATACTCCTTGGGATTTTAGAAGAATTCTGAGAGTTTGTGGAATCACGACAACAACCCCTTTTAAACAGACACAGTAGACAGAAATGTTCAAAAGGGCATAACAAACTTAATATAACCAGTGGCGGCTCCTCCGAAAGGTGGAGAAGCGTCGCCCCACTGAACAAAAGGAAAAACAAAATGATAATAACTGTTGTTATTATCTTTTTATTTGTCCTATAGCTGTCAGTGGCTCTTGGGTGGGGCGGGGTTGGCAGAGCAGAGAGAGGAGTGGTATGACTCTTGAGCCGGCCAAACAGTCATGCGCACTTTGCATGTTCCCCACCAGGCTGCATTACACAGCCTGGTGAAGAACATGCAAAGCCTCCCTGTCCCTGTCTGAGCGCCACACCACGGCGCTCAGACCAATCACAACGCTGCATTGTAGTGCTGGGAATAGCTCAGAGGAGCCGGGTGCTTCCTGCTGCTGGCCGGGAGTCTGCAGGAAGATGACCGAGGACGCAGGAGAGGTGGGGCCGGCCGGCTGGTGGGCCGGCCGTTATAGGTATGTGTTTTTTTTTAATGTTTCGTCGTTCCGTCCTTTACCCTGCCCCCCCCTCCCACCCCCCCCACCACCACCTGGGTCCGGTAGCAGCCGCTATACTATATAGCCAACCTCCAAACAACTGAGGAAGGAATGGAGGCTATGCCAGTTAGCTTGATATGAGTGGGTTGGAACTCTGTCGACACCGGTGTAAAGTAGAATACAGTCCAGTAATGTGATAATTGAATGCTACAGGGTCCATTGCTACATAGTTTCATAAATTATGTTGCAGAGATCTACATGAAGTCTTTAACTGGATAGTCATGGACCTAGACAAATGTTTGATTGTTGATAAAGCAAAAATGGATTGCAATGCTAGGCCAATTTTGACTCCTTGCTCTTCCTTTCAGTGTTCTATATCGACAGCAAGGCGAAATGATCATAGCTTTTATGAGATGAGTAAATATATAGAATTATAGATGGGAAACAGTGAATAACAGAGATATTTTTACTAAGGGGTTCTGAATGACGTTAAAGAGACTATGAGAGTGAAGCTAGAGTTGTCTATGATGTCGCTCAGAACCCTGCGTAAGTGACATCAAAGAGACATCAAGAGTGAATCTTGAGTTGTCTATGATGTCGCCAAGAACCCTGCGTAAGTGACATCAAAGAGACATCAAGAGTGAATCTTGAGTTGTCTATGATGTCGCTCAGAACCCTGCGTAAGTGACATCAAAGAGACATCAAGAGTGAATCTTGAGTTGTCTATGATGTCGCTCAGAACCCTGCGTAAGTGACATCAAAGAGACATCAAGAGTGAATCTTGAGTTGTCTATGATGTCGCTCAGAACCCTGCGTAAGTGACATCAAAGAGACATCAAGAGTGAATCTTGAGTTGTCTATGATGTCGCCAAGAACCCTGCGTAAGTGACATCAAAGAGAGATCAAGAGTGAATCTTGAGTTGCCTATGATGTCGCTCAGAACCCTGCGTACGTGACATCAAAGAGACATCAAGAGTGAATCTTGAGTTGTCTATGATGTCGCTCAGAACCCTGCGTAAGTGACATCAAAGAGACATCAAGAGTGAATCTTGAGTTGTCTATGATGTCGCTCAGAACCCTGCGTAAGTGACATCAAAGAGACATCAAGAGTGAATCTTGAGTTGCCTATGATGTCGCTCAGAACCCTGCGTAAGTGACATCAAAGAGACATCAAGAGTGAAACTTGAGTTGCCTATGATGTCGCTCAGAACCCTGCGTAAGTGACATCAAAGAGACATCAAGAGTGAATCTTGAGTTGTCTCTGATGTCGCTCAGAACCCTGCGTAAGTGACATCAAAGAGACATCAAGAGTGAATCTTGAGTTGCCTATGATGTCGCTCAGAACACTGCGTAAGTGACATCAAAGAGACATCAAGAGTGAATCTTGAGTTGCCTATGATGTCGCTCAGAACCCAGCAGTGAAAAACATTTCTGCCATTTACTTTCTACCCACCTGTAATTTGATGTTATGTATGCCCCCACAATCATCTGCCCCTGCTTTCAACTGATAAGCAAGGGAGAGGAGTAATGGGAGAGCATGCATAACAACATGGCCTCTCATCCATTTTACAAATGAGAAAAAAGAGCCTGGCCTCCTTCCACCCGCACCCTCCACTCTCTGTGCCTTCCATTTCCTCCGCTCCAGACGTTGTGATCCCTGCTCTCTAGTGCTGCTCAGACAGGCTCTCTGAGATCCCAAGTGCAACAGCCCAGAATTATAGGGTTTAGAATCCAGGTATTCATGCTAATGGCTCTCTGTGGGAACTATACTTAACATAAAATGAGGTTCACCAAAGCTTTCAATATAATTTCATAGAGAAGACTTGTAAACACATTAAAATCTTTGCCACTGGGACCAAAACAATGGTGCATTTGGTGCTCGCTGCATTCTTAAACACTTCAAGAAAACTGATAAATTTCCAACATGACTGACCAGTGGGGAATGGAACGTACACATTACTCAGAGGTCAGTGTGGCTGTCAGATACAGAGGCTAGTAGGTAAGAGGTAAGTGCCATAGACACCATAGGTGGTGTGAAATAGGACATTTTTATTGGCTGCAACCGCAAACGTCTAGTCGTTGTGTCAACAAACAATTTCTGAAAGGTACAAAGTCACTTATGTTTATAGTTCCACACAAGTCACAGCTTTACCTTACTTGAACGTGTAATCATAATTCCACCAGTGCCCTTCTTCATGTCCATGCTGCCCATCCCCAAACCCTACCAGTGCATGCCAAGGAATAATATAAAGGGAACTTTGCTTTCATGAACTTGACAACATGTTGACCCAACTGCACCTGAAACTGGATTCAAATGTTTTGATTCTGAGCAGAATGGCCTCTCAGCTCTCTTTAATGATTCCTCAAAATTCCATAGCCATCCTCTCATACCTCTGCACTCTTTGGAAGAGTCACAGCCCTCATTCTTCCTCACACACAGCAGCAGCTACAGTTCCTTTTTCAAGAATGCATATGTGCATGATTGGGGATTCCTATAGCAAGAACCCAGCTAAGAAACAGTACTAAGCAAAGATAGCATCTATTTTAAATATTAAATAAATTGTAATTGGAAGGTCCTCTGCTCTTTGAAAGTGTCTGAGTATTCACTCAACAACGGTGTAAATGTCCCAAAAATATAAATGTTTCCGAGTAAGGGGAATTTTGTCTCCATTTTACGCGAACCTGCTGAAACAGCATTTTGATCAAATGGCAGTTCAGGTTTTTTGGACTGGATTAATGGTACATGGTGGAGCAAGTTCTCATCTTGCAATGCATGCTTATTTATGCACCAGAGAATGCTCATAATAAACCTTTGAAAAGAGAAAAATATATAAATTCCTGATGTTCAAGCGTACAGAAAAATCTTGAAATGTTGTCGGTAAAATGAGCCTATATCAATGTTTTACTTCTAAATTATGACTAATAATGTAATATGCATAGCTAACGTCATATCACTCATAGTTCAATACATTTTCATCACCCCACCATCAACATAATCTCATCAAATAAAATTAAAATTGAACCAATCCGAAAACATATTTTATTTTTTCCTCTAAATTGCTTTCTGTTAATGCACACATTTTTCGAATCGATAAAATGAAACTAAAGACCTAAGAAGCATTCACTGGTGCTATGGAAATATGTTCTCACATCAAAACTGTATAATGGTTACCAAAAGTAACAAATTCTTTCAACCATGAAATCTGACTGCAAGAGCGGAATGCTGCATTATTATTTAAAATGTAAACACTCCAAATAAAGTTACCTCATGTTTGCTATTTAATTATACTTAACATAGCAAAGACAATATTTTTAAAAAATCTTTAAAATATTCAAATATAAATAACATTGATGCGCTACCCACTAAAGCCCTCTGTCATGATATGAACTATAACATTAATATAAAAGAATATTACATACAGCCCAAAATAAATGAACACCAACATTTTAAAATATTGTTATTAAAAAATAAAATAACAATGTTTATTAAATCATTTAGGTAGAATTTAAAAACATTTAATAAATCATTTACAAATGAAACCTTACCCTCAAAAATTGTAACTCCCATAATTGTAACCCTATTGTTGAGCCCCTAAACAACAACATAAAAATATTTGAGCCTCCCCTCAAAATTAGTTCAGTTCAGAAGCTATGTTTATTTAGACTGTGGTCTGTAAAACATCTAACATAAAAACAACGTACATTTAAAGATTAAAGACAATAAGAGACTATAACATTTTAAACTAAGGCTCTTCTCTTAATTTCCAATACAAATCAACCTATTGCACATACCACATTTAAAAATTGCATATAAGATAAACATTTCGGAGCTTCCCACCTATTCAACACTCCATATTTCCTTAAAATGAGTTTCAAAAATCTCCACCTTAACTTCATTAAAAATCAACTAGTAAAATATGGAGATTCATACATTTCTTTTTTGAACTTGCAGTTTCAAACGCACCCATTTTCTTTTCACCCCCTGGCCATTTCAATTTGAGAATTTAAAGGGATTAAGACCAATTCTAAATCTAAAAATGTCATACTTCATTTCTGCATTAGCCAATGACGATAAATAAAGGAATGAAATGTTAGTTTGCCATGAGTCCCATATCAGAGCTGTGGGCTTCTTAGTTAGGGTACGCTCAAAATCCTTTTCACAGGCGTTTGCCTTCATTCTTAAATGCATATCATTTTCCAAGATTTTTACCGGTACTTTGATGGAGGGAGCGTCCAGGGAGAAGTGATCTTCTACCTTTAACAACACCCCCAAAAATCACTATCTACCATACCCCCAGTAAACCCAACATCCCACAATAAAAAAATAATAATTATATAAATAAATATACAAATGTTTGATCAATTTCAACCATTACATTTTTTTTAAAATTTGAAACATTTATAATAAAATAAAAATGTATTTATGTATTTTGAAATAAAACACTACAAATCTGGACACCCAAATTAACCCCTAATCTGTAAATAATTTGAATGCAGGAACCAAAATAAAATGATAAAAAATAACACATATTTTATTTTTAAAAATGACCAATAGATTAAGATTAAACCTCCAAAGGAGAAAGTTAGGTATATTAAAGCAAAGTGTCTCCCTGCCTCAAAATATATCAGGCTTCTACTAAATTTACTGACACATGCAGGACCATGGCTCAGGGCTCTGAAAAGGAGCATAGGTAGGTGACAGGGCAACAGGTAATGGAGCAGAACACAGGCAGGCGATGGGATGGAGGGCGTGAAGGGGGACGGTTACACCAATATGTGTAGTGAATAGAGAAAGGAGGACATGTTACAGAGTACCAAGTGTGGGAGTGATTGGGGCATAAGTAAAGGGGACAGAGCGCCATGTTGCTGGGCACCCACCGCCAGTGGTTCTGATAGCAATGCACCTCATTCCAAGATGGCAGCTCGTTTGTAACTTTATGCATTTACATTCCATGGCAGATGCAGAGATTCGACTCGTGATGCCTCTACCTCCTGTTCCCTTTTGCGCAAACCTCAGGAAAGGGCAAGCCAGCAATTTCCTAGGTAAACCCAGGGGCAAAGTCAGGTGTGGCCCTAAAACCAAGGCATGCGCCAGGCCATTCAAAGAATTATCATTTAAATGATGCAACTGAGGAGACTCCCAGTTGCGTTAACTGTTTTAAATTCAGTATGGCTCATTGTTTAACAATTGTGCTTTCAATTTAATACATTAGATCGTGTTATTCTGTTGGGTCACATTATTTTACAGTAATTACTTCTAAACATAAAAAGTGAAAGATTTAAATACTGCTTTCTATAATGCAAACAGGCAGTTTGTTGTGTGATGCACACTATAAAAGTGGGCAAAATCATCATTATATCCATGAGCAACACTATAGTCTAACCGCACATGTGTACATTATGCGATGTTCACTCTGAACAGAGTCACTTTTAGGTGTACCCACGTGTTGGACGTAGCAAAAGGGAATGCGTCGGGGGGATTTGGTGGTGGATCTTTCAGGTATCTTCATTTAATCTGCTTTGTAAGTGGGAGGGATTAACAAAGAGATGCTCGCTTTTCGATTGGTTTATACCCAGGGCTTTAAGTGGGATGAAAAAACTGGGGGGTCTCTCAAAGGGGCCTGGCCAATGTAATTAAGGGGGTGGCATAAAAACACGTAAGCTAAAAATCTGTGCTTAGCATAGTGTGCCACCCCACTTGTATTTTGCTGTTTCTGTCATTGCATCCAGATATATGATACAACAAGTAACATCATACCTACAACAAGTCAGGGCTATTGGCTTTGTCAATGGTTGTTAGTTGCATGAGATAAATAAGCAGCAACTATGGCTAGCATATAATATTGAAAAAGCTTCCACTTAAAGCCCTGGTGACACCACGACCATGTTGCTGCTCCTGAGTTTCAAAAAGAGAAGGGAAATCCAGAGAGAAAATGACTCTCTTTAAAGGATTACCCTGCCCCTACAACGCTCACCTGGCATGACGTCATGCCGTAACCTCCACTACTGAGAAGTGAGCAGTGTGAGCACGCGCACATCGATGTGCCTGCTGTCACTGCAGCTGGAAAAAAACGGACCGCCTGTGCCTGGGCACAAAACCGAGCCCGATAGAGACCCGTTTCGAGGCCCCCTTTAAATAACTGCAGGTGCTCAGCACCGTTGAGACCCGGTCCACTTAAAGTCCTGTTTATACCTGTATAGAGCATAGGATTCTGGTGCCCGTCACAGTAACATGCATTTTATGATGGAGAGAGAAGGACAGCGATTCAGGCTTGACTCGAATTTGGTTCTGCCATCTGAACTAGAGACAGACCTTAGCCCAAGCCAGGCTTGCGCCTTCATTGGTGCCCCCGCCCATAGCAAACATGCTGACCATTCACAACGTCCCTCACTGTGATCCCCTAAAATCCTTCATGCTCGGTTCCCTCCAGATTCTGTCTCTGCCCTCCTTGCCTCTTTCCCATAGTACTCTGTCCCTTGTTCTCCTGTCCCCTGCTCCCTGTGTTCCGTTCGCCTCCTTACCACGCTAGTGCACTATCCTCCAATCCTCTCCTCTTATGACCCCCCCACCCTCAACATGCACAGTGGTCCGTCTAATGACACATTCTTCACCAATAAATGACATTCTCGTCAGCCCACCCTGCTTCGTCCCATGCCGCAGGTTAGCTCGCCCCCTACCTGTGCCCCGTGCACAGTGCATCTGCTGACCCTCTCAGTCCTCCTGCAGGACTCCCAGAGGGCCCTGCAAGACCCTCACTACACCTACATGGGTCACAGCACGTGTAGGGCGTGATGCGCAGCATTTGCAGTATTCTCCTAGTGTGTATGTAGGACTATCACATTTCAAGTCAATAGATTAATCATTAAAGTTTTGCGTTTTTCCAGTCTGTAACAATTGTTGGCAATGTTGGATTTATTTAGAGTTTTTAATGGCCACATTTTTTGCAGATTGCCATTGCAATGTTGTTTCATTGAACTCGCATCTGAAGAAGGTCGTGGTTTTAAGCAACTGACTGTGTATTGTCTGGTTTCATAATTCATAAGTCCCCTCTGAGGGACTGAAGGTTGTGCTTATTGTGAAAGTTGGTAGAAAGGAAACTGACATACAATGTGGCCTGGATTTGCAATGTTATCAAACCACGAACACCGGTTACACAAGGTGAGCATCAGAGCAGCTGACACCTGATTATGCATTGCCTATACACATGTGGCCGTACATGTTCTTGCACCGCTGCTGGATATGCATTATCGCCCCCGTTTCTGTAATGAAAACGTGCATTGGTGTTATCGGTATGGGCCTAGTCTCTGTATGCAGGGGAAGCCTGCACTGCTGCTGCCTGTGCTGTGCCTGTTCTGTATGTGGAAGATTACACTGCTGAGGCAAGTACCTGCTCTGCGTGGGCGAAGCTTGCACAATTACCAGTGCAGCATACTGGGATGAGGGGAAATGTGTGTGTGTGAGAGGCTTACAGTTCTGCTCCCAGTACTATACGTGTTCTGAGTGTGTGAAACTTGCACGACTGCTGTCTGCATTGCCTGTGTGGTTTGTGTATGTGTTAAAAGCTTGGACTGCCGCTGCTTCTACTATTGCATATTTGGAGAAATCTTGTGCTGCAGCTGCCGCCCATACTGCAGATGGTCTGTGTATTATGGAAGTCTGCTTTGCCAGTGCTTGTTAATTTGATAAAATTGTATTACTGGGGAGAGAGAAGTAGATTATTCTTCGCGTTATTGTTTGTGGATTAAGCTGCTTCTGTTGTTGTCCACATCATTATAAGTCCATCATTGATGAACCTGTGGATCACAGCGTACCCTCCCTTGAGATGGGCATTCTGTATACTCAGTACCCGGATCCTGATCCCTATCCAGCGCAGGGCACAGAGAGAGGGTATCCTTTTTAGATATGCCACCTCTGACACTACACTAACCCCAGAACTACACTCCGCTTTATTAATAGCTCCCTCCTCGGATCTTCTTCTCCCCTACCCTGCACCTCTATTCTCCAAATACGTCACTCTCCTCATCACTACCACTTCCTCTGACACTGCACTTTATTCCTCCAAACACACTGATTGTTCGTAACTCTTCCACTTCCCATAGGCTACATTCTCCTGACCCTGCTCTACCTACCACTATTTCCATCAGGCACCTATCCCTCACTTCCCTACATCGCCCCAACAATACTCTCCATGAACCTCTCTTGACATCTTTAGCAGTGCCTCACTCTGCTCTCACTTAAGTCTCTCCTGCTCTCCTCCTCTCTTTGGTCTTCCTGCTGCTCGCAGTCTGCTAACACATAGAGTCGGACTTCCGGCCTTATCTAGTCCATCAGTTTTGCTGTCGATCCCTAACACTGAAACATTCAATGCGTCTCTTGCTTTGTCCCAGATGTCCTACCCACCTTGTGCCTCAGTCCTGTCTGAATCATCTCTGTATTTACCCTCCAGCACTCCTGTTGGAGGCTTGTCTTGAATTTTGGATACTTATGTAAACAAGTATTTTCAAAAAGATGTTTCTGATACCCTCCTTTCAGTTTTATACAGACCCAGAGTAAAATCCTTTGTTGGATATGTTTTAATCTTGTTCTTAAAAAAGTTAGCTGTCAGAACTGCTCAGCAACCGGCAGCCTCAGGTTACTCAACAACCAAGGCATCCCCATTTTTGGAACAATCGTCCACCCCCGAGCCCTTGCGGCCCTGTGACACTCATCGTCAGCTCGAAGCTCTCTTGCTGTACATTTGGTGCATTTCCCCTTTCTACCCAGTCCTGATGAAGACCCCACCCTCAAGGCATCAACTTATCTGTATTTTATAGCAGTCGAAACGTTGACTTTTTTTGGTTCTTATCAAACATGGATGATAGAGATTAGATATCTGCATTCTCCTCTGTGTGTGTTATGATTTATCATTTACATGGATGCCAGTCGTCTGGCCGGATAGGTTTCAAACTCGGCTTTTTGATGTATATATGCTCACTACCTTTCCCCTATGTTCACTTTCACTAACCCCTCACGCACTATCATCCCTTGCCAATGCACCTTTTCAATTGTTCGATTGATATTGTTATTGATACTGTTCTACAGATTGTGTTTTACCTTTTGGATTTGTTCCTAGACCTGATAGAATAAAATTTACAGCCATTCTTGGCCTTATTCTAATGTGGTGTATGATTTTCATTTAGTTATATATGATTAATGCTTATATTTATGTTGTTAGACTCATTTCCACTGTGACGCTCTCTTTATGTACTTAATCTTGTTCTTGGCATACTTTTGAGGAATGTTTGAGTCTTTTGTGTCTGACTTCTCTCCTCCATCTTTGGCCAGTATGGACCTCATTGTGAGTGGCCCATTAAATGGGCTGGATTTTCCCCAACTCCGAAGTTACAGATACCGGTAACTCCTGAGGTGGGGAAAATCTGGCCTATAATGAGTTGGACTCTGGGGATCCACTAAGAAGTGAGGGATTTCCTGTGGATAAGTCATTCTTGGTCCAGGTCCTACATTTGTTTGATAAGGCTCCCTTGAGCTAATGCGCTGACGAGCTCTGGTTGATGCCCTTGCGCTCAGAGAGTGGTACAGAGCCTGAGAAGACTATGAGCAGCATTTCCAGTATCCCTAAAATGACTTGTTAATCTCTACTGATGAAGGACAATTATCATGAAACGTGTCTAGAGATACACAGCACTGGCTGCACCAACAAGGATGAAAACTCAAGACTGTCACTGAAGTACGTGTTATCATGCACTACATTTACCATAAGGCATTTGGGTGAACTGAGTGCAGTGTGCTCCCTTAATGTATTGGGGCGAACTGAGTGCAGTGTGCTCCCTTAATGTATTGGGGCGAACTGAGTGCAGTGTGTGTGTGTGTGTGTCTGTGTGCGTGTGTGTGCATGTGTTTGTGTGTGTTAGTGTATAGATATATATTGCTTTCTATCTTAAAAGGCCTTCACCCACTATACTCCTAAACCCTGCATGAAAAATTGACCTTGACTCACTTCAGTGTGATTCCCCTGGTTTTTGGCTTCAGAGTGACCCTCTTCGTACCTTCCATCATCTGTATGCCTTCTATTTCTTAGTATAGCCTCCTCCCATTCTCATGCCTGTGGAATAAGTCTAGGGTCGATAGTGATACTTAAATAGCCTCCTGGAATTTCCTTGAAGGCTTACTTGAGCAGTCAGGGCCTAGCTCATGGGAGGTGACTTGGAGGTTAGCCCTCAATGCAGTATTACAAGAGCCAGTGAAATTATGTGGTAATAGAGGACCAAATTATATGGCAGAGTTGACTAATTTATGCAGCAAGAAAAGGCAAATTAGGCTTTGATAATTCAACACATTCTCTGGCAGTATTAATTTGCTATTTGGCATTCAAACACACATTAATACTAGGCCCAGGCGTAATTTTAAAGAGCCCCCTCGCGGGGCCCATGGGGGACAGCAGCGCCACCCCCACGAGGAGCAACGCCCGATGATGAAGCATGACACTCAAGGGTGTGTGAGGGCACTATATCCAAAAGGAGGGATTCCCCATCACTATTTATAAACCCAACCTCTTTGAGATTGACCACTTTCCATTATTCCTCTCTACCAACCAGAGTTTGGTTGCCACTCTCTTGAGACCTTAGGAACAGCTACCCCCCAGTGTCTACCACGTAATTTTAATTACGCCTGTGTAATCAGAGTAATTTTGATAATTCTGCGTTACTCTTTGATGCGGAATTACCAATAATTACACCTGCTTGCTTAATTAAGAGTAATTCTGGGAAAACAATCCTACTGCGAGGGCACATTCAGTGTCCGTGAGCGGCTGCTCGGGCTTGCTATTTGTGTTCTCCAGAATTTAGTGCTTTTTCCTAAAGCAAAATGCATCCTTGAATTCATTTTGGATGCAAGAGTGCATTTTGCGCTAAGAAAATAGCGCTAGTTGCCGGGAGTAAGTTGGGGGGAAAATTCTACCCAAACAGCACATTTAGCACTATTTCTTAGCACAAAATGCCTTCTCACGTCCATTTTGGACGCAAGGGCAGCATTCTGCAATAAGAAAATAGCGACAAATGCCGGGGTAAGTAGGGTGAAAATCCTACACCAAGAGCACATGTAGCGAGTGTGAGTGGCTGCTTGCGCTTGCTTTTCATGTTCTGTTGCATTTTGCACTACTTTGTAGCACAGAATTGCATTCTTGCTCCAATTTTGGATGCGAAGGGACATTTTTACATTAATAAATAATGTTAAACTCAGAATTGCTCTCCTCACTGAATTATGCGTAATGTCGCAAATGTTTTAGGTCATTCTGCGCGATTATGCTACACTGAATTATGCAAGTTACACCCACCCCTATTTAATACTGCCTGGTAAAACACAGTAGTGTGCGTATAACAGATGAATCCAACAATAAGCAACAGAAGGGTGACTAGTTAGCCTTTGCAAAGGTTCTGCCACTGCGCTGCAACAAATTCGGCTCTTTTTTAATCTGTTTGAGTTAGAAACAAATTATTTTTGTTGAATTCTTCAAATTGTGCACCAAATATTGCATTATGCAGCAAGTGTCTTGAATCCATAATATAATCATGCAGAAAATCCCACAGAATTGCATAATTCCTGTGCTCCAAACGTAACCCATTGATTACCTTCACAATAAGTATAAATGTCCAGCCATGGTTGTTTCTTTAAAATGAATAACCATTTTAGGAATATGGGTTCCAGTTTGGTTTTTGGACTGGTTTAAGCGGGCTTGGTAACCTCGCATGGAAAACAGTGGGACAATGTGACATAATTTACCAGAAGAGGGATCACAGTGGTCCCTGGAAAAGAGCGCATAGCTGTTTTAGTGGTAAAATGCTCCTTCGTCTCCCCACCATTAAATATTTGTCTTCTTGTGGGATTATTTCGCAAAATGCATCAAAACAGCAGGATCAAAGACAAATTAAGTTGAATTAAAATGTAATAAAACACAGCCCAGCTCTCTCAGTTGCTACTGGTTGCCATTAGCTTTTTTGAGGTGCCTCTGAAGAGCCTAGAAATCTCGTCCTAGTGCCTCCCAGCCTAATAGTTGAGGTAAAATAAAAACAATTCTAGCTGGTGTACAGGGTTTTGGTGATCCAGCAAACTATAAAAAGCTAGATATTGGGAATTACATGATTTGCGACCTTTCATGATGGTAACACTGAATGAATCATATTGGATACTGGGGAGTCTCTCTTGCTGCTGGGTGGTGTCAGGACAGGCCCTGACTCTGAAATCAAGTTATTGGAGAACTCCAAGTTCGACTAACGACAATCTGATTAATTTAGGGTCAGTAATGAGGTCATAGGTCAGTGGGCTCGGGGGCTAAGAAGAGCTGCGCCAATGCACAACCTTGTAAGATAAGGAGAAACCCAAACGAGACTTAAGGACACTTTTTCAGCATCTGGTTCAAAGACTGTGACCAGGCACTGCCAAACAAAGGCAAGTGGGCACAAAGCACGATGAAAAACAAGATACAATTTTATATGAATGTCCATTTTCAATTCAACACATTTTTCAAGGATTGTATTCTGCGATGAACAAAACTACAGCCTTGCAAAATTGTTCTGCTGGTCGTTTGTTGACTTGAGATTGGGGAACTGATTGAGTAGATGTTTTCTGAGTTAACGTTTAGCAGTAGCGTGACAATGATGTCACTGAGCTCCATGGGAACTTTCTTGGAAGTGAATGCTTCCAACAGAGTGGCCCTCTCTCACTCCGTTATAATGTAATAAATGCGAGTGACCAAAATATTTAGGTTATTTTTGAAATACCTGTAAAATTGTCTTTCTTTTAGCGAGAAGGAATTATCATATGAAAATGTAGACTTCCTTTGCCAAGGGTCTACCTAATCAGTGCATAATAAAACTTGAACTTGAAAAAGGCAAAATATTGTATATATAAAAATCTATTTATTGACTGCTTTACGTTGGTTTATTTGGCCAAAAACTTTGCAATTACTAGTTAAAAAGATATTTAAAAAGTTTGAAAAGCTTGGAATTGTAAATGATAAAAACATATTTGTGCCTTTATAAAGCTGGTAGCTAAGATGCAATTTTAGAAAGGCTTACAGTATTAGTTATGAAGTAGAAGAACTCATTTATGAGTTTAACTGAAGGGAAAATCTGAAATTTAATAGTTGAAAAGGTTTCACAGAAGTCCCAAAATATATATGACTTCAAATTTAAATAGTCAATGTGAAACAATTAAGCTGCGCTAATTGAAATTCACATGTGTGACAATTGTTTAAGAATTTTAAATGTTGATTTGTTAATTAAATATTATAGATGTGACATAGATATAGAAATTTGTTAGAAAATACTAAACAACCATTTCATGACTAAAAAAATCTTTGGATTAGTTAACGAAAAAAAAAATTGATTATAAATTCTGTTTAGGGATTTTAAAAATGGAGGCTGTTAGTTAATTTAAAAAATAATAATAATACTCTCTGGGATTCGAAAGTGGAGAAGTGGTGATTAAAACATATTAGGCAGATTTTTCTGTCATATTAGATGCTAGCGGCGAATGACTTTTAATTGAGTTTCATTATACATTAGATTAAAAACTGCAGGCTGGCGGAGGCAGCCACACACACAATCGCAGACTGCAGTTTGCAAGCCCCAAATAAGTCTAGTGATGTCTTGCAGCTTCTGCAGGGCTTTTCCTCTGCACAAAACCACCAGTGCAGTGAAATAGCACGGCATGGAGCAGGGCAGGAGCAGGGCAGGAGCAGGGCATGGAGCAGGGCAGGAGCATGGCATGGAGCAGGGCAGGAGCACGGCATGGAGCAGGGCAGGAGCAGGGCATGGAGCAGGGCAGGAGCATGGCATGGAGCAGGGCAGGAGCATGGCATGGAGCAGGGCAGGAGCATGGCATGGAGCAGGGCAGGAGCATGGCATGGAGTAGGGCAGGAGCATGTTCAACTGGTATCTTTCAAGAAAGGGGCGTAAGGAGCACATGCGCTGCGCTCTGTGGGGCTTTTTAGGTCACTCTGAGCCTGTGGGCATCTGCCGATTGCTGAGGTTTATTAAGCATTGTTTCCACCCTGGTCCCAAATTCATTGTATTGACTTCTGGAGCATGGGTAAGCCACAAAGCTCTTTGCCTGAGCATTGTCTTTGCATGTCCACTCGTGTCCGAGCTGTAAATTCGAAACACACAATCTTTCTTCCTTGTTCGGCTATTAGCCTATTCCCCTTTAGTTTTGCAAATAATTCTATTTTTGTTGTTGTTACTGCACTGATATTTCGTGCTTCACAGCGTACAAAGAGTAACCGATTGCTGGACTGAGCAAGTTGGCAGGCATTTCATGTCAGCACATCTCACAGCATCTTCTGTGGCCCTGCCACAGGCTTAGTTATCTAGAGGCAACACGGGATACCAGTAATGTTTGCAAGAGAGGCATGCATGCACATACCTGTATTCTTTGGATCGTGCAACTGCATCAAATGCACTGTCCTCAACCTCTTAAATGTTTACAAAGTTAGTAGGGACTCTGCTGCAGAGCCATGGTCAAGCTAGAATAAGCAAAAATGGGGAAATTAGGTAAAATGTGGTTGTTCGGGCAGTTAGGCGGGAGGAATAATCCTGTGGGAGCCCTTCAGCTCTATTCACTCCCCCTCCATTCTGCAGGCAGAGTTAGGGTTTCACTGCTTCCAATAGATCCAAGCGAAAACCTATCACTATCCTTGTCACCTTCTTCGTTGATGAGTCCAAGTAGGCCAAAATTCCAGAGCTAAGCGATTCTGGGCCTGGGTGAAGTTCGCGGAGTTCGAAGTGACCAAAAACTCTGCTGCTCTACGCAGAGTTCCACAAGCGGCAGAGTGAGTTGGGTCTTGCCATTCACGCTGATTTTTAGCACTGGGTGTTTGTCCCACACTGGAAAATCAGCACAAACGGCAACATGCGCAGCACAAGAGGGCACTGCTTCTTTCTGCCGCTCAAGTAGATTTTCTACTCAAGCGGCAGCTTCCTCAACATGAACGGAAGGTTTCTCAAAGCGAGCGGTAGCGACCATCTGCGACTGCCACGTTGAGAAATCTCGCCGGGAGGTGGTCTGGAGTACGATTTTTCTTGCTCGCCAACTTAACGTTGGCAAGTGCGTGTGAGGAAAAAACCCCACTCCGCTATGAGGAGTGGACTTTTTAGGAACTCCACACGCGACTTGGGGTGCGGAGTGGGAAAATGTTCGCAAACTCCACGAGCGGGGCAGACTTTCACGCCTAGGCCTAATCGGTACATCAAGAGAAGTAGGTGGATGGAAGCTGAAAAGCAGAACAGATTAACCTCAGGCGTGACTGTGAACGACTTAATTATTAACAATCTTTCTCCTCCAACTGTCCCCTCAAGTTCTTGCAGTATCCCAGCCAGTGAGCTTGCCTTTCACTCTTCCTCCTCCTCGAAGGTAGACAAAGAAGGGACACCAGGGCAAGGCTTCTTCACGTACAAACAGAACAGAATGGACAAGAACAGGCCGAGGTCTCCTGAGACTATTGCTCTATTGATGCAAGGGTCTCTTGGAGGCTAATTCAAGGTATCAAGGTGCCTGTGGCATTCTTAAAGGATCAATAAAGGGTGGTGGGGGCTTAAGCATGTCAGGAGAAGACCATCTCCCAAGTGAGTCTTCAACTGGGATAGCTCGCAACCTAAATTTATTTTCTAAACCATAGTTGCCAGAACTATATCATAGCAACCAGCTGTTAGCAGTAGAATGTCAAGAGCTAGAAATTGCTATTTTGAAGGCAGAACTAAAAATGTTCAAAGGAAAGCTTGCGTTGATGGGGTCAATGATCCCAGCCAAACCAATGATGATGTCAAGACTAACATAGACAAGGCTTGTACAGTTTGCCTTCCTACAGCAAGCACCTATCCTTTTGCTCCTCCCCTCCTCCAAGGGTAACGCTGGATTTTCTGGAAGCATTGTCAAGCACAAGGCCAGCGGTCACCTAATGGACCAAGAAATCTAAGCACTTCCCAGTTGTCTGCCTCTCTGTAATTGATCAGTACAAACAGATAAGTCCACCCTAAGATGATCCAGATCTGTACACCCAACTCCTTTGAATAGGAAGCTGTAGCAAGAGGCAAAAGGAAATCCGATGATGGAAGACCTTGGAGTGACTAAGCCATCTTTCTTAACCAGTTGGGGCACGGGGAGTAATATACTAACAAATAATAGTCCACACCCCTCCTCCAAAATACCCAGTGACTGGCTAACAACTGTAAAAATATTACCATCACCAATGTACCAAAAAAGGTGGATAAAAATAACCTCACAATGTCCACAAAGCTTTTTTTTGATTAAGAGTGAAGGTGGGTGATACCTAGGTTAGGACCAAGGATGTCAACTCTGACTGGGATAAATATCTCTGAATGTGATAAGGCCACTGATTGTATTGTGGTAGGATGCTGGAACAGCAACTTGACCGATTTCTAATAAGATGTCAATCCGCCATATCCCCTACTTCCAATAAACATAGATGAATAGATTACCTACTTTAGAAACAAAATGTGCGGAACGTTTTAAAGAGGTCATCTGGTGGGTGATGTCACAATGGGGCAAGTAGTCATTATCCAACAAAGGAATATTCTGGAATGCCCATTGTTGGTTATTTCTAGAAATGCAGGACTGGGTATGAAGAAGTGTTTTTTTTCTCTGCAGTAGATGCCCCTTGCCTAATTGGAGATCTTGGAATGGGAGGTAAATTTGCCCCTTTTCCTCGCTGATACGTGTGGGATAGGGAGAAAAATAAAATAGACGTTTTTCCAGTGCAGATTTTGTGCAACCAATGAGCTGTGGTAATTTTTTATGACATCATAATTCTGAGACATTCCCGTATGGCATATGAAAGTAATGGCCCTCCATTCTGACATCAGAAAGCCCCACAATGATGACCTAAGGCTGCTCTTTAACAAGTGTAAGGACGTTGAAGTGAACAGATCTGCAATATGCAGCTTTTTCAACAGAATTTCCTCACAGTGTTTCTTGGCTTGATGCAATGAATGAATGGAGAATTTAGAAAAATGTATTTTTCCCTTTTGATTCTGCGTTGTGGTAGTGCCCGTGCAGATATTGGCATGGAGGGTGTACAATACACAAAAATTGCCTTTGTACCACAAGGCAAGGATTCCTTTTTCTGGGGAGCTGCAGTGCGTGGATTTAGACTCAGCTCTTGGGCTATATAAGTAGCAGACAGGACCCACTGGCTTCTACAGGCATGCCCCTCTCTAAATTTTTACTATACTAACACCTTCATCACACAAGCCCCAGCACAGACCTGCCAAAGCCCTAACCAGTGCAAGGAAGATGATGAGCAGAGGAGGGCTGTGTGTGATTTGGAGGAAGAAGAGGAAGGTACAATTGTATTTAAAAAGGTTTCGTATTTTGGGGTAAATGTGGAAACTGGCATGGCGATGTTGAATCTAGAATGTCATTGCTGCTTTACACATTAGGCAAACATTTGAAATCTTAGCGATTGCGCTTTACATTTTGTGAAGCGTGTGAAAACTGGGATGGCACTAGTGTTTCACACATTATGGGAAAATTCGGGAAGCGCCATGACAATGATTCGCTTTGTATGCTTGGGCAATGTATAAACTGGTTTTGGCAATGGTGCACTAGTAACCACATAGATAACACTACCATCATAAGTATACCCATAGGGGAGGCAGTGAGCTGCCCTTAGCACAATGCGCATGGTGGGCCAGTTTGGACATCAATGATCAGCCATGGCAGACTGACATATTGAGCGCCATATTATTAACAGCACCCTCGAATAATTGAGCGACACTCAGGTATATGTTGAAAACACTCTGGCATACGACGACTTTGCCTGGCATAAAATAGCCCTTAAAATAACAGTTTTTATCTGCCACACCACATTCTTCTCACCTGGAGAACAAATATAATTTCGATCTCTAGAGTCCATGTTAAACAAGTAGAAGAATCAAGTCCTGCGGCTCTTGGGAAAAGACTTCTTTAGTGACCTTAAGCTACATTTTTCTTAAAGGAGCAGGATGTCACTTTCAAACTTAAGTGAGATTTTGGGTTTCCCCTACAAATCACTAGCTGTATTTTGTGTAGGCCTGTGTGTAAAATTTCGCTCCGCTAGCAGAGTTTGCGGAGTTTTTCCCACTCCGCGCTCTGCATAGAGCGTGGAGTTCCAAAAACTCTGCGTAGTGGAGTTTTTGATCTTGCACGGCTATCCGACGCTAAGTTGGCGAGCGCGAGCAAGGAAAATCATACGCTAGACCACCTTCCGGCGAGATTTCTCAACGAGGGTGGTCACGGCAGGTCGCTACTGCTTGCATTGAGAAACCTTCCACTCGTTGAGGAACCTGCCATCTACTCGAGGGGCAGAAAGAAGCCGCGCCATGTTGCGCTGTACGTGGTGCCGTTCACGCTGATTTTACAGCGCGGGACAAACTTCTGCCGCTAAAAATTAGCGCGAGCAGTGCGACTTACCTCACTCTATTGCGTGTGAAACTCTGCATAGCGCAGCATCGTTTTTTTGGCACTTCGCAGAGTTCCGCGTAGCAGAACTCTGCCCAGGCCTAATTTCATGATTTACCATTCTGGCCCTCGCTGAGATTTTTGGGTGAAGGTTTCTACACTGCACTGACCATAGGGCACTGACCATTGCACAGTTACTACCACGATGCTGACATGGAAGCCCCTAGCCTCCCCCAAGTATAAACGAAAGACCTACTTCAGCCGCTCGGTCACAGCAGAGAGGGAGGTTCCCAATGGTCTAGCAGACATCATCAATAACTATACACAGGTGGAATTCATTTACTTTTTAGGGCTAAGGGCAATGAATCGAGGCAAGAGTCGGCGGCGAGCCTGGTCTTATCCTGTAACTAATTCTTTTCCAATTTCAGAACATTAAAGCCTGCTCGTAATCTTATCGGCGGCGCTGAGGTGAGCCCTACAAGCGTTATCCATTAACGCAGATAAGGCTATTCTCTATCCCGCGTGCACATACACAACCCCTTCGGCCCCTGCCCCCGTGGCTGCCAGTCACACGCGTTTAACAATTAATCTGCCGTTCCCTGTGACAGCTTGAAGGCGGGCTCCGCGGAGAGCCGAAGTAGGCCCGAGCGCGGTCGATACAGTTAGAAATGAGTTCGTCTCGAGGTGCCCTCGGCAGAGAGAAGGCGCAGTGCTGCTCTATCACCAGAGGCGGCGTAATCAGTACACAAGTGAAATAATAAATTGCTTAGTTAATGCGACGGCGGCGCCTTTAATTTGTGCAAAGGAGGTGCCGCGATGTGTACCCAAGCTATTAACCTGCTCCGTGCCCCTGGCAGTGAGCGGCCCGCCCCGTGTTGTATGGATTTGTAATTAGACTGGCGCTCAGATAACACGTTGCGCTTGGCTTGGAAGTTGGCGCCTCTCATCAAAGCAGCATTTCCCGAATGTGTTGAATGTGCTTCTTATGCAAAAAGTTGAATGAGATTGTGTTTTTCCAAAATACCGCTCACAATCGGTTCTCCTTAGTGCCATTGCTAGTAAGACCCATAAAGTGAATTGTCTTGTCCCAGGTGCACGCTTCCACAACACTTTAAATTGTTTATCTATAGAGCCCACGGCACTGGCTCACTCTGTGAGTATGAGGGGGGCATTTCATGCAGTTTTAAGAGATTAATGATGAACATTATCAAAACTAAACTTGACTCTGGGAAAAGGCTCGTCCCTGGCATGACACACATGCAAAGCAAACCTCAACTTAACATGGAGACTGACATTGAGGAACATGTTTCCACACTGCGGACCAGGGCCAGACTGGCCGTAGCGGGCACCGGGCGTTTTCCCAGTGGGTCAGAAGGGTGGGGGCTGGTTTTGGAGCGGTGGGGGCCGTTTATGTTACTGGGGGCCGGTTTTGCAGCAGTGCTGCAATATCGGCCCCCGGTAACAAAAGCAGCAGCAGTGTTTCCCACCAGCAACTCCCCCTCTCCCCCCCCCACACTCTCGGGCCCGATCCGGCTTAATTGCCAGGGCTGGTTTACGTTCTCAGTCTGGCCGTGCTGCGGACTAGTGCAAGCTTCTCTGATGACCAACCATTGCAAGCTTTTCATGCTGTGTACTGGGGTAAGCTTTCATACTGTCCAGCAGTGTAAGGTTTTCACACTGTCCACCAGGGTAAGATCTCATACTGTCCACAAGCATAAGCTCTCATACTGCCCAGCCGAGTGAGCTCACACTCGTCCACCAGTGTAAACATTTCACACAACCCTCTAATGTAAACTCTCATACTGCCCAGCAGCATAGAGTTTCCACACTGCCCATTACTGTAAGCTCTCATACTGCCCACCAGTGTAAATCCCCACACTGCCCACCAGTGTAACTTCTCACACCACTCACCAATGTAAGCTCTCTGACTGCCCACCATTGCAAGCTTCTGATGCTGCCCACCAATTTAAGGCCTCATATTGGCAACTAGCGTAAGGTTCTCATACCGCCCACCAGTGTAAGCTTCTCATAATGCCCACATGTGTAGGCTCTATTACTGCGCACAAGTGTAACCTTCCACACTGCTCACAAGTGTAACCTTCCATACTGCCCACAAGTGTAACCTTCCATACTGCCCACAAGTGTAACCTTCCATACTGCCCACTAATATAAGCTTCTTATGCTGCACACCAGGACAGTGGTCTTCAAACTTTTTAATGCCTCATACATGATTGCCAAACATACTATTCTGGTCAGACAGGCCTTACTAACGTGTAAACGTATCCACAGTGGGATTATAAGAAATGGGGGTGGGGATGGGGGTTTTGAAGATTTCCCTTCCCTTTTGACACCTTCTCCTAGCCAGGATATAAATGGCAAAAGATGTCAGTGATGGTCCATTACAGAGTGGCTTACTGCTGCCCATTTGTTTCCGCTGAAAACAAAGCACTGCTATCAGCACAATGCTTCTTTTGGCCAGAGACTGCCCCCCCCCCCACCGGATCAGTTGAGGCCCCCCTAGGGGAGCCTGCCTCCCAGTTTGAAGACCACTAGTGTAACCTTCCATACTGCCCACTAGTGTAACCTTCCATACTGCCCACTAGTGTAACCTTCCATATTGCCCACTAGTGTAAGGTTCTTATACTGCCCATGAGGGCAAGAGTCTCATTCTACTCACAAGGGCCAAATTTACACCAACCATGGAAGTATCTTAAACTACTCCTAAGAGGCGGGTTTATCAGTCAAAGCTCCTCACATTGTCCACTCAAGAAAGCTTTCACATAGTCCATCAGTGCCAACTTCTCAACAGGTCAGCAGTGCCAGCTGGTCACACTTCCCACCAGTGCCATCTTTAAAGATGCCCACCAGAGTCAGCTAAGCGCAGTGCTCGCCTGGTTGAGTGACTCAGGTTGTCAACCAGTGTTCATCTTATAGGAGCCTCATAGTGTGTTACTGTTTAGTCCCAAGGGGCCCATTCCGAACCTGGCGAGCGACGATAGGGGGGACCCTGCCCAACTGATTGGAAGTTTGCAGTATCTGCTGAAACCTAATGTGTGCGGGAACAGCCCTGGAAATGGGAAAAACGTGCAGAATTGGGACTGGTCATTCAAAGTGAGGGACTCTATTCCCCATTCTGGGCCCATAACTCTGAATGGCTGGAAACTGAGGCAGATACCAGAAACAGTACCTCCTGGCTTTCTATCTCCACAGGTGAACTCGGAATTGCAGCATTAGTGTCTTTACACGAGTCTGCCACATGATTGTCAACTCGTAGAGTTTGCTTACCCCTATGTGGGGTGCTTACAGGTAGCTAAATACTCTGTGATGGGTGTGTGGTTGGAAGGATGTTGAAGGGAGTGTTGAAGGGAGTGGGTTCCTCATGTAAAACAGATGTCGCCGGTAACCCCTTACTCGTTACACGCAGGGCAACTCAACAACCGGCCACACGATAATGTATGGTAAGTATTAGTAAACTAGCGCACGGTGCATCCTGTGTCATGGGCTGAAAACTGTATAAATAACACAATCTTGGGATCCCATCAGCCCTACCGTAGACAATATTACCACTTAGAGTAAATCAGCAGAAACTCTGATAATTGCGAGCGATATGGCTGTTGACTGTACCTGTGCTGTGAGTGAGTATGAGGAGATGTAAGGAGTTTGCTTTCAACAGACATGGACCTGGGCAGGGCATGTGCCAGCGCTTTCATCTTTCATCTCAGATCTGTACCGGGCCTTCATCTCCTACCAGGTCTTGGGTGCCTATCGGCAGGGCCACTGAAATTATGTGTCAGAGGCGAACCAAATTATGCAGCAGCGTTGACTAAATTGTGCATCAAGAAAAGTCAAATCATGCAGCGTAATGCAGCACATTTTGAAGCAATATTTTTTCACTTTGTTGTCATTTTTACACGTTTACACTGTATGGACTAAGGTTTCCACTTATTAATATCAGTTTAGCACTTTAATACAGCAATCAGCAGCTGAAAGGTAACCTGCCTCTGTGCGAGAAAATGCCTGTCACTGTAGGTTTTCAGTAACTTTTGATCTGTTTGACCTAAAAACACATTTTTTGTTAACATCTGCAAAGTATGCAGAAGATGATTGATGTGTGACAAGTGTAGCAAGTCCATAATTATGCGGAAAACGCTATGGCTGCAGAATTGCATTACTCCAGCGACCCTGCTTTTCTGTCATGACTAAAAATATTGTATATTTTGCTTAAAGAAAAAGAAATGGACAGTCTTAACAATATTCCTACCCTTTGTGAAAATATTCATAGTGCTAAAAGTGTAGATTGCAGTACTTACAGTAATTAGCAATCAGTCTATAGTAATGCATGTTGTGCTAAAGGAAATGGAAATGCTGCACTTACATTTTTTAACTTTTTACCAGACCCTCGATATGTGAAATTGCACAAGAATTAGTCAAAGTATTTAAAAGCTTTGAAGTGTCTGGTTCTTCGTAGTGGGAGGGGGATAAAACAGCGCTGTTTAGCGACTCAACACCAAATCTTTCGGTATTTTTGCCTCCCCTAAAAGTGATGTTTTCCTCAATGGATTAAAAATATCACTATTTAAATAAGCATTGGCAAAGACAATAGGTCTCACGGTCCTGCCTGTTGGCTACAAGTGCTTTGCCAGTGTTGTTTGTCAATGCTGATCAACATTAGCAAAAAGAGGGGAAAAAAAACTTTTTATCAACATTGTCAAAAAAAAACTTGATGTGTATGCCTGCATTTGCCATTGCGCATGTGCATGTATATACAGTATATATGTATATATATATACATGTATATATATATATATATATATATATATATATATGCATATACAGCAGTCAAGCATGATGACATGCACGCATGTACAAGTCACCGGCCGTTACCATTGTTTTTATCTGTGGTTACTAGATGGCATACACCACTGGATCTTAAACATGTTTCTGGCTGCAGGAGATCCTAAAAGAGTCCCAGTGGGGGGGAGGAGGCGGTGGCAACCACCAGTACAAATGAACCACTGCTTGCACTACACTAGCGCATGCAGTAGATAAATGTAATAAAAGGATATGCATCTTTTACGCACCAGTGCAACCCTATCCTATGCATATCCCGCCATTAGAAGATGTGCTGTCTGTCACGTGCTTTAAGAGCACAATCGGTGTGCTCAGGGGGCTTTGACCCTCTTTGAACCATCCTTCTGCCCATGGTTATCACTAACCCATTCTCCATGTCTGTTCCTTCTTAGGTAAAACGAGAACAAAGGACAAATACCGAGTCGTGTACACGGACCACCAGCGCCTGGAGCTGGAGAAGGAGTTCCACTACAGCCGCTACATCACCATCCGGCGGAAGGCGGAGCTGGCCGCCAACCTGGGTCTCACGGAGCGACAGGTCAGTAGTGGAACAGGAGCCAAACCCTTTTCTTGTGCTCTTAGGTCATGTACTGTTCTTCTCAATTTAATCACTAGAATGCACATGCACCCATCACCTGTGCCCACCACAAGTATGTAATTCAGCACTCTATCAGTTCCCCCTTTGCTTCTCTCGCCTCACAACTTTCAAATTGTTCCTAAAACCTGTTCACAGCCCCTGCATAGTGCCTGGAAAGGAGCATCCCCCATGAGCACTTTGATGCACATCTCTACTGAAGCCAAGGGGTGGGCACACCCCTTGGACACCTCCTTGCATTTCTTGTCTTCCTTCCAGAATTACTTTCTGTGATACTGTGCTCTTCTCATGCCCTGGTGTTGCTGATAGGTTGGTGAAGACCATGTCATGAGATGGTTTCTCTGGTGTATCCTCATCTGATAGGTATGCTGGTATGAAGTTTAGTTTTAAGAGGTTGAGTGTAGTTGCCTCCTCCATGTGTGACTTTCTTTGTCAGCTGCTATTTTACACTTGTTGCCCTTGAAGTGTCTGCGCTTTCATTCGCTCCTCCATCTTACCCTTTTGTCACTGTAGGTGAAAATCTGGTTCCAGAACAGACGTGCGAAAGAAAGGAAAGTGAACAAGAAAAAAATGCAGCAGCAAAGCCAGCCGGCCAGCACCACCACCCCAACACCACCCATGGTGGGCTCCAGCGGAGGAGGCATGGGCAACATCTGCAGCAGCAGTGGCACTCTACTTTCCCCTTCTTCACTGACTATCAAAGAAGAGTTCATGCCCTGATGAGTGCCTGTAAAAACATGTGCAAAGGACACTTAGAGTCCAGAGAAAGGCACTCATTCAAAAGACAATCATTCCTGCCAGACAGCCATTTTGATATGACGTTGCTTCTCACCTCAACAATATCACTTCTTGTGGGCCTTAAGGAGGAACCTTTTTTCATAAATGGATATTGGATAATTTGTTTGTATAAAACATACCCAGCAATGTTTTAGTTAACGTTACTGTATTATTTTTGAAGAATTGGTCGATCTGGAAGAAATATATTATACAAATTTGCAAAGAAGGTATATATTATATTTTATAAGGTGGAGCAGGTACGGTTTTGAGATCTATGTGAACGGTAAGAGAAGACATCAGAAAGCCCTCTATGGGTAAATGCAATTTCTTCTGAAAAGAGATGAATGGCTAAACCTCTACAAGAATATATTTTTCAGAACATTGAAAAAAACATTCCAGGCACGAAAAATCCACATGGTGTGCAGAAATGTAGTCAATGAACTCAACCATACAAAGGCAGGACCATGTCACCATTCCAACGGAGATGCAGGAATCCATATTCTTCAGCCGTAGGGCATTTGAACCTCATAATGTGCAATCTATATATTTGATTCAGATGTCAGCTAGACAGGGAAACAGAGCTCAAGGTTTTAACTCTATTCTGTTAGGATAAGCTGTGTTTGACAAGCAACAGTGAATTCCTGCCCACACTGTTGTGCCATCTTCCTGCTCATTCTAAAATAGAGATTTCCGAATCTGAGCCCACACAAGAAAAGAGGAGTCTCAGAACCTTGGACTGTGCAATCTTGGAACGAGATTCAGGTTCTTTAAAGACTGATTTTGTCTAGGTCAATTGTCACTTAGAGAATCAAGAATACCTCCACAGGGGGACGCTTCCAGATCATGGCTCAGGTTTCCAATTTAACACTTTCAATCAAGGGAAATCAGAAATGACTTTGCAATGTCGGATGGGCGGTATAAATGGGGGCACTGGAAACTTAAAACATTGTTGTATTTTTCCATTGTAAGGTTTTAAAAAATTAAAAATATTTTCATCCCCAATGTCTCCAGCCCTAGCTGTACAGAAAATAAAATAATAACAGAAAACTTTGAGCAGCACAAAGAAAGCTACACCATGGGTAGCAGAGAATTGTAAAGTAGAGGAAGTTCTGTGGAGGCGGGAATGCCCAGGGTCGCTCAAGTACTGACAATGAGGATGATCTCAATGTGCTAGTCAGTCAACTTTATTTCGGTTCGACGAACCATAAAAGTGCACAGTACAAAGATGTTAAATACGCAAAAATTCATAGATATACAACGCATCCCAATGGCAGTATAAAATATTAAAAGGAAAACTCCAGTCATAATACATCAATTAAGAATACGCTGCCCCAAAAACTAAGATCAGAACCAGCGGAACAAAAACCTCAACAAGAGAAGCCATGAAAAGGTGCTCCTGAGGGGTCTGCTATGTCACCCGAACTTTCTATATTATTTTCTAATGAGGGCAGGTCAACGACTGTACGGGATGTCTAAAATAAAATTAGGCTCCTTCGGTCTTTATACAGAACAGATGAATTTTTTGAACTATGGAACTTTAGACTGTTGAATATCTCCCATCGATTCCAATCATCATGAAAATGTTTTGGTAAAATCTTCTGACAATGAGGGTCCTCGTACCAGAGATTTAAACCCAGCATTCAAACCATTCTTATACACAGGAATATAAAAGGGAGATACAACTCTAAGAAGGTTGTATAGAACGGCCCTAGTTGTAGACCTTGTTCAAACATTGTGCAACAGTGGGTTAGATCATCATTGCCCTAACAATCTTGCCCAGAGCCTTTTCTAATGACGAGGTCCCCCTAATAAAATTCACAACTGCAGTGCAGACGTCAATGGAGGCCAATGAATACAAATATCTCATGCCTTTTTTATATGTACATGCTAGTCATTGACTGTGTAACTTTTTCCATCCCATAGCTGGGAATAGGAATGTAGCAGCCATATGAAGAGTGGGGAAAGACATGAAACCCACCAGATGGTAGATGAGCAGTATTTTAATACTGGAGTAGAGAAATATCACCACTTTGTGGCTTCTAGGGCAAATTGTCTGTCTCGTCAACAAGACACTAACCTTGTTGGCCGCTGCTAGATTCAGTGGAAGTTAGGAGCAAGCTCTTAAACGTAGTACTATTTGTGAACTTCACATGACGTCTATGGGCTTCTTACTAAGGCTGGGCGTAGTTCGCGAAGTAATGCTTCGCGAAGCTACGCAAAGTGCAGTTCGCACTACGCAAGCTTCGCGTAGCACTACGCGAACTGCGTAGCGCACTGTTCGCAATGATTGCACAGTGCCGGATGCTTGTCCGCACTGTGCAATCATTGAACATGGCAACTTGCACAGTGCGAGCTGTCTTTTACTGCCACTCGAGTAGATTTTTACTCGAGCGGCAGCTTCTCAACGCGGACTGGTAGTTTCTCATCGCGAGCGGTCGCGAGCATACGCGACCACTCGCAATGAGAAACCTGACCTCCCCGCGTTGAGAATCTCGCCGGGAGGTTTATTTTCCACGCTCGCGATCGGCAACTTGATGTTGCTGATCGCGAACGAGGAAAAGTCTCGCCGGGATGTCATTTTGCTTGCTCGCGGTCGCCAACTTGACGTTGAGGACCGCGAGCAAGCAAAATGACCGCGGCACTACGCTACGCTACGGCGTGTTTGCACTGTGCTACGTGCAATTCGCGTTGTGCGAAGTAGCGCAAACTTCGCAAACTACGCGAGCGTAGCGTAGCACTTCGCCCAGGGTTACTTCTTACACAACATTGTGGTATATTTTCTGTGGGAAAAAAATAACATCATTAAAATACAATCCATGAAGCTTAAGGCTAACCACGCCAGTGTCAGCTGCAAGTAAATTTAATCACTAGAGCTGGCAACCAAACTCACAGCGAGTTTGAAAGGAGCTGCGCCTATGACAATGTACGCAGCAACCAGACCTGGCAGTCACACACAAAGCAGTGTCCCCTGCTCTTCTCATGTGTACCACTCTTCCAGCTTTTAATGATGCATAAGAGTGCTGTGTGCACGGCCGGTTTCTAGAACTCATGGAACCCTTTGAAGCGAACTGCACAAGTGTGCTGGTGCACCGATACTTCTGCAGGCCAAAGATCAACAAGCACTGGCAAAGTTAATAGGTCGGGCCTTGGCAGGCTGGTGCAATGGCTCATTTTTTGTTTTTATTTTTTATTGCAAGCTTGTCATGCAAAAAGAAAAAGAAACAAATTAAAATATTCAGTCTCCTAAAAGTCGATTCTACATATTTGCAGCAATTTTAAAGGTAAAAAAAAAATCAACTATACAGTTATTTTTCTAGTGCTATTTTCAAGCCTTTCAGTTGTGTATGCGTTTTATTATTTTTATTTGTGAAGGAGACAAGTATAATCTTAGGCAGTTACAATGTCATTTAAAGATTTAAAAAAAAAAAAATGAAATTAATTGCCATATAACTGGGCATGCAGATTGTGGGCAAAATAAATAGCTGGTATTTAAAGTCGATATGAAAGAAAACGTACATTTTGAACCACTTTTGTCACTATAGAAAAGGCACTCGTTTTAGGCAGATGTGAGCAATGTGCACAGGCTGACCATTTGCCCCTTACTGTATGCTATTGTGGGCAGAAGCAAAACGTGAATGACAGTTTAACATACCAATCTATGAAGCCCACTGTCCGAAAGAGCCTCTATGTGTGTATAATATGCATATGTTTATTTGCAAAATAATAGTCTGGCGAGACAGCAAAACAGCCCCAAAGACCAAATCTAAAAACTCCAGCTTCAACTCCTGCTCCATGCTTCCCATGCAATGTCTGAGTGCACAACTGGTAACTCGGCTAGTACCTGCGTGCATAAATCCTTCCATGTTCCACATCCACACAGCGGTACAGTTGATTCAAAAATACCTGCATGGGTTCCTTGGCTGCCAGTCTTACTCCTGTTGCCTCATTCGACAGCTTTATGGAAACAGGCATTGTTAACGATTGACAATGCCGTCTGATGTCATTGGGTCCTATTTTAATTGCAGTGTACACTGTTGAAAAGTTGAGCCCTATTGTGATGCATTCGGTTCTCTGTGGGTACCCCTATGATACAAATGTTTGCTTTTTTTGATGCCACTATGATATCATTTCGCTTTTCCTGATATTGGGGGATATTCACAAGAACGTGCGATAAACATCGCCAAAATAAGCTAACACAATTTACCATATCGCCGTCTATCGCAGGAAAATAACTCTGTGTCAACGTCGTATTCCCAACATGGCGGTAACATGCGATAGTTTCCCGAGTACACCTCAAATGTCCGCAATACAACTACCGCGACGGCAATAAAAGAGGAAACCCGAACGTGAAAAAAGTTGCGATGGGCTCAACTGCGATAAAAATCGAGCGAAAAGCAGCGCCAGGCCCGCAAGTCCCACAAGTAAGGCGGGAACAATCACTATAAAAGCGGCAAAAAAACCCACCTACAAAACACAAACAACTGCGAAGCACCATGGAGGGACCCGGAGCAAGTACAGAGGACAACCAGAACCCCACAAGCCCCACGGAGGACCAGCCTGGGACCTCTGGGACAGGGAAGGGCAAGGAGAAGAATAAGAGGAACACGCATTTCAGTACGCAGGAAAACCAGATCCTCATTATGGAGGTGACAGAACACCACCACCAACTGTCCATCACCTCCACTGTGACATTGGCAACTAAAAATACAATATGGCAGTCCATCTTGGCCAAGGTGAATGCAGTCGGAGTGAAGAGAAGGGAAGTGGACGACTGCAAGAAGCGCTGGACTGATGTGAAGCGCAAAACCAAGCTGAAAATCGCTGCCAACCTGAGAGCAGCAATGCAGACTGGAGGTGGGAGCCCAGCGACACACCAGGAGCTGGATGAGATGGAGGAAATGGTGAGCCGAGTCATCATTGGGGAGACGGTGGCAGGAGTTGGTGGACCGGACACTGCACAACATGACCCGAGCCAACAGCAACAGGGTGAGTAACGACCAGGGACTGGGGGGGACGGGGGGAGATGGGCAAAATGGCACACATGCACAATTAAGTAGAGCACATCTGCAGACAAACCATGCCCAAGAGTCACAACTCCGACCAAGAGCCCAATTTACCCAAGTCTGCAATATTTCAGCACTGTATAAGCACAGAAGTGAAAGGCACACCGCCCGAAAGGGAGAAGGGCCAGCCAAATCAGAGCTGAAGGGGCAACACACCCACAATGCAGCACACACACATAAGAATCAGAGCACCTCAACATTGACAACAATGTGGTACAAACTGCAACACCCTCACAACAGAACAGAGGACACAACTGCTGCCGCTTGTGTGTAGAAAATGGCCATTCGTATTTGGCATAGCAGGAAACTGTGAGGTGACAATGGACAAGTACAACCTCACATCCCTGATGGTGTAGAAATGTCAACTGTCCCGCATCAAATAGGCATCTCCTCACAAACAGTCACAATGTACATTGACATGCAGTCCATCAGTAAACCTGTACAATGCGTGAACATACATGTGAACAGTGTGTCAATCTGCATCTCCACTTCACATTGCAGAGGGAGAATCAACACCTCCTGCAGAGCAGACACAACAACTCAGCACTGATGACGAAGAGGACCTCCCCAACATCGACACCGACGCCCTCCAGCAGCTCATGGACAGCTTCGGCACCCCACCTCCAGGAGCAGGGCAGCCCAGCTGCATCGAGGAGACCCCACCCCCTGCACAGACCACACAGCAGGAAGCACCCACCACCACGGCTGTCTCCCAGGACCCCCACGACCAACACATGGCATTCCAACGCCGTGTGTCAGGGTGCCAGGAGAAGATGGCTGATCAGCTGCGGGTGGGGTTCGAACTCATGGCAGCCAAACTAGATGCCATACGTGGGTGTCTAAGTCCCATCAGGGTCCACTTACAGTCCCTACCGGACACGCGCTGTCCGCTCCATGCTCTCCAACAATCCATGGCTGACATCGCTGGAGTCATGAATCGGAGACAAGAACATCTGTCTAGTCAGAGTGGCTCCAGCGATGTCAGCCGGGAGTTGGGGCACATGCGCAGGATCATGGAGAACATGGAGCGGATGCATGCGGAACGATTGGCTGCCACGGCTGCACACCAGCGAGATGTAGCTGGGATCTTCCATGCCCTGCAGATCCTCATCATTGCATTGCCGCCACACGGCCTGGCGCGGATGAATGCTGCTGCTACTACTCCATCCACATCTCCGCCCCCTGAAGTGTCAGTGCCACACAGTGCGGCAGACCAAACACCACCACCCACATGTGAGGCACCTGACACATCAGAGGACGAAGATGATGATGAATCTGGCTTGGTGGTGAGATTGAAGTGGTAGCATACATCACCGCCACATGGCCTGTTTCAGCTTGTTTCTGACCTCTGCACCATGCCCTGGAATAACATCTTCCACTGTCCCCCGTTACACTCAGCGACACTCACCTTGGACCACGACATGGACTGCCATATTTGGAATGGTTACCAATGACACAGCAATCACACTGCGGACTGAAGTCTTCCTCTTCCGATGAACCTGTCAATCCCTAAAGGACTCTGGCTGGTCCTCCACGGGGCGACAATGTAAAGTGGGGTTTGCATGGCCCTGTACTGGTCCAGCTGAAACACCCCACTGAATGCGAATAAAACACTCAAATTCACACTGATGTGTCATGGCCCTGATCAATTATGCATGAAAGTATTGATGAATGTAGGGACAGTGATTCCACATAAATGGTACTCCCTGGGTAATGCTATCAATGCGCATGTATGGCCGTGACCCAGATAGGCAGTGAGACACACATCGTCATTCAAAACAACTCACATCACAGTTGAATACAAGTGAATGTGCGTAGACTTTATTAGCATATGCGTGTCAGTACGGGCAAGAGAAGTGCCACAACATGCGGAGCAATGCAGCAGCATGTCACAATGAGGAACGTTGCCAAGCGCCGCTGTCCACTCCGGGGGAGTGCCTCACCTTTCACAGGTGTTTGTTACCCCGCGTGGTTGTCCGCCCACGTATTCGGGGTCCAGGTGAATGCAGCCATGTCCACTGTTGTCGTGGGATATGTGACCAGAACCCCAAGATGCAATAAGGCGACGGGACATGTGCAATGGGTTCCAAACTGTTGTGGCTGCAGGTACGTAGTTACACGTCCATGAAAGCGATTGCAGCTTCGTAGGCAATCATCTCCAACATGAGGTCGTTGTCGACTCCATCGAACAGGACGGCGAGGCTATCCATTAGCAGGTCCGGACAGATGTGCTGCGTCCACCCCCTGTCACCAATTAGCACCACAGCCCAATAGGGGAGCGGCTCAATGTGGTCACTGCACACGAGGAGTTCTGCAATATCCCAGGTCCAGCTGCCAGCATGTATGCCAAGTATACAGGCATCCCATAGACGGGTATCACGGTGACACTCCTGGTCGTGGGCCAACAGGGGGCGCACACACATGTCGTAATCCAGTTCGCCTACCGTCCTGTTGGATAGGCAGACATCCATGGACCACTCGAATATGCACGATCGACAATGCAACACAGGCTGAACGCAGGTAACGTTGGCAAGGCGGAAGCTTAGCCGGTAACTGACCCGCAGCACTACCAATGGCAGTGCCCCCAGTAAATGCAGCATACGTGCACGGTACAGTTCCACGTGACAGGGGTTGTGCATGTGTCCGGGATGTTCTGCCATTGCGTTACTGGCCCTGGTTGAAGCGGCACTGTTCTGACCTGCGCCAGTTCTGTGGATGAAATGCCACAGCTCGGATCAATGAGTTGTTTAAATGTGCAACGGTTGTACGCCTGGGATGGTGTGGGAGTAAGTGTGAAGGCCATTCCATGCAAGATAACTCCGAGCAAGGACTTCTGTGTGTGGGGTGTGTATACCTTGGTCTGTCGTCGGGCTGTGCGTACTGTGGGAGTCGTCCTCAACTGCTATCGTATCTGTCAGGGGGTGCCGGGCACATGCAATTCCGAGGTCGGATGTGCAGATGTGCTTCCGCCTGGTAGTTCAGACAAAGGAGCTTTAATCCCTGATGTCAGTTTGTCATCTGCTTGCATTCAGGAATTGTGATGTGGCTTGTTGGGTGTGGGGTGGGATGTGTGCAACTTTGGGATTCATGTTTGACATGACTTGCATGTGGCAAATGAGCGGCATCACTGTGTGTTACGTTGCCTCACAGCTGCTCCTCCCTCCCCCCGGGCCTATTCATTTGTGTACGCTGCGCGGTTGCATCACTTGCACTCCAACGGCACACCATTGTCATGCCTGTCTGCGCATGTCCACAAGCCTGACAACGACACTGTGATGTTGGCCGTTGAAGGTGGGCGGCCACATGAGTGTAGGCCTATGTTAAGGATAGTGCGGACACAGATGTAGAGTTCATGCCTGGCTGAACTCGCGCTGCGATGAAGGCTAGGCATTTGGCTCATGCTGCGGCAATACAGATACACACAACACTTGGCATGTATGAGCCAAGACCCGAGCGGTCTTGCGCTCCTTCATTTCACCGTTCGTGCGAGCCCGCCCTCCGGGTGCATGCTACATTGCAACATTGTCAATTGCGGGCCGGGTGGCGACGACACTACAACAGAGACAAACGCATTGGTTACTTCCTTGTCCAGGCCAGAACTGGACCACACCCTGAGCCCCGGGCTAATTCTACACACCCCTGCGCTGGACTGACATGCGCCGGCCCAGCCCACTCCGCAAACGCTTACAGGGGGGGGCGACAGAGCTACATGTCCAAGGTCTTACCCACTGCCTGAGGTGACATGCTTGCGTCCGCTGTCCACAGCACGATGTGATGTGGTAGGGCCAAGGGCCATCACGCATTCATAATGATCACACGGACACACTTAGATGTATGGTGGAACTGGCTATGGGCACGTGCGCCCGGCCCCTTTTTATTACCAGGGTCACATGTCCAGTGACGCCTGTGCTGGATGGGTGTGGGGTGAGTGTAAGCCAGCCCTCAGGGTGTGGTTGGTGCTGGCAACAACTAGAACAGTGATCATCGGATCACACACACAGATTCAATCATAAAGGGTCCATGACTTGAGCTGCACTGAGTTTGTGGCACCGGAAGTGCTCGGCTGGTGTGCAGCCAGCGATGATGCGTCGTCCGGGCGGGCGGCACTGGAAGCAATGTCTGTTGCCTACTGGACTGCGCCATAAATAAATCAAGACTGAATTTGTATTGTGAGCCCTGCTGACCGCAGTGTAGGCCAGAGGCAGCAGTCAGAAAGGGCCCACAGCCACGTGATGATGACTTGTGGTGCACTGAGTTGGTGGCACCTGGAGCGCTCAGCAGGTGTGCAGCCAGAGATGATGGCGTGTCCTCGCAGGTCAGGATTGGATTTGATTTGCGGGCCCTGCTGACCGCAGTGTAGGCCGGAGGCAGCGGTCAGAAAGGGCCCACAGCCACGTGATGATGACTTGTGGTGCACTGAGTTGGTGGCACCTGGAGCGCTCAGCGGGTGTGCAGCCAGAGATGATGGCGTGTCCTCGCAGGTCAGGATTGGATTTGATTTGCGGGCCCTGCTGACCGCAGTGTAGGCCGGAGGCAGCGGTCAGAAAGGGCCCACAGCCACCTGATGATGACTTGTGGTGCACTGAGTTGGTGGCACCTGGAGCGCTCAGCGGGTGTGCAGCCAGAGATGATGGCGTGTCCTCGCAGGTCAGGATTGGATTTGATTTGCGGGCCCTGCTGACCGGAGTGTAGGCCGGAGGCAGCGGTCAGAAAGGGCCCACAGCCACGTGATGATGACTTGTGGTGCACTGAGCTGGTGGCACCTGGAGCGCTCAGCGGGTGTGCAGCCAGAGATGATGGCGTGTCCTCGCAGGTCAGGATTGGATTTGATTTGCGGGCCCTGCTGACTGCAGTGTAGGCCAGAGGCAGCGGTCAGAAAGGGCCCACAGCCACATGATGATGACTTGTGGTGCACTGAGTTGGTGGCACCTGGAGCGCTCAGCGGGTGTGCAACCAGAGATGATGGCGTGTCCTTGCAGGTCAGGATTGGATTTGCTTTGCGGGCCCTGTTTACCACAGTGTAGGCCGGAGGCAGCGGTCAGAAAGGGCCCACAGCCACATGATGATGACTTGTGGTGCACTGAGTTGGTGGCACCTGGAGCTCTCAGCGGGCGTGCAGCCAGAGAGGATGGCGTGTCCTCGCAGGTCAGGATTGGATTTGATTTGCGGGCCCTGCTGACCGCAGTGTAGGCTGCAGACAGTAGTCAGCACACACATAACTCCGCGGTGCTGTGCCGCTGGGTGCGCTGGGGGCCTGTGTCGTGGACGCCAGCGATCGGCTGAGGAGGCTGGAGGTAATGGCGGCGGACTCGTGGCAAGGTGAGGGGCGCCTCCCTGGCAGACGCGTTGGCCATCCGGGAAGTGAACCACGCCCAGAGCCCCGGCTATTTATTCACGCTCCTACGCTGGCCTGGCGTACGCCGGCCCAGCCCACTCCGCTTACACTTACAGGGGGGGACGACACGGATACATGACCGGGGTCTTCCCCACTGCCTGAGTTAACATGGTTGCGTCCACTTTCCACAACACTACAAACACCAGCAGTATATGTCCACATGGACATGTCTGTGCTCTGCATACTGTAGTCTGTCCAGCACATCACCGCCACACTTGGCATTGTGTACATTCTTATTCATGAGTGACTTGCCTCCTTCACACATACTTGGTTCACACCTCTCCCCACATTCTGCAATTGTGTGGCTGAGGGGCCATGCCGTTTTGGGAAGGTCAGCTGTCTTGTTCTGCGCTGCCTCGGTGGTAGTCCGGGGGGAGGGGGCCTGGGGGTGGTGGCGGTGGGTGTTGTGGCCCTCTTGGGTCTCCGAGCTGCATGGTCAGTAGCTCCATGACATGTGATGTCTTCAGATGTGGCTCTGGGCTGGGCTCCCTTTCATGCTGCAGGTTGTCGTCCGGCTTTACACCAGTAAAAGGCAGGTGTTAAATCCCTGCTGCTAACGCGCCTTATCACCTGTTTTTGGGTCGCATCGCGGATCGGGCTGGTCGTTGAGAATATCGCGAAGTGGTGTTTTCGTTTGTTTTTGCACGGGTACGCCTATTCTGCATATCATTAGCGTTAGTTGTCGCTCTCATCCGTGGCGATTTTTTTTGCGGCAGCTATCGCTGGGAAACTGGCGATATTGGCAGTTTGCACCAGCTTGGGAATAGGGCGATGAATCTATCGCCACTTTTGCGGCACTAAAGTGCCGATAAATCGGCGATAAGTCGTTGAGAATATCCCCCATTGTGTGATATCCAAGTGACAGGCTGCAGTTTTCACCACCTTCCTTATAAGAAGGTTCCTAAGAAGATGTCTGGTAAACTGGCCTCTTCTGAAAAACACAAGATGTACACAATTTGAGACTAAAATCATTATGGAATCATTTATAAAGACATGTAGGAAATCCTTAAGGAACAGAGCATTGTTAGAGATGTGCAATAAAGCCAGACTTGGGTAAAGTATCTAAAAGGTGGGTGCTATTACCATCGCAGACTTCACACCTCCAAGAAGGACCCGATTTACAAAGATGATTTTATTAATTGCTTTTCATATGTGCTACCACTGCAGTACACACCTTGTGTTATTCTCTTTTGTCATTATGGAATGTAGGGGGGATTCTAGCTTGCCGAACATTGGGGGTCGAGGAATTCCTTCTGGAGACTATTGGTAATTTTGACAAAGTGTCCATAGTTGGTTTAGCTTACTCCTCTTGGTGTTAATAGACTATGTTAACTTTATGCAGAGAAGTGGTCGGCTCCTAAAGTTTTCCTGTGAGCATGTGTGACTTAATGCTGACTTGCACATGCATTTTCTTTCCCTTAGTTGGCAGGAGTAAGTCATATTGTCTCATGGATAAAGCTTTGTGAAGCAGGCATAATGGGTGTGCCAGTACTCTTTCAAAATCACTAGAGAGGGATATGAAACTCAAAATGATGAAAACGGAATAGTAAAATTTGCATCTATGAATGTAAGCTATTGTAAAATGAAGTACTACATTTATTTGAATAGCTTTGAGTTTTATTGACTCACCTTTAATTTCTGTTGTGACGTTGGTGATTCCAATCATAAAATCATGTCATTTTATCCTGTTGTGATGTCATCAGGTACTGCTGCCTAAGATACTTTAAGAGGACACCTCTGATCACTAACTCACAACACCAAAACACTTCCCAGGCAGGCTCACAGCCAACACAACACCCTTCCAATCAAACTCCCACCATCCATTTTGTAGCATGCTACCCACGCAGAAAGCAGCACTGGCACCCCACAGTGCGCTATGAAGCACTACACAAATGTAACTACTACAATGCAATACTGCAGTGATGTCACTAGACACTACTAAAATGTCACTGGGTCTCTAGTGCAAATGTCCTTGTGTCGTGTGCTGATGCCAATTGTCTTCCATTGTGATGTCTTGGAGGACCGCCCTCTACAGGTAGGCTTTCACTCTGCATATGGTGGTTAGATGGTCAGTCTGTGACTTGAAGCCCAGATTATTGTTGGGAGAGTTGTGCTTACTGTTCTGACTCACCTCAGAGTGACTTATACACCAGTTCCTTGAAGTACAATGTGTATAAGAGTGTGTCTCTAGTGATCACGTACATTTACTTATATATTTTTGCAAACTTCATGTCTCTGCCAAAGCAATGATATATGCTAATATCAGTCCCTGACTATCACATTCGAAACATAGGAGCAGTGATATATTTTTGTGTAGCTGTGTCACTTTCCTCTTCCCGGCAGAAATTAAAACTGTTGTCAATAACATCTGGTTAAAATACATCCATTTATTGTAGCCAACTAGGTAATTATAGGTGGTATGTGCCTTTGAGTGGTGTGATAGATCATATATCACTGTTCAGGATTTGGACAGTTCTAGGCAAATGCTATGTTATGTTAATGTTTACATTTGTTCACCACATGTATGCCATTGTCGTGGTACCAAATGATATGGTATGGTATTGTAGAATTTTATTGTAGATATTTTCAAGAGTTTGTATTTTTTTATAAAGTGATCTGTTATGGAGTTTGCATTTTTCTTTTGAGTGCCTAATTTTGGGCTCACAATTCAGTTATTATCTTTTGATGTTCCTTCGATGACAGGTGGCTTCTGAAATACCCTGGGAGTCATTAAGTATTTTTTTAAATTTGGAATGATGTTGGAGTGCGAGTTTGTCACTATGGTTGTGATTGTTCTTTCAGAACCCCTCCAGGGATTCTTACTTTTTGGGATTTTGTTTGAAGAGTCAGCTCGCTTTACTGTGGCAATGAATAGCTAAAAGGGTCTTCAGTAGGAAATTGTTGGCAATTGTTAATGTCAGCCATTCATGGACTTGATGAACTGTTATTATTGGATTTAAGGAAGTAGTTAAGAGTAGAACGTGATAATTCCATTGATTCAAGGATCTAACGGTTATTTTAGGATATGTGGGGGTGTTGATTGCTAGAACCATGATGAATAATATGTTGTTCAGACTAAGTGACACAATTATTTTTTGATAACTATAATGAGATGCTGAGGGGTCAATATTGTGTCCTGTTTATGCTTAACTGTGTGACTAGGCCCAGAGATCAGTTAAACTACTCTAAGCGATTCTATGTTAGAGATAAGGCATTTAACGTGGGCTAGTTAAGGTTTTTAAATTGGAGTTTGAAGTCGTTCTTTACACAGAGGTCAGAGTGTTCTAATTCAGGGTTGGTTGGGGTAGATCTAGTGATGGTTGTACCTTGGACATGTAGAGATTTCCAATATGGAGTGGTGTAATCTTGAATTGCTTTGGTAGGTAGTGTGTTTTTGTGGACATGTGGACAAGGACTACTTCTCCTTCTAAGCTTGTAGTAGGAGAATATCTGATAAATGTGTTGTGGAATGTTGAGTGCCTTCATGTAGGATTTGTCCACATTATCTCCTATCCAGGTTTATGTGATGAAGAACAGGTCATGGCTGGTGCATGATATTATTTCAGAGATAGTCATAGAGTTCCTATTCATTGATGTTAAAGTTAAGTGGTACAGGAAAGCAGATGAATAAGCTTTAGATGTATAAGGTAATTTGTAGGAGGTATGGTCAAAGGTCGAGGGGAAAAAAGGGAGGGTGAAAGAGATTCTGAGAGAGTGATGGGAAGAGGAGAGGTAGTAGATGAAGGAGTAATAGGAAGAGGCAGTGGGGAATGGAGGAAGATCGATAGTGCCTGCTGCGGAGGAAGGAAAATGTAGGTGAGAAAGTGGGATGTTGGAAGCAGAAGGACACACGTTTTCAGAAGGGGATGACAGATGCTGATTAAGGGAGAAGCATAAATAGGTAAGGATAGTGAGAAGTGGGCGAGGGAGTGGGCAGTAGAGAAAGGTGATAGACGTGGGCAGGAGAAGAGGAACTGGAAAAGTGGAAAAGGTGGTAAAGTTGAAAGTAGCAGAGGAGAAGTGAAGTAATTGGGAAATAGTTTTTCATTGGAGTGGCGTGAAAAGCAATACCATTTGAGATTTCTTAACCTCTCTTTGTTTGGATAATGAGATGACTCTTCAGGTTATGGTTTATTATTCAAGGCATACTTTGCACTAGCAGGAGCTCAGATTCCAGGACCGCCAGCATTATTGGTATTTTATCTTCCTGTAGTGGTTCTATTTCTTTCCTTTGGTGTATGGTCTCACTTTAAGTGTCTACCTGTCCCAGTTTCACCCTGCCTCATTGTTTATCTGTCCCAGTTTTCTCAGACATACTGTCTTGTGCCCCAGTCCAAGACTATGTCCCTCCATGCACCTTTCCATGTTGATGCCACAGTGTGTCCAAGGTGCTCATGTGCATGACTCTATGACCTAGTGGCACTCTTTCCCATGATATGTCTACCATGTCTGACTGTCACAAGTCTGTGCCTGTTGGGCTCAGTATGACCCGTGATTATGTATTGTTGCGGGGATTCTGCACCTACACAGAACTATGCACAGGAAACCGGGACCTCGGTGTATAGGGGTGTACCAACCTACCACCTTAGTGCCCAAAATCCCTAAACTGACTAGCTATAGTGTCTCATTCGTTCTCCTCCAAAAATCACAGAGCTACAAATGATTAGACAACCCAGAACACAACACTCCCGACTCTCTCAGGAATCGCGATAGCAAGACATACCCTTTCGCTCGCTCACTCGTACTTGTCCACAACAAGATTAGGGAGAGTCACTGTAATAGTTCAAAATGTTTATTTTAACTATTGTGCTCTACAATACAGTATACGAGCCACTACCAGCAGCAAAATGCATAAACTCAAAACAATTAGCATTGTTACAATTCCATATAGTACAAAGGGGGAAGTCATTTTTATAAAGACAGTGGAAGAAGGGCTATAAGACCTAACCACCCTCCCCTTGACTGGAAGATGTTTATTAGAAAAAGGAAGATCTCTGGGCTTCGTCAGCAGACCCCATACCTTAAAGCCTAGATGTAAGGTTTACATCATAGGAACAGCATAGCTCTTCTCCATGGAAAGGGCTCTCTCCAAGTGTGTGTTAAAACAACATGCATCCCCGTAATATCAAAGCATGAGTCTCCAGCATTGCAGCTGTGTTTAGCATGTTATGTCTAGGTGCTAGGGACTGACCAGAACAGAAAAACAAGGGGCATTGTTTATCGACCTTGCACATCGTGTTCAGACTAAACTCCAGGAACTTCAGCAAAGAACGCGAAAAGCAGACAGTTCTCATGTGAAAGGCACAAACAGCGTCTTGCAAAAATAAAGTCATGTAGTAACGTGCGCAAAAGCAGCATCATGGCAGCAAAGCTCATGTTAACTTAGCAATGTCGACAATGACCCTAATGGCCATATAACAGTATCACCATGACACAAGATCCAGCTGTCCGAGGACTAAGGGCCTGATTTAGATCTTGGCGGACGGGTTACTCCGTCACAATGGTGATGGATATCCAGTCCGTCGAAATATAAATCCCATTGGATATAATGGGATTTATATTTCAATGGATGGGATGTCAATCACTATTGTGACAGAGTAACCCGTCCACCAAGATCTAAATCAGGCCCTATGTCTTTGTTTCATTGTCCCAGTAGCTCCCTAGTCTAGAGTTACAGTTTCTCTCTGAGTCCCAGAATTTGCGCTCAGTGTTCCAGTGTTGTGTCTATGTGTTTCCGTGTCACCGTGTTGCGTGGTGCCAATGTCTGCCTGCCCCATTGTCTCCCTCTGCCAGAGTCTGTGTCTCTTTCTGATCCAGATTCTGTAACTCACTGTTCCTGTGTTTTTTTTGTTCTAATATTTAACAGACCAGGATGTGTACAAACTGTATCCCGCCCATTGGTGCTGGAACAATTTTTATAGTGGAGGTGCTGCCACTAATGCTATATCACTCAAGACATAGGGATTGTGAAAGGTCCAAGCAACATACAAAAAAAACAATTCTTGAACATCACCAAGTAAAGTGTCTTGATTTATTTTGATCCTATTAAAATCTTTGTTTCAATCACACTTCAAAATGACAAGAAAGGACTTCTTTTGTGCTTTCTAAATTGCTGGTACAGTTTTAAATATGTGTATAGTTCATTTCCATGATAATTAAATGTTGTTATATGTTAGAAAAAAGTGACACCCTAACACTTTCCTTTCATTTCCTGTACCCTCTCACTTTGCAGTCAGAGAAATAAAAGTACACTCCAGTTTAAAAATAAGCAGCAATTTGTCAGAAGATCTAGCCTGAGATTTGACCTTTGTCTTTGAACAAACAGCAAATGTGACAAGGTACACACAAAATTCAAAGCATCTTTATTGCTCATTCACCTTTTGAACTCCAGCAGGATTATTTCTTGGGGTTCTGCAGCACCCCCAGAACCCTTACTTCGGGTGCATATGATCGCTCCCCGGGAAAAACAGAAAACTTTGATGTATAATATGAAATCTTTCAGAGGCCCTTGGCCCGTCCAGATCCACTAAATGGTTCACTGTTATTGGACTGCTCTCACATAATCATATTCGTAGGATCTATAGAATGATGCCCACAGTAGATGCAGCCTACCAGAAGTGCTTTCATGACCTACAACTGCAATGTGAAAACATTTGTACTCAGTTACAGGGGTTGTACCTCTGTACCCTTCATCCAATGGTTACAAATTAGCTCTCTAAAAAGCAACACCACATATAATAATAGTTGCTGTTGCGTGTTCTTCAATCCCCTGTTTTGATCATGAACCCCAGTATTTCAGTATCTCTCATTGTTTGTGGCTTCCTCTCCTATCTCAGAATACTAAGGCCTTGTGCTCTGGTGTCACCCTCTCCCTGGTGTGACTCTGTACCTTGGTACATGTCCACCTAATCCAAAGTCCATGTGTTCCCACCTCCCAGTCTCCCCAGTCTGGTGTCTCCCAGTATCCTAACCCGAGCATGCATGAATCCCTGTGCTGAGTGCATGTGACGGGGCCAGCAGCATTCGGTGCACTGGAGGAGCCACTGGCGCCAGGTGGTGGGGTGAGGAGAGGTTGGTCGGTAGCAGGGCACAAGTCCTAAAAAAATAAGTGGGGGAACTAACCTAGTTAGGCAGTATGCAAGTGACATCCCGGCTCGTGACATCACGGCACATAACATCACGGCGCATGACATTACATGTGGCATCACAGGAATTGACATCATAGGAAGTGGCATCACAAGCCACGACTTTAATATGTACGTGTGATGTAAAGCGCTCTGACACTCTGCTTTGGGATGAGTAGCGCTATACAAGAAAAAATAGTGATACTTAAATTCTTTCAACGCCTCCTCAGGGTAGTAAGCGTTATATAAATTACATTTAATATTATGTAAATACTGGGAGAGACCAACACATCTGACATTCTTACAGTGCATGCATATCTAGTAAACAGAGCCTGAACAAAGTGAAAAGCTGCCTCTCTTAAGTATGTGTGAAGTGCTAACCTTTGTTTCCCCTCTGCAGCATTTGCATCAGGTGTGAGGCTCCTGAGCGCTCCCAGCCAGGAGACTCCAACAAAAGGAGGCCTGATGACCCCTCAAATTCGGCCTTTGTTATGGGCCCAGCAGGAGTCTAAAATAAGAAAGCCCAGTCCCAGCCTGCACGCTGTTGCTTGTTGCAGATGGAAAGCAGACAACGTGCAGGCACTGCTGAAAGTGTCCCGGTGTTTGGAAATTACACTGGGACGAGTTCAGCACATTATTTAGTGGGGCCCAACTTCTTGGCAGGGTGGACGGCGTTCCACCTGTGAAAATAGTGGGTGGACGCCGTCCACCCGCGTGTACCCCCGACTCGTGCCCTGGTCGGTAGTCACCGGTACCCACAAATGCTTCATTATATGTCCAATGGCAGTCTCCATAGTTTGTAAGCCCCCTCTTGTGCTACAGAGATAGAAACATTGCAAGAGGTACTTTGACATGGTTTTTAGGTCGAGCCTCGAGTAGCGCGCAAGCGCTGCTTAGAGGCGAAGACTTATTGTAAGCGAGTTTGAAAAGCAGTCCCAAAAACGCTCGTGCGTCGTGGCTGGCCTTTTTGGGATGGGTACGCGCGGCAAACATGTGTTTCCAATTATCGTGCCCAGACGCGGGCGCGATAGTGGAAACACATGTCTGCAGCGCGTACCCATCAAGGCCAGCCACGGCCGCACGAGCGTTTGGTCAGCTCTGCAGGCTGCCGCGCTCGCTCGCCCCCGCTCCCCCCCTCCCCCCTTCTCCCAGGGGCCCCAGCCAGACCGTGTTGTTGTCTGCCTTGTTGTTACCGGGGTGGAGCTGATCAGCAACGCACAACACCCGAACGAGTTGTGTGGCTGCCAGGACCCCGATGCATGCGAGTCACTGCTTTCGAAAAATGATGCCGTTATAGTGCAACTGAGGAGGGCAACAAGCTTAGCTTCTGTATTTTCATGCGCTCCCTCCGATGCAGTAGTGTGGCGAAGATGCGGTATGTTTGATGTCATCAGCGCAGCTGTGCTGAGCCCTTGCATTGGGTAAACGCTTCTCTATGCTCCATTAAGCAGTCTGCGTGAGATGGTGTTATTTATATGGAAGAGTATGGCTGTGCTGAGTCTGCTCGCTGCTTCTTCAATGCTCCAGTATTTGAATACAAAAATTAAAACAACACTTTCCTAATGTCCTCCTGCGGGACATGGAGAATCAACAGAAATATATTATGAATTAGGCAGCCGCCACTAAAGAGAACACCAGGACGAGTTGTGTGGCTGCCAGGAACTCCAGACTCCACACGCCTGGGCTAGCTTTATTTAGGAGGGGAAATATTTGATTTTTATTAACGCTTTCTGCACATTTCAATGGCAGTTTTTAAGCATACGAAGCTTTGTACTTTTATTTTGGCGCTACTCTTCACTTTCCCAGCGTGCAAGCAATTACCATTATGTTAATTATTACTTTGGCTGCAGAAGCCTCACAAGCACGTTTATCACAAATCACCACAACACGTCTCTATCTCCCCTCGCACCCCAGGGCATACATACAGGAACAGGACGCATGGCTGTGGGCCTCAAATAGTCTCCTGTCCCTGAGGAAGCCTGATCTGGTTGTAGCCTCATTTCCCTGATCGCTATTGCTCCGCATTTAGAGCCTCCTTGTTAACAACATTTGTTGGAAGTTCTTCGGCTCCTCCTGTCTCCACACATTTCAAATGTACTTTTTGGGGTTGTTTATCTGCTCCTGTCTGCACGCATTCCCTCGTCTGCCCACATTGCAAAAACTGTTTGTTTCCTGTATATTTTAATTTTTTTACAAAAATATTAGCTCCAATACTTACTAAATAATTAACTTCATTTTTTACCATATACTTTCAGAACTAGTGTCATAGCAACATCAGGAAATTTATGCGGGTTTTTTCACAGCAACTTATAGTTTTTAAAAAGATTTTGGTCCCTAATGCCTTAAAAGTCATTATTTATCTTTTAGATAATATCAAATTCGGTAGCAGCAGCAGCATTTTATTAACGCTTGACAGGTTAAGGTGCTCTGTCAAATTCTAAACATTTCAACCTCTGATGCCTTTTCAGTAATGACATTGTTTAGGTAATTACACATTTTAGGACATGTTTTCGTGCCACCAGCACGCAGTTCAGTATTCGCTAATGCTTGTATTTGTCACGCACCCCCACCATACACACAGCAGGCCTGGCTGCGAACATTTACAGCTTGCTTGCTATGCTTTTCTTTCAATATTGCTCTTTCATAAAAGCAAATACTTGCAGTTTGTTACGACTTCTTATGATTCTTTTAAAAATAATTCTTACGCCCATGCACTATTCTGTTACTTTAATAAACTCTATGCTGTTTCATTTTATAGGCTGCGTACATTTAGCACCTCCACAATTATTCCCTTGGCTGCAGAAGCCTCTAAAGTACGTTTATTTGTGTGAACAAACCATACCGTTTACTTTGACAGGCTGCAGAAGCCTCAACTCCTTTTATCTTTATTCACAACAACCCGTTTCTACCATTCAGCCCCCAACATACACACAGGAGGCCTGGCTGCAATAGGTCTCGCATTATTGAAAGTTTAAGCTATTGGTTTTGCATTATTATTTGCAACGCCAATAGCTCAAACTTTAAGTAATGCAAGACCTATTGCACTCACTAAATACTCAGGGCCAGCACAGCACCACTCAACGCCACCACAGCATCACTCAGCGCCACCACAGCATCACTCAGCGCCACCACAGCATCACTCAGCGCCACCACAGCATCACTCAGCGCCACCACAGCACCACTCAACGCCACCACAGCATCACTCAGCGCCACCACAGCATCACTCAGCGCCACCACAGCATCACTCAGGGCCACCACAGCAACACTCAACGCCACCACAGCATCACTCAGCGTCACCACAGCATCACTCAGCGCCACCACAGCATCACTCAGCGCCACCACAGCATCACTCAGCGCCACCACAGCATCACTCAGTGCCACCACAGCACCACTCAACGCCACCACAGCATCACTCAGCGCCACCACAGCATCACTCAGCGCCACCACAGCATCACTCAGGGCCACCACAGCAACACTCAACGCCACCACAGCATCACTCAGCGTCACCACAGCATCACTCAGCGCCACCACAGCATCACTCAGGGCCACCACAGAATCACTCAGCGCCACCACAGCATCACTCAGGGCCACCACAGCAACACTCAACGCCACCACAGCATCACTCAGCGCCACCACAGCATCACTCAGCGCCACCACAGCATCACTCAGGGACACCACAGCATCACTCAGCGTCACCACAGCATCACTCAGGGACACCACAGCATCACTCAGCGCCACCACAGCATCACTCAGCGCCACCACAGCATCACTCAGGGCCACCACAGCAACACTCAACGCACCACAGCATCACTCAGCGCCACCACAGCAACACTCAGCGCCACCACAGCATCACTCAGCAACACAACAGCATCACTCAGCACCACCAAAGCATCACTCACGTCCAACACAGCATCACTCAGCACCACCACAGCATCACTCAGCACCACCACAGCATCACTCAGGGCCACAACAATATCACTCAGCGCCACAACAGCATCAGTCAGCACCACCACAGCATCACTCAGCACCACCACAGCATCACTCAGCGCCAGCACAGCACCACTCAGGGCCACCACAGCAACACTCAGCGCCACCACAGCATCACTCAGGGCCACCACAGCATCACTCAGGGCCACCACAGCATCACTCAGCGCCAGCACAGCACCACTCAGGGCCACCACAGCAACACTCAGCGCCAGCACAGCATCACTCAGCGCCAGCACAGCACCACTCAGGGCCACCACAGCAACACTCAGTGCCACCACAGCATCACTCAGGGCCACCACAGCATCACTCAGGGCCACCACAGCATCACTCAGCGCCACCACAGCATCACTCAGCGCCAGCACAGCACCACTCAACGCCACCACAGCATCACTCAGCACCACCACAGCATCATTCAGGGCCAGCACAGCACCACTCAACGCCACCACAGCATCACTCAGCGTCACCACAGCATCACTCAGGGCCAGCACAGCACCACTAAACGCAACCACAGCATCACTCAGCGCCACCACAGCATCATTCAGGGCCAGCACAGCACCACTCAACGCTACCACAGCATCACTCAGCGCCACAACAGCACCACTCAACACCACCACAGCATCACTCAGCGTCACCACAGCATCACTCAGGGCCAGCACAGCACCACTCAACGCCACCACAGCATCACTCAGCACCACCACAGCATCACTCAGGGCCAGCACAGCACCACTCAATGCCACCACAGCATCACTCAGCGCCCCCACAGCATCACTCAGGGCCAGCACAGCACCACTCAACGCCACCACAGCATCACTCAGCGCCACCACAGCATCACTCAGGGCCAGCACAGCACCACTCAACGCCACCACAGCATCACTCAGCGCCCCCACAGCATCACTCAGGGCCACCACAGCAACACTCAGCGCCACCACAGCATCACTCAGCAACACAACAGCATCACTCAGCACCACCAAAGCATCACTCACATCCAACACAGCATCACTCAGCACCACCACAGCATCACTCAGCACCACCACAGCATCACTCAGGGCCACAACAATATCACTCAGCGCCACAACAGCATCAGTCAGCACCACCACAGCATCACTCAGCACCACCACAACATCACTCAACACCACATCAGTATCACTCAGCATCGCCTTTGCAATACTACACCACCACATCATCATCACTCAGCAAGACCTAAGTATCATTCAGCATCACCTCAGCATCATCTCAGCACCAGTCACCACCACCACTACCACCTCAACATCACTCAACACCACCTCAGCCTGCTCTCGGAATCTGCCATCTGTTGAGTCTCCCCTAGCGTCTGGCCGCTGCTAGTGTTATAATACAGGTACTAGTTCACAACCTTCAAACTCCAATTGTTTTTGCCCCCTCAATAAACAAGCATTGGCATAGCCAATAGGTCTCGCTTTTGGGACCTTATAAGTGTTTACCCATGCAACAGTTGATGTTGTTGCACCAAGGATATTGTGCTGCATAACTAAATACTTATAAGGTCCCAAAAGCGAGACCTATTGGCTATGCCAATGCTTGTTTCCATTCTCTTTACCCAGTCTTTTCATTGCAGTATGGAGGTGTGTCTCTATATCAGAAATCCATTCTGACTTTCTGCTCACAGAGCTACCAGAGTTGGATCAGTGAGTTGGGTGTAAGCTTTTACAGCTCATTAATTATTCTCTATCTGTCTGAAATGATTCCATTTGACAGTCTGTGAGGGTAGTGCCATTAGACCTTGGTATCGGCTAACGCAAAGCTCCTACAATATGTGAGCCTATTCGAGGGGCTCTACAGATGCCAGCCAACAGTCTCTCTAGAGCACTATTTGACTCACTTTTTAGTAACTTGGTGGAGAACACAACTTAAGAGCTCGTTTAAGGCTTGGTGGGCAGCCCAACAATAGGCTAGTGCAACAGAGGGCCCCACCTCAACTGCCCTGGTGCAGCACCATCCACCACATTTAGGGACCCGCCCCATGGTTAGAAGAAACTGGTCCAGCTAAAGCAGCGAGAACACTTTCATCAAACCTATGGAAGAATGGTGGCCAGTGTGCATTATTTTTTTTTATTTTTTCAAAGCAAAAAAAACAACAATAGAGTGTCTTTTCCCTTTGTGTGAGGCTGTTGATTATGTTTCCTGCCTGAGACTGCCATGCCTCACGTGACAGTTCCAAGAAAGATATGTATTGGAATGGTCATCCTAAATGGGGTCGTTATTCCACTGTGTAGTATTGATACGCTTAGGACATAGGTCTCCAACAGATGACAAGATAAAATTCTACCATCCGAAACCTATTATTTCTCCCACTTCTAAACAGACTGGGAGTTTGGTGGAGAGGGAGCTTCACTGATTTATTGTGGGGTACCACTTTGCCAAACTGTAAATTACCCTCTCACTCTCAAAGATGTGAGAACCTGAGGCAAAAAAAACGCAACCAGCAATACAGCTCAGAGTTAAAGTACTAAGGGCCTGAATTAGTGAGTGACAGTTTTGCCTCTGACCATCAGGGTATCAGAGGGCAGAGGAACGCCATATTAGGAGCTCACCTCTGGCCCATGAACATTCACAGCAGCTCCATGGCGGCTCCTGTGAAGGCACTGAAAGTTTGGTGTAAGCCTGATGTCTTTTATGTTGCCAATACCCAAACTTGTTTGTTTTTCACAAACAAACTCTTAAACAGGGAGTTTGTGAAAAAATAACGACCCCCGCTACCTGGAAGTCTTCACCCAGGGGGTGGGGGTCATTATTTTTTCTGTTTGTGACTATGTTGGTGCTTTTTGTCATTCAAAGAGCCAATAGGATGGTTTTGGGATATTTGTGCGCACATAAAAGAGAAGCCCTAGACATAAATTACAAGAAAACCCAGAGAAACTACATAGGAAAAGTCACACAGAAAATCCACACTGGACAAGGCTGAAGGACAAACCATGAAGGTTTATTTAAAATTTAGGAAACATTACAGTAGGCAAAAGGCAATACTAGTCAATTCAATTTAAAATATTCATAATTCAAATAAATGTAAATCAGCATAGGCAATGGAAATTAAGCCTTATTCTAATTAATAGTCAAAACTTAACATGGTCTAGTTGAAGGCAAATAGTAAATCAAAGAGCAAATAGTGATAGGACTGCTCAGTTTAAAGGCAGGAGAGAATCATGAAAAATCTCTAAATGTTAATTCAATAAGAAAACTGACATGGACTCTGACACCAAGGGGAGCAAGGGAAATACGTGGCTCACTAGCCAAATGCAAACATTTTAATAACATTTCAGCAGCGGAGACCTAGGCCCAAAGCATGGTGTTAAGTGGCACCATGGGTTGTACTAAATAAAATACATTCATATCAACCAATCATCATGTTGAAGTTGCACTATGGAAACCAAGTTCACTCTATAAACCCTGCCAAACTTAATAAACAATTAGGGTTTTTACATTTACACAAGTGAGAATAACGTCACATTTCTAAACATGAGCTGATTGAGAATATGAATAAAGCACAGTTCTACTAACAAAGACATCAACCGTGAATGTTGAAACATAATATGTGCGTTTCTCCGGCAGCAGGCTGTGAGCTTGTAAATTGTTACAGCTAAAATACACATCCCCAGAGAACACAGCAAATCAAATTTGATTATTCAATGAGGTAAAGGAATAAATGCTATATAAACAAAAACATGAATGCAGTACACATTGCAACTTTTAAATGCTATGTTTTCAGTGCAAATCTTTTTCGTAATTAGACATTCGAAGAGCTTGTGCAGTACAGAGACAATGGGTCTGGTTTAGAGGTCGGCAGATGGGTTATTGTATCCCATCGGGTATTACAAGTGCCATTTGAGATAATGCACTTGTAATACAGGATATATGGGAGACAGGATTACTGTCACATTTTTGATGGAGTAACCATTCCACCAAACTCTAAATCAGGCCCTATGTTTGAGCGCCCTGAAGGTATTCATGCATTCATTGTCCCCAGGCACCAGATCATTCACATGACTGTGAGTAAGCCTTGGGGGCGTGGCTTACCAGCCAAGATGGCGGACGTACTTTGAAGCAGCTCCGCATTAAGGCCCTGTTATCCGTCAAAATCATCCGACTGCTGGCATCATCACCCTAATTGGCCGGGCTCGCTGAACAGCAGATACCGGCGTGAAGTGAAGGGGTGAATGATCGTGCGCAGGGTCGCGGCCTGATCTCCACAGGCGCCCCTCGCCGTTGCTGCGGGTGTCGTGGGTTGCGGCCATCTTGAGAACACGGGGTGTTCCGGCCCAGCAGGCGCGGCGCTGCACTGAGGGGCGAGCACAGTTGAGCTGTTGACCCCACCAAGGCTGTGCCACTGAAGTGTGCGAGGAGCTACAACAGCGGGCATGTAGCCCTATGTGAATGACGTGGAGGTGACGGGCGGAGAAAATAGAGAGCGGCTGAGATCGCGATCCGGTCAGGCGGTAATAGGTGAGGGGGGAGTGTACGCAGCATCGGCTCGCTCCAGCTCATAATCCCCAGATGTGCCGCAGCCCAGTCACAGTACCCTGAAGAGTTGCCGCAGGCTGGAGCGCCACATCCTGACACGGCCTGGAGCCGGCGTCGCGCGCGATCCTCGTGCCATATACCCAGGGGGGCCCAGGGGATGTGTCGAGTCCGGGCCCATCCACAGGCAGTGAGGTCTGCCACGAGCGGGCGGAAAAGGGGCACAGCCTGCGAGCTGTCGGCGTGCCCGGAGAATGCGGGTCCTGCAGCGCGGTACTGCCTGATGCCTAGAGGGTGCTACTGACGCGGCGGAAGGAGGCCTGACTCGTGGCTTAGGTGTGCGGCGGGCGGCTGCATGCTGTAGGTATGAGTGGCTGTGGCTGGCATCGTAAGAGATAACCCTCATGGACACATTTAAGGGGAAGAGGTGACCCGAGTGTGAGCCGCGAGGCACGGCCTCACACTTGGAACTGTTAGCGCGCGCGGTCCTCGCGCCAAACACTCGGCATGGCCTGGGGGCTGTGTTAAGCCCAGGCCCACTCACAGATGGTGCACCCTTAGGCGAGCAGACGGAGAAGAGGCAGTCCCTATGAGCTGATGTTGTGCCCCAAGAATACAAGACTCGCATTTCAGCACTGCCTGGCACCCCGTTTGTGGTGCTGGGGTGGTGGAGGGAGGTCTGACAAGCAATCATGCGACACAGGCGTGCGCACTAGTGGACTCCACTGAGAGGGGTAAAACCCCCAATCTGCCGCAGTTCAGAAGAAGAGGTTCCCCAAACTCACGCTGCAAAATGCAGCCTCGCATATTAAACTGACTCAGAACCAGAGACTCAAACGATCTTTGCATTAAATATTTGTGACGGCCTGGGGACTATACCGAGTCTAGGCCTGTTCGACAGTGAAGCGCCCTGGTGGTGAACGGGTGGTGCACAGCTGTGCCTGAGAGACGTAAGGCGAAAAATGTGCTAGCACCCATCTTTTTCCCCCGGTGTCTGCAGAGAGTTTCTGTAACTGAGGAGGACGCCGGCAGCAGCACCAGGATCTTGCGGTGCCTGATGCCGGAACTGGTGTCTCTCAAGCTGCCTGTGAGCTGCGGTGGACCCTGCGTGTAAGTGCAAGATGGCTGGGCACGTACAGAAATCAACTGGCTCTGCGGCTCACGCCTGTAACCCCAGTTAGATTGAGCACAGTCGGCACGTGCAACTAGAGCTTGTCGTATGAGCTCACACTGGGGTACAAAGAAGAGTTAGGTAACTGTTATCCTGAGGCAGAAGCGCCTCGGTGCCCCAACATCGACGCCCGTGGTGTCAGCTACCCCAATAGTGACCAGCGATTGCAAGGCTGTGCCCCACCGAACAGCTGTAAGATGGGCAGACAGCGCGCTGGAACAGGAACGGCAGCCACACAGCCAACTGCAGCCACCAAGCAATCGGGCCAAGACCAGAAAGCATCAGAGCCCACTGGGACCCTCACACTAGAATCCAAAATTGACACAGTACTTCAGGCAGTGGAACAGATCAGACTCACACATCCAAGGAGGGCCGTATAGATACAATTACGGCTGAGTTCACGTTATTACACGCAGACCTTCATAAACTTGCAGGGAAGGTTAATGAGATGAAGGCAGAGATGGAGGAAGCCCTCCCAGCTCTTAAAGCCACGTCCGCCGAGGTACGAGAGCTCACCGTGGAGATGCGCACTCTAGAATGCAGAATGGACTATGCCGAAGGCCGCTCTCATTGCAATAATGTCCGAGTTGTGGGCCTTCCAGAAGGAGCAGAGGGCCACGACGCTGTGGCATACACAGAACGGTGACTAAGTACTCTGATGCTGGCATATATGCTCTCCATCTTCTTTGCAGTAGAAAGAGCCCACAGAGTGCCTTCGGGCCGCCCGCTGCCGGGCACCAGACCTTGGCCCTTCCTGTTCCGCCTCGTCAATTTTAAAGACCGCGACCCAGTGCTTTGTGAGGTACGCAAAATGGAGGCAGTCAAAGTAGATAACTCATCGGTCCTCTTCTTCCCGGACTATGCCTTTGGGGTACAGAAACAAAGAAGTACATTCCTGGCGGTGAAGAGACGAATGCGAGAACTTGACATCCAATACTCTCTTCATTTCCTGGCACGCCTGCGTGAGGTCGCAGATGGCTCCACCCATTTCTTTAGCACAGCAGAGGAGGCCTGGGACTGGCTGGAAGTAGCAGGTCAACATACATCGCCGAGCAGGCGCGAGGGAGCTCGCAGGGCTGCTCCAGGCGCCCGAGGCAGTCAGAGAAGAAATCGCAGGAGGCCCAGAAGATCGCCCATGTGGCTCCATGCCGTCCCGGACCTAGAACAAATGCTACAGGAAAGGCGGTAGGCCCTGCAAACGGCGGCTATGATACAGAGCCATAAAGCTAGCGGAGACACGGATGCCTCCTCGGAGCGGTCCCTTAGCGAGGACAGTTCATCCGCAGTATGACACCTCAAACAGCTGATGATTTAATATGACATCCGTCAGTGACTCTAACACTGTTATATGTTTGGCCGCACCAACATGTACAACGCAGGCAAATGCACCATGGGCGCGCGTGACACATCAAAGCGTGTGTCCCTATCTCCCCAGTCACAACCACAAGCTTTGCCCTCGACCGACATAGTTGCACTACAATGAGCGATGATTGTTCCACAGTAAGTCCACTTAAGCGCTGAGTCAGGGCCCAAGCGCATGCAGGCCTCATCTCCTCTTGTTGTCTCAATCCACCACCCCCAATGGGAAACACGGCGCGCACAGCCGGCAATTCCCGCATTGGCACAGTTAATAGTTTGGGCAGACATATATTGTCCCTCTGCTCTTTCCCAGTTAAATAGCGAAATGCTTACTTCCCTGTTTGATACCCCGCACACTGTCACTACACAACTAAAGATAACACAGATGTGTCTCCTGCCTCATGCGCATGAACCCTGTCCCTGGCTCGCCCCCGTGTGCTGTTCTCCCCGCACCTGAATGTCCTATGCCGCCTACCACCATAATCACCTGGAACGTTAGAGGTGTGCACACACCAGCGCGCAGATACGAAACCTACGCTTACCTCAAGCATCACGCTGCCTACATATATCGCTGTTGCAGGAAACACACCTAGCGCAACTGGAGATCCGTAGGCTGCAGCACAGATGGAAAGGGCAAATACTAGCCATGGGTTACTATGCCAGAGGAGCCCTCATTTTGATTCGTCCAGGTATCCCATACACACCTGAAGAGACAGAAATAGACACATGGCTGCTTTGTTTTGACGAAAGGCAGATTGAACTGGAGGCAAATAATTCTTGGATCTATATATGCTCCAAACACAGATCAGGTAGCATTCTGGCATACACTTTCCGATATACTATCCCCCTGGTGCGATATCCCCTGGCTGTTGGGGGGGGGGGACTTCAATGCGATGCTAGACATGAATCTAGACAGGTCCTTTCAACCGCTACAGCGAACCACTGCCACATCTAACGCTAAGGACTTAGGAGAATGGATGCGCCATTGGGGCCTAATCGACATATGGAGGACGCTACACCCGCAGGCACGTCTTTACTCACATTACTCCCACCCACACGGATTACACGTACGCATTGATCGTTTTGTAGGTAGTGCGACACTTTGTGCCGAATGCGCTCGTGCAGACTATTTAGGCCGAACACACTCGGACCACAACCCTCACACAATGCAGCTGCAAGATGAGCGAACTGCGCAAACCACCCCCACATGGAGGCTGCAGCCTGCAGCATTGGAGGACCCCCCCTTTCAGAGTCTCATTAGAACATTATTATGAAGCAAATGCAGGCTCAGTCCCAGATGTGGGCATTGTATGGGATGCATGTAAAGCGGTGGTCAGAAGTCAGTGCCTAGGGCTTAGTTGGTGCATACGCCGGCAGCTAGACCAAGGAGCAACACTCATTAAATTAGAATCACATGTAGCAAGTAATACTGGCACCCTGCACGCTTTAGACAAACTAAAGCACGAGCATACTAAAGTCATGGAAAGGCTGCGATGCCTAAATTATGCTGCACACCCAGCGCGCACCCACGCAACGGCAGATAGTGCGGGTAGGCTGCTAGCGAAACTGATCAGACAAGAGCACTCACAACAGCCAGTTCTCTCACTACGGTCTGTGACAGGACAATTGCTAACTCGCCAACATGACATACACCAGGAGTTTACAACTCACTATGCTAAGATATATAAGTCAGTTATCCATGTAGAGCCCTTAGCCCTAGAGTCTTATTTCTCCTACTGTCAATGCCATCGGTATCTGCGGCACAGAGGGCAGAACTCGAGAAACCAATCACACTCCTAGAGGTTCAGGCAGCCATACAGGCGCTAGCAACCGGTAAGGCACCCGGTCCTGACGGTCTGCCAGCCGAGTACTACAAAGCGTACCAAACAATCCTAGCCTGTGTCTTCTATCATTATACCATAGTGCACAAGAGTCGTCTATCCTTCCGGAGACACTCTGTGAATCCCTGCTAGTCTCACTGCCTAAGCCAGACAGAGACCCGGAATTGTTAAGTTCATACCGGCCATTGGCACTGTTGAACTCAGACTACAAGATACTGGCCAAGATATTAGTGAGCAGACTGGCCCCTATATTGCCGCAATTAGTGCGTGCAGACGAAAACGGCTTTGTGCCCACTCGTTATACATCGCTGAACTTACGTCGTTTCTTCCGAGTGGCCCGTTACTCAAGTGAGAGCTGTGCACACTCATGTTGCCTAGTTCTCAATTTAGAGAAAGCGTTTGACACTCTAGAGTGGGACTTTCTATTCGCCGCCCTTAGTAAGTACGGGCTGGGTGCAAAATTCCTGGGTCTAGTTAAACTACTGCACACACAGCCCACAGCTAAAATCAAGACAGGTCCTTATGTATCCAAGGCAATCCCAATTGAGCGCGGTACTAGGCAAGGTTGCCCGTTCTCCCCGCTGTTATTTTCGCTTGCCATTGAGCCGTTGGCCGAATCTCTCTGCCAGACAGGAGAAGAGTGGGGTATCCCCTTGGGTGATGACACGTACGCAGTTTCCCTATATGCTGACGACCTGCTGATATACCTTTGAAAAATCTGCACGCTATGTGCAGCAATAGAAAGGGCACTGTCGGAGTTCGCCTCTTTCTCAGGACTTCGGTAAAATTGGGGGAAGTCATGTCTGTACTCGTTCATCAAGGCGACCCCTGACCCAGCATTGGTGTTGGGTGGTATACAGGTGAACTGGCAACAGTCAGCATTTCGCTACCTAGGCATCCGCATCTACCGTCAATCGGAGGATCTCCTGGGGGGCAACCTCACACAAGCTATAACGGCGGTAAGGTCGCAAATGTTTTTCTGGCGTACCCCCCCGGTGGCCACCATGGGTCGAATTGCGCTCTTAAAGATGGTGGTGCTTCCACGGCTGCTCTACCACTTTACAAACTTACCGCTGTATATCAAGCCCTTGCTCTTCCACATGCTTGAACGTGACCTGAGGCAGTTCACATGGCACGGCACACATAGCAGAGTAGCACAGGCAAAAGTCTATTTACCCATCGACCAAGGTGGATTAGCCGTGCCTAACATGGAACACTTTTATTTAGCGGCGCAGCTCCTGTGGGTGGCCCGCTGGGTTAGCGGCCTGCATTTAACGGATACTGCCACGCAGCGGCCCGGTTACACTCACCCCCAAATCACAGGCCTGTTCCACCCCGGTAGAAGGGGCAACACCTGCTCAGCTCCTGGCGTCTGTCGCCTACAAGTGCTTCTGCCACAATCTAAAGCTCACGAAAGGCACTATCCCACACGCTCCCCCCTACCCATACTTGGCACGCCAAGACAACATCGTACAGTCTCTGCTGCAGAGCTTGCTACCTGGGAGGCTGCAGGACTGCAGACCTTGGGAGACTTGTATCATGACAAGTACTTGATGCGGTTCGACACGCTAGCTGAGGAATGTGGCCCACTGCAAGGCCAATTTCTCCTACACGACATGTTGATACGGCGTTGTGAGCATTGTGGGGGGACATGGCTTAGGAGTCCACAACACACCTTACAATCCAATATCTACATGTGATGGGTACTGGAAGGCACCTTACCAAAGGGTTCGCAGGGTCACTACGTGCGCATTCGGCGCATCCGCTGACATCGCTTAGACAACGCTGGGATGTAGATCTGCAGAGGCAGTGCACTGAACGCGAATGGACAGCCATCCTAGAAGGACCCACACATATCCCCAAGAACGCCAGGTTCTGTTTAATACAGTACTGTATTCTACAAAGGGCTTATATGACGCCAGCTAAGATTAACCAGTACTTTGGCCGTATAGATGCCAAATGCCCTAGATGCAAACTAGTAGATGGAGACCTTTTGCATGTGTTGTGGGCCTGCACAGCTCTTACCTCTTATTGGGAAGCAGTCACAATGCACCTAGCACAATGCACTGGTCGTGCAGTGGAGTGTACCTGGGAAATCTGCCTGTTGGGCCTATACCAGAGATCCAAGAAGCACAAAGTGACGTCCCGATTTATAGATCTTGGACTCATCGTAGCCAAACACCTAATCACTAGGTGCTGGAAGTCTCACGAACCACCAAATACAAAAGCCTGGCTGCAATCACTAACATTTTGGGCCCAAGCGGAAAGTGTAGCGCGGCACCGTGAAGATGCCCTAGGGCTGCGAACACTCCCAATGGCAGCGGCGTGGGATGGAATATTACTAGATCTCCGTAACTCTTGACAAGAAACCGGCTAGGAAGTCCCACGGCACAAACGAAACACAAGAACCAATGGCTAACATAGAGTAAGTCAGACACCGCTGGGTTATGATGGGGTTAGTGCATGCAGTTTTCCGCCGCATCTATGCAGTGAGGTATTTAATTTTAATTTTATTTCATTTAATGTTGTGCTGCCATTTAGACAGTCTGGGCATGCAGGCCTTGAAATACAGGGATGCCCACAGCCAGCCCGCTCACAGAGGGGGCTCGTTTTGAACTTATGTAATGATGACGTAACACACCACTCAAGTATGGCGGGTCATATAGTTTCTATGCCTGACCTTTGTGATGATGCTCTGCCTGACTTCCAATCACTGTGTATGACAATGTATTTAATGAGGCAAGAACGCGGCGGCCGCCAACACTGAGGAAGGCGTATCGCTGAAACGCGTTTGTTTTGTTATCTGTGCCAATAAATCCGAAGAAGGATTACCCCTGAGAGTGCCTGTGACTTATTTCTGGAGCGTGGACGTTTTTTACGAGTCTGCCCTCGTACATGGGGCACCTGCTAGCGAGTGTAGGAGCACTGGCAGGTTTGGAGCTTTGGATACTGGAAAAGCTCCCGCACCGTTCCGCTGAAGGGAAGACACGCCGGCAGAGGATTACTGACTGCCAAACTGCAACAGCGTCAAGTGGCGGTAAGGAGTGGACATTTTGTTGTTGTTATCGCAAGCAGTTGCCCTTGGATCTCACAGCAGTGCATAGCAAGGGGGGAGTGCACATTTCGGATTTCTGCTATATACCTATAAATGTTCAGCGAAGCGACGCGCTGCGAAGCAGCCTCTGATATCTTCAGAACGCGACCAGGCACGCATTCTGTGGAAAACGGCGGCACCCCAATCCAGCCTCAACAGGAACTTAAATTCAAATATCTACAGCTTGAATGGCTGTATGAACGGGAAATCAGGAAGTGGTGGGAGGCCACTTCACTACAACATTATATTGATGTAAGTAGAGTGCCTAGAGGACTGCGCATTTATACTGTCCCAGCATATGGAAATCCGGACCTGAAGCTGCTCGAGGAATGGGCAGAGTACACAGCGGATTCCTCAAAGGGAATGCTGGGGATCCTGGTCAAGTTTGCTTGGAATGAGGGAAAAGGCAGTGAAAGAGATTGAAGAAATTGAAAAGAACATCACCAGTGAGGGTGATAAAGTGAAACATGATGAACTGAGGGCTTCTATGAAAAAACGCGTAGAAAACTATGAACTAAAGATCAAACAACGAAAACAACAAAAATTCGATCGCGACGCAAGGGACTATGAACAGGGAAGAATACTCACGTTCGCCAAAAAGTATGATGTACCTCGCCGAGCCCTAAGGAATAATAGGAATCGCAAGGAGGTGGAAAGAAGAGATACATCAGAATCGGAGGTGACGGGCGCAGAACAATCGGAAGAAGAGATGGGTGGAGTAGGAGCAATTTCCCCAGCACCCCACCATTTTCACGAGGAATTCAGCCTGATCCGCCAAACGTGGCTCCGTGGAGGCAAGGGCAGGCCACCAGAACAACAAGTTGCCGTTCCACAAGAAGGGGAGGGTGGCAACCGAGGAGGTGGCAACACAGGCAGGACCACTCGCCCGAAACGGAATGTAAAACTCAGGCAATGAATATCGCGGTCGAATCAGAGAATCTCACGATAATTAACCTGACGCCCAAGGAGCTGACACCAGTGGAAGAAATGGTCCTGGTAGTGGGACAGTCTCTCTGCCCCACTACCAACTTTGAATAAGCACAGACCAGTATAGATGCTTATAAATTTGTGAGAAAGTTGAAATTATTTAAATTCTTTAAGTTGAAAGGTTTGGACTCCAGAGTCGGTGTCAAAGAGGCATCACCCACAGGAACGGACATCCTGAGTGGAAATGACTTGGACATGCTGGCTGTCTTGGAGGAATTGGGCAGCAGTGATGCACAATGGGATTCTGCAAGTCTTGACGACATGGACCTCATTGTCCATCTGGGGATTACACAATCAAGACCACCAAGTCCATTTCGACCAACTTCAAAGTTCTTTCCCCAAACGACATTTGATGCCAATGATCTCTTCACAGAGAAAGTCAACCATGACATCCTGAAGCTGAGGCAGGATATAGATAAAACAAGCAACACATGGAACATTACTTATGCGCAAAGAAGGGCACTGAGAAATCTCGAATCAGATGAGGGAATCGTGATCAAGTCCTCTGATAAAGGTGTTGCAGCACTGATGTGGTGCTGCAGACCCGTGAGAATTATTGCAAGGAGGCGTACCACCAATTGAATAACCCTGAGAATTACTCACAGATTATGACTAGTGAATACATGAACAGTGTAAGAGACTACAAGCAGCTGATCTCTAAATGGCAAGCGAAAGGGATGCTCTCCACGGAGGAATGTGCCTTCCTATCGACTCCTCATCCTCGATTACCGACATTTTACCACCTGCCCAAGGTTCATAAGAACAAGCTGAAGCCACCGGGATGACCAATAATATCCTCTATTGGTGGCCTTTTGAAAAATATGTCCAAATTTATTGACTATTTTTTATTCCCCTTTGTGTCAGAATTATCCTCTTATACAAGGGACACCAAAGACTTTCTCAAACACATTGAGGGGGTTGTGTGGGAATCTGATTTCCTAATGATAACATTGGATATAGCTAGCTTGTATACGAGCATAGCACACGAGGACGGAATCAAGGCCACCAGATACTTCCTAAGGAATCGCCCATTAAAGTATGCAGAACATAGTGAGATGCTGCATGAGTTCCTACATTTCTGTCTACATAACAATATATTCATCTTTCAGGATCAGATTTACAAACAGCAGAAAGGGACGGCCATGGGAGCCTGCTTTGCCCCCAGCTATGCAAACTTGTTCGTGGGCTGGTGGGAGAACCAGGTGGCATGGTCGGACACATGTGGCATATGGGTAGAGAGCACTGTCAGTTGGAGACGCTATATAGACGATCTGTTTCTGATTTTGCGAGGCATGAAAGAGTCAGCCCGACGATACATCGATTATCTCAATTCCAATGACCTCAACCTCAGATTTACGAGTGAAATAAGCTCGGCAGAGGTTACTTTCCTGGACCTGAGAGTTTTCGTAGCGGATGGAAGAATTCAGACAGCACTTTTTAGAAAGTCCACGGCAGGGAACTCGGTGTTGCACGCCAGGAGTAATCATCCTAGTAATCTCAAGAATAGCATCCCATATGGGGAATTGCTACGGATTAAAAGGAACAGTACTAGGGAGGAAGATTTTGAGAGAGATGCATCTGAAAGTATTAGAAGATTTGAAGTGAGAGGATACAGAAAAGGCATCCTGAAGGAAGCGACCAAGAGAGTGGCAGGGAAGCCTAGAGCTTACTTACTAAAGGAAGAAAACAAAAAAGTCCAGCTGCAGGCGAACAACAATTTCAGGCTTATAACGAGTTTCACCAGAGCGGCTAGCAGCGTGAGAAAAATAATGCAGGCCAACTGGCGGATATTGAAGTCCGATATTGTGATAGGACAGGATTTGCCACCTCACCCCTCACTGACATTTAGGAGAACACGCTCTATTAGAGACCAGTCACCTGCCACCGCTGAAAGTGCAGAAAGGCATTACAGGCTTAACAGGCTTTTTTCCTTGTGGCAGGTGCAAAGTCTGTGGTAACAGCACGAAGGTGACCACGTATAAGGTAGGAGGCCGGAAAGATCCAGTTCGTATTACCAAATTAATGAATTGTAATACACCGTACGTGTATACTGCCTCACATGCCCATGCGACTTAAGGTATGTGGGCAGCACTATCCATCCAGCAAAAGTCTGCATTTTAGAGCACCAACGGGCTATCCAGAATAGGGATCAAAGTTACCCGGTTGCTAGGCACTTTCAAACACATCATAACAGCAATAGACAGCTGGTGAAGTATTTTTGCATTGACCATGTACCACGTGATGTAAGAGGAGGGGACAGGGAGAAGCGAATGCGCAGACTCGAATCGCGTTATATCTTGGATATGTTGACGAGGTTGCCGATGGGCCTCAACATGGGAGACGAGCTTGGGTGCATTTATAATTGGTAAGGAGGTAGAGGGGAGCAGGCAGAAGGTGACCCTGCGGTTCATTAACTTGGAGGGGTAGTGTTAGGGATTTGGCCCATCCAGGGCTTCATTACGACTATCATACACATGTGCCCAGCGTAGTTAGCAAGGTAAGGGTCCTCAAGGGGGTGCTGACCATATAGGGATTTATGTCGTTAATGCATGCAGTTTTCCGCCGCATCTACGCGGTGAGGTATTCAGGGTTGTACTGTCACCCAGACAGCCTGGGTATGTAAGCCTGTAAATGGCAGGGTTGTCCACAGCCAGTAAGAGCTGACAGCACTCTCAGAGAGGGCTTGGTTTGAATTAATGCAAGGATGACATAATACACCACGCAAGTACAGCGGGACACATAATTTCCATGCCCTGCGAAGTTAGCAGCGGTAGGGTCTTCGAGGAGGTTCTTCCCATACAGGGCATGATGGGGTTAGTGCATGCAGTTTTCCGCCGCATCTATGCGGTGAGGTATTTAATTTTAATTTAATTTAATGTTGTACTGCCATTTAGACAGGCCTTGAAATACAGGGCTGCCCACAGCCAGCGCGCTCACAGAGGGGGCTCGTTTTGAACTTATGTAATGATGACGTAGCACACCACTCAAGTATGGCGGGTCATATAGTCTCTATGCCTGACCTTTGTGATGATGCTCTGCCTGACTTCCAATCACTATGTATGACGATGTATTTAATGAGGCAAGAACGCGGCGGCCACCAACACTGAGGAAGGCGTATCGCTGAAACGCGTTTGTTTACGTTATCTGTGCCAATAAATCTGAAGAAGGATTACCCCCGAGAGTGCCCTTTACTTATTTCTGGAGCAGGGATATATATATATATATATATATGTCACACCAGGATTCCCACGACTCGTTCCAAAGTCGAACAAACGGGACACGGACACCAGGTAAGTGCATCGTTTTTTCTTTTATTCTTTTAGCTGACGCTTCGGCATGGTGGATTACGCGTTTCGCCCAGTAAGTGGGCTTGATCACATATATATATATATATATATAAAGGCGGATCACTCTCGGACAGGTGCTTTGGATCGCGGTGGTGCCTCGGCGTTAATATACAGGCTCAGGTTCCTTTGTTAATTCTTAGAAAGAAAGACAGCACTCACTGGGGCAGTTTGCCGGTATTTTTACTCTCAGCACAACAGACGCGTTTCGGATTGCTCCTTCGTCAGTGTTTACAAAACACACCGAGAGGCGTCATTTTAAATAAAGTTCCATATTGATCAACAACACTGAAAACGGACAATTCATTTTCATCCTGAGTGGGTGCCATTTTGACAAGGTAGCTTTAACATTTCATATTGCATTAATAACTCAAAAACCAAGTTTATGTGGAATATGCTCGACATTAAAGAGATATAAAACAATTTATATTCATTGTTTAAAATGGCCCTTCTTCAATAATTCATTAATGCCTCTTATAGCCGTATATCGGAAGGAACCTGAGCCTGTATATATATATATATATCTATATCTATATCTCTATCTATATCTATATATATATATATATACATATATATATATATATTTGCAAGCTTGCCCACCACTTCACATCAGCTCGGAATAAGGCAAGAGTAGACGCATATTAGTTGCAGTGATGTTTATTCAGCAATCACCATGTCGCCATGACGCGTTTCGGCCAGAAAAGACGGCCTTGATCACATGTCAGCGTATGGGGCGGGATTACCTCTATTTAAAGTGCAAATGCAAATGGATAGCAGCAATAGATATAGTAAACATACTTCATATTCAATTCACAGCATAATGCGTAAAATCATATAAAATATGAGTATAGAAATTCTGCCAGGATAACAAATCACTGTAAAATACGTGAATAAATAACACACATGGTTAAAAATATATATGTATAATAATATATGTTGATAGGGGGTAGGATTTTTGTATAAATACATACGCATAACCCCTATTCATGCATGTGAAAATATCCTAGCTATGAATCAACATCAAATTTTACTGCTCTTTGTCGTTAAAAGTGACTAAGTGCATAGATTGTATCCCCCAACATCCTAATGTGCGAGTCCCCCGTAAAAACCTAATGTGTATAAAAAAGTGCATAAAATAAGTGCAAAATAAATCCATATGTGCAGAAAGTTTTTCTAATGTGCAAAAGAGTTTGGAAGCAGCCTAATGGGTTTCCTAGTATCACGGAGCCTGTACCTAGATTACAAACAAATTAGCAAGGCACAGTATCTGTTCTCAAATGGAGATAACACTTAAGGCTAATAAATAAGAGGATCATAAGGTTGATTCCCACAAATGAATACACAATATAAAATTAATGTAAAATCATTCCAACCTAAAATCCCATAAAAATTAGCTAAAAAACTCCTAATGTTATAAAAAAGATGATTAAACATTACATTTAGATCCAAAGTCAAGGTTAAAAGAAGTGACTCATAAAGGGAAATAAAACCCTATTTTCTTAATGACTCTGACAAATGCGACTTATAACTCATATCTGGAGGCCGTCTCTACCCTCATATCCAACCAGATAATGGGTCAAGACAGACACCCTTAATTGATAACCACATTTACATCGAAAAAACATATATATATATATATACAAATATATAAATATGAAAACAATAGATAGATATTCAGTTGAAAAACTCATAAGTAGGTATACATGTCCTCGCTGGTATTCAAACCCCCCGGCTGCTTAGTATCCAGTTCTAAAATATATCTTGTTTCTAAACGCCGGAGTTTAGCTTCCCTATTGCCTCCTCTCTTATCAATCGGCACTGAATCCAACACATAGTATTTAAGATGTTTAAGGCTACTTTGGTGATGTTCCTTAAAGTGCCTAGCCACTGGGTAATTAGGGTCACTATTAGTAATTGCACGTGTATGCTGCAAAATTCTTTTATGCACCGCAAGTTTGGTGCTCAATATACATTAAATTACAGCTGCATATTAATGCGTACACGGCAAATTCTGTTTTACATGACAGGTATTTTTTGATAGGATGTAACTTTGGGCTGAATGGCGTTTGATACGTCCTGGTGTTAATTCCAAATTGACACGCCTTACAATTGGCACACTTATAGAATCCTGTTCTGGGCTTAAGCCATGTTCTAGAGTCTGCAACCTCAGGATTATTTTTCACTAATGCATTGCCCATAGTAGCAGTTTTTCTAAAAGTGATAGCAGGTTTTTAGGCATTGCTGTACCTATAATAGGGTCCCCCATTATTAATGGCCAATTGCGACGTATAATAGCCCTTATCTGTCCTTCCTGTCTAGAATATCCCAGTATCAACCTGGTCGGCTCTATAGATATTGTATCCATTGCTTCCCTGGGTTTGGGTTTGTAAAGGAGCAAATCCTGCCTGGCCCTACATTTGGATTTAGATATTGCAGCTTCAATAGCATTGGTTTTATATCCTCTCTGGAGGAATCTATTTTTACACTCATGTTGTTTAACTTGAGTGTCATGTTCCTCACTACAGATTCTCCTTATTCTAAGCATCTCCCCATAGGGGATGCTATGTATAAGATGCGACGGATGTGCACTAGTTGCATGCAATATAGAATTGCCAGCAGTGGGTTTTCGGTAAAGAGATGTTGCGAGGCCATTGTGGGAAACGTATACCTCTGTATCAAGGAATGTAATGGTTTCACGGCTGATGTTATATGTGAACTTTAGATTTAAATTATTAATATTGATGTCTGCAATAAAATCATGTGCACTTTGTATTGACCCATTCCAGACGACAAAGAGATCATCAATATATCGTAGCCAAACAATTATGTTATTGGAGAAAATGTGTGCAAATTGTTTCATGAGGACCAGCTCCTCCCACCATCCCATAAAGAGACAGGCATAACTAGGGGAGAAGCTGGCCCCCATTGCTACACCTTGTATTTGTTGATATACTTGGTTTTTATAAAGAAACAAATTATTCTCCAGACTAAATGTTAATAAGTCTATCAGCATCTGATTGTGTTTGGCATATCTCATGGGTCTATTAGCCAAAAAATGGTCCACTGCTTTGACCCCATCGCTGTTTCTTATGCAAGTGTACAAGGCTGTGACATCCAGGGCAATAAGATAGTAACCCTCCTGCCAACTGATTTTTTCAATTTTTCTAATAAAGTCACTAGTATCCTGTACATATGAATTGAGATTCTTCACGTGACTTTGTAAAAATGAGTCAATATAGATAGACATATTCTCTAAAGGTCCATTGCAGGCTGAAATAATGGGCCTTCCTGGTGGTTTTACAGCAGATTTATGAACCTTAGGAACAAAGTATAACAAGGGGATAGTCGGATTTTCTTTTTTGAGATATTTGTATTCCTGTAGGTTCAACAGCCCCAGACTCTTCCATGCCAACAGTTTTCCAAAGAAATTGTTCTGTGCTTGATTAAACTTCTGCATGGAGCTTTTCCGGTAGCAGTCCACATCATTCAATTGTCTTACTGCTTCCTCTGTGTAGTCTTTTAGTGGCCATAACACTACATTTCCCCCTTTATCCGCTTTTCTCACTACAACCTGCTTGTTGTTACCAATTTTGTCCATCAATTGTTTGTATTTCCATTCCTGATTCAGAATTTTACTTTTGGTTTTGTTAGTCTCCACATAAAGTTGTTTGATTTCCGCCACCACATGCTCATTGAACAGATCTAAGGAGTCGCGAGGCATAATGGGTATGAATCTAGATTTTTCCTTGAAGCTTGTTGTAGGCTTAGCACAAGTATCGTAACTAGGAGAAAGCAGATCTTGCGTTACAAGTTCCGGATATACTCCTTCATCTGTGTTGCGGCCATCACTCATGGCACCTTCATTGCCCAAATTATGTAGATCCTTAAGTGCCCCAAGATCTGCCACTGTTAGACTACATTCCTCAGTCTCTGCTGTCAGTTGATTCCGTTCATTGGTAGCCTCCGGCATCCCTTGTGTTCTTGACTTCAACTTGTGGAACTTTTGGAGTTTCAATTTTCTGACAAACTTGAAAACATCCGCTCGTGTGTTAGTGTAGTCAAAGTTGGTCGCGGGGCAATATGACAATCCTAATGAGAGGATCCGTTGTTCCGATGGGTCAAGATGCATATCAGTTAAATTAATAATAGTATTGTCAGTATTAAATACTCCAACTGATTCATTGGCCCCTTGGATGACGGAGCAAGGTTCAATTTCCTCCTCCATTGCCCCCGTCCTCTCACTTGTCTTGCATTTCCGCTGTTGCCACCTTTCTCTGGCAACCCTCCTTCGTTGCCGCCTGCTCTTTGTCCTTCGTTTTTTGACGTTTTAGCAGCCCGAGGCCTCAGTGTTTCCCTGCGGCTTCTTCTCAAGTAGTCCACTTCATCTCCAAGGGATGGTTTTGTTGCTCCCGGGATTGGCGTACTCCTCATATTTTCTGCCTCTGTTTCACTTTCGATGGCAGAGCTGAGGTCAGATGCTGACGCTGATGTCGCTCCTCCCTGTTCCTCATGGCGCTCCTGTTGGTATCTATTACCCCTAGTTGGTTTAGTCCTAAAAGCATCATATTTCCGTGCGAACGTAAAAATTTGTCCGTTGGCGTACTCATCTTTGTCTCTTTGGAATTTGTATGTTTTTCTATGTTTTATCTTTTCTTCTTCTTTATTAAGCCTGATTGTCATCTCCTCTTGGTATTTATTCCTTTGTGGTATGTCCCCTTGTAATTCTATTTCTGCACTTAGAGCCTCAATTTTACTTTGTAGCTCTACCCGATCCACCTCTGCGTACTTCACAAGGATCTGTACTAATCTGCGAGAGGAGTCGAGGTTGCATTCAGCCCACTCTGACATCATACGTGGGTTAGGGGTATCATAACTAGGGGCTAACATAATCCTGAGCCCCCTCGGTATCCTGCCAACATCCAAGTACTTCTGAAGGGATTTAGCTTCCCACCATTTAGCAGTTTCCTGCCTCATAAGTTTCTCTAGTGTACGATAATTTTCCTTAAGTCCTTTAGATGCCGTCGTTGTATCCACAGCCCCATGCTCATTAGGCTGCTTCCTCTGGGGAGGATTGTCCATAAACATTTCCTCCGCTGCAGACTCGCGACTTCTCAATGCTGCGGCTGACATGGCGATTGCTGATAAGTGCTCAATTTGTATGCTATGCTTACAGTCCCCAGTCCAAATATCCCCAGGGCTGAAGATCAAAGCTAACACCTCCCCACCAGTGTAAAAGTTGTTACGCTACGAACGGTACCTTTTCCCGATGGGCGTCCGCAGGGACAGACTCTGACGCTGCTGAGCGGCTCGGCCGAGCGGCTGCTGGCGTATCCAAGACTAATCCCTCTGTAAACGACACCTTCGGCTGGCTTATTCCTGTCTTTCACTTTTCTTCCTTGCGTATACACTGGGGGCTCCGTAGATTCCCGACCCGGAAATGTTTGAATAGACTTCCGGGACTACCGCAACTCCGACGCCGTCCGCTGACAACGACGGATGCTGTGGCGTCCGGAAGAATAAGACCACCAACCACGGAGCCAACTTGCAGGGAGGGGGTCCACAGACACCGGAGGAGGTCAATCCGGTAACAATAGTTGCAAGCTTGCCCACCACTTCACATCAGCTCGGAATAAGGCAAGAGTAGACCCATATTAGTTGCAGTGATGTTTATTCAGCAATCACCATGTTGCCATGACGCGTTTCGGCCAGAAAAGACGGCCTTGATCACATGTCAGCGTATGGGGCGGGATTACCTCTATTTAAAGTGCAAATGCAAATGGATAGCAGCAATAGATATAGTAAACATACTTCATATTCAATTCACAGCATAATGCGTAAAATCATATAAAATATGAGTATAGAAATTCTGCCAGGATATATATATATATATATATATGAGAAAGAAACTCCGTATCTTGTTTGAAATACAAAGCGACTCGCACACCAAGGTCAGTTTCAAATTCAGTGTATTAGGTCAAATGGTAATGGTAATATATATATGTATATTACCTACTGGCGGTCGCCAGTAGGTAGTTATAGTTAGGACCTAGTTTCCATAGGAAAAGCGTTTTTTGTTTTCCCAATAACCTTGGCGCCGGTTCGCGAAATTTTCAAAACTAGTGATCAGCTCCGGTCAGCTCCTGTCTTGAAAGTTTCGAGGTGATTCGCCAAGCGGGGGCCGAGAAAAAAGGGGGGTCCCAAAATGCATTTTCCCCATGTTATTTTCCATAGGAAACTTTAGACAAAGCTACAGCCCGAACTGCTGAGCGGAATTACACCAAATTTGGCAAAAAGGTAGGTCTTGGTTCAGAAAGAGTCCTTTTTGTTAAATGGTATAAATCCGTTCAGTAGTTCCTGAGAAATTAGAAAAAGAAAAAGTTTCGATATCTAGGGACGCGGTGGGTTCGCGAACCCTCCCGACCACGAGCTTCATTCTAATTGGCTGCCAACACTCCAAACCAGGAAGTCAGAAAAAAAAACGTGAAAAACAAGAAAAGGGGGCAGGGTAGAAACACCCTGACCCCCTAGGCCTGCTCAGGGGGTCCCACAGGGACCCCCAGGGCCAAAAAAAGCATTAAAAAAAAACAAAACGGCAGAATTCGCGCTGGGTGCGCGAATCCTGCCAATAAAATTAAAGAAAAACAAAGCGCTTCGTTGTATTTAAGCCCCCGGGTGGGCCAGGTCCCGGGGGCATGAGTAATTAAGTTGCGGCGGCCCCCGCAACCCCGGGGACCGCCACCTCCCCGGGGCTTCATTTATGATTTGCGGGGGGCACGCAGCCCCGCCGCAGCCCCGGGGACCACCACCTCCCCGGGGCTTTCTCTTTTTAAAAAAAAAAAAAACATGTGTGGGGGGCTCGAGCCCCCCACACGCCCGGGGACCACCACCTCCCCGGGGCACTCTGTATTTAAATACGAGGGTCCGTTACGGACCCCCGTGCCCCGGGGACCACCACCTCCCCGAGGCTTTGCAATCAAGGGGAGGGGGGCCGTGCGGCCCCCCTCCAGGAGCCCGTGATGGCCCTGGGGACCGCCACCCCCCAGGGCCGGCTCCTGCGGTGTCTTGGGGTGCCCACCCCCGGGACACTGCTGTTTGCTATGACAGGGTGGTAGCAGTGTGGCTCCTGCCCTGTCATAGCAAACACTGGTTTGGATTTTGAAAGCGAGAGCAGGGAAACCTGCTCTCGCTTTCAAAATCCAAACCAGATTGCTTTTCCACAAGGGGAGCTGCATGTCAGCAGCTCCCCGTGTGGAAAAGCAATGCCGGCTCCCGCAGGAGGCGGGGAGGCGGCTAGGACCGTGGGGGCATTGGGGCTCCCCCCATGGTCCCCAACTGACTGGGCTGGCCCCGGGGGAGGGGGTCCCCAAGGCCAGAAGTGGCCCGAGAGGGGGGCCACGCGGCCCCCCTCCCCCGTAATAAAAAAATTAATTTTTTTATAAAAAGGAAAGGTTGGCCCCAGGGGGTGGGGTCCCCGGGGCCAATAGAGGCCTCAGGAGGGGGGCCATGCAGCCCCCCTCCTTCAAAAATACAAAATTCCCCCCAAAAATTGTGGCTACGCCCCGGGGGATGGGGTCCCGGGGGCCGAAATTGGCCTCTGGAGGGGGACCGCACGGCCCCCTTCCCGTTTTTTTTTTTTTTAAGTAAAAAACGGGTCAGGTCCTGGGGGATGGGGTCCCCAGGGCCCAAAATATTGTAAAAAAGGGGGGCCATATAGCCCCCCTTCGACAAAAATTAAAAAAAATTGAAAGCTGGCATCGCGCCGGAGGCCCCGCCCCCTCCTGCAGCACTCAGCAAACGCGCCCCCTGAACTAACTATAACGGTGGAATTTCTCTGGTTTTGTACGAGTGAAATCTCCAACTAACTATAACGTCCCTGAAACCTATGGTTTTTTCAGTGAATTTCTAAGGTTTTTTAAATGCTAATTTCTAACTATAACGTGCCTGAAACCTATGGTTTTTCCAGTGAATATATATATATATATGCCCACTGGGGCGGGACTGTAGACAGCGTATTCCCATAAGGTGTACAGATGGGGCCAATTAATTTTTTGTTTGTCTCTCTTGATCTGTATGAATACCTAAAGCCCACTGGGGCATTATAGGATAAAGTGGTTATTCATAAAATTTGTATTGATCAGTGATGAGAGATTAGAGCTGTAATAATGTACAGAACATTGGGCCATATGTATCAAGCCCATTTCCCGTTCGCAAACGGGCCGATTCTCAGAATCGGCCCGTTTGCGAATGAAACTAAGCCTTTGGGATGTATCATCCCAAAAGGCATTCGCAAAATAGAGAATCGCAAAATTGCGATTCTCTATTTTGCTGAATGCATTTAAGGAATCGCTAATTGCGATTCCTTAAATGAAATGTATGAAGCACCTAAGTTGTGCGATTATGGCTTAAGGAATCGCAAATTACCACCAACTACAGGTTGGTGGTAACTTGCGATTTCTTTGAGAAATGCATTTTTTGCATTTTTCAAAGTGGCATGTGGCGCACATACATGCCCTTAGGGCATATATGTGCGCCACATGTGCACCCATGCTCATTTCAGGGGTGCAACAGGGTGTCCTTTGGACACCCTTGCAACCTTGAAATTGCATTCTCAATTTGCGATTCTCTAATTGCTAATCGCAAATTGAGAATGTCCTCCCATTCATTCCTATGGGCCTCTAGGCCCATAGGAATGAATGGGGAGGGTTTCCTTAACTGCGATTCGCAATTTGCGAATCGCAATTAAGGAATATGTAGGATTCGCAATTTTTCTTGCGAATCCTACATACATCTCGTTTGCGATTCTCAAATAGCGATTCTTAAAAATTCGCTATTTGAGAATCGCAAACACAAACTTTGATACATATGGCCCATTGATACAGAGCAGGAAGGACGATACATTGTTTTTCATAAAATTGAAAATTGGCCCTTTACTTAGATCGCAGGATTTGTAAATATTGTAAATTTATCGCAAAATGTGTGTGAATATTAGTTGTACAGGATTTGTGTGCAATAGAGAATGATAACTATATTATTCTTTACCTTGTTAAAATGGCTGCCGCTAGTGTCATTATTGTAAATAGCACTTTTTGGTGTAGTCCACTATCTATGTTTATTTTCTAAAGCACTGTGTATATAATTCGTAATTCTAAATGCTTCTCATGAGCGTGATCAAGGCGTAAGCCGAAACGCGTCGTTTGAGCCATTAAAACTTTATTGAGCATGCAAGAGCGTCCGAGTAATTCTTGTGTAAGCGGAGAAGGAGTTATTGAAATACAGGGTTGCCGGTAACCCGCACTCGGACCGCCCGTGACAGCCTCTGCACCTAACCGGGATCGTTGTGAGATATATATATATATATATATATATATATATATATATATATCGGATCCAGCTGCCAGTCTGATTCCATCTGATGTATGCTGGGAGCTGTAGTTGTTCATTAGACTGCAGCGGTCCCAGGAAGCCGGGTCAGCTGATCTCCCACCAATGGGAGTGCCCTAGTATCTTCAAAGGAGGGAGGAAGTGACACCCGAGGTTATACCAGCATCTGAAGAAGGCTCGTTAGCTGAAATGCATTATGGTGTGGACTAATCTGTGAATAAAAAGGCTCCCAAACTGTACCCCGCTGTGTCCTTGGATTACTTTGGAGAAGGTGATCGTGTGGCAATATTTTTCGCGTCTGCCAGGAGCGCGATACAAGGACCCGTCCAAACAAGAGTCCAGGGACTTTGCTGGCATTGTGGCGTAACTAATCAAGGTATTGATTGTTCCCAGGACCGCCTCAGGAACGGGCCAGGCAAGTGGCCGCTGTCATTGGCAGCCTGTGACTTCACAGGGAGGCGGGTTGATTTCCTCCCGCATCACGGCCCGGTTTGTTTCCACTCTCGGGGCTTTGGACGTTGGGGACTTGAGGGAGCTTTTAAACACTTAATTTACACGGCCACCAGCCGTTACATGGCACCCCCTTTGCGTGGCAAAACTCAGCACTTACGAGAGTATCATCGGATCCAGCTGCCATTCTGATTCCATCTGATGTATGCTGGGAGCTGTAGCTGTTCATTAGACTGCAGCGGTCCCAGGAAGCCGGGTCAGCTGATCTCCCACCAATGGGAGTGCCCTAGAATCTTCAAAGGAGGGAGAAAGTGACACCCGAGGTTATACCAGCATCTGAAGAAGGCTCGTTAGCCGAAATGCATTATGCTGTGGACTAATCTGTGAATAAAAAGGCTCCCAAACTGTACCCCGCTGTGTCCTTGGATTACTTTGGAGAAGGTGATCGTGTGGCAATATATATATATATATATATATATTATCTACTGGCGGTCGCCAGTAGATAGTTATAGTTAGGACCTATTTACCATAGGAAATCTGCAACATTCTATTTGAAATAACGTTGGTGCCGGTTGACGAATATTCGCGAAATTTTCCAACTTGTTGGGGCGCTCCGGTCCGCTCCTATCCTGAAAGTCTCGGGGTGATTTGTCAAGCGGGGGCCGAGAAAAAAGGGGGTCCCAAAACGCATTTTCCCCATGCAATTTTCCATAGGAACCTTTAGTCGCAGCTACAGCCCGAACTGCTGAACGGAATTACACCAAATTTGGCAAATAGGTAGCCCTTGGTTCAGTGTCGTGCCTTTTACTTAAATGGTGTAAATCCGTTCAGTAGTTCCTGAGAAAATCAAAAGTAAAGTCACATATATATCTATGGCCGAGTAGGGTCCGCGTACCCTCCCGATGACGAGCTGCTTGCTAATTGGCTGTCAAGTGGCTGTCAACACTCCAAATCAGGAAGTATTGGCAGCCATTTTATGCCTCGGTAGAACCGAGGCACAGAAACAAGTGCGCAAAACGCACAAAGGGGGCAGGGTAGAAACACCCTGACCCCCTAGGTCTGCTCAGGGGGTCCCACAAGGACCCCCTGGGCAGAAAAAAGCATTTTTTTTTTAAATCGGCGGGATGCGCTTAGGGTGCGCGGATCCCGCCGTGATTAGAGGCACAGAAACACGTCGCCAAACGCAACAAGGGGGCAGGGTAGAAACACCCTGACCCCTAGGTCTGCTCAGGGGGTCCCACAAGGACCCCCTGGGCAGAAAAAAGCATTTAAAAAAAAAAAAAATCGGCGGGATGCGCTTAGGATGCGCAGATCCCGCCGATAAAAAATAAAATCGAAGCGCGGTTCGATGCTATTTTACCCCCGGGTGGCCCAAGTCCCGGGGGCATGCGGGGGGTGGGTTTATATTTTATGTGGGGGGCCTCTCCGCCCTCCCGCAGCCCCGGGGACCGCCACCTCCCCGGGGCTTCTTTTTTTTTTTCTTAATTACCTCTGTGGGGGGCTCCAGCCCCCCCACATGCCCCGGGGACCGCCACCTCCCCGGGGCACTTAGAAAACAAATGTGGGGGTCCGTTTCGGACCCCCGAAGCCCCGGGGACCACCACCTCCCCGGGGCTGTGCAATTGAAGGGAGGGGGGCCGTGCGGCCCCCCTCCTGGAGCCTGTGGTGGCCCTGGGGACCGATACCCCCAAGGGCCGGCTCCTGCAGTGTCCCGGGGTGCCTACCCCCGGGACACTGTAGTTTGCTATGACAGGACGGGAGCCTCGCGGCTCCCGTCCTGTCATAGCAAACTACTTTGGTCTTCCAAAAACCAAAGCACATTGCTTTTCCACACGGGGAGCTGCATGTTAGCAGCTCCCCATGTGGAAAAGCAATGCCGGCTCCCGCAGGAGGCGGGGAGCCGGCTTGGTCCGTGGGGGAGTTGGGGTTCCCCCACGGACCCCAAAGGATAGGGCCAGTCCCGGGGGATGGGGTCCCCGGGGCAAGTAGTGGCCCGGGAGGGGGGCCACGCGGCCCCCCTCCACAAATTAGAAAAAAAAAAAAAAAGGCCGGCCCCGGGGGATGGGGTCCCCGGGGCCTAAGGAGGCCTGAGGAGGGGGGCAGCGCAGCCCCCCTCCATGAAAATAAAATTTAAAAAAAAGGTGGCAATGACCCGGGGGATGGGGTCCCCGGGCCAAAATTGGCCACGGGTGGGGGGCCCACGCGGTCCCCTTCCCGTTACTTTAAAAAAAAAAAAAAAAAAGGGGGTCTGGCCCTGGGGGCCCAAAATAATTAAAAAGAAGGGGGGCCACACAGCCCCTTTTTAAAAAATAAAAATAAATCCGGCATTGCGCCGGAGGCCACGCCCTCCTTGGCAGCACTCTGCAAACGCGCCCCTGGCGCGTTTGCAAAGGAGAACGATTCCCCTTGAATACTGGGGGTCCCTGGGGGCCAACTAGCCCACCAGGAACCTCCAGTATGTGCGAGGGGGCTGCGTTGCAGAGGGGAATTCTGAGGCCACGCCCCTTTTTACACCTCTCTGCAACGCAGCTCTGTGGAGCTTAATGGAGGTAGCTGGTGGGCTAGTTGCACCCCAGGGACCCTCAGGATTCAAGGGAGTTAATCCCTGACTTAAAACGCGCCACGGGGCGCATTTGCACAGTGGTGAAGGGAGGGCGGGGCTTGAGGTGACATGTGTGCAAACAGGCCCCGTGGCGCGTTTTAAGATGGGGAATTAAATCCTCTTCAATCCTGAGGGTCCCTGTGGGCCAACTAGCCCACCAAGGTACGTCCAGAAAGCGCCACAGAGCTGCGTTGCAGAGAGGTGGAAAAGGGGCATGGCCTCAGAACACCTCTCTGCAACGCAGCCCCTGGCGCATATTGGAGGTTCCTGGTGGGCTAGTTGGGCCCCAGGGACCCTCGGGATTGAGGAGGAATTAATTCTCCAACTTAAAACGCGCCACAGGGCGTGTTTGCAGACATGTCACCTCAGGCCCCACCCCTTCCTTCACCATTGTGCAAATATTCCTCTAAAATCAGCCGAAATACGAATTCCGATTTACTCACCTGTTATCAGGAGAGACCTCAGTGCTGCATCTTTGAGCCCAGTACTGATCCTGAAAAGTAATTTTAACCGTACTTACCAGTAACTTGAATTTCCTTCCATAGGCTAACATTGACTGGTTTCACTTGGAAATTCTTCTAAGTGTGGAGTTTTGGAACTTTGTAATATTGCTCTAAAATCAGCCGAACTACGAATTCCGATTTACTCACCTGTTATCAGGAGAGACCTCAGTGCTGCATCTTTGAGCCCAGTACTGATCCTGAAAAGTAATTCTAACCGTACTTACCAGTAACTTGAATTTCCTTCCATAGGCTAACATTGACTGGTTTCACTTGGAAATTCTTCTAAGTGTGGAGTTTTGGAACTTTATAATATTCCTCTAAAATCACCCGAACTACGAATTCCGATTTACTCACCTGTTATCAGGAGAGAACCCAGTGCTGCATCTTTTAGCCCAGCACTGACCCTGAAAAGTAATTCTAACCGTACTTACCAAGTAACTTGTATTTCCTTCCATAGGAATCCATTGTCTGGTTTTCAGCAGAAAAGTTTCAAAGTGTCGATTTTCACAAACTACAAATATTCCTTAAAAATCGCTTGTATGACTTAAACGCATTCTTTCAACTGTTTACAGGAGATGCACCAGTGCTGGATCCAGGATCCACCACTGAGTAAGAAAAAGTAACGATAACACTACTTACCTGCTAAGTGAATTTCCTCCCATAGGATAACATTGGTGATTCTATGTGAAAAAGTTTCTAAGTGTCAACTTTTAAAATACAATAATATTCCTTAAAAATCACTACTGTAACCAAAACACTTTTACTCAACTGTTTACAGGAGATGTCCCAAGACTGAATCTAGGATCCAGTCCTGTGGTTAGATAAGTAATCCATAAAGTAACTAATTGCATTTAACTAGAAATTCACATTGAGCTCAATGTTGCATTGTGTTTGAAATTGTGTTGCCCATTGCAACAACTGTAACTACTGTACTTAAAAGTCTATTGCCTATTTGCAAAGTATTTAAACTAAAGTAATTCATTCTGAGAAAGTATATTTTGTAATGTAATGTATAATGTAATTACAATGTAATTTAAAAATAAAATATCTAAAAATAAATAGTTTAAAAAAATTTAGTAAATCAGTATCAAAAAAATAAATATAACAATTAATACATTTAAAAATTGTCATTTACAAAACCTTTGAAATTCACTGAAAAAAACCATAGGTTTCAGATATGTTATAGTTAGGAATTAGCATTTAAAAAACCTTTGAAATTCACTGAAAAAACCATAGGTTTTAGGGATAGTTATAGTTAGAAATTAGCATTTAAAAAACCTTTGAAATTCACTGAAAAAACCATAGGTTTCAGACACGTTATAGTTAGAAATTAGCATTTAAAAAACCTTTGAAATTCACTGAAAAAACCATAGGTTTTAGGGAAAGTTATAGTTAGTTGGACATTGCACTCGTACAAAACCCGTGAAATTCCCCCGTTATAGTTAGTTCAGCTAACTATAACTCGCGCCCGCAATGCACTGCTGATGACGTCACATATTACATCACTCATGACATGGTCAGTGACATCACTGATGACATCTCAAATGACATCACTGATGACATCATCCATGTGAGAATTTAATGCATCTTCTCACACCCTAATATAACTTTTGATACACCCACTCTAAATTACAGACTGCCATTCTCAAAACCATACACACTCCAATACCAATAACTACATACCCACTCACTGATTCTTAGGTCTACACACACACATCTACTCACTCACCCGTACAGTCACTCATAATTACAGTCACTCAGTACAGGACTATCATATGCACTCATACACCTATATAAACACTCACACACCGCCACTCATCCATAGAGGTACTCATACACCTAGTCAGTCATGCAAATAATTAATCACACTCCCATTTACTCACCTATACAGTTATACACACCAGCTCACTTACTCATACAAATACTAGCACATTCTTACGCTGCTATGCAATCACTGATGCAAGCACACACTCATCCATATAGCCACTCTCACAATCACACACTCTCACTTATAGAAATGTATATACTCCAACACACATATATACTGCCTTTCACATATGTAGTTACTCACACATGTACCACTGAGATATACATTCAATCACTAACACACCAATACACACACTCACCCACCCATACAGTCCATCACAGATGCACTCTTCAAATCATGCACCCAATGAATCACCCACTCACACATCTATGTACAGAGTCACACACACCCCACCCACACAAACACTCAGCCACCCATACAGATACTCAGAGAACCAATCAATAACCCATATAAACACTCATGTAGCTATTCGCAAATCCATGCATCCACTTACACACCAACAGACAGACGGATACAGACATTCACACAGTTTAGTCAGTAACCCATGCATTCAGTAAGATACGTTTAATCACTCACTGGTAGAGTCAGTCACGCACCTACTCGATCATCCATTGAGACACTTATACACCCACTCATTCTTCAATACACCTTTGCCTATATATATTAAACATATTTAAACTTTACAGAAACACACAGTCACTGCAAGATGTCATCAGTGATGTCATCAGTGATGTCACTGACCATGTCATGAGTGATGTAATATGTGACGTCATCAGCAGTGCATTGCGGGGGCGCGAGTTATAGTTAGCTGAACTAACTATAACAGGGGAATTTCACGGGTTTTGTACGAGTGCAATGTCCAACTAACTATAACTTTCCCTAAAACCTATGGTTTTTCAGTGAATATATATATATATATATATATATATATATATATATATATATATATATATATATTAAAAGGGCCAATAAGATGCATTCTGGCTAGGTGTGAGTCCCTAAGGATGAAAGCCGTAGACATAAATAACAAGAAATAACAGAGAACACACATTGGAAAATTCACACAAGAAAATCACACTAAGAAATCCACACAGGACAAGGATCAAGTACAGACGATTAAGGTTTATTTAAAATTTAGGAAGCATTACGCTACTACTGCTAAACATTTGGTGAATACTCTGGGTGTTGTAATTACTCCAAATGGGAGCACTTTGAATTGATAAGGCTTCCTGCTGCCACAAATCTCAGGTATTTGAGATGTGCTAGGTGAATAGGGATGTGAAAGTATGCGTCCTTTAAGTCTAGTGCTGACATAAAAACTTTGTAAAAGGGAAAGCACTTGTTGAAGTGTGACCATATGGAAGTGTTCCGATAGTATGTATCAATTTTGAGGTCTGAGATCTAATATTGGTTGTAGAGAACCGTCTTTTTTGGGATTAGGAAGTAAAGTGAGTAAACCCCGACCCTTAAAGTTGTATTAGAACTGGTTCTATAGCTCCTTTTGTTAGAAGAGCTTATACCTCTTGTTTGAGCAGTTGGTGTTCTAGAGAGAATAGAAGAAAGACTTGCATATTCTACTGTGGATAGAGAGCAGTGCTGTGGGAAACCTGCCTTTTCTGCCGGGTCATCCTGGATTTTTTTTCTCCTTTTTCTGGACCCTATATTTTTGCTAGCTTTAGGGCTATACACTTTATCTGTGCTGACCAGTAATAAAGTCCCTATGCCCCTCCCTTTTAACATTTGTCTGATTGGTATACTCTTAATTGGCATATTTAACTTGCTGAGAAGTTAAATGGGCCTCGGTATTAAATGCCACTATTGGACTGAAGCACTTGGCGTGCCATCCACTGTAGTGGCAGTGCAAAAACATGACTTCAGGCCTACCATTTGTAGCCAGTGTAAAAGTGCAATTTGATCTGTCAGTGAAAACCTCCCTTTTAAATATTAACCCCCCAACAAAACTCCAGATGTAGGCCTTGTAGTCCACAAGCCAGCATGCATGGTATTTGAAAGTAGAACATGCAGAAACTTAATGTTAGCATATCCTTTCAGCGCCTAGCACCCAAAAGTTATTTTTACTGTGGAAGGCCTAAAGCATATCTTTCTTATGAAGAAAACCAGATTACTAAGTAAAATACGAATACACTATCTCGGGAATGGGACAAGGTCGGAAAATAATTAAACTATTGTTTTTAGGTCTCGCGCCTGGCGTTGCAGTGCGAGACCTCTAGAAAGGGCTTTAGAAAGCTAACCACACGCTCGTGCGTGTGGTTTTGCTTTCCGCGGCTGCCATTGGCTTTCGCGTGCTTTTTAAAAAAAAAATCCAGCACGCAATTGGGCAAAGGCGGACGCATGTCCCGCCTTTGCTCCGCCCATTCCCGTCGGTGGCCAGCACATGTAGCAGCGCGCGTTCGCCTGGCTGCCGCGCTCCCTCCCCCCGCTCCTCTGTGGTGCGCGCGCACCACTGGTTTATTGTGGGATACGAGTTCTTGGTTCGCAGAGCGTGGAGCCCGAGGACGCTGTACTGGGAGCGAAAAAGTTTAATTCAACGTGAAAACCCTTTGACGATAGCAGTATACATAATATTGATTTCGTGAGATCGCTTATTAATAATAATACGAGATATTGCTTATGTGAATACAAGGCCAGTGTAGCCCTACCTGCTGTGACGGTAAATTTCGTGCATGAATATTCCGGTCCGGGAGCTCCGGTTTGGAAGCGCGGTTTGCTGACCCGCCCTGCAGCCGGGGCTGTCCACCTTCAAAGAGGAGCCCTCGTCACGCTGGAATGTCCAGTTCTTTTGACGTTCACCACGGATTGCTCTTATATCTTCACGGCATTACTTTTTAACTGGTATTCTTGTTGCTAGCTTATTTGCAGTAATCCGAACCAAAAACGTTACATACAATTTGTGCTTGAATTTTCGATTTTTTAAAAAGTTTTAGAAATAAGGCAGTGGTTGTCCCGCCAAACCAACACCACCTCGACTTAAAAGAAAAGAACGCAACAGACAAGTACATTTTGCATCAACACCACTGTTTAAACCATACGCAGCATGTGTAATCAGGGCTGGACATGGGAACCAAACGTAGCCCTGGCAAAAATGATCCAACCAGCCCCGCTCCCTTCGTCTCCTCGCGTAATATCTCTAGTTCCATCAATTTATCCTCTCTCTCCTTCTCTTCTCCCTTTCTGAGCGCTTTCTCTCCACCTTCACTCTCCCGCCCTCTCCCTTGAAGCCTCCCTGTGCCTGTTGCAATTAACCTCGGGGAAAGCGAGAGTGGCTCCAACGGCGCCCCCGGGTTTCAAAACCGCCCAGGGCTACAGCCCACGGGGAAATAACATTTAAACTGACGCAAGTGTAAGACTTCGTATAAACCAACTCCTCGTAAAAACAGGAGCACCCACATACCTCACAGAAAGATCCGTTACAATTAAAAAAAGATGTGTAAAAAATTATATGAAGTAATCATCGAGATTTTCTAGCTCCCTCTTCTCTCCCTTCCTTCCCCCTTCTAGCTCCCCACCTTACCCTCTCCCCACTTTCTTCTTTTCTCCCCATCTTCTTTTCTCCCCATCTTCTTTTCTCCCTATCTTTTCGGTCCATCTCTTTCTTTTCTGCTTACTTGTATGTATGTGCTTCTTGTCCGGAAGGGCTCTCTCTCTCTCTCTCCCTCACACCAATTTATTACAGCTATCAATCACGGTGCCTATGTCCCCAAATACGTCCTTTGCCATATCGCCCCACATTCACACACCCCATCCTAATATTATGCAAATACTTACACTTTGAAGTACTGTGACGAGTCACACACGCTCTCACACTCAGTGTAGCTTACTTACGCAGAAGAGCAACATGTACCTCTGTCACAAACATGTATCTCATTCAAAAGAAAGAGTTACACAATGATTTCGTCACACATCCACGCACTCTGTGTGACACACGCACTGAAGGACTGATATCACCCGCACAGCGCCCGTTACCGAAACGTAGTCTTGGCATCTCTCTCTCCAGCGGCGCAGCAAGGACGCAATGGGCCCTAATGTAACCAAGGAAAATGGATCCTATGGCGACCAGTCAGGTAGTGAAACAGAGCCACAGTGGGGCTGCGGAGGGTCCCTCACGGTGATGGCCACGCCCATGCCTCTCACCCAGACTGTCGCTCTGTCACACTCAGCATCACCACCCCTGCTCGCAGGCGCTGCCACTTTCCCAAAACATGTCACACCCACAGTCAGAAGCACTACTGCGCTTCCTGCTGCCTTCGGTGTCCACATCAAGTACCAATGTCGCCCCTCCATCCCCGCCCCACCCGGCAGAAAGTCACCCCGCCTCCCCGTCTCACCCTGCAGAAGGCGTCGCTTTGCCACCCAGGCTCATAACAAATTGCGCTCTATTGTCTCAGGCTCCAGAATCAATTACACCCCCTGGCCGGCCCGTGCGGGTCCCCCTCCCGCGGGTCTCCGAGGCGCTGCTCATCTCCACATCAAGCGTGCAACAGGCCCGGTAGCGAATCAGAGCAATGTGAAGCGGTCAGCTCCCGTCCGTCCGCGGGCGTAAATCAGGCCAACCCTTCAGGGCAGTGATGCACGCCGCTTGATCTTCCGTTCCTGGGCACACTTGTGTGCTCTTTACTGCCCTTCTGTTGACACTGCCTGGCTCGGGTTGTCACAAACTGTTTACTCTGTCCGTGACCCATTAAACGATTCCCCAGACTTTTAATCTCTGCACGGGTTTAAAGCAGAAAATATGTGGCATGCGGTGTGTGTTATTATTACGACATATGGACCGCTCTCTAAAGCAGGCCTCATAAAACTAATTTTAGAAAGAAAATAATCCACAGCTGGTGAGCTCTGCTCCTATGAATCCTTCGAAATGCCAAGAGGTTCGCCATAGACATCGGTGAGGCGCCTCCCGCGGGTGGGGGCGAGAGTTGTTTGGGAAGGGATAAAAGCTTATACTTACCCTTTATTCCGCTGGCAATAATCACGCAGCGGTTCCTGCCTCTACAGCGGCCGCCATGCGGCACTCTGGGATTTGTAGTTTTTGTATATTTTTATTGAAAATATTGATAGCAAGAACATAGATCAGGTCACATCCTTGGTTACAAAATTTCAAGTTAGAGGGAGCTATGGTAAGCCAAGGAAAAATATATAGTAAGGACACTGCAGTACAATAGTTGGGGGTGGTGGGAGTTTCTTCCTTTACAAAAAAAACCACTGTTACAAATGGAAAGCAGTGTCTGCTGGGGGAGAGGATAAACCGGGACATGCGCCCGCCTTTTGTCCAACTTAGACTTTACAAGTCCAGAACACACTGTCTGAGAGGCAACCACTGCACAACCATTTGGTCATATACTTGAAGGGCCCGTCTTCCGGGCTTTTTCATGATACCATTGTGGGTAGAAAAACCTGTTTTCACCGAAATTGCAGTAGTGTGTTTGAATTGTGCTGCCATCCTTCTTTCCTATTCACATTTCCCAAGGAGGAATCATTTAATGGGAAAACCACCTGGTTAGGATGGAAAACATGCATGAGTTGGTACCCAAGCACCAATACCTACGATTATTTCCACAATTAGAGGGCAAAACCCAGGGCCTTAAGTGGGCCGGGTCTCACCGGTGCTGAGCACCTTGAAACGGGTCTCTATCGGGCTCTGTTTTGTTCCCTGGCACAAAGTAATATCCAAGTATTCCCCAAACTTAGTTGTTAAAAATATGCTTCATGGCTACACACTTACACGGTCCACACATGCTTTCTTTTTTAAAAGTCGCTGCTTGTTTGGTTTACTTTTGGCCAGTCACTCTCCAGAGCATTTTGGCACTCCGACACCAACTGCTCCCTCCATCCTCCCTTAGTAGGTAACAGACATTGCCATTTACAATGCCAATAGCTCTAACTTAAAAAAATGCGAGACCTATTGCATTTCCAATGCTTGTTAATAGTTACTAATAATACAGTTCAATAGTCAATTTGGTTGTTTTTCTAAATATTTAGGTGAAGTACCTGACAAATTTTGCATTTGACTTCTCTCAGCCAGTAATTAGTCCTGAGTAGGTGTGACATGCCTCTCAGGAGCAAGCAATTGGGTGACTTGTCTGGGCAGAGATGACTGCTCTGAACCCCAAAGAATATGCAGGGTGGAGGCTGTTGCCATGCCTCTTGACACAGCTATGTCAAATCCTGTTTTAGGGGTCTGCTGGGTTTACATATACCCTTGGGGCACACTTTAACAAGTGAGAATAGGATGCTAACACAGTTCTGGTGGATCCACTGTCTGGCTGCTGATTATTTTTTTTTCTATCATTCCAGACTTCTATCTGTGTTTATTTTGAGTTTAGTGGCACACTGGGTTTTAGTATTACAGGTGGGATGACACATCGGGGTTACAAACGCTATATAAATGCAAACCTTTTTCCCTTTTTTACCCCTCCCCAACCTATCTCAATCCAAATAACTGACTAACATATCCACCACTCAAATTACTTCATATTTCACTATACTAATTTTCAACACTAATCCTTTATGGTTTCCGGAGTAGCCTGCTACTCACCAGAAAAGCGCTTCAACACCCCATCAGGGGTAACAGGCGCTATATGAATGCAAACCTTTCTTTCCCTTCTATCCCTCCGCTATCCTTCTAACTCCAAATAACTGACTAATATCCACCACTCAAATTACTTTCATATTTCACCATACTAATTCACCACTAATCCTTTATGGGTTTCCGGAGTAGCGTGCTACTCACCAAAAGAAGAAAAAAAAAGCGCTTTAAACCCCATCAGGGGTAAGAAGCGCTATATAAATACAAACCTTTTTTCCTCTTCTATCCTTCTGCTATCCTTCCAAATCCAAATAACTGACTAACATATCCACCACTTAAAATTTACTTGCATGTTTCACTATACTAATTCAACACTAATCCTCTATGGGTCCCGGAGTAGTGTGCTACTCGCCGAAAAGCGCTTCGACGCCTCGTCGGATGTAGTAAGCGCTATACAAATGCAATTACAATACAATACAATTACAGTAGGCAAAAGGAAATGATTAGTCAGTTCAATAAAAAATATGCAAAATGCAAATAAATGAGAATCAGATTAGGCAATGGAAATTAAGCCCTATTCTAATTAATAGCCAATACCAAATATGGTCTAGCAGAAGGCAAATAATAAATATAGGAGCAAATAGTCATAGGAACTGCATGATTCTCTCCTGCCGAGAAAGAATCTTGTCAGGAGAGATTCATGAAAAATATCTTAAGTATTTATTCAATAAGAAGACTTACATGGAGTCTGCCTTCAAAGGGCGGAAGGAAGAGACATGGCTCACTTCCTAAATACAACAGGTTTTATAGAGTTCCAGAAGCAGAAATCCAGGCCCTGAGCATAGTGTAAAGTAGTATCATAGCTTGTACTCAATAAGACACATTCATATAAGCCAATCATCACTTAGAAGTTACTCTATGTAAAACAATGTCACTCTAGTAACCCTCCCAAATTTAATAACCAATTAGGACTTTTAACCTACAGACAATGGAAATGACATTGCAATACTAAACAATGCTGCTTGAAAATATAAAAATAAGCGCAGTTCTACTAGCAAAGACATCAACCTTGAATGTTGAAACATAATATGCATGTTCCACGGGCAGCTGGGTGTGAGCTTGTGCGTTTTTACAGCTTAAATTACCATTTCCACAGAACAGAGCACATTTCGACCAGTGGATGAAGTAAAGGAAAAACACTGTATAAATGAAAACATGAATGCAGTGCACAGTGCAACTTTTAAAAGCCATGTTTTCAATTCAACCAGACTAGGCACAGTAAATTCATTTTGCGGCCTACTAATGCTAACTTAGAAACTTTATTATGGAACCTTTACACTATTTACGACCAGTTCATGTTAACTAAACACATATTATAATTTCACACTCACAATTGCCAGGATGTACCAGGCAGTGACAGTAAGATACAAGCATTTGCAATGCAATAGGTCTCGCATTTACGCGAGTTTAAGCTATTGGCATTGTAATTAACAATGCCTTTTATTTATGTTTTAAAAAACAAAAATAGGCATTGTCATTTACAATGCCAATAGCTTAAACTCTCGTAAATGCGAGACCTAATGCATTGCAAATGCTTGTTTGCATCTGCAATCTGTATGGGATTAACTGGAGAGGGGTATAAGACCTGTGAACCAGTAAGGTTAAACGAGCGTTGTTCAAGGAAGTCATGCTCTTTTGGACCAGTTACACTTTCTGGTAACTTATTAAGTTATGGGAATTGGAAATATTTAGATGTTCAATCATTTGTCAAGATTGGGTGGCAGTGAAAAGCCAGGATTCATTGGATGTTTAACAAACAAACTGCTCGTGTTTACTCAGCCCGTATCACCACATAAGCTTCTCACACCTACACAGATGAATGTTTGAATGGCCAGCGCCCCCACCCAGTGTGGATCAAGAGAGACGCAGCTGTACAATCAGCCATCACACCAGGATTGTTGACTACGGGCCATGAGCATTTTGACACAGGTGGACATGAATTCAGGCATTTAGTGGAGGGATGCAATAGGCAGTGATTCCCAACTGGAAACAACCCACACCCCAACACACGCACACGGCACCCCACACACACCAGGTTGCACATATAGTCAAGGCACAGCGCTCAGACAGGCACAAAGTCTTCCAGGTCAGACTAATTTACATGTTACTTTAATATTTAGTTTCAGAAGCATCAGTTCTACTCCATTGAACAATAACACGGGCCCTAGCAAACTGGGCCGCATGCCCTCAAAACAACAAACAGAGCTGCGCTCCTCAGAACTCTTTAGATAAAACTATGTGTCACACAAGAGTACTCATGTACAGCTGTACACCGAAAACTCAGAATGTATAAAGAGTATAAGTAAAGGTGTTCATTGCCCCCCCCAAAAAACAGCAATTAAGAAATACGCATCCCTTACAACAATAAATAAACCTAATCGCCGATCTACGAGTGTCAGATGTGCACTATTAACAAAGCCCATCAGGACCGCAACGTCACGTGCGGCATCAAAGTCCATCACTGATTATTCAAGTCACCTAAATACCCAAATGCCCTGTTTACACCATTCACTGAGGCCTTTAAGGAAGAGGCCTTCGCTGCCTGGAGGAGCTCAAGTGGACAATAGACATGTGAAGTGAATAACAAAGCAGCTGCCTTACGCAGGTGGGGGGGGGGTGCTGTGCCGGATTAGGCTGAGGGAGACGGGCAAATTCAGCTCCTTGCTACCAAGCCCTCCATCCCGCACTCGAAATCCCTCACTCCACATGTGGCAGCTCAGCAAGGCACATTCCATTACGGGGCCAGGGTGTGGCATAACCCTGGAGCTGCCCACTCTGCCGAGATTGTAATTGGGGAACCACGTTCGGGTCTCGGCGTTGGCTGAATGTCCTGCGATTCTGGGCAAATCACTTTATCTCCTGTGGCTACAAAAACGAATGTGTCCTTGTGTAACAGGTGCTCACAAAGCGCTCCAATACCTTTGCCTCGAGTTCACGCTATAGAGAAATGTAAAAATATATATATATATGTATATGCTGCTGGCTACGAAGTTATAACTATCTGAAGGTGCACACAGGGCATGTGAACATTCAGGAGCTATACGGAGTAGCGGCCCCAGTTCTCCTCCCCAACTCGCTGTAACCCCCAACCCATGTTTTAAACCTGCTCTCCAGACTACTGGCTGCTGCTCCTAGCCTGCTACCTGTCCCATACAGGATCGTATTCACTTTTCGCAGCTCCCGCTCCTGGAAGGTTATTCTCCAGAGCCCGTTCCATGGCGAGGCGTTGCGGGGCTCAGTATCTACAGCCAAGTAGGAGCGTCCAGAGCAGGGGGTGGAGCCCTGGGGGAAAATGGAGAACCCCTGGGAGGGCGCTCGGGGAGAGGTGGCCCTGGGAAAGAGAGGGGTGAAAACTTAAGAGCTAAAAAGAGAGACGGGGACAAGGGTCAGACAAGCGACTTCCACACTGATGGAAAGTAGCACCTGTATTCCTACAATCGATCACAGGCAGACATTGAGGAAGTGGGCGAGCCCAGGAAGGTTTGGAGAGCGGGGCCAGCAGCAATGTGGAAACAAGCAGACCGCTGAAATATCGGTGCAAAGGGAGCCTCCGGTCAGTGGAATGTCAGGCTGCACGCCATGTACGCATACACAGAAGCAACGCTGAGATGATTGCGCTGCCTGCTGCTTACATGCAAGGTAAACTGACTACATGCGAGGTAAACTGACTACAGGCAAGAACACAACGCACGCATGATGAGCAACAGACGACGGGTGGGCGGGGCCTAAGGGAGACAGGGCGGTCACCAACCCCACTTCCAAAGAAGCCCGACAGAAAACCAACGACAATAGATCTCGCAAGCGAGCAGCGCATGCGCTGCAACGCTAGGCGAGACCTAAAAAGGATATCAGACCATCTGTTTTAAATAGGTCAAGCAGTCTGATCCATCGGCCATCGAAGTAAGTTTTTCAATGGTGGAGCTAGTGGTGGCACTGCCTTTGGAAAACTGATGGCCCGTCCAACTCATAGTTTGTGATGGCATGCCCTGTCTGCCAAACTCTAAATCGAGTCTTTAATGAATTAAACCTAAGCTTATTAAAAATAATATCAAAGGATGAAGTAGTAATGTAGTACACAATTTGAACCTGCAGTTAAGTATCTATGTTTCACCATAGAAAAACCCACAATAATTAATATTTTCCAGACAACTGACCCTTTTTCATCTCGACCAAGTAATGCATGATCCCTTTGATGTTTATATTGTATTCAACACTGACCCAAAGGCATATGGTCTGGATGGTACAATGGACCTTTAGTTATTTACATTGCATTAGCTGTGGACTCATAGTAATGTAGGACAAACTGTGTTAATACTTATGGGTCAATTTAGACTTGAGTGGTAATGTAAAATTCTAAAGTTTCTGGAGAAAGTGTTAGATGTAAAGAAGAACCCTCTGGTGGCATTTCCTTCACAAGCACTATGTTTGTGGAAATTCCACCTTTTTATAGACCCGCAGTAATGTAGAAGACATTACACTCCTGGCTAATATTATTTGAATTTCTAAACAGTTGTGGACCCCCTAAGTAGGAGCCGCAAATTCCTAGGGGTCTACGGATCCCAGATTAAGAAACTGATCTATAGGAAACCTTAGTAAGTTGTAATGTATATGTTCAGACCCAATGTTACAGCCCTCTTAAATTTAAAGCACTATAATCATGGGTTTGGTATATGGGACCTAGGCTTATGCACACTGTAAAATATATATATCACTCATAGTTACTTATTATAGCCTTATAGCCCACTGCCGAGTATAACGAGGGAGAGGGCCTTTAACAACTGGTATAGCCTGAGGCAGAAGGGCTATAAGGCTATTAGAACATTCCACCCACTAAGGGTAGAATGTTCTAAATTAAAAATGGAGAAACAAAAAGACAAACATTGGAATGTTGGAGTGCTGGGCTTATACCAGCCATTATAAGCCCAGAGCTACTCCATTGTCTTCAATGGAGCTCCCAACATTCCAATGTTCTAAATTGTGTTATTTAACCTGTACTATGTATGGACACGTAGATTGTAGAAAGGGTTCAATGTATAAGATCATATGTAGAGTGTGCATTATATGGAAGGATTGATAGGTGTTTCAGGCAGGCCAAAAGTTTAAATAGGCTGCACAATATTTGGACTCATAGGTCACACTCACTGAGTTACATATTAACATTATACAATATTAGCTAAAGTTTCAGTGACATCACAATTTATGCCAGCGAGAATGACTGCTTGATTTTTTGCCCATTGTCTCTTTCTGTTTTGAAGTCTGCATTAAAAGCACTGGCAAATCATATGCAATCTGTGAAGATTTGAAGCTTGATATTGCACATCGCTCAGGGAGGAAGGATCAGACTGTCTTTCATCCCAATGATGCTGCTGCTGTGACTGAGAAGATCAGAAGAGTGAAGTTCTCGAGACCTGAATGAGGAAATGCGCATCTTGTAGGTTACCAGGTCCAATAGGCACTGCTCAGGTTAATGCAGAGACATAAAATATTTCTCCAACATTCCGATATAGCAATTTGAAACAGCAGTCTTCTTAGGTTTGACTTGACAGTGCAGCTGTCGCCAGATCTTATGTGATCAGCCTAAAAAAGAGCTTTCAGAAGTACTTCAGAGAGGGGATTTGGCTCTACCCACATGTCAGAAGCCATGTTTATAAGATTTAATTGAGGAAAATTGTGTGTTTTCTCAAAAGAGTGCTTTTATTGCACTCCTATTGGCAGTTGGAAGATTTCCCCTTACCTAATATGGCTGCCACGATAAAACGTGATGTTGCGGCGGCTTCCAAGGGAAATTCTAACAAATGCTGCAATCCCAAGGCTGAGAGAGCTATCTGCTCACTGAAAATGGCGCTCCACCGAAACTGGTTTACAGGGCTGCTGACAGGGATGCCAAATTGAGCTAGATCTTGCACACTTGAATGATATTTCTCATCCGGCTGTTTGAGAAAAAAGGAAGTTGGGCCAGTTACCAAAATGTGGGCTAGAATTTGCCTTGGGTGGGGGATTGAGGGAATTGTGCAGTGCAACCGTGCTTCAGGATGGCCTCTTCACCTCTCCCCTCTCTATCTGTAAGACGAGGTTGTGGCCACCCACAGCAACACTCCAACAGTGCCAAGCTTGTGTAGTGTGCCAAAGAGCTACCTATGATGGCCCTGCCATGACCCCTGAACAGAAAGATTCTTTAGTGCCCCCTATCCCACATTTGACACTCTGCAGAGTTCCTCTTAGACTTGGTGCTAGGCTTCCTAGACTGTGTGACATCTCCTGCTTGTGCCTGCCCACACTCCTGCCCAGCAGAGAATCAGCTGTTCAGCACCAGTCCAGCCATCTGCCATTCACCATCACCTGTCTACCGCCAACTCCCATTGCCTCAGGCAAGATCAACAAGAATGTGGAAGGAAGAGAGGGTGCTATTGTTTCTGCATTGCTGTCTCCTCCTCTTCATCAGGCCTGCCAAATGCCACTCTTGTCAACTTGTCAACTTAGTCTAACTCATCACCGTAAGGGCTGAGATTGTCACAGGGGTCTTTCCAGGGTAAATAGTTTTAATTAGTGAAGCTAGTGGTGCTGTGTCGTGCATCGCGGTTGGGGCAATTGAAAATGCGTTTGTTGCTGCTCTAGTAGTAGGGGAAACATGGTGGCCCTAGGCGGTGGCAGGTAAAGTCCAGTGGCGTAACGGAAAACAATGGGACCCCCCCTGCCGAATGGGATGAGAGGCCGCTGAGATTCGCATATCTAAGAAATACTCATTGGCCTCGGGCTGAATGGAGCCCCCCTGAAGTGTTGGGTGGGGCCTTGAAGGGTTGGGGGCTCCCCTGCACTTCAGGGATTGCAGGGGCGTGCTTTACATCCCTGGTAAAGTCTATTACCTTATAATTGATGACTGCTCTTCAGAGATTTAAGTGGGCAGCAGAACGACGATCCCAAGATTTATTCATTTGATCAAATCAGTTCCATATTTTTTATTTAAAAAGCAACCATCCCTGAACGGTTGAGTTGCTGCAGTTTAAAAGGGGAGAAGGGGGGTCACCTCTACTGTGAGATGAGAGAAGGGAGAGGCAGCTAAAATAAGAAGCAAGCCTTCTCTCCAGGGTTTCTGATCCTGAAGGGCATGTAATGTGTGCAAAGCTTATTCAGCAAATCTAAAGGCTCCAATTGATAGAATTCAGAATTTTCCCTTTGAAGGTAAAGCCATAATAAAAATTTGCACTAGGTAGCATGAGCATAATACTAAAAACATAACTTTTGAAAGCACTGTAAACATCTAAACAAAATCTTTTTGCAACAGCTCTTTTATACTGTGTGCAACCTTTATTATACTTTGTGTAATACATTTGATAAACTAATGACTTACATATTCACAGTGATTTATGTCACAGGCTCGGACCTCTTAGCACTATAAATAGACGTCACTATTTCCCCAGTGCACCAACCAGGATTCAAACCAGTGACCCTCTGGTTACACCCACAGACATCTGAAGTGATCACATTCACCAACCAAGCTTTACCAGCAGAAAAATGCATTTCCCACAAATGTATTTAAGGTATGTGCACTATATTTTATATGCAGTTATTTGTAGGTGAAATGCCAACAAAATAGTTATAGAATATTTTATGCTCATTAGCGGCATCACTGACCCTGCCCCCACACTCGCTGACACCGCCCTGAGGATCACAGTTCACATAATTCTCTTTTTGGACTTTGACAGCTACTTCTAATGTGTTCGTTACGGCCCTACGTACAATGCCCAGTCAGGGTGGTCCACCTACACATTGCGGGAAGGCATGCCTGTGTCTCACGGCAACAGAAGCGCTGAAGTGCGGTGACCCTCCCTTCCCTATACACTGTTGCTTGTAGAGTGTATAGGATGATCATCTGCTCCATCCCCCTCTTGCACACAAATGAAGGAGTTTTAAACTATGTGGCATATGGGTAAGCAATATCTGAGGGTAAGATAAGTAGTAAGTGGGTGCAGTGTGAGAGTTGGTGAGAGTTGGTGAGTGTAGACTGTGCGGTGTAAGAGTGCAAGGTGTGTGGTGTGTCCCTACATGGTACGTGCATCATGTCTGGTGGTTGAGAGGTGTATGAGTGCAGGAGGTGTACGTTGAGGACAGTCTTAACCTAGTGAGTGAGGTGGTCCTTCTCTTGTCAGGTGGGAGTGACTCAGTTTAGGGACTACTGTGACCATAATTATAGGAATCTGGACTCCGGTTAGTGGCTAGGAGATTTTGATTAGCCAAGCATAGATTACAATTGGTGATGTATCTAGAACGGTTTGCAATCGTTATTTGGGAGTGGTTCCCTGGACAACCATGAAGGCGAGCGTGAAATGTTTGGAAAAAAGACATGGTTTTGAACGATAACTTGTTGATATGGTGATAGTAGGAAGAAGCAGGTCTTTGGATGGGGGCGGGGTCCAAAAGGATGCAGGTGGAAACGTTCATAACTGTATCTAGCAGAGTAAAAGAGCAGTGTGGTAGAGCTTCTAAAGCCCTTATTTAGAGTGTGGAGGACGGGGCACACACCACAAATGTAGCGAATGTCCTGTCCGCTGTGTAAACAGTACATTTAGTGAGTGGCACTTGTAGTGTGGTGGACGGGACATCCACCATGTCTGTGACAGAGACCCAGCCTGCCAAACGTTAGATAAGGCTCTATATCTGTTGCAGTACTCAACTGCACTCACAATTGGTGAATTGTTTAGGTTATGGTTGTGTGGAAGAGGAGCTGGGGATGGATTGGATTTTTCATATTTTCCATATCTGAAATCAAAGGGAAGTTGTTGTTGGAGTTGTGGTGGATATGAACATTTCCAGCCCCACCCTAAAGTGGAAGAGCATGCCAAAGTTTATGGCGGAGGAGAAAAAGGGAAGGTGTTGAGAGGTAATACGATTGCTTTATAGTGGTTTTTGTCATGTCTGCTTCCTGCACTTGGGGGCATCATTTGTATTAGCTTTCCACTGACAGCTATCCTCTATCCACTCTGTAAGCTAGGTGGCCTGGCTATGGGAGCACACTGTCAGCTGAGTTGATTGCAGAGGCGCAGTGGAAATAGATGGGTTCAGTTTTCGAAGAGGCTAGCACAAAAGAGTGTAGAGCAGTCTGCCGATGGGTGTCTGACATGCAGTTTGAAATCTGAGACTATAGATAGGAGGTGAAAGCTAGAAGTGAGAAAAGCTTCTAGTATCATGCTGAATTGAGAGGTCAAATAAGGAGATGCTGTTACAAAGGGGGGGGTGTAAATGGGAATATGATGTGGATTCATGATAGAGCTTGGGGATAACAGTGCTTAGGAAGAGGTGAAAACAAGGAGCAAAAGTTGAAAGAATAGGTGATCAGAAAGCAAGGATGTGAACCAGCTAAAATCTTATACCACAGCTAGCAAGCACGATCAGCAAAATGTGGCATTGAGGTCAGGAAGCATGTGGATAGATGAAAGCTGTTGGTGTGTGAAAAAGGTGATGAGGTTGGACAAGTATGTGAGAGCGATTGTCCTAGGATGAAGTACCAAAACCTGATTTAAGAGAGTTTGGTGTGCGTCTAGAGATAGTGGGAAAGCCAATTAAACACCCGATTATTTAGTGTTTTGGAAAAGCAGGGAAGCTGAGAGACAGACATATTTAAAGGGGAAAACAGCTAACATTGCCTTTCTGTAGCAGTGGTAGGACAGCAGCCAATATAAAGCATGGTAGTAGGTGCCCGAGCTTTGGAAATGATTCTGTAATGAAGTCAAGCAGGAAAGAACGTGAGGGTTGAGGGAGAGAGGTTTGATAGTCTGGGGGCAGAATGGGCAGGAGGGGACATGGGATGGATTTGCAGGTTTGTCCATTGGAATTTGGTCCATACAAGAAGTGGGGCAAATGAGGCGATTGAGACAGAAAAAAGAGGAAGTTGAATGTTTAATGGAGAGTGCAAAGGAGTCTTTTTACAGTAGCTCTGATGATGGAGATATTTGTGAAAGTAGCAGGAACACTGACTGGCAGAATTATCAAATTGAGTGGAGATTTGGGAACTGATGGTTCTGGCTAGCCACTGGAGAGGAGTTTGCATATGACAGTGGAATTGTGCATTAAAAAGTAACTGTTTTGAGGGCACCAGGGGCCTTTATTGAGGGTGTCCAGATGCTTTGGGAGCTCTGAGATATCTTCAGCATTTGCAGAGATGTAGTTGCATGGTGGAAGTTACCAAAAGCTGTAGGTGAGCGGCAGCTCGGGAATCACATAAAGGGGTTAGTGAGAGTTGAATTCCAATTTCAGGGTGCCATTGAGCAGGTTAAAAGAATTGAAGTCCACGGGTGAGGCAAGACCTTTGTGAATGTGATCAGAAAATGATGGTACATAGCTCGGTGAATGCTTATGATGAGTCTTTTGGGTTTCAGTGGTGGGTGTTTCAGGGAAGAGGATGAATGGTGATTTGTGTATTATGGCTTGGTTAGGAGAGTGGTCAATGATGGGAGAAGATTGGGTCAGTTTGTTGGGGACGAGCAAAGGGTCATGGATAGTGTCAAGTGCATGTGTAGAGGTCAGAGTGTGTGCTTACTATAACTTGGTCAGAGAAACGTTGATCAAGGGTTGCAAACTGTTGATAGTGGTTGAAATGTGGGCTCATGTTGATGAGGATGAGGAGGTGAGTGTCAGATGTGTGCTTCTCACACTTCATTTTAGCCTCTGAAGAAGGATCCTAGTGTCTGGATGCCATAACCTTGTTCACGGAATCAAACAGGTGAGATTCAGTCTTCCATCTCTCATTGCCTCCACGAGTGACCACAGACATGTGAATATGAGGGCCAGGTAAGAGGAATAGGATATGAGAGTAAACAGACACGGATCTCAATCACTCTGACTCCTTACTTCTGTTCAAGTATTCCTGCAGGATGTGGTGGACATCTGCAAGGCAAACATATACCTTAAGTAAGGTACAATAGTAGGTTCTGTACTTAACGGTAATAATGAATTGAAATTCCATAGCAATATTGCTTTGTAACTTTGATCTGGTGCTTAAAAGTTCTGAAGCCTAAACACACAAAGAATGTGTGCCTGAAATATATGTTCATCAACACTTCTAAGACTTGAATAACTAACTCAAGCTTCATCACTATACTCTCTCTGTTGAATAATAGTTATGGTCTCTACTTTTCTCTTGTAAAGGTTCAAAGTAACCAAGTATGTTCCTATTCTGCTGTTCCATATCCTTGACAATTTGTATGCTGCTATTGGAACTATGATACCTTATATTTAGGCTTTCCTGTTTTCAGTTTCTATTTTTGGTAAATTCTGGTGGGTTTTTTTCAGTTTTTTCAATACTTTAAAAAAACAGTGGTTATCAGTGGTTTCACATTTTCGCGCCATTAAAAACAACGCGATACCAAAGGGGATGATGGACGGAGCGTTAGAGCAAATCAAACACTCACCCCCAGTCAACTGATCTGGGTTTAATCCATCATCATTCTTTAGCTCACTCCACCACCCCAGTTCAGACATGGCCATATGCAAATCAGTCTGACCCTGTGCCTCATGGGAACAGTCCAGTCCGAACTGCCAAGCCATGTCTTCCCTGGACTGGAAACAAGCATCCTGGGACCGGTTTCGGGTTCAAAACCCTCATCAGCCAGGCTATCTTGCTCACTTTGCCACTGGATTCAAGATAGCCTGGCTGATGAGGGTTATGCCATGTCTGAACTGGGGTGGTGGAGTGAGCTAAAGAATGATGATGGATTAAACCCAGATCAGTTGACTGGGGGTGAGTGTTTGATTTGCTCAAACGCTCCGTCCATCATCCCCTTTGGTAACGCATTAAAAACAACAGAAACAGTGTTTTTCCGGTGTTTATGGAATTTTCTGCACTGATAGCCTGTGCATGGGGTATATGAGGTCCAAATACATTTTTACTGCACCAGAATGGACTACAAAGTCAATAGCATTCTTCATTAACTCTGAAGATTGTAAAGATGCTTTCAGCATACCATCTAGCAAGTGACAAGGATCTTTTACAGGGAAGAACTTCAGCTCATGTATCGATTTTGACAGACCATCATACAACTTTTTCACATACGTAGCTGAATTACTGCAAATATAAACAATATCACTCCAATCTTCATTGAACTTGGTAGGACCTTTTTTCAGCAGCATTCCAAGTGACACTGCGTTCCATTTTTAACAAACGTCTGGTGTCATGTTTTCACCACTATCTGAGATGCTTGGTGACAACATTCTTTTAACATATACCTGTCACTACATCTTGCATTAAATGTTTAAAGCTTGGGTGTTTGGCAATTCGCTTGCAATCAATACTGACTCACTAGAAAAGGGGGCTGATGTATCAAAGGATATCACCCATTCTCTGTCTGTGGGTAAATGTGATGGTACATATTAGGAAAGATTCTTAAGAAACCAGCCATTTTACCTATCAGTGAAATCAAATGTAGCCAAAATATGAAATATGATTTTGATATTTCCCAATTCTCTACAGTATATAAAATAACTAAATAAGACCTAAAACATGCTTCTAAACACTGCATCTTTAGACCAAAGACCACAAAACTGAATAAAGCAGAAGGAAGAAGAGACAATGTTTTAGTGACATCCCTAAACAACAAAACTCAAGCAGAATAATGTTAGCCCAGTCTTTCTTGATGCTACCTTGTATATTGTTGTAATTAGTTGTAATCCTCTGGCATGTTGGGGTGTCCGGGATCCACGTCGAGGTTTGAATGTTTAGGGCTAGCTAGTTTCCCTGTGTGAATCAGTCCTTTTGCTCAGGAGATCGAGATTGTGGGGGAGAGTCATTCAGGGTCCGAATATGATTAATGATATTCTGTTTAGCCTGGGAGGAGTCTCGCTGTCGAAGTCGCCTTCCACGACCCGGCGGCGGAACAGTGAACCACTCAAGATGGGAAGGACCTCCCGAGCGCCCATACGGAGGAGGGGAGCCCCCATCCCCCGAGACAATGGGAGGCGGAGGAGCTGTTTAGCTTCACGTAATGATCGAAGAACCCGTCGTTTGCCCTCCCAGGAGAAGATCAGCGCGAATGGAAGGCCCCACTGATACTTAATATTGAGCTCCCAAAGCTTATCCGTGATTGGCTTAAAGTCTTTACGCCTCCGGAGGGTAGCGGGGGCTATGTCCTGAAAGATTTGTATAGAGAAGCTGTTGTAGGACAGGGATTTGGCACCCTGGCTCTTTTTCAGGATGGCTTCCTTCTCTACAAAGAAGTGGACCTGCGTAAGGATGTCCGGGATGAAGTCTGGACGGCCCATGGGACCCGGAACTCTATGCACTCTGTCCAGGGTGGGTGGAGATGCCCCCTCTCACGAATTGCCTGAAGGAGGTCCGCAGTGAAGGCCATGATGTCCTTGCCTTCTGCACCAAGGGGGACTCCTCTGATGCCTAGGTTGTTACGCCGGCTCCGGTTTTCGAGATCCCCCTGCTTGAGCTGCAGATTTATGTTTTGATCTTCCAGTTCCGCCATCCTCCGCCATAGGCTTTCGTGGTCCTCTGTCCTTGCATCCATGGTGCGCTCGAGGTCGTCAACCCGTCCCCCGATCTCCGTGACGTCTCTCCGGATATCCTGCAAGGCGACTTGAAGTCTTGCTTAAGCGACCCAATTTCTGCCTTAATTTCGTGAAGAAAAGAGGTCATGAAGGCCTGCGTAATCGGAAGTCCGTCTTGGTCTTTATTCGGCAATAGATCCAGGGAGTTGGGCGGAGGCTGCGACTGCGGGTTGGATTTTAACCACAGGGAGGTCACCGGGTTATCCCTGGACGAGGCAGGATCTGGCTCCTTGTTTGCTTTGGTTTTGGGCATGGCTGGAGGTAGCTCTCTGGCAGCGCCCCGGCAACTACGAGCTAGGTATCGCTTCAAAGTTGAGGCAATGCAGCTAGTTATGTATCAGGGCCAGGTGAGGACCAGGAGGGGGAGAGACCTGTAGGTAGGGAACCAGAGGTAGGTTGGAGAGAATGGGAGCCCATCCCCAAGGAGAGACCGCCGAGCGTAGGTCTCCCCACTGCCACTTCAGCAGTTAGGCACAGTTAATCTCCAGGGCAATGTCAGGCCGACCGTAGACACGGTAAGTGTCCTGTCTGGAGCAGATTAGTAGATGCGGTCTCACTACCCCGGGGCGAGATCAACGAGGGAACCCCAGGCAACAGACTGAGGGAGTCAATCGGGGTGGGGGGTCCCAGATACTCGAGCCACAGTAGCCCGCGTAGTTCTTGCCTCCCACAAGGAAATCCACAGTGTTAAATGCGAGGCCAGACCACCGTTGTAGCCATGAACCTCCCCGGGGCACTGAGTTCAGCAAATGGGGCTACCCTGGACCCAAGCAGGCCCCTCGAGCAACAGTTCGAGAACCTATGGGGCCCCCACCACCCCAGACAGATGGACTCAAGTCCCAATCAATTGTAGGCCCCGCGGGCGTGCAACTGGGCACCTTGTGGGTGCTTGTTGTCCTGTTGGCCTGGATCACGTAATTCCACTGTACCGGATGATCAGAGGGTGCCCCACAGTGAGGGGTATCTTCAGAGGATCAAGGGCCCCCAAGAGGGCCGCTATGTCCAGGCACAATCCAAAGGTCACCCCCGTAGCCACGGTCCTGCTTGTATGGGAGGAAACCCAGCAGGCGCTCTCAGCATTCCTCATCAGACAGCTCTGCTGTTGGGGCACAGGGTTTCTGGGTCTTTGCTCAAAGCATCAAATGGCCCCTCGGTGCTCAGCTCCGCCCGGGGGACCCGTCAGGCAAGGCAGTGGGCCAATGGAACTGGAAGCGGGGCCGAGGGGAGGCCTCCACACACCGCAGCCCCAGCAAGATGGCGGCTAGCATCCAGGGACCGCCTCTCTCCACAGCGGCGGGTCACAGCTACAGAGCCGCTCCTGCGGCAGGCCCGAGGCGAAGGAGGGCACCCGCTTCCACTACTCAAGCGGGCCGGGCAACGGGCACCGAACTCCGCACCTCAGCGAGTCCGCCAAACAGCTCCAGTGCACAGGAGACGGTCCAGGAGGCGGCCCCGCTGCAGCGCCCGACGTGCAGAGTTCCAGGCCCGGGGGCGCCGAGACTCGTCCAGGAAGCGGCTCCTGCCAGGAGGCCCCCAGCGCCACGCAGAGAGTCAATGGGCCGGAGAGCACGGCCGGGGGGCAAGGTTTCCCCCCTGCCCCGGCTGTAAGTTGGCGGCGTTGGATTCAGGCACAGCTCTCGGCGAAGGCAGCTCACGAGCCTCTGGTGCCCACGGAGCAGTTCCTCAGGTAGGTGGGGGCTCCCATCTCTGCCCTAACACCAGGCAGGGCATTCAGCGGCGACTAGCAGGTCCGGCGACAGGGGCATTTAGCTTTCTAGGCCGCGGTGGAGCGGAGACACAGCGGCACACGTCTCACTCCATTCGTGCCCTGGCCACACCCCCGCAAACTACTTTTCAAATATATTTTTTTAATTTTCTTTCCACAGTGAAAATATTGTTCTCGATCAAACCTTTGTTTCCTATACCCTCACAAATCTTAGTGTGTTGTATTCCCTTTCACGTCGTAGAAGGGTGTTTAATTCCCTTTTTCATCCATCGTACAAGGATGTTCTACTCCCTTTCCTATCGTTGAAGAGGAATTACTCCATTCATTTCTTAAAGTATATCTCTGATTGGTTCCAGTGTGGGAAGGGTTGTAGAAACGTTCAGAAATGTCCACAAATTCACAACTATGTTGCAGTTCACAGACTCTCATGACAAACCACGCCATGATTCACCCTCTCCCCACTCTTTTCTTTGTATATTTTGCTGTATACTTGTACGGAGTCGTGGTGTGAATGCCTGACGTAGGTTTACGGCTTTAAATAGCTTTGTGAATTAGGCCCAATTGAGTCTGTAGAAGTCTTTGACTCCCTTGTTCATATTTTTGGCCTCTTCTAGACTTAAAAATGTGCAAAAATGGCTAAACAGAAACTTTGTTTAGAGGCAACCCCCAGAGACAGTATTACTCAGATATCACGAAAGTAATAAAAATAAATATCCAATAAATTATTTGAATAAAAACGAATTTCTCTTTGAATTCACCACACAAATATTATGCGGTCAAAAGTCGGCACTTTGGAAAAAATGGAAGGTTATTCTTCTAATTGTTCAAGATTTATACCCCAAAACTGTTGGACTCAGAAAGGGGCAATCACACCTGCAGGAAGCAATGTGCCCTGTGCTATCCTACGACTGTCGGATTCGGTTGATGGGGGATTGCTGGTCAGTTGCGGTTCAGCACCATGGAGAGCGGATACTCTGCCCTTGATGCTGAAAGCTCCCTTCAACGTTACCCAATAACGGAAACTGGCGTTCAGGGTAAAACATTAACAACTGACTGTAGGTTTTTGAGAGTGCGGAAAATTGTGGTTGTAAGTTCCTGAGCCGCCTCCATTTTTTAATCAACGGATAGAATTGCCATTTAGAGAAATAAGGCAGGAGGGACAGCTGCAGAAGTTAGTCTCAGCTTCAACCATGAAGCGAGGCTTAGCTATGTACTGAGGACTGCGGCCTCTGCTCTTTTGTGCACTATGACAGTGGGCCGGACAGTGGCCAGATAATGGTGCTGCAGGGCGACGACTCTTTTTGTAGATGCAGAGAGATATTATAATGAGGGCAGCGGTGCTGCAGGGCAGTGGCCCGCACTGAGAATGTGCTGGCGGGATGACTTGTACCACGGAACTGATTTCTTAGTTTTTTAAACATCTTTTTGGTGTGGCTGGGATGCTGTGTAAGGTAGAGGAGAAGTTTTGAGGAAAGAATAGAGAACGGGAAAAAGAAGTGTCAGGCCAAATATCACGGATCGGTATCTCCATCCTGAGGGTCCTTTTTACGCGATTAAGAGGTCATGAATAGATGCGCTCGTGAGTGCAGCTGTGTGGGGCCAGCTCACTAGCGAGGCAGTGTTGAAAAGTCTGGCTAAAATAACAATACCATAGTAAAAGCATAATTCAGTTGTAGAAACATTTGGAAAAGTGGGTGGTTATGAAAGCAACTGGTACTGCCTGACATAAGTGTTAAAAAAAAAATACCGCTATCAGATCAGACATTCTCTGTACGATAAGAAATTCCAAAAGGCAATGTGTGTTGGACACACTGATAACAGAGAAGACGACCTCAAGAAGCACAGAATGGTTACAAATGCTTATCTTGTAGTGTGTTAGCCATGTGAGACCTAGTGATGGCTGCAAAGAAGGCTAGGAATGATAAGAAATAGAGAGCAGTGATCTCATCTTTGGAATCTGTAACTCATTCATGTCATTTCAAGTGATGATGAATATAGGTTTTTGTCATGTCTGCTTCCTGCACTTGGGGGCATCATTTGTTCTAGCCTTCCTCTGACACCAATCCTCTCATCCACTCTGTAAGCCAGGTGGCCTGGCTATGGGAGCACACTATCAGCAGGCATTGCCCAGTGTTCTGCAGAGCCAATGAAAGTTGCCTTCTCTAACTCTTGAAGACTATTACTTCCAGAGTTGATGGTTAGATTTATGTATGTATGTGGTATTTCTATGGCACAAAACTAGCCAAAAAACAGCGCTGTACATGGTCAAAGACAAGCTTAACGTCAGTGGGCAATAGGAGAGGAAGCTAGGTTGTGGACAGTTAATGCATTGTGATGTAGTGTTCTTTAAAGAGATGAGTCTGACTCTTTCCTAAATTGGAGCAGCGTTGTGGTAATCCTGATGTATACAGGGATATTATTCCTGATCCTGGGTGCATAGATGGAAAAGGCCTGTTGTCTTGCTTTTTTCTTTTTTACACTTCTTAGTCTGCAGTCTGATGGTTTCCTGGCTGCGGGTGAGCAGAGAACCACCACAGATGGTGAGCTTGTGCGTAACATAACCAGGAGTGCTGGTTGTGATGGCTCTGTAAATGATGTAGTTAGTTTTGAAGATGGTATGAGCTGGTAAGGGAAGCCAATGGAGTTCCATCAGGTGGGGGTGATGTGATCATATTTCTTCAGGCCCTGCATGAGACATACTGCAGTGTGAGGGATACCCTTAACAGGAGCCAGTGTGGAATCTGAGAGGCCAGGAAGTAGGCAATTACCACTATCAAGGTGGCAGAGTACCAGGGATTGAACAGCAGTTCTGAAGTCGCAAACGTTTTGACTTTCTTAGAAGGGAGAGCTGGTACCAGGCAGTCTTTGTTTTTTTGTCAATGTGTTTCTTAATGGACAGGTTGGTGTCTGGGTTAAATCAAAGTGATTTGGCATTCAGTGAGCATTGAGGTTCCAAGCTGTGAAGGTTCATGTCAGTGAACCAGGTTTGCACTGTATTGTGTTTGTTGTTCTTCGCAAATAGCAGGAATTCTATGTTGGTTGGGTTGAGCTTCAGGTAGGCACTGGCATTTAGGTCTGGATGATGTGCAAGCAATGTATGAGGCATTGGATGTCTTTCAAGTAAAGCTGGGTATCATCTGCTTATTGGTGAATCTTGATGCTGTTATCTGTGAGCAGAGCACCAAGTGACGCCATGTAAAGGTTGAAGATGTGACAGTATGAAGCCCTGACGGGCTCACAATGTGATAGGAATCATTTGTGACCTGGAGATACCCATGTAAACAAACTGGTATCAGTTTGAAAGGTAGGAGGAGAACCTGTGAAGGGCACAACCGGTAAATCCCGTTCATGACTTGAGGGTGCATATGAAGGTGGGATGGTCGACTGTAATGAAGGCAGCTGAGAGATCCACAAATACAAGGAGGCAGTGGTCATCTTAAACTGTAGTCGAGAGGGCACCATCTATGATGGGTAAGGTGGGGGTCTCCATGCTGCAGCATGATCTGAAGCCAGACTGGTAGTTGTGCAGGGGATAGTTAGCATTAAAAGGATCTTTGAGTTGAACATAGACTACTTTTTCAATTATCTTGCTGATGAATGGTAGGTGAGTGATAGGCTGGTAGTTGGCGAGGTTACCAGAATCTAGTGTAGGTTTCTTTAGGAGTGGGAAGATTTGGCCAGTCTTGAGATCTTCTGAGAAGATGCCTTCAGTAAGGAAGGCATTACCAATGGTAAGTAGGGATAAGAGAGCATCTCCAGAGAGAGCTTTGATGAAGGACGATGGCAAGACATCATCTTCATAAGAAATGGCTTTGAGGAAGTGAGAATGTCAGCCAGATCTAGGAGAGATATGACTTTGCCGGATGACCATTGTAGGATTCTATGGGAAGAGGTGGGTGTGAGGGATGAAGCAGGCTTGATATCACTGATGTGCTGTCAGATCTTCTGTATTTTTGCCCTGAAGAAGAGGTTGATGGCATTGCACTTTTCTGTGGAGTGAGGAATAAGTGAGTCTGGCATGGAGTTGATGCAGTGCTTGATTTTCTTGAACAGTGTTCTGCTTTTGTTGGTGGCTTCATTAATGGTGATGGTAAAGCAATGTGCTTTTGCTGATGTGATGAACTGTCTGAGTGTTGTGGAGAGGGCATTCAGTATCAAGAGGTCCTCAGAAGCTCTGTTTTTCCTTCCATTTTCCTTCCTATCTGCAAATGCATTGTTTATAGTCAGCAGGTCTTTAGAATGCCAGGGTGCTGAAGACGTTGGTTTGCACTTGTGTGTTGTAATTGGGACCTCGACGTTCACATAGTTTTCCAAGAAACTGTTGAAGATGTTTAGAAGGGTGTTGGCATTAGATGCAGAGCTGATAGGGTGAGCTTGCCCAGTGCCCACAAAAAATACCCCTCCAAGGTGTAAGTCCAGTAAATCAGTCCACATTTTTGATAGCTCCCCCTTTTTCTGCTGCAAGAAATTCTGCCAATTCCTCCTTCCTCCAGGAGTGGGTGGGTGGTTGCCTGTTTGCTGAGGTATGCTGGCTGGTGCGCGGTGGAGAGAAAAAGAGGCCGATCCCTCACCTTGTGATGCCTTATATGCTGGCCGGGCGCCCCCAGATGACATCATTGGTGACCCTCTCCACTTCCTGGCAAAATAGACGAGGGACTCCCTCTTTGGCTCCTCCCCGTGGAGTGACTAAGGGCGCCTCATCACTATTTGTGGGGCGCCTGGTCAGGTTGTCAATAGAGAAGTCTTTGAACATTTGGTCTTCTGTGTTGTATTGACCTTTGTCTGTTGATAGTACACTGAGCAGGGAGATAGGTATGGCAGAGTGGTCAGCCAAGTCCAAGGCTATGGGTGGTTTGCATTGGATTGTTGGTGATGTTGAAAATACAAGATTAAGGATGTGGCCTTTTGAGTGTGTTGGTTGTGTGACATGCTGCACCACATTGCGTGTTTTATGATGTCTCTTATATTTTTTACAGATTGTATTGTCTGGGAGGTAGAAGTCACCCAAGAGGGTGGTGTGGGCATGTTGAATGCATGAGGTGGTGAGGAGATCTGAGGATGCATCAATGAAGGCCTTCTTCTGCCAGTGAGGCCTGCAGATGAGATGGAAGCTGGCAGTCTGAGTCACCTAGAGAGGGAAATGGTATCTGCAGTGGAGTTGAGTGTTACTTGCTTGCCTAATGTACAGGACCAGGAGGACGTATAGATGACAGTGAGGCCTCCTGCCTTCTCATGTGTTCAGTCCACATGATGGAGGATGTAGCCTGTGAGAAGAAGGATGTCTAGGATGTGTGAAGATGTGGGTGAGAACCATGGCTCTGTGATGAAGAGAGCATCAAGCCTGTGATGTTTGGTGCATGGAGTACTGCAGAGCGAGCACTGATGAGCATGTCTTGACATGTTTGTTCTATAGTTTAAGGGTGTGTGATAGTTAGTGGGATGTGTATGAGATTTGGTGAATGTGTTGTGCGAATGCTATGTAGGTGTCTGGGTTGTCTATCTCTGGGTGTGATAGAGGGGATTGGCAATATCCGGTTGATAGTGAGGCACATGATTATAATCTTACCATGTAGGTTTCACTGGAGCAGGGGTTCTGGCCCACGGCCTTTCCATGCCTTAACAGGCCCAAAACAGGCAATTCCCCTGGCTTTGTTTGCCCTTTGCTGGGGATGCTCAAGCGATGGGATGCCCTGAAGAATTAATTGGAGAAGCCAGGAAGTGATGTCACTTCTTGTGCAGATAGATGATGGGAAATCCAGTGATGGCACTTCTTATGAAGATGGATGATGGGAAATGAAGCCCTCTTTCTTGGCTTCTTCTTTTAAAGTTGGTTGTGGCTGGAAACCAGTGATGTCACTTTCTGTTGAGGTACATGATGAGAGATCCAGTGATGTCACTTCCTATACAAATGAAGTTCTTTTGCTTGGCTTTATCTTTTAAAGATTATTTTGGTGAGAAACCAATGTTGCATCCAGGGCAGATGGATGATAGGAAATCCAGTGATGTCACTTCCTGTGCAGAAGGAGGAAGGGAAATTCAGTGATGTCACTTCCTCTTCAGATAGACAATGGGACTGATCCCACAGAAAGTGCTAGAGCCATTGTCCTAAAGTGCTTTAGTGCACCCTATACTTTTTACGGTATTTCCCCGCTTTATTTGCCCAGTTTTGGTCCTCACCCTGGTGGCTCTGCTCCAGAATCTCAACAAGCTGGCAATTAGTTATGTCTTCCACAGCAGCACCAGACCTCTGCTCGCTTAGTGAGCTCATCAAGCTCCATTTCCAGATGAATACTTGTTGAATGGAAGTCATGGAAATTGTTAGTATGTGGGATACAGCATGGACTGCAGTACCTAGGACTGATGAGAACCATCCCAAAAATAATAAACTGGAAGGAAAGTGCTCAGCAGCCAGAACTTATACCCATCAGAGACATCACATGTACCTAACCTACATTTAAGGATATAAATAATTACACAATACATAGATTTAACACACAAATGACATACCCTTCCCTTGTATGTACTCCTAAGAGAAATACTCAGCTGGGCCTGACCATACACACAGTTACTTCTCTCTGTCTGGAACTTCTGGACATCTTGACCAAATATGCAAATTTTGAGAACAAGAAACGAGTCTCCAGGTTAACCAGATGACCAGGAACTTATGAACTCACAAAATGGGGTTGTACTACCGCTGTGAACCATACCCAGTCCAAGTGAGTTGTTAGTACTGAGCACCTGAGCCAGTACACCTGAACACCCTCAAAAGATGTAAAGATCCCATAGGAAGGAGTCATTTCAGAGTGAGATCCTGTGTGATACTCACATCCTTTCCCAGCATTGACAGCTGGACCTTGTGTGCCTGCATAGTCTATTTGCCTCCTCCAAGCCATGACCAGCCAAAAAAGGCAAACCTGCTTCCTGAGCCCAGGATCATGAGTGGCCCACCGTCCACCCCACTTGTTGACACCAGAGTGGATCGGTTAGTTGAATTGGATGCCCCAGGCAAGCCATGATGGGACAAGAGCAGATGGACAGCAGTGATCCTATCCTTATTATTCATCACTAATTATAGGTGAGCGTGCATGTGGTCACCATCTCCCCTTTCACACTGAAAGAATCTTAGTGACCAGGGGTGAAGATTCTGTCTGCCAAGCACATCCCAGGCTGCACCTCAAAGAGCGGTCTGGAGCATCCTGAGGGAGCTTACATCTGTGTCACCCATGCACTGGCTGCCATGCATAGGTTGTCCCCAGAACCCTAAAGTGGTGACTTTGCTGCTTTGCAACATCTTACTGGGCTTCCGAGGCCTTTCTGTTTTAACTTTATAAATGCCTCGATATCACTAGGAGACTGCCAGGCTGCCTAAACGCTTGTCAGGTCCCTCCACTGTTGGGAAAGCCTGAGGCAGACCCTGCAGACATAAACAATATTTAATGGCTGTCTAATTTAGCCTTCATTGCTTAAATTTTGGAAAACTGTGGCGAACCAGCTCAAACAACTTCCAGCAGAAAGTGACCCACTAGCTGATGCAATCATCAGGGCTCCATGCAGGTTGCAGCAAGGAGGCCACAATGCCGCAACTTTACGATGATGCACTTAGAATCTCGGAGAGAGGATATTCTGGCCTTCTCATTCTTCTGACCTGACAGCAATGTTATCCAACTCTAGTGCATGTTGTTAAGGTTAGAATGAGAATGAATGATGTGGTTCAGAAATGCTTCACCTCAAACCTTGGTAACCGATGCCAGTGCCTAACATTGTCAAACTCTCTGTCTCTTCCCCCTTCCAACACAGTGGGGCACATGCATCAAGCCCGCATTTTGCGATTCCCAAATAGCGAATTTTACCGATTTGCAAAATGCTATGCATGTAGGAATCGCAAAAAACTGTGCGATTCCTTAACATTGCCTAATAGCGATTCGGAAATTGCGAATCACTATTAGGTAATGTGACTCCATTCATTCCTTTGGGTCTACAGGCCCATAGGAATGAATGGTATTGCATTTTCTAATTGCAATTACCAAGTTGGTAATCGCAAATAGCGAATGCAAATCCAAGGGTGCCCGGGGGCCTAAGGCCCCCCTGAAGCACCCCACAAAAAAAGGTAAGGGTGCACATGTAAAGCACACACATGCCCTAAAGGCATGTGTGCGCTACATGGCACTTTGAAAAATGCACTTTTGTGCATTTTTTAAAGCATGCACATATTACCATCAACTTGATGTTGATGGTAATAAGCGTTTCCTAAATGCACAGTTCGCATTTAGGAAAGGCTACTTTCATCAGCATTAGGGAATCGCAAATTGCGATTCCATAAATGCATCCACAATTTAGGTAATCGCAAAAAATTGCGATTACATAAATTGCGAATGCCAAAATCTACATGCATAGCAAAAGGCCTTTTTCCATTTGCAAACGGGCCGATTCTGCGAATCGGCCCATTTGCGAACGGCAAAAGGCTTGATGCATGTGCCCCATAGTTTCTTATTATTCAATTTCAATTCCCTCTTCCACTGTCTTCAATTTATTAGTGAAACACCTTGCTCTATGATCAGGTACTCCAACTTCCGCCACGTTTATGCTAATGACAGTCAGCTTTATATGAAAGTACCCTCTCCAAATAACTTAGGCTTCCTTACCTAAAGCGTTGAAAAAAATAAGCCTTAGGTGACTCATCAATACCTTAAGTTAAACTCCCTGAAAACAGAATACCTCCTGGTGTCTTCCTTAACTGGTCCATATCTGTGCATCTCTGGCAGAATGCAGTTCACATGCTGGAGTGTCCTCTATCAAATATTGAATGCTCTAAATTTCTGGATCTTTCTGTTAGACAAGCATTGGAATCTTCAAATTCATATCATTTCTTTTTCAGATGTGAGAGTATTCCAACTAAGACTCCTATAATAAATAAAACCTTCCTTCACAAAGAGGAATTTAAACAAGTCATACAATAGCTAGTTTATCAAGGCTAGACCATGGCAACTCTCCACTCACTAGAATTCCCACGTTACACCTTGCCCCTCTCTCAAAGCGGCTCTGCGTGCAGTGGCTAGGCTGGGCACTTCCTATAGGAAATATGACCACATGCTCTAATACGAAAGTCACAGAAGTGACTTCCTATATTGAGTCCAGGAGTATATTCAGGCTGTCCCTACAAAACTCTCCACTCTTCAACACTGAACTGTCTAGCACATGAACTGGTCATGTCAGGTGATCAGCAACAACTTTGTAGCTTTGACACCCTTCTGCTTGAATACCCAGCCTCAAGAAAGAGTAGAACACTTAAAATAATCCTTCTGTGTGTGTGCACCCAAGGCTTTCCCTCTGTGCCACCGGCTATCAGACAAACCCCTCCTATGACTCCTTCAAAAGAGAGCTGAAATGTGTGATGTTCTTACGTTGCTCTACCTTGAGAATGGCTAGGTGGTCTGCCACAAAGACTCTGATATGCAAATGTTAATATGTATATCATATTCTCTTTTATATTCTATTTTTAACTCGCTCTCAGTCTTGTAAAAGTGTATTTCTGTATATTTTTGGTTGTTCTTCTAGCTTCGCCCTCTGTAAAGCAGTCTGCCGATCATCTGTGTCTCAATCACGCTACATAACTACAAATAAACAAATACATACATACTTAAAGACACATAATTCATCTCCCTGTTTTACAAACATGGGGAAATCAGCATGTAACACATCTCCACTATATCAGACATCAGGTACACAAACTCCAAGTAAGCAATATTTCAGTGAAACCAGTATTAATAAAGATGAACATCAGGGCACCATGGTACACAGATGTCCAGCAAGGGCATCATATAAAGTTGCAACTCATAGTCCATGCTTGCCACCCAGCACAAAAGTCAATCTGCCCACTCACACTAATGCCTAATGGTTCATTACACTCTTGGAAGAATGCATTTCAAACAGTGATGAAAGTCCTTCTTGCATCCTCGGGTAAAATTACAAGCCCCATGCTCAATCCACAGAAATGATAGCCTGCCCACATAACAATAGTGGAGCAAATAGGAAAGAGGTGCTGGAAGTGGAGCCCCTCAATCCGCCTTGAGGGCATCTTGTGAAAAATAGGAAAGAGGCGTCTTATAACCCACGGTGAGCCCATCTTCCAGGGTATGTTATGTTGAAACATTTTATAAAGCGCTCGATTGCCCCGAGGGGCATCTTGGCGCTAGCTGAGTGATGAGGCCAGGTGAGGAATGGAGGACTACCCCTTAAGAAAGAGCCAAGTTTTCAAGGTCTTTCTGAATGACAAGAGATTTGAGAGACATTTGATATAAAGGGAAAGTTCATTCCAGGCCTTAGATGCCCCTAGAACAAAGCTTCTGCCTCGCCACCTCACATATTTGAATCCGGGGATTGCAAGACGTCTGGTGAAGGAGGATCAAAGAGAACGGCCCGGTGCATACCAGGAAAAGCTCTTCCTCAGAAAATCTGGACCTGTCCCACGCATGGCTTTGAAAACTGTGCAAAGGGCCTTGAATGTGACTATTTGTCTGACAGGTAGCCAATTAAAAAGAGTAACAAGTTTAGAAGCAGAGTGATATTTGGGGACATTATACAAAAGTCGAGTAGCGGTGTTTTGCAAGGTCTGGAGTTTGTTTAGGACATATTGATGAGCATTAAGATAAAGCCCATTGCACTAATCAATCTTGGATAGCACCAATGAGGACACCACAGTTTTACCAAGGTGCTCTGGTAGGATGGGGAGAATTTTCCTGATCATTTTCAGGACAAGAAAGGCTGCGGAAGACACTGCCTTATATTGTTCACAGTAAGATAGTTTGTTGTTCACCAGACCTCCGAAGATCTTGACACAGTTATTGGCGTTGAAAGAGGGCCGAGCTCGGCTGGCCACCATTTAGAGGTCCAGAAGGGCGTCTGGGAGCCGAACAGCAGTACCTCGGTTTTAGAGGAGTTCAACTTAAGACAGTTGCTCGCGTATCATGTGTAGGCCAGATAAAAGCCATGTTGATCTTTACAGACCTACCAACTCACACTGTGCGCCAACTTGCCTCACACAATATCGGCTCCCTTCACATGGCCACCCAGTGAAGAGCCCATATTACATGGCGAGCACACAGGTAGCTGGAAACCCCTGAAGAGAGCGAGTTTCCAGCTCATTGTGTGGAGGCTCTAAGAAGCTGATGTCCGTCGGGGGTTAAGAAGCTTCCCCAGGACTTCAGTGGCAACATATACATTTTTTTGGGGGGTGAGGACAGGGACGGGTGTGCCCGATAATGTGTCTCTAAGCCCCGCCCCCTCAACTTAACCCCCTCCTTATGTTTAACCATGGGATAGTAGGCTCTAAGCCCCAACCCCACCATCAGGCCCAGCACAATAGCACGAATTTCTACGTTTGGAGATCTGTCTTTATGGAATGCACATGTCACCACGAGGGAGGATGTCAGGCAGGCCACAGGGGAGTGAGAAGCAGAGCAGGAATGTATGCTGTATATTCAGGGCTGGCCCCCTGCGTATGCATCTGTAACTAATAAAGGACAAAACTCTTTCTTTTTATCTCCTTAGGCCAGCCTCACAGCCTGACAATGTTGTGCATTACTATTTGGCTGATGTTTTGTTGAAGATTATTTCGTGGCACTGAGCCGTGAAGATGGTCCTTGCTGATTACGATTTTGAATCTCAGCAAGAATAACTCAGTCTTTCATCCTTCCAATAACTGAGTATTATTACGTGGGTTATAAATTCCACCTGATATTTACAGTGTTTTTAAATAGCAAAAAAATATTTTAAGTGCTACATAAAAGAAGCACCTGCAAATTCAATAGGTGTCGCCCTTGGCCTGGGACCTATTGGCTTTGCCAATGTATTTTCTAAAGGAAAAAAAGTAAAAAATATGTGCTGCATCATTTCGGAGGACTGCGCATGCATGATGACGAGGGTATGTAAATGCATCACTGCATATGCACACCTACAAAAGGACGCAGGTGTCATTTCTTTTAATTTACCAACCTGTTATGAATCTGTAAGTTAAAAAAACAGAACAATTTTTTAAACTCCAAATACATTTATTGAATTGCCAATGCCATATAGAATTCCAACATTTATTATATTAATAGTCCAGCTGTACATGGCTCACCTCGTGCCGTTACAATCTGTTAAAATGTTTACAGTTTCATAAAACTAGAACAGGAATAACAAAAAAGAAAAGCCAACCACTTCCTCCGTCCCCTGATGTAGTGTTGATATGCTTAGGTCATTATAGCATGGCCAGCATTGTGGGTACATCGCCTGTTCTGAGACAGGTTCATTAACAGTCCTTTCTTGTTGCCATACTTGTCTCTGTTATTAGGGATCTTTAAGGGATCTTAAAGTAGATTCAGTTCTTTAAGGCATGTAGAATATAATTCCAGACGATTAATTTGTCACCTCTCGACTGATATTGTAAATCAAGTCATCCTTCCCCAAACGCTATAAAGAATAAACAGTCGGGAGCGGGTATCCCAAAACAGTATGAATATTGGCTAGTATCTGTTGGACATGGCCCTTCTTAGGGGGATTTCCCTAAAGCTTTTTGCTTTTTGTCCTCCTTGTTTTTGCATCTCTCTTTTCCTGACCTTAGGACTCTGGGCACTTTCCCACTGTACTGCAGCGGGAAAGTGCGCTCGTCCTTCCTACACATGCCAGGAGAGGGTGCTCACTTGATTGGTTTAGGTCTCGTACCTCTGAGCGCCCTGTAAAAAGGTACACCACATACCCAGGGTGGGTACTGCAGTGGCTAGTAGTGGGAGACAGCACTGATTGGGCCACCCACCGTAATAGCCTGTCAAACATGTCTCATACTCAGGTTGGCCTTTCTCACTCAGTAGCCAACCTTGAAGGGAGACTTCACTACCAACAGAGTGGCCCTAGGGTAAGTCCTGAGGAGTAGAGCTTGGGGTAGGTGAGTGGCCTAGAAGGTACACCTGTATGTTCACTGCCCGGGTAGGGACAAACCCCCATGTGGGTTTTCCCTATCTAGGGAGTCGGCTCTCCCCCTGGGGCCCCTCCTGGATGTGGATGAGTCTCTGGTTGTGGTCTTAGGGCCCGGGGCACCTTCCCACTGTAAATGCTGCTTGACGGTGCACGTGCCCTTTCTACACATGTTAGGAAGTGTTGCTTACCTGAGGTTTCTAAACATAGTCCTGTTTATCAAAAGAGGGGGACTCTAGGAGCTATTCTAAAAGGTCCGGTGACCCGTGCTCCCGAAATTAAACTTAGACCAAAGGGAGTCACCGTTCCTGAGTGGAGATGGAGAGGAGGGAAGTAGGGGGTACTCTTGTCGTGTGCTACTCTGCTTGTGGGAGGCAGGGTGTCCTCATCTTGATGCCCTCACACACCCCGAAGGATGTCATGCTTCATCATTGGGCTTTTGCTCCTCATCGGGCCGGCGCTGCAATGCCCTACGGGTCCCCCGAAGGGTCACTTTTTCGGAGATCTTTTGATGAAGCCGTATGGGTGCGTGGGTGCAAGTGGCAGTGAAGTCCTAGAAAGTGTATTAAAAAATGGCTGGAGGGAGAGTGATTAATTTTTAATAAAGTGATCCCTCTGTCATTATTTATTAAAACAAAGTGTATGGAGCTGCTTTAAGGGGTATTATGTCCCTTGGTAGCTGGGTGATTATATGTCCCTAGTGGGCATATGTTATGGTCAACATGTTTCGCGCTTCAGTGGTCTCAGGGGGAGATCCAGGGTGCTTCGTCAGGACCGAATAAGAAATGTATATCTACAGTGGCCCGAAAATTTCGGTGCCCCGGATAAATGAAAGGAGTATAGATTCCCTTAGTAGGTAGGGTAAGATCCCATGAGATCAGGGAGCGCGAAACATGTTGACCATAACATATGCCCACTAGGGACATATAATCACCCAGCTACCAAGGGACATAATACCCCTTAAAGCAGCTCCATACACTTTGTTTTAATAATGACAGAGGGATCAATTTATTAAAAATGAATCACTCTCCCTCCAGCCATTTTTTAATACACTTTCTAGGACTTCACTGCCACTTACACCCACGCACCCATACGGCTTCCTCAAAAGATCTCCGAAAAAGAGACCCTTCGGGGGACCCATAGGGCATTGCAGCGCCTGCCCGACGAGGAGCAAAAGCCCAATGATGAAGCATGACATCCTTCGGGGTGTGTGACGGCATCAACATGAGGACACCCTGCCTCCCTCAAGCAGAGTAGCACACAACAAGAGTAACCCCTACTTCCCTCCTCTCCATCTCCACTCAGGAACGGTGACTCCCTTTGGTCTAAGTTTATAAACATAGGTCAGGTCTGCCATTGCAGGCCTGGGTGTGCACACTCACACCTATGGTGGTTGCAAACCGGTGCCCAGCTTGCCATTGCAGGTTGGTATGAGCACTTGCACCTATGATGTTTAAAGCCTGTGTCCAGCCTGTTATTGCAGGCCAGTCTGCGCACTGGCACCAATGATGTGCTTGAACATGTGTCCAGCCTGCCATTGCAGGCCTATGTGTGCATTTTCACCTATGGTGTTTCTAAGCATAGGCCAGGTCTGCCATTTCCGGCCTGTGTGTACGCACATGCACCTATGGTGTTTGTAAACCAGTGTCAAGCCTGCCACTTCAGGCTGGTGTGCGCATTTGCACCTATGATGTTTCTAGACATGTGTACAGCCAGCCATTGCAGGCTTTTGTGTGCGCACTTACACCTATGGTGCTCTAAACATGTGGACAGCCTGCCATTGCAGCCTCTGTGAGTGCACAAGTGCATTTATGCTCAGGTTGGCCTTTTATAAATCACTACCCAATCCTGAGGGGACCTTTCTCTACCACTAGAGTGAAAATAGGGTAAGGCCTGAGGGGAGAAGCAAGTGGTAGGTGAAAGGCGAGGGCAGGTATACATGTGTGTTCCCTTCCCAAGTATTGAAGAATACCCATGTGTGTTTTCACTACAAATGAGATTTGCTCTTCCCATAGGCTAACATGGGAGAAGGATTGAAATTACTCAAAGCTGCAATAGTAGATTGCAGTGGGGCAACCTCATAATTTTTCCTATCATTGGATTCACAATGACAAACCCTCTCCTGTGGTTAAGATGGATTTGTCACTAAAAGCTTAGAAATGCCACTTCTAGAAACTGAGCCTTTCTTTGCTCTAAAACTCTTTATGTGCCTTTTGGTTTGACTCCAGTCCGCACTGGAGGATGGGGGAGTACATCTGTGCATTCCTCACTGACAACTATAAACATTGGGCATGCAACTGGAACAACAGATCTGAGGGCCTGGCTGGATAGATTGGAAGGAGAGATTTTGGCACTTGGCCTCTGGGAGCCAGATCTTTGCCCCTTTAAAGTTTAAGATCTGCATTCCATAGCGTCATGGCAGACAAGAATTAAATTTAGGGGAGAACTCTGTGGTTCAAAGGGATACGCTCTGAACCACACCAACTTCAAAGGAACACTACAGTACAGCTACTGGTGCCATACTTGGCAGGGTACAGATACACTTGTGGGGACGTGGGACCGGAGAACCTGGAACTGCGTGGTGCACACTGTCAAAGGAATCTGTTGTGCACAAGGAGGATTACTGCCATTAGAAGGGACCATGCGCCCTTCCTGAGTAGTGACTGGCCTGGGCTGACTACCTGCTGCTGTGTGGCACCCTGAAGAGTGCTCTTCAAGGGCTTGTTGGCTTGTCCCCTGTTCTTTTGGAGGTCTCAGGAACATCAAAGATCTTCTACGAGGGACCTACACCATCTACTTGTGACACCTGGAGAGCAGTGCCTTCTGAAGTGCCCAAATCACCTGCTTAATCCCCACTGGTGGTGCGGCATGAGCGGTAAACTAAAAATTGTGCCTGGTGCATGGATTGTCTTGTGAGGAGCCCTAGAAGTCCTGCCCGCATCAAAGGCATGTGGCCGCTCCTTCGTCTTGTTGGTGGTGAGCAGATTCACCGGTTACGGGACCCCCTGTGGCCAGCTTCGTTGATCGTGCCGCATCTCTCTCGTGCGACATGCTGACTGCATGCTCATAGCGTATGGTGTCCGATTCACAGGGTGCTACCCTTGGATGTTAGGGCGTACCCGTAGTAGTGCCCCATTCTACCTCATGCGGTCCTGCTGAACTTGCGCCTGTGTGTGTGACCGGAATTGCCCGTTGTGACCAGTATCAACGTGCACCAGGTTTTGTGCCTCATTTCCATGGAGAAACGGACTTAGCAACTCTTTGTTGTGTGTGACTGAGATTGTCTGGTGTGACCCATATCAATGTGCACCGGATGTGGTGACTCATTTCCAGGGAGGTACAGAATTTGCAACTCTTCATTGGGTGTGACCAGATCTGTCGGGTGCGACTTGGAGCAATGCACACCCGACGTTGTGTCTCATTTACAGGGAGGCATTGAGCTTGTGACTCATCGCGCACCAGCCATTGTTCCTGTAGTCCTGGGTACGACTCTGATCGACATGTTTCTGTCTTGTTGCCTCTTCCTTCAGAGAAGCTCCCTCTGCTTCATTCCCCATTCATCAACTGTTCCTTGTGGACCCTCAGTGCGGCGGACCAACTGCGCTTGCCTCTCCGTGGGCGTTTCCAGGTAGTATTGCCCGGATCGGGCCTTGGGAAAGTGAGTGACTGGGCTGAAGGAACATTTCTGAGCATGATCGGAAGTGAATCAAGAGACTGCTTGACCCCCCTTGTGCTTCGCAGAACTTGGATGGTGCCAGAAGGCACATTGTGGAACCCTTTTGAGTGACCGACTATCGCCCACAGCCTGCAGCCCGCTTCTGCTCCGCTTCCTGTGGGTCAACTTCCTGAGTAGTGGCCAAGCCTTCTATTTGATGACTGCACCTAATTAGTCCTACTACCTACCCCCACCTTCTTCTGGGGACCCTGAGTAAGTGTGACTTTGGGCGCGAGTCATCTAGTATCTCGGGGGGGGGAGGACTGGTAATCTCTGTCCCGTGGGTGAAGGGTAGTCAGAGCGAGTTGGAGGGCAGAGGGAGGCTTGGGCCGAGGGGTCTGCAGAGTATTATCCATTGACCTGCCGGATATCAATTGCACAGTACTACGATGCTGTGTGCGTAGCTGTGTAAAGGGCATTCCATATGAGCCTGCCTGATATCCGTTGCACCGCGCAGCGGTGTGGAGTGAGTGTGCGCGAAAGTGATTGTCTGTGGCCCGCTGGTGCTTCATTACGTCGCCCGGCAGTGTTGCTTTATACATCGAATCCTTGCCAAGAGAATACTGTGTTTGACATTGGTTTAATCCGTGTGGACTCCGCCCAAGGTGCTGCTAAGAAGTGTAATAATTAGTTGTATGTACATATTTCTGATATCATTGTGGTCTGGGGTGCACCCTATAACTGTGTGGTATTGAATTGTAAACATTGCCAGGGTGGGCCTAGTTAGGAACATTTTGCACAGCCAACCAGAGCATGCCGGTTCCAACAGTACCTTTTTTCAGTATGGCTGTATCTTGTGGCAAGACCACCACATATGAGAGTGATCACCCACCATTGCATATTCCCTTCAGCATAGTGAACTGGCTGACTGCTAGCATTTATGTAGTTTATCAAGGTGCATGTACCAGTCGTATAAGAATTTTCAGTGGGCTTTTTTACCATTTTTTTTTTACCTATGACACCATTAGAGTATTTATTTAAATCTATCAACACGTGTCCTTTGACGCTCTGTGAGTGCATGTTTGGCAACAGTGTCCCACTTATCTGTGTATGGGTGGATGGTGGGTATTGTGACGTAAAGTAGTTCCCCGAAGGTGAGCAGTGTAAGGATAGAAGCCAGCTGTTAGACCTGGCATCCTTGGCGTGGGTCTCCCTTCCATTTTTTCGCTATGCCTCCTCTGTTGTTGACATGTTTTTGCTGGTTTAGATGCTTTGGGCAATTTGCCACTGCTAATCAGTGCCAAAGTGCAAGTGCTCCCTATGGTAAATTGATGTATGGATTAGTGACTCCATGATTGGCCTATTTGATTCACTGTCAGACCCTAGTACAGTGCACTGTTTGTGCCCAGGGCCTGTGAGTCAAATGCTGCTGGTGGGCTTGCAGCACTGGTTGTGCCACCCACAGGAGCAGCTTGTAAAGTGTGTCTCAGGCCTGCCATTGCAGAGCCTGTGTGCAGTCTGGTACTGCCATGTCGACTTGGTAAGTGCACCCACTTACCAGTCCCCAAACCTTCCCTTTTCTGCATGTTAGTCACCCCTAAGGTAGGCCTGCGGGCAGGGTGCATTGTATGTAAGAGGTAGGACATGCCCTGGTGTGTGTGGCAAGTCCTGATAATGAATTACAGCCAATTTAATTTTTCACTATTGCAAGGCTACCTGTCCCCATAGGCCAGAATGGGCAGTTTGATTATAACATCTTATAATCCTAACTGACCCAGGGAACATGGTACAAAAACGAATTTAGTATGCCTGAACTCAGAATGATAAAATACATCTTTTGGTGAAGTTGGTTTTAACATTCTGTGTTTGAAAATACCACTTTTAGAAAGTAGGTATTTTCTTGCCTAACCATCCAGCCTGCCTCTGCTAGCTTGTGTATTGTATGTCTGGGTTTGTGAGTGACAGGGGCTGGGGGACACCAGGAGACAGGGTGAGTCAGCACAGGGCTGAATAGACCTATCTGCATGTAGAGTGGTGGGAGGAGTAGCACCTGGGCCTGAATAGGGCTGTGCCTGCCTTCCACAATGCTGGCTCCACCTCCTGTGGTGCGTCTGATGTCCCTGGCCCACACTGACAAAGGAAGAGGGTGTGCACTGGCAGAATGCACCCAGAACTGGTTTGGACTAGGTACAGGACCCTCTGCCTTCGGAGGAGAAAGGATTTATGGGTATAAATACTGGGGCCCAGACCCCAAGACTTTAGATCACTTCTGGAACAAACAAGACGAACCTTTGCTGAGGAGAGGAACCAGAGAAGCTGAAGGAGGAGACTATCCCTATGCTGTGTGCTGTTTGAGGGATTGGCCTGCAGTGGTTGCCTGATTGCCAAAGAAAGGAGAAAGGAACTTTGTGCTACTTTCATCATCTTGCAGAACATCTCCAACGGCTTGAAGATTGAGCTTGCCTCCTGCTGAAGTCTCAGGGTTACAAGACTTCACCAACCAGCTCCCCTGAATTCCCTTGCTGGGAATTTGAAGTGCCTGCTGTTGTGTTGGGCCTTCTGAGAGACTGCGTGTTGCTGGGAGCTGGAAGCGCGACTCACGAAGGAGAAGCGTATCGCCTCCGCAGCTGCTGTCGTCGCATCGCCGAGAAAGCGTGCCACCGCTGGCGCTGTCACTGTCGCCATTGCATCACCGAAGCGCCTCACATCACCAGAGAAGAGTGTCGCCGTCGCATCAGACGCCGTCGCATCATCGGAGAAGCGTGTCGCAGGGCCTGTCGCGGCTCAGAAGATTCACCGAGTCGCCGCACGGCCGTCGGGCGTGCACGCATCGCCCCTTGAGTGTCGCATCGAGAGGAAGACGCCATTTTGTTTAATTGCACCGGGTCGTCATCGCATCACGGCGCTGTGGGTCGCATCGCCACAGAAGCGCAGTAAGAAACCGACGCATCACCTCCCCACGCGGTGAAGAACCGACGCATCACCTCCTCTCCGGTAAGGATCCGACGCTTCACCGACCCCTACGTAGCAGTAGGGAACCGACGCATCACCTCCCCCGGAGCAAGGAACCTACGCATCACCGTTCTTGCGTGTAAGGAACCGACGCATCACCTTCCCTGCAACTCTTTTGTTTGTATCGCGTTACGCATCCAAAGGTACATTGAGTGTCGCATTTACCATCTTTATTGAACGGAACTATTTTCTACCATTGACAGTCATTTTTTTAATAGTGTATTGTGGATTTTTGTTGTTTTGGGTCTTGTGTTAAGTCTATATAAAAATACTTATTTTTATAATACAACCTGTGTGGTGTCCATCTGTAGTGTTGTCACTGTGTTACTGTATGTGTTCACAAATGCTTTACACACTGCCTCTGAGATAAGCCTGCCTGCTCGTGCCAAGCTACCAAGGGGGTGAGCAGGGGTTATTTTAGTAGAGTATCCCCCTTACTCTGACTAGAAGCAAGGGTCCCTATTTGAACAAAGGTACCTACCTCTGCCAACTAGAGACCCCCAGTTCTAACATTGGTGGTCAGCGGTGAGGATCCTGGACTTGCATTTGTGACTCATATACAGTGATTGGTGTACACTACTAGTGAGTGCAGACCAAACGCAACCACTTACATTTTGGTAGATTGTTTTTTCCTGGGATTTCTATTTTTGCCAAGAACTGCCAAGTTTCACCATGAGCAAAACAGCGTCCATCGCATCTGTTGATTTTGATTTTGAGGAAGAGAAATTGGAGAGTTACTCTGTGAAACAGCTGAAGCACTTCTGCAGGAAATTTAAAGTTGCTATGACCGGTCTCTCCAAGAAGGATGAGTTCCAAAAGGCACTGAAGGCCTGGGTGGAAGCAAGAAGCACCCCTGAGCATGTGGAAGAGCAGGAGGAGGGGGCTGAGAATGCAGAAGGGCAGCTAGATGGGCTATTGGGTCCAGGGGGGAGGAAAGCACCTTCCCCAGCAGGTAGCAGTGTTTCTTCCAAGGGCCTGTCCCCAGGAGAGCTGGAGGACAGGGAGAGAAGTAGGATGCATGAAATGGAGCTGACCAAGCTTAAGATGGGTGGGCAGTTAAAATTGGAAATTAAGAAATTGGCCCTAGAGGAAAAGAGGATGCAAATGGAGCATGAGAGAAGTTTGAGGGAATTGGAGTTGAAAGCTAGGAGCTTAGAGATTACTCCCTCTGGTGACAGCACACCGTCCATGCCTGTTGAAGCCAGGGTGTATATACCTAAAGATGTGGTCAAAGAGTTTTATAAAAATGATGACATTGGGCAATGTAAAGCCTATGAGGTAGCTATGACCTCACACCGGGTCCCTGAGAAGGTTTGGGGAGCGGGGTTGTGGGGTTGTGGGGGCGGTTCCTTAGTGAGGGGCGGGATACCTTATTAGACTTGCCCTCTGATGTCCACAATTCTTATGGTCATATGAAAGAAGCATTGATGTTCAGGTATGGGTTGACTCCTGAACTGTATAGGCAGAGGTTCAGGAATTGCAAAAAGTTGGAGGGCAGTACTTGGGTAGAATATGTGACTTTTTTTTGCAGAGCATTGGATTGTTGGGTGAAGGGTAGCAAAGTGAATGATTTTGAAGCGCTCTTTGATTTGATTGCATGGGAGCACTTCTCAGGAAATTGTTTTCCAGAGCTACACCAGCACCTTATTGATAGTAGGCTGACTAACCCTAGGAAGCTTGCTGAGGAGGCGGACCGCTGGGTGAGCACCCGGGTCCACAAGGGTCATGTGGGAGACTCCACCAAGGGTGGGCAGGGTCCCCAGCAGAGGAGTGGGGGGGACAAGGGTAAACAGAGGGAGTTCCAGAAAGGGCCCCAAAGTAATCCCCAAGGGAACCAAGGGAAGGTTTCCCAGCCTCCCCCTGAAAAGAAGCCAGGGGCCCCAACAGATAAGCCTGTTCACAGGGGGCCCAAGACTTGCTTTAAGTGTGGTCAAGTGGGCCACTGCTCCTGGGAGACTAGATGTCCCTTGTATGGAAAATCAGCACCCACTGGTGCACCACCTCGGCAGGTAGCTAGTGTAGCCCTGGGGGAGGAGATGGGTGCCCAAGGTGGGTGGGGTCCCGTAGCAATGTCCTTGGTCTCTTTAGGAGACAGTGAGATGGTCCCCAGGGCCCAACTGCCTGATAACACTAAGAAATACAGGCAGTGGGTGACCATCAATGGCCAAAGGGTGGAGGCTCTGAGAGACACCGGAGCCAGTGTGACAGCTGTTAGTTGTCGGCTGGTGTCTGAAGAGCAGGTGATCCCCAATGCATTCTGCCCAGTAGTTGCCACGGACAACTCAGAGAGCCACTGCAGAGTGGCTCAGGTTCCCTTTGAGTGGGGGGGGGTCTCAGGTACCTTTCAAGTAGCTGTGAGGCCAGCCATTCCTGTAGACTGTCTGTTGGGCAACGATCTAGAAAGTTCACCTTGGAGAGAGGTGGAGAGAAGGTCTCATTTGGAGATGTTGGGTCTGCCTGAGTGGGCGTGCGCGACCAATCGGTCTATGGCAGCCAGTAGAGGTGTTCAAGAGGACCTGGAGCCTGAGAGGGTGGCCCAGGTGCCTGCCTTGAAGAGAAGAGGCAGGGGGCGCGGGAAACCGGCCCCCGTAGTTCCCACAGTCCAGGAGGAAGCAGAACCTGAGGGGGATGCTCTGGAACCTACAGGGGAGCAAGTGGCCGAACTGGGGGACCTACCTGAGCTGACCCATTGGCAGCAGGAGGGAGGCCCCTCCAGGGAGGAGTTCTGTGAGGAGCAGAACAAGTGCCCTTCTCTCGTGGGTTTGCGGCAACAGGCCACAAACCAGGCAGCAGGTGATCAGTCTGGATCACATTGGATCTACTGGGAGAACGACCTCCTGTATAGCGAGCCTAAGGTTGCTGAGCCTGGGTCAGCCCATGTGCTGGTGGTACCCCAGTGCTTCAGAGCCTTCCTACTGGGTTTGGCTCATGATGTGCCTTTAGCAGGACATCTGGGGGAGGGCAAGACCTTTGAGAGGCTTGTCACCCACTTTTATTGGCCCCAGATGCGCAGGAGTTCAGACACTCACTGCAGGACATGTCAGACTTGCCAGGCAAGTGGAAAAAGTAGGAGGAAGCAAAAGGCTCCCCTCCAGCCATTCCCTGTGGTCAGCACCCCCTTTGAACGGGTGGGTATTGACAATGTGGGGCCACTGGACCCCAAGACAGCCATGGGCAACAGGTTCATCCTGGTCTTGGTGGACCATGCCACCCGGTACCCGGAAGCCATCCCTCTACGGACAGTGATGGCCCCCGTGGTGGGACGTGCACTGATGGGGATTTTCTCCCGTGTGGGATTCCCCAAGGAGGTGGTGAGTGACCGTGGTACAAACTTCATATCCAAGTATATGAAGTCCCTGTGGCAGGAGGGCGGTGTTACCTATAAGTTCACCACTCCTTACCACCCCCAAGGAAATGGGCTGGTTGAGAGATTCAACCGGACCCTGAAGGGCATGATTATGGGTCTGGAAGAACCCATGAGGCGTAAGTGGGATGTCCTCTTGCCATGCCTTCTCTTTGCTTTCCGTGAGGTGCCACAGAAGTCCTTAGGGTTCAGTCCCTTTGAACTGCTCTATGGTCACCCGGTAAGAGGACCTCTGAGTTTGGTGAAAGAAGGCTGGGAGAAAGCTCCCAGTAAACCTCCCCAGTATGTATTTTGCTACATGCTGGCCTTTAGAAACCAAACTAGGCGATTGAGACAACTCGCTGAGGTGAATCTGGAAGCCAGCCAGGAGGAGATGAAACGGTGGTATGATCAGAATGCCACTCTGATCGAGTTTCAGCCTGGGCAAAAAGTGTGGGTCATGGCCCCCGTGGAGCCTTGCGCGCTCCAGGATAAGTGGACCGGACCATTTGAGGTGGTGGAACGCAATAGTAACGTCACCTACCTGGTGGACTTGCGATCTCCCAGGAACCCTTTGCGGGTCCTACATGTCAACCGCCTAAAGCCCCATTTTGAGAGGTCCGAAGTGGGCATGCTCCTAGCAACAGATGATGGAATGGAAGAGGAGACAGAACCTCTCCCTGACCTCCTGTCTGCAACAGAGCAAGATGGGTCAGTGGAGGGTGTGAACCTCTCTAACTCCCTGACACCTGAGCAGCAGGAAGACTGTCGCCAACTTTTGGGACAGTTTCCTGACCTGTTTTCCCTGACTCCTAGTGTCACTGATTGGTGCGTCCATGATGTGGACACTGGGGACAGTCCTCCTGTCAAGCACAAGGCTTACAGAGTGACTGACAGGGTGAGAGCTTGCATCAAGGAGGAGGTCTCCAAGATGTTTGCATTGAGGGTGATTGAGTCCTCTCACAGCCCTTGGGCCAGCCCAGTGGTCTTGGTCCCAAAGGCTGCCGCACCTGGTGCCACGCCCGAACTCCGGTTCTGTGTGGACTACCGAGGACTCAATTCAGTCACCAGGACTGCCGCGCAACCCATCCCCAGAGCTGATGAGCTCATTGATCGGTTAGGGGCTGCCCGGTACCTCAGCACGTTTGACTTAACGTCTGGGTACTGGCAGATCGCCTTGACTGATGGGGCCAAAGAGAGGTCAGCATTCTCCACACCAGATGGGCACTACCAAATCCGGGTTATGCCCTTTGGGATGAATAATGCCCCTGCCACCTTTCAGAGGTTGGTCAACCAGGTGTTGGTTGGACTGGAAGATTTCAGTGCCGCCTACCTGGATGACATTGCAGTGTTCAGCGCCAGTTGGGAAGAACATCTGCGCCACCTCTGGGAAGTGTTGATGGCGCTGCAGAGGGCAGGCCTCACGATCAAGGCGAGTAAGTGCCAGATCGGGCAGGGTTCCGTGGTGTACTTGGGACACCAGGTTGGGAGCGGCCAGGTGGCGCCCCTACAGCCCAAGATTGATACCATTCTGGCTTGGGAACCCCCCAAGACCCAGACAGAGGTGAGAGCCTTTCTAGGACTCACCGGGTATTACAGGAGATTCGTCAAGGGGTATGGCAGCTTCATTGCACCCTTGACAGAGCTGACTTCCAGGAAGCAGCCCAAGAGAGTGATTTGGACTGACACCTGTCAGAGAGCTTTTGACGCCTTGAAGACTGCCATGTGCATGGCCCCCGTGCTTCAGGCGCCCAACTTCCCAAAAGAATTTGTTGTTCAAACAGACGCTTCAGAGCATGGTGTAGGGGCTGTTCTGGCACAGTTAAATGAGGAGGGCCTAGACCAACCTGTAGCCTTCATCAGTAGGAGGTTACTTCCACGGGAACAGAGGTGGAGTGCTATTGAGCGTGAGGCATTTGCTGTGGTCTGGGCGCTGAAGAAGTTGAGACCATACATGTTTGGGACTCACTTCCGAGTTCAGACAGACCACAGGCCCCTCAGATGGTTGATGCAGATGAGGGGTGAGAATCCAAAGCTGTTGAGGTGGTCCATTTCCCTACAGGGGATGGACTTCACGGTGGAACACCGCCCTGGTACAGAACACGCCAATGCTGATGGTCTGTCCAGATTCTTCCGCCTTAGTGATGAGAACTCCCTAGAGGTAGGATAGTTCTCCCCACATTTCAGCTGGAGGGGACACATGTTAGACCTGGCATCCTTGGCGTGGGTCTCCCTTCCATTTTTTCGCTATGCCTCCTCTGTTGTTGACATGTTTTTGCTGGTTTAGATGCTTTGTGCACTTTGCCACTGCTAATCAGTGCCAAAGTGCAAGTGCTCCCTATGGTAAATTGATGTATGGATTAGTGACTCCATGATTGGCCTATTTGATTCACTGTCAGACCCTAGTACAATGCACTGTTTGTGCCCAGGGCCTGTGAGTCAAATGATGCTGGTGGGCTTGCAGCACTGGTTGTGCCACCCACAGGAGCAGCTTGTAAAGTGTGTCTCAGGCCTGCCATTGCAGAGCCTGTGTGCAGTCTGGTACTGCCATGTCGACTTGGTAAGTGCACCCACTTACCAGTCCCCAAACCTTCCCTTTTCTGCATGTTAGTCACCCCTAAGGTAGGCCTGCGGGCAGGGTGCATTGTATGTAAGAGGTAGGACATGCCCTGGTGTGTGTGGCATGTCCTGATAGTGAATTACAGCCAATTTCGTTTTTCACTATTGCAAGGCTACCTGTCCCCATTGGCCAGAATGGGCAGTTTGATTATAACATCTTATAATCCTAACTGACCCAGGGAACATGGTAGAAAAACGAATTTAGTATGCCTGAACTCAGAATGATAAAATACATCTTTTAGTGAAGTTGGTTTTAACATTCTGTGTTTGAAAATACCACTTTTAGAAAGTAGGTATTTTCTTGCCTAACCATCCAGCCTGCCTCTGCTAGCTTGTGTATTGTATGTCTGGGTTTGTGAGTGACAGGGGCTGGGGGACTCCAGGAGACAGGGTGAGTCAGCACAGGGCTGAATAGACCTAACTGCATGTAGAGTGGTGGGAGGAGTAGCACCTGGGCCTGAATAGGGCTGTGCCTGCCTTCCACAATGCTGGCTCCACCTCCTGTGGTGTGTCTGATATCCCTGGCCCACACTGACAAAGGAAGAGGGTGTGCACTGGCAGAATGCACCCAGAACTGGTTTGGACTAGGTACAGGACCCTCTGCCTTCAGAGGACAAAGGATTTATGGGTATAAATACTGGGGCCCAGACCCCAAGACTTTAGATCACTTCTGGAACAAACAAGACAAACCTTTGCTGAGGAGAGGAACCAGAGAAGCTGAAGGATGAGACTATCCCTATGCTGTGTGCTGTTTGAGGGATTGGCCTGCAGTGGTTGCCTGATTGCCAAAGAAAGGAGAAAGGAACTTTGTGCTACTTTCATCATCTTGCAGAACATCTCCAAGGGCTTGAAGATTGAGCTTGCCTCCTGCTGAAGTCTCAGGGATACAAGACTTCACCAACCAGCTCCCCTGAATTCCCTTGCTGGGAATTTGAAGTGCCTGCTGTTGTGTTGGGCCTTCTGAGAGACTGCGTGTCGCTGGGAGCTGGAAGCGCGACTCACGAAGGAGAAGCGTGTCGCTGTCGCAGCCGCTGTCGTCACATCGCAGAGAAAGCGTGCCGCCGCTGCCGCTGTCGCCATCGCATCACCGAAGTGCCTCGCATCACCAGAGAAGAGTGTCGCCGTCGCATCAGACGCCGTCGCATCATCGGCGAAGCGTGTTGCATCATCGGAGTAGCGTGTCGCATCATCGGAGAAGCGTGTCGCATCATCGGAGAAGCGTGTCAGACGATTCACCGAGTCACCGCACGGCCGTCGTGCGTGCACGCATCGCCCCTTGAGTGTCGCATCGAGAGGAAGACGCCATTTTGTTTAATTGCACCGGGTCGTCATTGCATCACGGCGCTGTGGGTCGCATCGCCACAGAAGCGATGTAAGAAACCGACGCATCACCTCCCCACACGGTGAAGAACCGACGCATCACCTCCTCTCCGGTATGGAACCGACGCTTCACCGACCCCTACGTAGCAGTAGGGAACCGACGCATCACCTCCCCCGGAGCAAGGAAACGACGCATCACCGTTCTTGCATGTAAGGAACCGACGCATCACCTTCCCTGCAACTCTTTTGTTTGTATCGCGTTACGCATCCAAAGGTACATTGAGTGTCGCATTTACCATCTTTATTGAACGGAACTATTTTCTACCATTGACAGTCATATTTTTCATAGTGTATTGTGGATTTTTGTCGTTTTGGGTCTTGTGTTAAGTCTATATAAAAATACTTATTTTTATAATACAACCTGTGTGGTGTCCATCTATAGTGTTGTCACTGTGTTACTGTATGTGTTCACAAATGCTTTACACACTGCCTCTGAGATAAGCCTGCCTGCTCGTGCCAAGCTACCAAGGGGGTGAGCAGGGGTTATTTTAGTAGTGTATCCCCCTTACTCTGACTAGAAGCAAGGGTCCCTATTTGGACAAAGGTACCTACCTCTGCCAACTAGAGATCCCCAGTTCTAACACCAGCCAGTCAGGGAGATGTAAAGTGTTTATGCTCCAGGGAAGGGACAAACACTAGATGGACAAGCTGGAGCAATCAAAGCCACTTAATAAGAAATAAACAGATGAGAGTAAAAATAAAGCCAACTAATGATAAGCAATGTGTGAGCTTTAAGGCTCTGTAATTTCTTGGCAAACCCACCATTGGTCTTTCTTAATCAGACAGCTTGTGCTGGTTGGCTTGAACTAATAACAAGCTAATATTTATTATTCTGCAGGCTTTGCCACCTGACTGCTGGATGGATGTGCTGAAGGTTACACTGAGCTAGAAGACTCAATTGGTTTACAACTTTTGTCAATAATCATTTTTAATTTTGTCGGATTTTTTTGGGTTAAATTTCTCGGCAGTGTATTTATCTACACCTGCCCATTTTCTGTGTGGTTGCATGGTTAGCACCTCTTGGGGATACCCTTTCAATACGGATAGGTTTTTCTTGCATTTTTATGTTTTGCGTTAATTAATTGCTTTACTTTTCATCTGGGATGGCTTGGCATTCCGTCATTGTTTATTCAATGTACCCATTGCTCACTCATGCTTGCTTTTTTTAGTTGTCTAAAAAAGAAGTATCTTGCCGGGATATGATATAATATCTTTCTTTGGGCACAAGATTGGACCTAGGGCCAGATATAGAAAATTTGGGGACAGCGATTTCCAAACTGTGGGGCATATTAACAAGGGCAGGCGATAACATTATCGCCGCTTTAGCGTCCGTTTTCGGGCGAAAAGCGGCGATAATGTTATCGCAATATCATCAAGGACACGTTAGCGCGTGTATCCTTGACTTAGCGCCCGTTTCCAGCACGCCTAACTTCGCATCTCTAATGAGATGCAAAGTGGGCGTCACTGGGCGTCCCCCTGACGGACTACCTTGTAAAATATCGCGAAATGTACATCGCGATATTTACAAGGAGGCCCACGCATTTTTGCAGACGTTAGTTTTTGGCGAAAACCACGGTTTTCGCCAAAAACTAACGTCTGCAAAAATGCAGACTTACCTATACCTGACAATGGGGGTGGATTATGCTGATACGACCACAGGGTCGTATCAGCAAGGTTATCGCCGTTTTCCATGGAACATCGCTGGAAAACCAGCGATGTTCCATGGAAAACACCGCTATCGCTGGGTAATTATCGCCATTGCGCTATACGTTGTTGATACAGCGATAGCATGGCGATAATTGCCAGCGATAGACAGCGATAAAAAAGTTCTCGCTAAGAGCGGCCAGCGATAATTATCGCTGCCGCTTGCTGATATGCCCCTGTGATTTTCTATGAATTCCAATTAGGAAATCGCTATTCCTAATCTGTGAAACCTTTTTCCTTTCAATTAGTGATTCCTAGTGGGCCGCAAATTGACCTACCTCATGAATATTGATGAGGTAGGTTGCAGTGTGTAACCCACTAGGAATGATAGTAATCACAGGGGATGGTGGCCTGCTGGGGTCAAGGAATAGGTACCCTTCCCATTTGTGAATGGTTACCTCCTCCTTTGAAGAGGTGGTAAAATATTAATGTTTTGCGACCGGAATTTGTTTCCAAAACATTGTTACATAGCACTGCCTTTTATTATTTGCAAGGGGTGCCCTAAACACGCCCCTTCCAAATACTGAATTGTTATTGGCGTTCAACCCCAAATTGTGATTCAGTAACTTGTTACAGCAAATCGGGCCGTAGGCGACCGAACAAATGCTTTGTACATCTGGCCTCTAGTTGTTAGTGGGCACAAAGTGAGTCCTAAGATTTACTTGAAACACTGACAGAATAAATTACAACTGACTCGACTCCAGTCCTATCAGATCTTCAGAGGCAATTTCATTTCTTGGCATTCCATGACTTTGCCCTGCAGGCCAAGTCATCAACATCTGTATATACCTCTTCTGGAATCACACCCTGTCCGGTCTAGGGTCCACCAGGGAATATAGGTGATAGGGCTGTGGAGGAAGTTACAGGATTGGGGGGTGCAAAGGGCACTGTTGGTCACCCATGAGCACCTGGGCCTCTGTAGTCTCCCAGCATATTCTAATCTGTGTTTGTCACTGTTCATAGACTGTGGCCCATATTTATCAAAGTTTTGTGTCGCCCTTGGGGCAAGGGTGAGAAAAAACATAAGTGAGATTTATCAGGCCACGCAAGGCCACCTTGTGTGGTCCTGCATGGCTTGATAAATCTATAGTAACGCAAGACAGCTCAAATATGTCACTCTGCGGCAGGGAGGAGTTCTATGGGTGAAACGTGGGCGTTCTCACGCATCCACCCATGGATTTGGGCACATTCCCAGATTTTCCATTAGTGGTAGACCAGGGAATGCATCAAAATGCTATGCCTCCCTAAGTGAGGCGTAACAAGGAGAAATATCTTTATTTCTCCCCATTTTTTCCTCTTTCTATGTGTGCTGCATTCTGGAGCACAAACATAAAGAGGAATATGCCTCTCTGGATTGTTTTCTGTGCAGGAAGGTGTCCCTTCCTGCACAAAAACAATCCTGCCTACAATGCAGGCACCCTTGCAACCTGATGCAAGGGTGCCTACGTTGGCACTAGGCAGCCAAAAGTGTGTCAGCGCTAAGAAAGGACAGAAATGCTTCATATAATGGTAAATATGGTGTATTCCTGCCCTTACACTTTCAAGCAACACAGCAAGGTGGCTTGCTGCGTTACGCTGCGTGAAAGAATGATAAATCTGCCCTCCAGTCTCCCTGGGTCATAAGCAGCACATCCTTCTGAGATAGGCCTTGGCAGCTTCCGCTGGGTGGGAGCACTGTGGACCCTGGAATGGTGGAAGGCAAGGGGAGGGGAGGGACAGCTCTGCCTGCCCGGGGCACAGCATTCACCTGAGCCACTGCAGCACCTGTAGAGTCCTGTGAGGTGCAAGCATAGCCCAGCGAGGGAGGTATGCTAGAATAGATGAGACTTCTCAACGACTGACTAAAAAGGATGTGTAAGGCAATTAAATCACTGGAGCGATACCTCGGTGTGGAAGGTCAGTGTTTGGGAAAGAGGGAGACTCCAGATTGCATCTACAATCAAATGACAAGCCAGGGATGTGTAAAGGATTGCCTACGAAAAGAGTGTGAAATAGGCTGACACTGCAGCAGTATTAGGATTTACTTGAATTCCTTTATCAGCCCCCTCTGTGGTGTGTCATTTGCATTATGTGCGAAATCCCTCCCTGCTGATGACAGTTTGGGCCCATTACAAACTATTTAAACTTGGAGTTCAAAGTGTATCTGATATCACTTCAAACCCTGTGCCGGGGCGTAGCCATCACTCTTGAAAATGGTACAGTACCACCGGTGCCCTGGGGCGTGAGTGGCCCACAGCACCCCAGTTGTATCTGCCTCTTGCTTGATGGAACATGCTGCGCCATTTTCCCTTGTTTCCATTAGGGCTCGTGACGCTCTTGCTATGTCGATGTCTCTGTGCGCATATCACGGCACAAGCCCCCGGGAACCCCCCTGACCCCCGCATGTCACAGCCCACCACTTTATCTTTCATAAGATTTTCAGGCATGTTTCTCATCCGTCTAGCGTGCCTCGCTGGGCATGGCAGGCAGTGGCGTGGCAGCAATAAAACGCTTATCAGTGTGAGAAGACCTTCCACCCTCTTCCCACCCACCCACCAGCCTCCTCGTGGGATGAGGAAGAGCAGCAAGAGCGATGGCGCCCCAAGAGCCCCTGCGTTCCCGGCCAGGGGTGGCACGAGGAAGATGAATTTCAAACTGATACCGTATCGGCGCGCGGCTGTTTGCACAGAAAGCACGTTAGGGTAAAGGTCGGGCCTGTGTTCGTGTCCCTGGTAGGGCGGCTCGATGAGGCAGGTGCTTCTGGTGAAATGCAATAAAAGGGCGCACCCATGGTGCCTCTGCCGACAGGTCACCAAGGGCCCAGCTGGTTGTTGCACAATGAGGGAGTGGGTGGCAGTAGGTGGCATCACACACATCCTTCGGGTACCTACAGCACAGAGTGTGACCAGAGGAACACGATAAAGGCCACGAGGGCCTGAGCGTCTGGCAAGTTACCCAAGCAACCGGGGAGAGGGAGTCGTTTAGCCAAGGTCACACAGTGCTACTGCTCCCAACTGTATGAAAATATATATAACCTCGGAGCTTAAGGTAGCTCAACTCTCTCTCCCTCTTCTCCCCTCTCCTCCCCCATGTGTGTCCCCTGCCCCCACCCCAACCAGCTCCCACTCCGCCAGGGCCAGCCACTGACTTTAACATATTGTGTTTGGTACTTTACCTCCACGTTCTCTTGGATATTGAGGTGTGATTTCAGTTCGCTAATGTAAACATTTATGCTTTAAAACAAACACCGTACAATGCGTAAAATGCTACAGTGACTGATACTGCTAATATACTTATTGGCCTCACGCGGATGGCGCCTGTCTGGCTCGGCCAGACTCCGAGTCCTTTCTGAGGAGAGAGAGCATGGGGCCGCCAGAAATAGAATTACGGTTTGGGACTAAAGAGAGCACGACTGGCTTCCATGTCTAGCCCGCCCTCCCTAGGGAGCTACTGCGCGAATAATGGACCCGTCAGTGAATCCACCCCTGCTGAGCAAGGCATCTCCTAAACGTATTATATTCTGGCGGCAGGTGCATTTTTTCCTTTTCTTTCCCTTTCCTTGCGTGGGATTGGGGGGCAATTGTCCTGGTGATTAGATACGCAAAACTTTATTAGCCAATAATAATGACAGTAATGTCAGAAGGAAAAATACATGACGAGTTCTAAAAAAAACTCCTGTTTTAACTCTTTGTGGAAGAAAAGAAGGAATAACATTACGTTGTCCTATCTTAACACAATTTTAATTCGTTTCGCCTTTTCACACAAACAAATCAAATAAATGGTTCTTAATACCTTAGGCCCACAACATTTCCCACCTATGAAACCACACCCGGTTCTCTGGGGAATATTTGTCTGTCCAAGAATATAACCGTCTTTCCAGAAGTGAGCGCCCAAAACGAGTGACTCTTCAGGCATAGGGACGCTTGGGGCTTAAACAAGGCAAGGGGCCTTCAGTAAATCCACCCTACCGCGATGTCTGGTGGGTCACACTGTTGCAGGCGTGCAGACCTTTCCATTCCCACACAAAGGCTCCAATAAGGAAGAATGATTTAGTCAGTGCTGGTTCCGAGCAACTGCTTCCCTGTGATTAAACAATGAATATTTTGACACGTCCTTAGAAAACAAACATTGTCAAAGCCAATAGATCTCACCTTTTGTGCGTATTGGCCTTGCCAATGTTTTTAGTGATGCTGTGCAGCATGGCTAAAGAGTAAGCAAACAAAAAATTGCACTATGACACGTCTGCCCGTCTCATTTTGTAGACATGTACAGTACGCATGCAACAGCCTGCAAAATGACGCAGACGCTTTTTTTATTTACCGATCCGAGTTGGATTGGTAAATAAAAAACGAGAACAAAGTACAGCAGAAGCATTTTTTTTTTTTTGGGAGGCATGATTTGAGGGAAGCAACTTTAAGAGCGTGGGTGGGGGAAGGCAACACAGAGTGCACGGAGGGGGAAGGAAGTAATACAGTAGGTGAAGCATCACTGGGGGGAGCAGACACAATACAGAGGGTGTGTAGGGTGGAAGCAACACAGAGAGCATGGTAGGGGATGCCCCAGTTACTTACCGGTAATCTTCATTACTCTGAGTATAGTCTTCCTTGCCACATGAGTTACGAAGTGAGCTTTAGCTCCACACACCAGAACCCTCCAAAGCAAATTAGCATCCCATGCCTCCCATCCCTCCCCAACATGGCCGACCTCTGTCACCCTTGACCCAGTATAAGGGGAGGGTCGACCCACCCCTTCCTGTAGAACTACCAAGCCCCAAGAACCACATGCAGCCAATAGCCAAACAGGGAGGGAGGGATGGGAACTCATGTGGTCGAGGAAGACTATACTCGGAGTAATGAAGATTACCGGTAAGTAACCGGGGCATTACCTCCTCGTATGTCTTCCTCGCCACCAGAGTTACGAAGTGAGCACATACCCAAGCCAAGCGGCTTCATGGAAACTCACAAGAAATCACTGAGAAGAAGGAGAAGCCAAAGAACCACGGCAAAACCAAACAACACAGACGAATGTACGAAACCACCCAAAAGACAGGCAAATCACGAGCTGGAAGAACCAGCCAGAGAACAGCCACAGCAAAACCCCTCCCGCAGGAGGACCAACCAAAACCACCCGGAAATGATCCATGAGCAAGTGCGGAGAGGACCAGGCCGAGGCCAGACAACACCCAGAAAGAAACCCCCGTGAAAGAAGCCCAAAACACAGAGACTCCGAGCGGACCGACCTTGAACCAGGGCCGACAAAGCAAAACCCTGGAGAACCGCAGGCCAGCAAGAGAACCCGCCCAAACCACGACCAAAATGTGGACAGAGAAGGCTCGCAACCGGACCACACGGTGCCAAAAGCGACAAACAAACTGGCACAACAACCGAAAGAAGCAGTCCGGGCCAAAGACACCAAGACCGCCCGACGGACACCCCAAAAGCGAGAGGGAAGAAACAACCCCAGCCTCCAGAACCAAAGGAAAAGATGGCAACACCACCAAAGTGACAAACAAGATGCCACAGAGGCAAAAAGATGGAATCCAACCCAAACACAGCAACACCGCACGTCGGACCACCAACAGCGAGAGAGCATCATCCACCCCAAATCCAAAGACCGGAGGGAAGAAGGAAACAAAACCCTCCGGGCCGGGCGGACACCCGAGGGGACCGAGGGCAGAAGCAACACAAAACGGTCCGGCAGGAACCGCAGGAACGGAGGAGAGCACAGAAAGGAACCCAGCACCCCTAATCCGACCACCCAAACACCACCAACATGGCGAGAAACAGGCAGGCCACAGACCCCAGCGGTACAAACGGACCCCCCGGAAGGGAACGCAATACCAACGGAAGAACCCAGGATGGCGCAAGGCAAATAGCCACAAGAGGCCACAGGAAACAGCCCACAGGCAACCCGGCCACAAAAGGATCCAAACCGGCCAACAGATGCAAGCGGAACGCCTGCAAGGTCGCCCAATGAGCAGGAAGAGCAGAAGGGACCAGGCCCAAGGCAAAGCCACCAGCAAGGAAAAGGAACACCCACCACGGGGCCACCGAAACACACCAAAGGTGAGACAAAACAGAAGAGCCGGGCGAAAAGAGCCCCAAAGGAACGCCCCAACAGGGAGCAACATCGAGCCAGCAGGCACAACCACACAAGAGCCAGGGCTGAAGAAGAAGACGACGTAGAACCCCCACAGGAAGCGGAGGGCCCCGCAAAGGGGAAGGAAGCCCAGCACCCCCGGACAACCAACTCCCACAGCAGAGGACACCAAGGGAGACAAACCCAGGCAAGCACCACCAACAGAACAAACGCCCCGTCCAGGCAAACAAGCTCATGACCCGCGTGAGCAAAGGGAACGGAGGAAGAGCGCAAAGCCGGAGCCCGGCCAATGGGAAGACAGCGCCACCAGCCACCGAACACGGGAGGAGCGAACAGAAGAGAGGCAAATGAGCAGCGAACCGAGCAAACAAACAGAGCCACCGCCAGGGACCCAAACAAAAGGGACACAGCCGCCCACAGGGAGATGGAAGCCATGGGAGGAAAAACCATGCACCAGAGAAACCCCATGCAGCACTCCGACCCCGGGAGAGAAACTGCCAGGAGCGACAACCCCGTCACCCCAGCCAAGGATAGAACGACCGTGCCAAACAGCCACAGGGAGCGAACCCAGCACCACCCCAGAGAACGAGGCAGAAGAAACCGTGAGGCCCAGAAACAAGAAACCTCCGCAGGGCCAACCCTAGACAAACCAAAGGAACGGCCCACAAAGGCGGACGAGAAACCCGCCAGCAGGGGGACCAACCGACCCCGCATAGACCGGGAACTCAAGTACGCCCCACAGGCCGGCAAAGGCCGCAACCACCCGGGAAGGGGACACCAGAAAAGGAAGACCGCAGGCCGTACCTGCATACAGGGCGGGAAGGGAGCCGCGCTCCCGACCCGCGACCCAGAAGAAGGGGAAGAAATGGACACCACCAACCCCAAACCATATCGGACCGAACCCGCGGTGACACAACCACCGGCAGCACGGAAACCGAGGGACCAGGAAACCACCGGGATAAGAGAAGGCACACCGACGGGAACTGATGAAGACGAGCCCAGGGGAGCAACAGGCAGCTGCAGAAAGTCACAGCAGTACCCCCAACCATGGGACCCAGACGGGACCACACAAGGACAAACCGGAACCCAAGACTGCCCAGTAGCACCCAGACCCACTGGTCGGGAAGAGCCCCAAAGAAAAAGATGAAGCATAGCACCGTCAGTCAACAAGGCACAAAAACACCCGAAACCACTCCCCGCGGAGGAACCCGACCAAGGCAGCCAACCCCAACACGAAAGCCAGAGGGGCAGAGGACAAACCAAGGGGGAGGGCCCGGCTTTAGCTCCACACAGCAGCGGAACCTGTTGCGGGTGTGCTGAAGCACCAAATAGCGAAGCCACCGGCCGCGCAGGAATGCCGAACACGACAACCACGCCACACCCGCCCCGCAGGAGGCCTGGACACAAGATGTACAACCGTAGCAAAGGCGAGAGCCGAAGTCCCGACCCAACAAAGCCGACACCACCAAAAGGCCGGAGACCAACCAATGATCAACAGCGCTCTGGGCACGAGCAGGCGTGCCCAACAACAGAAAACAGGAGACATCAGGGCGGCAAGGTAGGAGGCAGGATCCACGGAACCGAGACAGAGACCACACAGGACGTAAGGACAGGCAAAAGATGGCCCCCAAAAGAGCCCCAGCGCAAGACTCCGGCCATGAAAAGGCAAGCCCTCCAGGAGCAGAAGCAAAAGCCCACAAGGCGACCACAGAAGCAGCCCAGGGAATGGAAGGACCGGCGCCCGCAGCAGCCCGCCCCCAGCAGACACGCAGTAGCCAACAGCACCACAGGAGGTCTCCCATCCAGGCACGATGGGCACGAACCAGGCCAGACACAGCCCAACTCCCGAGAGAACAACATGTGTATATGCAAAGCGTACGTACACCCGGAGGTCGCTTGGCGCTGAAAAACAGACAAAAACTGAAATCCAACAAAATGGAACACATTTAACCGACCTCAGATGGAAGAAAGGCTGAGCGGACCCGCCGGGAGTCGAACCTGCGACCACGAGGCAGAACACATGCCCCTGCAATGGACGCATAAGGCCACTGAGCCACCAGACCTGTCCGAGAACAGGAGCTGACAGGGCGGAAAAAAAAGCCGAAGGCACAAGCCAGGAAAAGGGAACAAGCAGGCAGGGACAAACACAGCAATCAAAAATGTAGCCACGGCCCCATGATACACAACAATAAACGTCCAATATGTAAAAAAACCTGCCCGCCCCATAGAAGTGACGAAATCCCCACACAAAATGCACAGCCTCAAGGGTCAGTACATGCCATGTATGATGGTAATGACAAGATAAAACAGAAGCCAAACGCATTCATACCTCAGGCAACAAGGTGCAGCAGAACAAGTGTGCACAATAGTAAACCAACAAAACGGCACACAATAAACAACCCCAGAGGGAGAAAAGGAAAAGCGGACCACTGGCATCCGAACCAGTGACCATGAGGGCAGACACAGGAAGCTGCAGAGAACACAGGAGTCCACTGACCACCAGACCCGGCAGCGAAAGAAGGGGGAGGGAACAGAAAGTCACCACCAACCCGCCATAATTTCAACTCAGAAAACACAACCAGTGATTTGAACCCATAACCATTGGAGCATGAGTCAGAGACCATAACCACTAGTCCACAGGGACTCAGCATGCAAAAACGAGAAGAAACATAGACAATAGCCACAGAGGGAGACAACCGATCCAAAAGGCAAGCCCACCCTCATAGACTCCAGCACGGGAAGGATAACGCAAAGGCAGCGGCATGCCGAGCACAGCAGGAGACCAAGCAAGCACCCCCGTAACCACAAGGGGTACCGAACCAGGAAAGGAACAATCACCATCCGCCCAATAAACAACCGTTAGGCAGGTCATACAGATCTCCCTACCGGAAAATGCACCACCCCAAAATAGCCGGAGTGCCATCCAACCCCAAGACCCAACGACAGGATCGCAAAAGGGGCTGAATAACATCGGGACCAGGAGCCGCGGGAGGCGCTGCCCCCGAAGGCCCAACCAACCAGAAAACCCAAAGGAAGACTGGAGGGTGGAAGAACCACCAACGCCCAACCGGAACATCGGGAGATCCGGAGGAGAGTGACCCACGCCCCACGACCCCACAGCGAGACGGCGTGTAGGCAGAAACATGGCAGACAGGCGCGCAGGTCAGCAATACAATGCCGCAAGCACGCGAGCCGCTGGATCAGACGCGGGCAGACCAAAAGCACAGATAGCCGAGGTGAGCCCGCCAGTGCTGCAAGTGCAGAGTCGCACCACACCGCAGACCCCCTTGCCCACAGAGCCCGCTAGCACAGGGCAGAATAAACAGCAGAGCATTAGCAGACAGCACCCGGAATGCAGAGCCCTCTGTCTGCGCCCGCAAGTGCAGGGAAGCCCCAGAAGCAAACAGTGCCAGGGGAGACACCATTGCTCACACCAGTCGGCAGCCACAAGGCGTGGGGGGAAGGGAGGGGAACCCAGAAAAGGAGCCCGCTAGCGCAGGGCCTCTCCCCCAGGGCTGTGGGACCTGCTAGAGCAGGACCTCGCCCCCACTTACCTGAAACGTGCTCTGGAAGAGTCTGCAGCGCAGAACAAAAAAAACAGGAAGTGGGGTTGGTCGACCCTCCCCTTATACTGGGTCATGGGTGACAGAGGTCGGCCATGTTGGGGAGGGATGGGAGGCATGGGATGCTAATTTGCTTTGGAGGGTTCTGGTGTGTGGAGCTAAAGCTCACTTCGTAACTCTGGTGACGAGGAAGACATACAAGGAGGTAATGTAGTGCAGAGGATGGGGAAGCAAACACAGGCAAGAGAGAGTAATGTGGAGCGCAGAGGGAAAGACAAGCACACAAGCTAAAGAGAAGAACGGGGAGCTGTTGGGATGAAGCACACGGGCTAAAGACCGACTTTGGAGAGCAGCATACAAGGGTGAGTACAACACAGAGGGGGCAAGCAAGAAACACACGGGCAAGTGAGAGAAGCACAGCCCTCACTGAAGTAGGGGAGAGAGGTACATGAGGGAGAGAGCTGGAAATCACATGCACTCTTGTGAAGTGCTTAACCAAAAAGAAACAAGTAGTCCTTTAAAAGTATTCAGTGGAAGTACACAATTGATGCATCCATGCTTCCTGAGAGTAGTGGTCGAAGTGGGGGGGATCGCAGTGCACAGCAGGCCCCTACTTTTTTTTATTTAATAGAATCCGTTCCCCTACTTTTTTACTTAAAAAATGCGTCCCAGGACGGCAGAAATAGCCTAGGCCTATAGATAAGGCTCAGCCGTTTTTGGTCATTCGGGGATGGGCGCGGTAGGCAGAGAAGGAAAAGGACTCTGTCTTTTCCTTTTTGCCCAGAGAAGACAAGGACAGTGTCCATATCTCCTGTTCTGCCGCTGGCAGCTGCCCCCCCTCTCTTTCTTCCTCTTATTCCCTCTCTCTCTGTCTTGCTCCTCCTCACTTGCTGAAAACCATGACTTCAACAAACGGCTCTTACCCTCTCTTTCCTCTCCTTTCCTTCATTTGTTCCCCTGTGAAATGGATCCAAAAAGAAAGAAACACTTTTCTGGAAATGTCGTCTTTTTCTGACAAAAAAAGGGTTCAAAATACGAAAAATAAATAAATAACTAAATAAAGCAAGACAGAGTGGTCGCAAAGTGGCCAGATTGGTTTTATTCACACCCAAACACATTAGCACCACTTTACAGAGTTTGCCAGCAAAGCTCTACCTTTGTTTTTCGCCTTTCTTTGAACAGCATTGTTTTCTGCGGGAAGTGCACCATTCCTGGAGGTACTGCAATACCTGGCTGATGCGTGGAGCAGAAAATGCTAACGTTTAATGTGATCCTTAGCTGTTTTCCTTATTTTTGTTTATAAAATGTGTACCGCAGCTCTGTGTACACGGATGTGGTCTTTTTAAACCATACTACTCACGTTTTGTAAGGATATAAGCAATGGACATTGAAATAGGTCCCTTCCGGGCCCTGTAGTCATGTCCTTTACTTTTCAGGCAAAAACACTCATTGATTTCTGAATAATGAGTATAAAAGCGTTAAGGTAATCATGTTGTTCCTGCTTACATTTCTCATGCTTTACTTAATCTTGCATTCTCTATAAGCAGTTGGCGGCTGGTAGGGAACTGTGGCGGGGGGCGGAGGGAGGTAGAAAAGAAAAAAAGAAAAAAAAAGAAAGAAAATTTACCTGCTGGTCACGTGGCCAGCCGCCGCCTCTCCGCCGCCTCTCCTCCATCGAAGGAAGCACCCGGGCTCCCAGGCTCCCTAAGCCAAAGACAACACTGCAATGCAGCCTTGTGATTGGTTCCCCTACGTCAATGTAACGCTGCAATGCAGCCTTGTGATTAGTCTGAGCGCAGTGGTTCAGCGCTCAGACCGGGACAGGGAGCCTGTGCATGTTCCCCACTAGGCTGTGTAATGCAGCCTGGTGGGGAATATGCAAAGTGCGCATGACTGTTTAGCCGGCCCAAGATGGCCGGCCAAACAGTCAAGTGCACTTTGAGTGTGCTCACCACTCCTTCCTCTGGCCCCTGCTCTGGCCAGCCCCGCCCCTCCCCGCACCTAGGAACAGAAAAATAAAATAATAGTCATTTTATTTTTCCTCTGCACTGCTGTTAAAGCAGTGGGGCGACGCTCCTCCGCCTTAACGGAGGAGCCGCCGCTGCCATAAGTGCTTGCTTTTTCCAGGATGTTGTTACTTTTTTTCAGGCAGCATATTACTCTTATCTAGTACATAATTTGAATTGAGTCGCATCCGGGTGTTTATAGCAGGACACAATTGGGTTGCAGCTGAAGGCAGTGCGAGTTTATCTCAGCGGGGCAGTATGCTGTTCAGTGGGGGGGAAGATGTGGCACTATGGCCAGAAATGCCGAATTTGGAACTGGGGAACCAGGTTCAGCCTTCATGACTAGTCCACCAGACCACTCTTCTGAGAGAGCACATTCCCATGCTAGACCTTAGAAGCCCTGGTGTCTTAGCACCAGCAGATGGACCATAGCGGTGGTAAGTGTGGGTTAACCTTGAAGGCCTGTTCACAAAAATCCATACTGAAGTTCGCCTCCAGTCTTGCGGGCAGTCCTACAAAGCAGCACACCCTAGAGCAACAGTGACTCTGTCACTAAGGTCACAGGACCCTTGAGGCCAGTCTACCTCATCCACTGGTGCCTCCATTGGCCTTGTTCCAGCAGAAGTAGTGCAACACACCAGGGATTGGCAATGCAGGATTTGCACACACAGCAAACTAAGTTTGCAAACTTCATGGTCTCTCTGCTTCATGCACAAGCACTTTTAACATGTGCTGGAGGACAAAAAAATGTTACAGTGTTCACTAAATTATGCAGCATAAAAAAGGCTACAGCGTATTGCGGTACATTTTCTGATACTTTATTATTTTGACATTTTTACACATACTACAAATCTTTGCAAAGATTTTGCCTCATTAGTACCAGTATAAAATACAAATGCAGCAGTGAGAAAGGTGACTAGTCAACATTTGCAAAGGGCCTTCCACTTTGCAGCAACACAAGTCACATTATTTAGCAACTTTTGATCCTTTTGAGCTACAAGCTATTTTTTTGTTTTAATCATCAGATTATGCAGCAGATTATGTATTATGTGGCAAATATGGCAGAGCCACAATTATGTGGAAAACATTTGCTAATTAGGATATTTTGCCATTCATATTTGAGCTGCTCTTGTGGAAAAAGGGAGGGGAAGTGCTGATGACAGAAATTCCATGGCTCGGAGACAAATGTCTTGTGATTCCACTTTTAAGCGTATTTGGGACATTCTGTGATTGGAAATGTATCACACTTTGTGAATGTATTTTAATGTCACTAACTCATATTAAACCTTAAATAAACATGTGTATCAGTGGCTACTCCTCCGCTAAGGCAGAGGAGCGTCGCCCCACTGCTTGAACTGCAAGCTGAATACAGAAAATAAAATGATAATAAGGTTCTTTATTATCATTTTGTTTTCTGTATTCAGCTTCCAGCTGAAGCCGGGGGGGGGGGGGGGCGGGGCTGAGCTTCCCGCATCACAGGGGAGGAGTGGTGGCAGCACCTAAAGTGCGTATTATGGTTTGGCGGCCGTGTCGGGCCGGCCAAAGCGTCATGCAACCTCTGCATGTTCTCCATGCAGGTTGTACTACAGCCTGCGTGGAGAACATGTACAGCCTGCCAGCCCCTGTCTGAGCGCTGAACCACGGCGCTCAGACCAATCACAACGCTGCTAAGGCAGCACTGTGATTGGTCAGGGGATTCCAGGAGGCTGTGTGCTTCCTGCAGAAGAAGGACGGAGGAAGAAGAGGTGGCGACCAGCGGTCGGCGGTATAGGTAAGTGCTTTTTAATTTTTTTAAATTATTTCCCACCCCCTCCCTCCATCCCCTCCCCCCACCCGACAAACCCTGTTCTGTAGCAGCCGCTACTGATGTGTATCCATTGGTTGAATAAAATAACGTAATAAGCTGTAACTGGTCAGTGAAATGCCAAACAAAAACAAAAAACTGGGATCTTTTGCTCATTCTGGCCACAGATCTGACTCCGCACACTGACCCAATCCTCTGGTTATTCCCATCCTCTGATTCTCCCTCCACAGTTCCCCAACTTTTTCCCCCACTTTGACCACTGCATGGGAGAGACAGACACAGGAGGGTAACTAAAGGCGACACAAGCTGAAGAATAAAAAGCAATCAAATGAGAGTGAAAATAAAGCCTACCAATGTTACGCCCACTGTAAGTCTTTTCACTAATAGACAGCTTGTTTTGTCTGGTAGGAGAGGCGCCAACCGGACTCGGGCACACCGCAGAGTATGGCGGTTGTGCCGGTCCCCAGGTTGGGGGCAGGGGCGGGCGTCGCGCACGTGCGACGTGGTCGGCACCCGGCCTCGCCTCTCCCCTGATTGGGCGCAAGCAGAGAGGCGACCCGGAAGCGCTTCCGGGTCGCACGTAGAAAACACAGACGGGAAGCCGGATTTAGCCGTTTTCCCGCGGAGTAGGATAAAAGGGGCTGGGGAGCGGCGATCGTCCTTTTTGCGTCGCCGCTCCCCAGCCCGAACACCCAGAAAGCGGTCTCCAGGACGGAGACCGCATCACGTTCTTCTTTCTAGTCCCCCCTCTGCGGACCAGGCCAACTAACTTTTGTTGTTTTTTCCTCTTTGTCCAGGAGGCGAGGGAGGCATTTTCAGGAGACAGCTTTGATGGTCGTGTCAGTGGGAGCTGCGCGGGATGCTCGGATTTGTTGGTGGACCCGTGGTGGCAGTGGGCCGTTGGGCTGGGAGCCACGCAGGTTAGAGTTGTACTCACCCGACCCGCGGTGTATCGCAAGCGAGAGCGGCTCCAGCCCGTAGGGCCCAGGTGAGAGGGGCACGTGTGAGAGGGGCACTGTCTGCTTCCATGTGTTTAGATGGCTACCACTCTACAAGTGAGTCGATTCCTGTTCACGGGATCTCCTGTGCTGTGGGCGGGATCTCTAAAGACTGGAAAAGCACTGTGGGTGGCGCAAGGATATGGGAGTTGCAATTGATGTGTCTGGGTGCAGTTGGGACAGGGAGTGTTGTGCGCGTGTGCGGAACGGTTACAGCGGAAGTGAGGGAGTATGTGTGCGTACATAGAAAGCAACAGCAGTGAACTCCGTTGCGTTGTGTGCAGTGATAGCCTACCAGCAGTGGAATGTCCCTTAAACATGTTCCCTGTTGTGGTCATGTTCCCTGTCATGGTCAAGGGCGGGTATGCCGTGTGCAGTGCTGCAGACAGTGGGGGACATGGTACACGAGATGGGCGTGACATAGCGAGGCAGACGGGACTCACGTCGGGACACGCGGAGAAATACGGAAGCACACGGAGGAATACACACACAGCGAGATGCACAGGTAGAAGATGAGCACACCGACAGCACATGGTCCTCAATCCAGTGGGGGCGGGTTGGCAGGGGTAACGAGGGGCGGGCAGCCAGAGAAGTCAGAGTCATTGGGGGGTTTGGGACTAGGAGACTGAGTGGGTGCTGTGATTGAATATGTTGTTGCACTGCTTGCTGAAGTCCCATTTCACTAGGGCACTTTTGGAGGGATCTGGCGATACAAGCGGCAGTTGCGGGGGCACCACTGAGATTAATTCCAGGAGAGGGGTGTTTACCGGGAGCGGTCCTCATGTAACCAGCACCAAACGGAGAAAAAATGTGAAGAGCCTTCTTGCTGGACATTTTTATTTTCTTATAGGACAGAGGTGCTGTCTTTGTGGGTTCACGTTGCACATGTTTGTGCATTGACTAAGAGGCGATCTGTTGGATGGCCATGCCACACTGTCTCACTTAAAGCTGTTCGATATCTGCAAAACAACTTTCCCACGAAGCCCCCGGTATCTCAGGGAGGTCGAGCCCGCCGTCGACGGTGTGCCAAGTTTGACACACGGCCAGGGGGCGGGAACCGCCCGCATCAGTGCGCGTTGGCATGGGGTTTCAGGAGTGGGAGGAATTTGAGGGGGCGGCTGTCACAGTGCTGGGCACAGGCAGGGTGGATAGGGAAACTGGAATCGCCCACAGTCGGTGGACATACACGAACGCTGCTCCAATTTTTCGAACCGGTGTGTGATGATCGTGGGTACAGGTGCTCGCACTCGCCACATCTGTGTCCTCCGGTGACCAAACCTGAGTTCAGAGGGCAATCTGTGACTGACCCTTTCGAGTCGTGTCCCCGTCCCTCATGTTGCACGGACCCCCATGTCAGAGTCAGCTGTGGTCAGGATTCCGTGGGCCTCTCTTACGATAGTCGCAGTGCAGAGTAGTCAGTGCAGAGTCGGATGTGAGTTGGGCACTATGTCCAGGTTTGGTTGACATTCCTCGCGGGGATGCAGTGTCGCGCCTTTTGAGTGGAGGGCTGTCCCCCTCATCCGAGAAGGATGGATCCATTCACTTGATCTTGTAGCCATTGAGAGGCGACACAAGGCAGCAGAGACGTGTGCATGTTGAGTATGGTGTTATGCATGGTACAGCTGCGGGCGTGCGACCGTACCGGCATGTATGGGTGAGTGGATGCGTACATTTTCAAACAAATGCTGCATGCAGTTTGCAGCGGTTCTGTCTGGTGGTGGGAGGGCTGCCGAGTTTTGAATAGAGTACTGAGACGTTCTTGTGTGGAAATGAACGTTTGAGAGCAGATTTGTGTTTGTGCTGGGAGTGTTTGTTATTCCCAGCTGGCGCGGGGATGCCCTCTTGGGGCGCAGGCGACAGGCGTCTATCTGGGTCTCCTCTGTCCTCATCCACGGTATTTGACTAAGTTTAAGGTAGCAAGATATTTATGTGTGAGGTACCCAATTGAGGCACTATGGATGGGGGGGCGGGTCGTTTTCCTACCTTTGCTAACTGTATGCTCCTGTCTTGTGCCTTCTTTCGTTAGCAGTGCTGTTGGTTGGCCTGCACCTCTCTATAATGACACTGCTAATGCCTTGCAGCATTGACGCTCCCTATATCCTGGGACCACTATGAAATGAGGCTCAGCCTCTGCTAATGCACGCACTAACCCTGTGCCACCTGTACCCACAGAAATCATTAAGTCCTGGCAATTGATTGAGAAGATGAGCTTGTATGGGAGCGAATGAAGCGGGAATTGGTCTAGCAGGTATTCAGCTAATTCAAACTACTGAGGGACGGGCAGCATTTTCATGGTAGGCTGAGCCTATCGTTGACTGAGTATTATATGCGTAGATGGATACGCCTTGACAAGGCGTAGGGTCCAAGGAGTTTATTGGACAGCAGCTGGACCCTTTGTCATTCTCTGTGGGCGCAGAAGGGGTTACAGAGGTGCAGGTGCAAGACTGCTGACCTCACACCCACCCGCCCATGCGCAGTGGGCGCAAGCTAAGCACAGGCCCTTTGAGGGAGGAAGATGGGGTTATGGGGGTGCCCGAGGGAGGTATCCCAGTAGGCCCCCCTGCACAAGCACTCCCGGTACGGTTGGCGGGTCAGGTCCTCACGAGGGGAGGGGACCCACCCAGGGCAGTGGGCGCAAACTAAGCCCAGGCGCTTGGAGGGAGGAAGATGGGGGTGCCCGAGGGAGGTATCCTAGCGGGCAGACGGGCCCCGTACACAAGCCCTCCCAATATGGTTGGTGGGTCAGGTCCTCACGAAAGGAGGGACCCACCCAGGTCCAATAGGGTATTGGATTAAGGGTCTAGAAGGAGGAGCCCCGACCTAAGTCTTATTCTCACTCGGAAATTGTTAGCAATGGATGCACAGGAGCAATGGAAGGGTGCGGGGGAGGGTAAGTTCCGCTTCCGGTAGGCATTTATTGGGCCAACCCCCGCACAAGCACAGTGGCGCAAGAACCCTGGCATGTCAGCACAGCCCTGGGAGATAATATTGAGGGCGTAGGGGGTGCCGGGGGAGATAACTTTTCTGTCGAACTGGGCTCCCTGCGCAAGTCACTCCGGTAGGAGGGTGGGCTCATATCATCTCATGATAGCTGTGGCGGGGGGCGATTCGTTCTGGGCCTGGCACCATTCTGTCAATGGACCTACTAAGAGGTTAGATAAGTTGGTTAGGTCCCCATAACCCCACACCATCTAGCATGGATGCATTCGGGGGGAGGTTTTTTCTTACAGGATGGCGTATGGCTAGTTGGTCACTCATATGTGAGCAGATTGAGCAGCCTTTACTTTAGCCTTTTACGGCGCCATCCGGAAACGGGAAACTGGTAGCAAGGAATAAACATGACTGGCGGAGGGGGCTGCAATGCGTTAGGATTCAGGGGGATCACTACTTGTAACCATCCCCAGGTCTAAGACCGATCAGGGCGGTAGAGGGTACCAGACTGTTACTTCAAAAGCGCAGGGTAGTGTTTGCTAACCCATCACCAATTTGGAAGCATTCATCGCACCGCGGCCACTATTAATACATCGTGATGGAACCCCACTCACTAAATTCCAATTCAGTAGAGTCATGACTGTGGCCCTCAGGGCGGCCGGCTTTTGGACCCATCAAGGTTTGGTACCCACCCCGTGTAGAATAGGGGCTGCTACTGAAGCCACGGCCAGGGGCTTACCGGGGAGCGCGGTACAGAGGATTGGTAGGTGGTCCTCAGAATGTTACAAACGTTATGTACGGTTACACCTGCTGTGAGGGGGCTTTCTTTGCTATGCGTTATCGATGGTGTCTTTTATATTTTGGTTGGTTTGCAGTTTCCATGTCCTGTCCCGCAGGAAGGAAGCTTGCAGCAGTTACAAGTGCTATGTGCGTTTATACATGCTTGAAAGCTTTTGCTATGTGTTACTAATGGTGTTTTTTATCTTTGGTTTGGTTGCAGTTTCCATGTCCTGTCCCGCAGGGAGGAAGCTTGCAGCGGTTCATCCGTCATCGGATCCCAGCGCAGCCCGGGTACCCGCCTGGGGGGCGAAAGGAGGCGGAAGTGTGGATAGTTGGTCACTCATATGTAAGCAGGTTGAAACACTTTCTTTGCAGGCAACTATGCACACCGGGCACAGCAGGCAGGTCTCAATATTTCTTTTCATGGCCGTGGTGGTTTACGTCTTGATCAACTAAGGGACAGGTTGGGGAGTGTACTTGACAGGGTGCACATGCCCCCCGCAACAGTAATTTTGCATCTGGGGGGCAAGGATCTGGTTCACCTGGGTAGTAAAGGTGTGGTGGAAGCACTGATCAGCGAGGTGGGTTGGCTGGCAAGAAGATGCCCACAGACAATGATTGCATGGTCCCCCATTGTCCCCATATTCCAGTGGCGGGGGTGAGTCTGTTTGGGCCTTGAACCCCTCAGTCAAAAGAATCAATAAGCATATTGATAAATTGTTTCGTTCACACGATTGCAGACGATCACACACGGGTGCATCAGGGGTGACAGGTTTTTCCTGCAGGATGGCGTGCATCTCTCCAAAAAATTGGTAATGAAATTTATCTGGAAAACCTATTAGCTTGGCTAGAGGAAGCATGGAGCAGGGCATGACCTTTTTAGATGCAAAGGGGCGGCCAGATAGTCAGTCAACTATGCTGGCCTGTGGCGGTAAGGTCATGATTGGTGGGCATATTTTTTCGGTCCTTAGTAGGCATCAGCATTGTCAAATGAGGACGCCTGGGGGAGGGGGCAGTTGGTCTCTCTTGGAACTCCAGAGGGCAGTTACAGCCGGTAGGCTGGAAGGGTGCGGGGGAGGGGGAAGTTCCGCTTCCGGTAGGCATTTTGGGCCAACCCCCGCACAAGCGCAGTGGCGCAGGAAACGTGGCATGACAGCACTGCCCCTTGGAGATAATATTGAGGGCGTAGGGGGTGCCTGGGAGGTAACCCCCGGCAACTGGACCCCCTGCGCAAGACGCTCCGGTAGGAGGGTGGGCCCTAGCACGATCTTGTCATTGACCTTGCCGTAGGCTCAAACAGGGATACGCAGAAAAGGATTGATTGTTGAACATTTAGCTTAAGACAGGAATGGCTATGTATTAGAAACATGTTAAGGATAGCCAACTGGAATACTGTACATATCAATGTAATACTGTACATATCAATGTAACGGACTGGACTTTTCTGCATATTATAAATAATGTAAATATAAAAATGTAATGTTTTGTTATGTCTAATAATAAAATACGGCCAGGGTTTTACGACCCCTAACCCAAGCCCCTGTGTGTTGCTTTTCCATTGCGGATGCCTTGGGGAAAAGGAAAAGTGGAGGGTGATGTGGTTCCCTAAGGTCAACAAGTGAGCAGGTAAAAGGTATGTCTAGGGGTGGGGGGACTCGGCAATACCTGGCCATATTGGCTGTGTCTCATATTCCCATTTAGTAATACCTCTCTTCTGCCTCAAAATATATCCCAGGAGATGCCTAGTAGCATAACATTTTGATCTGGCCCACCGCAAAGGGGCACAGTTCCATATGTACTATCGCAAATGCAAAGAAGCACCGTATGAAAATTGCTGGGTTGTGGAAAACTTGTGCAGTGCCAAATCTACATAACCGGTTTAGTGTGATGCCAAGTTCTATTGTATGGTAGAAGGGATCAGGGCTCTAACTGGGATGAAAAAGTAGAGGGTTCCTAAAAGGGGCTTAGCCTACATAATTAAGGGCATAGCTTAAAAATGTAAACTAAGCATCACATAGTGTGCCACTCTACCCACACAACTGCAACTGGCATACGTGACGATTGCGCTATGTGTTCTGCAGGGAGGCCAAGGACTGTCTGGTCACATATTCTGAACATCTTTTGGCCCCACTGACAGGCACTGAGAGAAACTCGCACTGCCTTCATCCGCAACTCAATCGTGGCCCATTATAAACACCTCAAGGTGACGCTGTTCACAGTATGCATTACACAAGAGTAATATGCTGCCTGAAAAAATACCACAACACAACACCCTGGAAATCACAAACACTCTTAGGGAATGCAAGATTAAGCAAACATGAGAAATATAAATAGGAACAACATGGATTACTGTAATGTTTTTTACACTCGCTCGGAAATCGATTAGTGTTTTTTCCTGGAAAATAAGGACAAGAATACAGGGCCAAAAGGGACCGTTTCAAAGTCCGTCTTTAATTACTACCAGGTCTCAGACCTGGAGGGACCCGGTCCACTAAAAACTCTGGAAGGGATACCCACTGGTACATTGAGTGAGGTT